>BPTQ01000007.1:195317519-195412465 GCA_019973895.1 Chrysanthemum seticuspe
TGGAAAACACATTGTTTAATTTGTTAAAACAATCAGAGTTTACAAAATATAGATCCCAAATGAAAATCAATGTGTACGGAGATAAATTTTATACAAGCCAAACTATGTTTTTAAAGTTTATAAAGCCCAAGTGAGACGCGTCGTCTCCACGACTCTATGAAATGTCCCAATGCATGCCATGAAGTGAATGCCTTAGATACCTGATATAAAACATGCTAAAAAGTGTCAACACAAAGGTTGAGTGAGTTCATAGAGTTTGGTTAACAAGTAAAGCTTTTAAAGAGCGTTTATGCAACAAAGGCTAAGTTTTTGATCATATAAAATAGTCCACAAAGCAAAGGCATCGTAAATCCACTCAGTTCCAAGTCCCGCCCATACAAAACTTGCAACCTGTGTGTTTACAACCCACTGCTAAAAATTGAATGACAATCATGTATATGCACATTAAGATAGTTAAAAGTATAAATGTCACCACAAGGGTCTTCCAACAACTCGTGTTGGGATGTTCCTCCAACGCTCACGTTGGGCTGTATCCATATAAATGGCCTTCCAACATATAAATGATGGGATGTTCCTCCAACGACGCACGTTGGGCTGTATCCAAATTAATGGCCTTCCAACATATAAATGCTGGGATGTTCCTCCAACGACGCACGTTGGGCTGTATCCAAATTAATGGCCTTCCAACATATAAATGCTGGGATGTTTGTTTAAGTCTAGTCAATACACACACACCAAGTCTAGAGTATAAGTAATGTTGTTTGGCAAAAGAGTTTAAATGTTTGGATAAATAAGCATGTATCTCGCCCCAAATAGTTTATAGGAATTTAAATGAGTAAAAGCGGGGTATGAACTCACAAGGAAAGTAATAGCATTGGTTCTACTTCATCTCCGAAACCCAAATGCGTGTGTTATCCAAGGAGACTTTCAAGTTTAGCGTAACACAATCAAGTATAATGCAATCAAGTGTAAATGTTATTAAGTATAAATGTTATCAAGTATTATGCAATCATGTATAAAAGTATAGCGTAGCATAAAAGTGTAAATATTTTGAGTATTTGTATTTATAAAAACAAGTAGTTGAGCATGTATCTCCCCCAAAAGTTTGTAACCAATTAAATAATAGAAAGTGGGGCTATGAAAACTCACCTGATATGATAGATATGCTAACAAAATGGAGTGCACGAAAATGAGGCTCGGAAACTATCCGCGACAAATTGCTTGATGAGGTTTATGATCAAGGATTAAGCTTAAACACCATAAGTTTTTATTTCAAAACCTAAAACAAGAGTGTATCTAGCTTGTGTAGAACTTGATTAGAAAATTTTTGATGATCACTTCCTTGATCCCTTATGGTGGCCGGATTTTGGTGAAGAAGAAGAGAGAAGAATTTTGATCTTTCACACTTTGAATTATTGGATTGAATGTGTATAATGGTTGAGTGTGAAAATATGTAAGTGAAAGATCTTGAAATCTTTAGGTGAATCATGCATTTAATAATACATACATATATGTATATATATATTTATTATTATGTATATAAATGTGTAAGTAAAGTAATGAAAGTTACTTGAATGGAAGTAGTAACTTGTAGTATTGTTAAGTAATATTAGTAAGTTGTATACACATTTGAATATTTAAGGTAGCGTTAGATAAAAATAAATTTTTACGGGTCAAAATAAAATATATTTAGATCATAAAAATTATAAAAATACATTTCTTGCAAGTACTGAGTGAAATAATAATTAACGAGTTGAATTTACGAAAACCGTCATAATTATTTATACATAACAATTTTTATACAAAATAAATTGAAAACACCGGGTAAACTAAAAATAATATTTTATAAACTAAATGTAAGTATAAAAATATATCGGGATAATTTTTGGAAGTAACGGATCAATTGTCTAAAATAATGTTTACGCGATAACGTTTATTTAATAAGAAATTATATGTTTAATGTGAAATGCAAAACCATGCATAACTTGATATGAAATGATGAATATGGAGTTTGAGAAAA
Organism: Chrysanthemum seticuspe; assembly: GCA_019973895.1. NCBI lineage: Eukaryota > Viridiplantae > Streptophyta > Magnoliopsida > Asterales > Asteraceae > Chrysanthemum > Chrysanthemum seticuspe. The sequence continues at coordinate 195,319,540 of BPTQ01000007.1, forward strand.
GACCGGAAATTGAGAATTGTGACATTCTTCCCATGTCAGCGGAATCACGTCCTCGTGATTCGATTAATGATACTATGGCCCAAAACGCGACAAGGGTTCTAAAAGTTTATGCTCATGTATGGTTTAAATGATTATGTCAATGCTCATGCATATATCGTGACTATATCCCATTCTAAAGACATGCTCCCTTATGATCAGGCTCGATGAGGCAGGCTTTCCCATTCTCGAGCAAAATTTTCAAAAGACTTTAAGTAACCAATTTTTACTTAATCCCACAACTCATCAAACAAGAACTGTCATACGATTAGGCTAAATCGGTTTAGGTAACAACTTGTTTCTAGCTTGATCTTTGCAACTCATCAAACAAGAACTGTCACGCAGATCAAACTGGAAACAAGTGGTTTGAAGAAAATCATTTGAAAAGTTGGCTCGATTACGGAATTGCTTACTCATATGAGACTACTACTTCCTTCATTGCATGATTCTTCCTGAATTAGACATAGGTGATCAGGCTATGTATAATTTAGGAGTAACTATGCAATGCTTGGACTAATCGACTCATATGATGTTTGGTGTTGAGTCATAAGTTCGCATGTATAAAGAATATGCACTTATAATGATATGATGAGATGCTATGATGATGTGGTTATAGTCTAGGGTCAATGATGCAACCTAGTTCTCTATAACCGATTCTCTGATACCAATCTGTCACACCCCCAAATTACCTGTTTTGCAGCGGAATGGAATACCTTGGGGAGGACTGTCATAGCATCAAAGTTACAGTTATATTGAACGACCTAAAGTGTCGTTTGGAAAACACATTGTTTAATTTGTTAAAACAATCAGAGTTTACAAAATATAGATCCCAAATGAAAATCAATGTGTACGGAGATAAATTTTATACAAGCCAAACTATGTTTTTAAAGTTTATAAAGCCCAAGCGAGACGCGTCGTCTCCACGACTCTATGAAATGTCCCAATGCATGCCATGAAGTGAATGCCTTAGATACCTGAGATAAAACATGCTAAAAAGTGTCAACACAAAGGTTGAGTGAGTTCATAGAGTTTGGTTAACAAGTAAAGCTTTTAAAGAGCGTTTATGCAACAAAGGCTAAGTTTTTGATCATATAAAATAGTCCACAAAGCAAAGGCATCGTAAATCCACTCAGTTCCAAGTCCCGCCCATACAAAACTTGCAACCTGTGTGTTTACAACCCACTGCTAAAAATTGAATGACAATCATGTATATGCACATTAAGATAGTTAAAAGTATAAATGTCACCACAAGGGTCTTCCAACAACTCGTGTTGGGATGTTCCTCCAACGCTCACGTTGGGCTGTATCCATATAAATGGCCTTCCAACATATAAATGATGGGATGTTCCTCCAACGACGCACGTTGGGCTGTATCCAAATTAATGGCCTTCCAACATATAAATGCTGGGATGTTCCTCCAACGACGCACGTTGGGCTGTATCCAAATTAATGGCCTTCCAACATATAAATGCTGGGATGTTTGTTTAAGTCTAGTCAATACACACACACCAAGTCTAGAGTATAAGTAATGTTGTTTGGCAAAAGAGTTTAAATGTTTGGATAAATAAGCATATATCTCGCCCCAAATAGTTTATAGGAATTTAAATGAGTAAAAGCGGGGTATGAACTCACAAGGAAAGTAATAGCATTGGTTCTACTTCATCTCCGAAACCCAAATGCGTGTGTTATCCAAGGAGACTTTCAAGTTTAGCGTAACACAATCAAGTATAATGCAATCAAGTGTAAATGTTATTAAGTATAAATGTTATCAAGTATTATGCAATCATGTATAAAAGTATAGCGTAGCATAAAAGTGTAAATATTTTGAGTATTTGTATTTATAAAAACAAGTAGTTGAGCATGTATCTCCCCCAAAAGTTTGTAACCAATTAAATAATAGAAAGTGGGGCTATGAAAACTCACCTGATATGATAGATATGCTAACAAAATGGAGTGCACGAAAACGAGGCTCGGAAACTATCCGCGACAAATTGCTTGATGAGGTTTATGATCAAGGATTAAGCTTAAACACCATAGGTTTTTATTTCAAAACCTAAAACAAGAGTGTATCTAGCTTGTGTAGAACTTGATTAGAAAATTTTTGATGATCACTTCCTTGATCCCTTATGGTGGCCGGATTTTGGTGAAGAAGAAGAGAGAAGAATTTTGATCTTTCACACTTTGAATTATTGGATTGAATGTGTATAATGGTTGAGTGTGAAAATATGTAAGTGAAAGATCTTGAAATCTTTAGGTGAATCATGCATTTAATAATACATACATATATGTATATATATATTTATTATTATGTATATAAATGTGTAAGTAAAGTAATGAAAGTTACTTGAATGGAAGTAGTAACTTGTAGTATTGTTAAGTAATATTAGTAAGTTGTATACACATTTGAATATTTAAGGTAGCGTTAGATAAAAATAAATTTTTACGGGTCAAAATAAAATATATTTAGATCATAAAAATTATAAAAATACATTTCTTGCAAGTACTGAGTGAAATAATAATTAACGAGTTGAATTTACGAAAACCGTCATAATTATTTATACATAACAATTTTTATACAAAATAAATTGAAAACACCGGGTAAACTAAAAATAATATTTTATAAACTAAATGTAAGTATAAAAATATATCGGGATAATTTTTGGAAGTAACGGATCAATTGTCTAAAATAATGTTTACGCGATAACGTTTATTTAATAAGAAATTATATGTTTAATGTGAAATGCAAAACCATGCATAACTTGATATGAAATGATGAATATGGAGTTTGAGAAAAGACCGGAAATTGAGAATTGTGACATTCTTCCCATGTCAGCGGAATCACGTCCTCGTGATTCGATTAATGATACTATGGCCCAAAACGCGACAAGGGTTCTAAAAGTTTATGCTCATGTATGGTTTAAATGATTATGTCAATGCTCATGCATATATCGTGACTATATCCCATTCTAAAGACATGCTCCCTTATGATCAGGCTCGATGAGGCAGGCTTTCCCATTCTCGAGCAAAATTTTCAAAAGACTTTAAGTAACCGATTTTTACTTAATCCCACAACTCATCAAACAAGAACTGTCATATGATTAGGCTAAATCGGTTTAGGTAACAACTTGTTTCTAGCTTGATCTTTGCAACTCATCAAACAAGAACTGTCACGCAGATCAAACTGGAAACAAGTGGTTTGAAGAAAATCTTTTGAAAAGTTGGCTCGATTACGGAATTGCTTACTCATATGAGACTACTACTTCCTTCATTGCATGATTCTTCCTGAATTAGACATAGGTGATCAGGCTATGTATAATTTAGGAGTAACTATGCAATGCTTGGACTAATCGACTCATATGATGTTTGGTGTTGAGTCATAAGTTCGCATGTATAAAGAATATGCACTTATAATGATATGATGAGATGCTATGATGATGTGGTTATAGTCTAGGGTCAATGATGCAACCTAGTTCTCTATAACCGATTCTCTGATACCAATCTGTCACACCCCCAAATTACCTGTTTTGCAGCGGAATGGAATACCTTGGGGAGGACTGTCATAGCATCAAAGTTACAGTTATATTGAACGACCTAAAGTGTCGTTTGGAAAACACATTGTTTAATTTGTTAAAACAATCAGAGTTTACAAAATATAGATCCCAAATGAAAATCAATGTGTACGGAGATAAATTTTATACAAGCCAAACTATGTTTTTAAAGTTATAAAGCCCAAGTGAGACGCGTCGTCTCCACGACTCTATGAAATGTCCCAATGCATGCCATGAAGTGAATGCCTTAGATACCTGAGATAAAACATGCTAAAAAGTGTCAACACAAAGGTTGAGTGAGTTCATAGAGTTTGGTTAACAAGTAAAGCTTTTAAAGAGCGTTTATGCAACAAAGGCTAAGTTTTTGATCATATAAAATAGTCTACAAAGCAAAGGCATCGTAAATCCACTCAGTTCCAAGTCCCGCCCATACAAAACTTGCAACCTGTGTGTTTACAACCCACTGCTAAAAATTGAATGACAATCATGTATATGCACATTAAGATAGTTAAAAGTATAAATGTCACCACAAGGGTCTTCCAACAACTCGTGTTGGGATGTTCCTCCAACGCTCACGTTGGGCTGTATCCATATAAATGGCCTTCCAACATATAAATGATGGGATGTTCCTCCAACGACGCACATTGGGCTGTATCCAAATTAATGGCCTTCCAACATATAAATGCTGGGATGTTCCTCCAACGACGCACGTTGGGCTGTATCCAAATTAATGGCCTTCCAACATATAAATGCTGGGATGTTTGTATAAGTCTAGTCAATACACACACCAAGTCTAGAGTATAAGTAATGTTGTTTGGCAAAAGAGTTTAAATGTTTGGATAAATAAGCATATATCTCGCCCCAAATAGTTTATAGGAATTTAAATGAGTAAAAGCGGGGTATGAACTCACAAGGAAAGTAATAGCATTGGTTCTACTTCATCTCCGAAACCCAAATGCGTGTGTTATCCAAGGAGACTTTCAAGTTTAGCGTAACACAATCAAGTATAATGCAATCAAGTGTAAATGTTATTAAGTATAAATGTTATCAAGTATTATGCAATCATGTATAAAAGTATAGCGTAGCATAAAAGTGTAAATATTTTGAGTATTTGTATTTATAAAAACAAGTAGTTGAGCATGTATCTCCCCCAAAAGTTTGTAACCAATTAAATAATAGAAAGTGGGGCTATGAAAACTCACCTGATATGATAGATATGCTAACAAAATGGAGTGCACGAAAATGAGGCTCGGAAACTATCCGCGACAAATTGCTTGATGAGGTTTATGATCAAGGATTAAGCTTAAACACCCTAGGTTTTTATTTCAAAACCTAAAACAAGAGTGTATCTAGGTTTTGTAGAACTTGATTAGAAAATTTTTGATGATCACTTCCTTGATCCCTTATGGTGGCCGGATTTTGGTGAAGAAGAAGAGAGAAGAATTTTGATCTTTCACACTTTGAATTATTGGATTGAATGTGTATAATGGTTGAGTGCGAAAATATGTAAGTGAAAGATCTTGAAATCTTTAGGTGAATCATGCATTTAATAATACATACATATATGTATATATATATTATTATTATGTATATAAATGTGTAAGTAAAGTAATGAAAGTTACTTGAATGGAAGTACTAACTTGTAGTATTGTTAAGTAATATTAGTAAGTTGTATACACATTTGAATATTTAAGGTAGCGTTAGATAAAAATAAATTTTTACGGGTCAAGATAAATATATTTAGATCATAAAAATTATAAAAATACATTTCTTGCAAGTACTGAGTGAAATAATAATTAACGAGTTGAATTTACGAAAACCGTCGTAATTATTTATACATAACAATTTTTATACAAAATAAATTGAAAACACCGGGTAAACTAAAAATAATATTTTATAAACTAAATGTAAGTATAAAAATATATCGGGATAATTTTTGGAAGTAACGGATCAATTGTCTAAAATAATGTTTACGCGATAACGTTTATTTAATAAGAAATTATATGTTTAATGTGAAATGCAAAACCATGCATAACTTGATATGAAATGATGAATATGGAGTTTGAGAAAAGACCGGAAATTGAGAATTGTGACACAAACAAAACAATTAAGGAATCATAACTAGGCCAACACCAAGAGGTGCTTAGCCGCTCATATTAACCATAACAATCAATTCAATGTTTAATGTTACGAAATACATGAATTGAAAGCAAAGAAAAGATAAAAAGCTAGTGCTTATGGTAGGGGAGTGATTTCACCTTTGGAGATAGCTCCGTATGCTCCTCAAGATCTGCCTTCGACTTCTTCTCACATTCTCTGATTGTTGTGTGTAAAATGGGATGATTTGAAATGCTGGAAATCGTGGGGTATTTATAGGCCAGATTAGGTTACGGCGTAACTATTAAAAGAGTTACGCCGTAACATACAATTCTTCGTAAATTGCACTAATAATGCTGGTTACGGCATAACCTCAGGAAGGAGTTACGCCGTATCTTCAATAAATCTTTGTTACGCCGTAGTTAATGCATGAGTTACGGTGTAATTAGTAGCGGCGCGGAACCTCATTTGACCTAATATGGTTACGTCGTAATCTTGGATAGAGTTACGCCGTAATCTTCTATTAAGTTGGTTTTTTTGTGCCACGCTTTAGTTACGGCGTAATGTGAGAGATGAGTTACGCCGTAACTTCTTCAAAGTGAGCATACTATGATAAATCTTCAATAAACTCTCCAATTCCGCGTCTCTTTAGCTCTAATGCTCGTAATTTACCTGAAAGTGAAATATAATGGAAAAAAAGCGTAAATCCATATAAATGATATAAGTTACAAGCATTATCGGGGGAAATTGACACTTAATATTCAGGATTATTTGATGTTATCAGGTATCTGCAACAACATTGGCCTTACCCGGATGATAACGAATCTCACAATCGTAATCACTAAGCAATTCCAACCAGCATCGCTATCTCATGTTCAGCTCCTTCTAGTCTAAGATGTGTTGCAGACTCTTGTGGTTGGTATACACTAAACACTTAGTACCGTACAAGTAATGTCTCCAAATCCTAAGAGCAAACACCACAACACCCCAACTCCAGTTCATGAGTGGTGTAGTTTTTCTCATGCTTCTTAAGCTGTCACGAGGCATACGCTATCACCTTCTCCTGTTGCATCAGAACAACTCCCAAGCCTTTATGCGAAGCGTCGCAATATACGACGAAATCTTCACTTCCTTCAAGCAGGGATAGGGTACACAACTTCTTCTTCAATAGTTGAAACTCCTCTTCTTCCTTCTCTCCCCATTCGTACTTAACGTTCTTCTATGTCAGTTTGGTCAGCGACTTAGCTATTTTAGAGAATCCCTCAATGAACCTCCGGTAATAGCCTGCTATACCTAGAAACTGACAAACTTCTGAGGGGTTTTAGGAGCGGCTCATTCCTTGAAGGCCTCAATCTTGATGGGATCCACGTGAACTCCTCGACTATCTATCACGTGGCCCAAGAATTGTAAAGTCGAAATCCAAAAATTTCATTTAAAGAATTTGACGTACAGCTGTTCTTACCTCAATAACTCCAAGATGAGCCATAAATTCTCTTCGTGCTCCTATATACTGTTGGAGTATATAAGGATTTCGTCTATGAATACTATCACAAAAATATCCAGATAGGGCTTGTACACTCGATTCATGAGGTCCATGAATACCGCGGGCGCGTTGGTCAAACCAAACGACATCACTTGGAATTCATAGTGCCCATAACTTGAACGCCGTCTTCGGGATATCTTCTTCTCGAACTCTGAGCTGGTGATAACCGAATCGTAAGTCGATCTTAGAATAGAAACTAGATCTTTGGAGTTGGTTGAATAAATCATTTATCCTAGGCAGTGGGTATCGATTCTTCACTGTCAACTTATTCAACTCTCGGTAATCGATGCACATACTAAACGATCCATCCTTCTTCTTCACGAATAGCATGGGTGCTCCCTACGGCGACAAACTTGGTCGTATGAATCCCTTCTCTGAAAACTCTGCCAACTGCCTTGACAGTTCCTCCAACTCTCTTGGAGCAAGTCGATAGGGTGCCCGGGCTACGGGTGCAGCACCAGGTATCAACTTGATTTGGAATTCCACTTGTCGGACAGGTGGAATCTCCAGAAAGTCATCAGGAAACACGTCTGGAAAATATCGAACGATGGGTACATCCTAAAGGTGTCTTTTCAGAAATTCGAGCCAAGAAAAGACAACCTCCTCTGTCGATGTACTTTTGTGCCTTTATACAAGAGATGATGCTAAAATTGGAGGGACCTCCACAGTCGCTCCGATCTCCTTGTATACTCAGCACTTTTCCACCATACACAACACGCACGATCTTATCATCGTAGATGATATGTGCACTGTTCTTCGACAAGCAATCCATAACAATGATGACGTTGAAACTTCCTAAGGTAACGGGCAAGAGGTCTCTGTTGAACGGGTGTTCTAGGAAACTTAATGTGAAACTTCATACTATAGTGTCTATCCTTTACCTATTTCCATTAGCTAACTCCACATCATAACTTAATCGTAAAGGTTCCGGGGAAATTCCTAGTAATGGCATAAATGCAGTGGATACGAAACTCATATCGGTACTGGTATCAAACAGTATGGAAGCATAGCGTTATTGAGAAGGTACGTACCCATAACTACGTTCGGATCCTCTTTGATCTCCTTCCCAGTGATGTACACTCGCGCTACTCCCATGTCTCTCTGTTGATTTCCAGCACCCTGGTTTCCTTGGTTTCCTTCAGTCCCTCGATTTCCGAGGTTATACCCATTACTTCCCGAACCTCGGTTCACCTGATTTCCTCCATTCTCGGGATTTCCTCTGACCCAGGGCTCTCGTCACTCAGTCTTGAAGTGCCCTTTCTTCCCACATCCAAAATAGGTGACCGTGGCCTTCTAGTCCGTTACCCATGCGGTTTGCGCCACAGCGAGGGGTCGGGACCTACAGTCTCTGGCCATATGTCCTACCTTAGAGCAATTTATACACACCACGATGCACTGCCCATGGTGATGTCGATTGCAACGAACACACAAGGGCTTACTCCCTTCGTAACCCTTCTTCTCTACATGACCTATATCATACATCCTGAAAGTCTCTCGCCGTTTTTTGGATTTGCTATCACCATTAACACCCTCATTCCTTTTCCTCTTATCACTACTTCCGTTGTCTGTTCCTTCCAGCACAAGGGTATCCATCAGACGTTGGGCTATGGTAACTGCCTCATGCAGGTTAGCCGACTTCGCAGCGATCACATCATTCCTAGTAGCTAGAGGCAATACATCATTGTACCGCTCAATCTTGAGAGCCTCGGTACGAACCATCTCTGGGAAAAGAAACGAAAATTCTTGGAAGCAAAGTGATGCGCGCGGAAGGCGCGTTAGGGGTCAAGGAAACTTCCTTTTATACGAGTACACTTTTCAACCTCCTATGCAGTGAACCTAATCGTTGTAGTGTAGTATGGGGTAAGCCTCGAGGATTAATATCGTTCTCTAGGGGAATAGGAATGCTAGTAAGAAATATATGACGAGAAGGTGGGGTTGAGGACGATTATTTTTTTATTTTTTTTATGGTTTTTTAGAAAGCTAATGTAAAATCTCAGGGCAATTGGTTGGGGGGTGGTACTTCTACCAATTACTTTACTTCAACTAATTATCTAATTATCTAATTACTACGGATAGCTATGTATAATTGAGGTGTGCTCGCATGATGATTAAAGATGTGTTCAGTTAGATGCTATTACTCCCTAGTTATCTTTTATTTGTTGGTTGAGCTGTCACGTCCTTTATCTTAACGCGTTGTATTCCTAAAAGTCATAGGGCGTGCTTATTCCCTAGTTCTTTGCGGTTATCTCTCGTATATGATTCATGGAATCGGCAAGCCTAAGCTATTTCATCCATGAACCATATCATCATTAAGCATACTCAAGCATTAAACACAACAAAAACCTAGATGCACTTTTAAGCCAATTTCAATTAAGACAAGAAACAACCTAACAACAATCAATAACTAGGTTTAATAGATCTAAGCAAACACACAAGTAATTTAGCTAGACATGATAGACAAGCAAGCATACACACAATCAATCGAATATGGGGTAGATGATAACATCAAATAGTCCTAAATATTAAGTGTCAATTTCCTACAATAATGCTTGTAATTTATATCATTTATATGGATTTACGTTTGTTTTCCATTATTTTCCACTTTCAGGTAAATTACGAGCATTGGAGCTAAAGAGACGCGGAATTGGAGAATTATCAAAGATTTATCAGAGTATACTCACTTTGAAGAAGTTACGGCGTAACTCATCTCTCACATTACGCTGTAACTAAAGCGTGACTCAGAAAGCCAACTCATCAGAGGATTACGGCGTAACTCTCCCAAAGGACTATGACGTAACTATATTAGGTCAAATGAGGTTCCACGCTGCTGATAACTACGCCGTAACTCTTGCATAAACTCCGGCGTAACCAAGAATTATTGAAGATAATGCGTAACTACTTCTAAGGTTATGCCGTAACCAGCAGATCTAGTGCAAATTACGAAGAAATAGAGGATTACAGCGTTACTATTCTATTGGTTACACCGTAACCCAGATCTGGCCTATAAATACCCCACGATTTCCAGCATTTCAAAGCATCCCATTTCACACACCACAACCAAAGAACATGGGAAGAAGCCAAAGGCAGGTCTAGAAGAGCATACGGATCTGTCTCCAAGGGAGAAATCACTCCCCTACGATAAGCATTAGCATTTTATATTTTCTTTACTTTCGATTCATGTATTTCGTAACATTAATTATTGAATTGATTTGTATGGTTAATATGAGCGGCTAAGCACTTCTTGGTGCTGACGTAGTTATGATTCCTTAATTGTTTTGTTTGCGTTTACATTACTTTCGTATAATTATTTCTAAGTGTATGCATGCATAGTTTATTGGTAGTGTAGGATCGTTATTTTATGTGTTTGATGATTCGGGTGGTCTTGGGAGATCAAAATACATGTTAGCCATTAGAGAGAGAAAGTAGAGAGAGAGAGGGTGTTCTTGCTAGAGGTTTACACAAATTGTAGAGTATTAGATTATGAAGCACCACCCCTTCCATGGATGGAAGGGGTATTTATACTTACATAAGACACGACCTCCTATCGGCCTGTGGATCAGGGATACAGTGGGTAAAGACCCGTCCTTCCTCCACGGTGTTGCACTAAACTATTTTACGCTACTGACTAACTAATAAAACAATAAATAATGTGACTAACGACAAATCTACGAGCTAACTTATGCTAGATAACATTTGGGGTGACCGACTCTTCACTATGGATTTTTCTAATTCCTAACAATCTCCCCCTAAGGGAGGTCACCCCATGTTTTACATTTTGCATCCTAGCATTCTTTCTTTGTCTTTGTTCTTGAGCTCGTAGACTTGAATTCTTCACTTCCGCAATCTTTGTGCATTTGTAGCGATTCTTCAAAGTCCGAGTGCATTGTACTTTCAGTGGAGGTCTTTGAACTGATCCACATCTTTGATGATCTTCGAGCTTTCTTTGAGATCATCAGCCACAGTAAATCTCTTTGGATCATCCATAGTAGTGTTGCCTTCATGTGAAGTTGTGACATTTGGACCGACATGCTCACACTTTTGAATCATGACATCTTTCCATCAGAGTAGCGGAAGCCTTACTGGTTCATGATATTTGTAGCAGCGAAGCATAAGCATAGAATGAAATATCAGAGCCAGGTTATGTAGATATGCACCAGTCATGAATTCTTCAAATTAAGTGTGGATGCTGTGAGCATGCGGCTTTGGATTGACTCCTCAATTCTGATCAGCTGCAATCGTCGGGGTGTACCTGCATACGACAGTTAGCAATAAAGCGCACGAAAGTGTCTTTGATCACTTTCGTTGAATTGAGGTACACGGCCCACGGTTCCCCGTTGATCAGTATAAATACTGCCTGTGATCAGGTAGGATTCCTAAGAATCTCCTTGACAGGGTTTCGCAGCTGTTCTAGCTGTTCTCAAACCGGAACGTCTCAAAGAAGACAACACGGAGTGAGTGAACCAGCGAATTGAGATTCACTGATTGATGAAAAATGATTTGAAAAACAATCGCGTACTGCTTGAAGAAAGAGTTTTGCAATACGACGAAGGTTTTATGAGAAAGATCAATTTTTCAAACAAAATACTTTTTGTATTAGAGAATGAGTACGCATTCGACGTGCTAGCGAAAAGAAGAGATTCGCACATCGAACGGTTTTTCTAAAAGTATTTATCAATCAGAGATACTTTTTGAATTAGAAAACATAAGTACACATTCGACGTGCTAGCGAAAAGAAGATTTGCACATCGAACGGTTTTTCCAAAAGTATTCGTCAATTCCATTCCTGGACCAAGGTTGATTCAAGAATGAATCTCCCCATTGTTTCTATCCAGTTGTCACAAGTTTGATCTTACGAGAAGATCTCACATGCCACCTACCAGGAGCTTGTTTGATGTTGGCTCCAGAAGGCTTTCCATCTTCATTGTGAATATGTTAGCATATCACTCAGATGTTCTGGCAATACCACAAGGATAATGCGTAGGACTCTTAATATATACTTACTTTCCACATTGTGTGAAACAGCAAGTCTTCATTAATTTAGTGTCCTAACGAGATATTGTGGATGATCTCTTGGCTCTAGACTCAATAGTGCACATTTGGTTCCTGTGTCGGAGACTAGGGAGAGGGTCTCCTTCTTCAATATCAACAATCTCTAAGAGAAAGTCGATAGATAATGTCGGTTCCCCGTGAGAATGAAACAAGTCCTTTTAAGAGGAACTTGAGTGGTTTGGGAAGTTTAGTGCAGTGCGTCACTGGGTCCATGACGTCTTGTCTTCAATACCAGTGTTACCTTAGTAACAACCAGTAGCATATGTATTGAACCCGGTTACTGCCCTAAGGTTGAATTGATGGAGGGATATTTCTTTTCACCCCTTTTTCACATTCAGTTCTTTTTCATTCTTCAACCCCTTCAGTGCTTACCGAGACTTCATAACTAGAACCTTGTTGGGTTTATTCCAGTACTAGCTCAGTCTCAGTCGGCACTCTTCCCATTCCTCACTTTTCTCCTTTTTTCAATATACCTAAGGACTCTACACTATCTAGTGGATTGTCCCTGGGTAGATCCCTCCGGTTCTGGCGGATCGTGGGAACAAATACCTAACCTAACCATCCTTATAACACCATGCATAAAGTAAATTTGGTCGGTCTTTTGGTATTGTTCATTCCATCTCGAAACCAATTGAAAAATCATTTGGAAAACCAATCAAGGTACTTGTGATACGAGATCAAAGCATTTTGTACCTTAATAGTTTTGATCATTTAGAAAACCTCCCCCTCAACATGTGCGTATGATTTAGAAATTGTTTAGCACAAAGAGGCAAGAGGACTTGGAAATATTTTCTTTGATCACAATTTTCATACGAAAAAGCCATTTGATTTTCATGGTAAAATTCTCCCCCTCAATATGTGCATAGGATTTTTTAAATCATTTTTATCACATAGAGGCAAGAGTTAATTTGAAGCACATCCATAATCACAAGCGCCATTAAGAAACCATTTTAAAACACAATCAAGGTACTTTAAAATCTCTTTTAAAAAACTTTTGTACCTTGATGGTTTTGCTCCCCCTCAATATGTGCTTCGAGATTCGAAAGCGTTTAGCACATACGAGAGAGCAGCCTGCACAATTGAATCCAAACGATCACCTTTTATCAAATTTCATTATTAAATCACAAATTCTCCCCCGATCAAAAATATCAAACCCTTTGAGATTTTGGATCCCAAGTGATTTAATACGGTTTATAAAACATGGGAGAATATGTGGCCTGGTTTAAATACTCATCATGTTTTGGATAAATCCTCCTCCTCAACATGTGCATTGTGTATGAAATCGTTTGGCACATGGAGGCAGGAGTGCCTTTAAAGGACTAAAACCAATTCCATTTAAAACAGATTTGAGATTTAAAACACGATCTCTACCCCGATCAGAAATATCAAACCATTTGAGATTTGTGATCCCAACTGATTTAAATCATTTAGAAAAATTTGGGGAAAGACGTGGCAAGATTCAATTTTGAAAGATGACAGATAAGGACCATTTTAAGACATTAAAGATTGTTAGTGTCAGGTATGATAGTTTTTAAGAGATCTTTTAAGTAAAACAAAACAATTTCACAATCAAACAAGAACAGAAAAAATTTCATTTTGAAAGACCTTGATTCTAAAGAAAAAATCATACCATGACATAACATTAAATCTTTAGATCACCACTTATTATCGTACAAGACGGAACTTTTGTGAAGAAACATTGTTTGAAAATATTTTATTTTAAATCACTCTCCCCCTCAATCCATGACAGAAGTCAATAATTGAGTGACTTAGGTTCTGATAACATGAAGTCTGGTGATTTTCAAAAATTAGTCCAATTTATTTTCAAAACAATATTTTCCATTTTCAAAACAATTTTATTCAAATTATTCAAAATTGTTTAAAAATGGTATCCTGCACAAAGATTCGTTAGGTGGTTGAGCCGCATTTGTTGTTGTTGCTGTAAGGCTTGGAAGAAAAACCGTCTGCAGATGCAGTGAGACTTCTTTTTATGTTGCATTTTGAATGCCAACTGAGGTCCAATTAAGCTCCGTTTCTTCAATCACTTAGAAGAAAACCATCTGCTGATGCAGTGAGACCTCTTACGTTGCATATATGCCAACTCTCCATTGAAGTCCAATTAAGCTCCGTTTCTTCATTTGTCAACCCAAGATATCGTTACCCTTTCCTTGCGGCATCCAATCATGTTCATTTGTGGGATCCGGATCGGGAACATTCTTATATACCAATATACCTGCATATGTTAGTGAACACACATACAAATATATGGTGGTCGACAACACCCAAACAGCAATCGACTAATAAAAGTCAATTCAACATAACAATCAGATCATATAAGGCATGGGGTTTATGTGTTAATCAAACTCTAATCATCTAAACCTAACAATCATATCCTAAATTCCTAGTCCTTCGACACAGGCAAATATCATTTTTAATTAAGCACGTAGGATAATTAAGAAAGCTCGTTAGATGATATAGATTTGAAAACATTCTCCCCCTCAATCAATGACTCATTTTCTTGAAAAGTTTTAAAAGTGCTGAAGTCATCGATTGAGTTTTTGCGAATTAATACGAAAACTCTGATCCTGATTTATTTTTTCAAGCAACTCATTTTACCACCAATTTTGAAATACAACAAATATTTTTCTGAAGAATTATAGACGGAAAAACATTTGTGTAGGAACAGCAGTCCTTCGACATACTTTCCTTAAATTGTTTTCGGATAAGTGCACGAAATATTTGAAAATTGTTTAGCGTAGCACTTTCCTTTCTTTATAAGAGCGGGTTGCTATCTGAAATGATAGCAAGCCATGGTTTAAGCGCGGGTCACAGTCTGAAGTAGCTGCAAGCCATATTTTGAAGCACGGGTTACAGTCTGAAATAACTGTAAGCCATATTTTGAGACATGTTTAGAAAAGAATATTTACACCTCCTGCTCGAACTTCATCTATGGTCCCGTGCCATTATTGAATGACATTTCTAAGACCGCAGATGTTATCGATACCAGAAGACATGTCATGTGAAAACATATTTTTGGTATTTTTTTTTGAATTTTCTGATTTTTATGGGTTTTTGTTGGTTTTATATTTTTCTATTTTCTTTTTCTTGGTTTTATATTTTTCTATTTTGTTTTGCTGGTTTTATATTTTTGTATTTTGTTTTTCGAATAAATATTTACAAGGATAGAATAGATGATATAGTTAAAGAAGATGATGATACGAGTACCGAGATAAGGATATCAAGCAGCCCCGTTGTAGACGATAGAAGTCATCATCCCTAAAACTTTCACCACCAAAGCATTCGAGGCTCTTGCATTGAAGAAAGAAATTGAACCATCTGAAAGTGAGACTCTGGCAGCTTCCCCCCAAACCGAAAATCCTTAAGATGAGCAGATTCGAAGCTCTATTTCAAGCTTGCATTAGCCAGGTGCACAAGGAAGCACACCATTATCATAAATCCCGCTGCTCCATTTAAGAACGATAATCGAGGATCTCCATTCGGGGTTATATCATCAACAAGAAGAACAACAACGTATCATCCCACTCATAAATAATCTTCTCAAATTTCATTTCCACTGAAATCTGAAGCAATCCATTCCAAAAGGTGTCAAGAGAACAATTCCCCCTAGTAGTTGAATTAATGCAGTCAGTCTCTTTGTATAATGCTCAAGAACTCTCCCGAATACACATCATGAGGGTAATGAAGAACAACTCCCCAATGTTCACATCTTTCGTCCCTGATGAACGTGTATGAAGCTCAAGAACCCGAAGTACACCAATATCCAAGAACTCTCCCAAATACACATCAAGAGGGTAATGTAGAACACCTCCCCTATGTTCACATCTTTCGTCCCTGATGAATGTGTATGAAGCTCAAGTATCCGAAGTATACCAATACACAAGGAATGAATAACTGATAACATTGAAGAAGCAGACCAAGTCACTGATTATCTCTGCGGGTGACAATCTCTGCGGATGTCAACACCGGAATAAGTGATTATATCTCTGAATCACTGATTAAGCACTCAAGTGAAACAGCTGAGCATCCCCAATGTACACAATTTCTCTCCCCTGATCCTTGAGACACCATCGAAATCACCTCATACTAGTGTACCTCTGTTATCTTCAGAAACTTTCTCTAACATCACTTCCCCCACGTAGTTGGAATAATAACACAAAAAGCCTTGATGAGTAAAACCTTGAGTTTCTCTGCGGTCATGACAATTGTTTTCCCGGGATATCTTCAATCACTTAGAAGTATTAAGCTCATCAAGTTTACTCGCCATGAGTCAAACCTTGAGTTTCTCTGCGGTACTAACATTTGTCTTCCCGGGATGTCTTCAGTTACTTAGAAGAGTTAAGTTCATCAAGTTTACTCGCTTTGTGTTTATATGTGAGTCTCCTTACGCCTTGCTGGTTTTTGACACTTCTGAATCAGCAACTCTTTGTAAGCCCAAATACTTGAAATTTGTTGAGAAGATTGCTTGAAGTCTTTGTGAGAATCAACATGCTGAAGACTCTCTCTGACTATTTATATCAACCCTTCTGTAGACAATTTGAAGTGACCACTGAAGAAGAAAACCCGCTATACCATACTTGAAACTGAAGTCAACTTTCCTACATTTGTATCTTAAGCTTGCACCTAATGATGGAAGAACGGTGTAGAGAATTTATGCTTCAAGCAAATCTCTAAGTACTCACTACCCAAACAAAGTATGAGACATTAACACCTCTTGCGTTTATCCACACCGTCATATGCGTGTGACACTGAGTAAAACAAAGTAACTCCTAATAGTGATAGTTAACCAGGTCTTCAACCATCCACCTCGACTGCTGGTAACTAGATAAGCCAAGTCTTCAACTCAAATTCTTAAGCCCGAGCAAGTTATCAAATAAGAACACGCCTTTGTGAAAGTCAACTTCAATCTCAAATAAGTGATAAATGATTAACTCCGAAGTAATCACCTTGTGTCAAATGTCCAACAATAGTCAATATCAACGTCTCGAGTAGTCGCTGCTAAAGAATATGAGCAAGTCTAATTGGGAATTGAATCTGACTTATAACTTTCTCCCAATTAGTGCTCTCCCCTAAACCGACAATCTGTTTGATAAATGCCCAAATTAAGAAGAAGTCTTTAGATCGTTAAATGCAACTCGTCTTTAGTCTTCTAACATGTAGCAGAAAATGTAGAACAGACTGTAGACTCGACCTTCTTCAAGATTGTCCAGTTGGGGAATAGAAGGTTAACATCTTCAACTCACCAAAAACAAGAACATCACCAAAAAAAAGCATCCCAATCAACTTACATCTTGCAAATCCCCTTAACTAAAATCCCTCCCAATCAAACAAGAACAGAAAGATGTTCATCAAGGAAATCAGCAATCAGGCCGCAACGAACACATAAGATGGTAACACCAAACTACCAATCACATCAAACAAGAACAGAGAGATTGTTCGGAATCATCATGTTGATGTATACGTGAAGCATTAACCGGAAGCACTTTGTCGATAAACTCATCAATCCGAGTGAAGATGTCAACCAACGACTCTTAGAAGAAACTCCATGTAAAGATGATCCGATAAGAAGAAGCTCGGTTCTTACATGATTTAGGAGCCGTTTGACCATATATTCTTAAATATTAATCAATCATGCCAAAAATTCACACTTCTTCTCCCCCTCAAGAATTGCATACGGAGATGCCATTCTTGATTAAATAAGTGAAAATCATCCGAATGTTCTATTCACACTTCTTTCCCGCAAAATAAGCACGTGATGTCGCCATCTTCATTATAATCGAGCAAGTGGAATGAGAAAACAATCAGTGGTAGCCCGGTTCACTTGAAGACTGAAGCGCATGGAAAAAGTATGAAGCATGTTGATGAGAATGGTCATAATAAGAAGATTTCTCTTCTTCCGAAGATAAAGCGCACTGAAACGTACACTTTTCTTTTCTTTAGAGTACGAGGCCTGAACTGTAGTGAACAGACGTCATAATCTCTCTCTTTTCTGCTCTCTTAGCAAAACATGTAATCAACCCTATTATCATTCAGTAGGCTCTTTGTCGTGACAACTGATGGAGAAAACCCAATATGATGAATTTGACCCTGAAGTAAACTAACCCGAACTCGTGACTTAAACTTGCACATATGTAACAAAGAGCGGTGCCGAGAATTCATGCCCCATTGAATCTCTTAAGTACTCTATACTCTTCAACCAACCAACCATCAAGTATAAGACGTACATTACCTCTTGAAAATCCACAATTGAATGTGACACTGAGCACTACAACGTAACTCCTTTAAGTGATAGTTATTTTGTGGTGATAAAAGCCCAATTCCCCCAAGTGGTAACAGAAGAGGTAAAAGACACCCAACAATAACTAGATTTCCAAGTCTTCGTTTTTGATAATAAGCTCAAACAAGGATCTCGAAGAATCTTCATCCATCCATCCCCGATACCTTCAGATACTAAGTACACTCGCCCGTGATAATTCACTTCAACCTCAAATAAATAATAGTGAGTTAACTCCGTTGTCACATCTTCTGATTAACAGCTCAAATCTAGCCTTCTTTGACAGTAAAATGAACTTTGATAATGGTTTCATCCCGACCATGGTAAAGTGAGCATACCCCCGTAAAACATTGAAGTAACCAAACCGCCATGACGAATATCCAAACACACATCCAATTCATGAAGTACACCCTTTTATCCCTTCTTCGAAGCAGAAACCGTAGCACCAACATCAAATGAGATCCCGAAATACACTTTCCTTTCTCCAGGATGGTTCCATCAATACGGGATTTTACAACTCTATGGTTTAAACCGAGAAATAGTTTCTTTCGCGGGATTTTACAAAACCAAGAATAAACCATAAGATAGATCCGGAAATGCACCTTATTATTACTAGGATGTTTCCATTGTCACGGGATTTTACAGGTCTATGATTTAAACCGAGAAATAGGTTCTTTCGCGGGATTTTACAAAATCAAGACAAAACCGTAAACAATGTCGTCTTGAATGTGTTATGACAATTTGGGTTTCGGTGAATATCTGTTTTAGGGGAACATGCAGTGGTTCATCAACAAATCCTTATCCAACATCATCAACCATCCAATAAACACTATGGTAAACACATCATTCACGCAATCAGTCGGCTATTGTAGTGACCACATGGAGAAGTAAACCCGATATACCAAACTTGATCATGAAGTAGAAATCCCCAGATTTGTTACTTAACCTTGTACTAATTCTTGTGAAGAATAAACGGTGTACCCAATGTACAAAACCTCTTGACATATCCTCAACTGCGTGAGACACCGAAGTGATAGCTACGTTGTGGGTTAATCGAGAAAGAATCACAGCCGTAACTAAATAGCCAAGTCTTTATCACACTCTGTAAATGCCCAAACAAGTCACCTTCACGGAAGGGTAGAAAGAAAGACGATGAAATAAGTAAACACGCCCGGAAAACATCACTACAAATCCAAATAAGAAATATCGTCCAAACAACCCCGTAGTCAACTTTGTTCAATAACCAATTTAAGCCGTGACAACATATCATCCGTGAAAATGTGTAAACCAACGTACCAAACCTCCTAACACAACGAATCTCATCATCATACTAAATCTCATCATCAATCTCATTATCACAATTCTCATCGAATTCAGATCTCATGAATCCTCACATTATCACCAGGATGCATAAGGAAGCCCATGATAATTTCAAGACCAAGCATCCCAAAATACGTTCCAAGCCGATCCAAATAACTCATATACCAACAATGTCACTTTTATAAAATGTACCAAGAATTGTAACCAATGTTTAGTAGCAAGAACACATTTTTCGGACAACAATTGTTGGTATGGTCATTATGTTTCCTCAACAGCCTTGTCCACATTCAAGTAAAGACTCAAAGTCCAAGTAAGAAGCCCATGTCAATGTAAGACCCAACGCCCATATACAAAATGCAAGTGTGAAACTGAGGATCATGTAAAGAAATGCTCATACAAGGTTCATAACGAAAATGCAAGTTTTATTGGAATTGTGGCATGTGCGTTATGTTGACCACGTTAAAATCAAAGAGTTAATACTCATTTATACCATTAGTGCCAAGTCCTCGTATGATCAAGTCCACACCTAAGCATTATCCAGAGGCCCATGACAAAAAGGTAACGATCGGCCCATTGCAATTAGATACCCGATCCATTTCAGCCATATCTGAATATTACGGGTATAAAACACCACACAGCCACTCACAACCCTAAAATCTCTCATACTTCACGCCCCCATCTCATCCAAAGATATCTCACCCTTGAAACCCTAATCCTACTTCACAAAATAATACGCCTCCTTCTTACTTCTGTATGCAGCACACAAACAAAACAAAAACATCTTCACAATTAAAACATCATCTCTAATCTTATACCAAGTACTAGCCATATACATCCATCAAGAATGACCACTTCAAACACCGAGAGAACAAAGCCACAGGGATGGCTCAACCTATTAGCCACAGGGATGGCATCACATGAGTTCGGTTTATGAGGACAACCCAAGAAATTTGGTAAGTTTCAATCGCTTTGACATGAGATAAACGAACCAAAGATGACAATTAACACTTATGTTAATTTGTTTTTCTTTACATGTTCGGATATTAACAACAATTTTTTCTCTTTAGATCCATGAGGCACACGATCTTTTGTGTATAGACCTTTAAGGTCTATGTGTTTGATGAACCTAACACAAAAGAGTCAAAGCTGAGATCATTTTTGTATGCTTGGTCACGAATCTGTGATGATGAGTTGGGAGGATTTAACCCTTGTGGTTTTGATAAATCATGAAGAAACCCCCCACAATCTGAGATTTCATTAATCCATTTCATTAAGAGTCTTGATTAAGATGTAGATGAGAATATGTCTTGATATGTTGTCTTGGATCTGTGATGATGATACATTCGTGTGTATAGACCCATGGTGGTCTTGATGGTTTTCATGTAAGCACGAATAGAATCTGAGATTAAACACTTTTCTTGTTTATGGATCTGTGATGAATATTTCTTTTGTGTTTAGATATTGTAAGATTTATTTGAGAACCACACACAAAAGAAGTGAAACTGAGATCGGACCCTCTTAATGAGAAATGAATCGACACAAGGTCATGAGCTAACATATTTGTTGTGTTCACAGCCTTATAATCGAATATTATCAAAAGATTAGATTAATGATGATTTCGAAACTTGCATTAGACCTTTGGTCTTGATGAGACTCTTGAGTACCACCAAGTTAGAGAAACTGAGATCAATCGAATATGAGTCCGAGTCTTAACCATTGCAGTCGTTGTTTAAGACATAGATGAATAATGTTTTTGTTGAGGTCTTGTTGTTTGGTAAATGTAAAATCTTAAGGTCTTTTGTGGTCGAGGTCATGGTATTTTAACAGCATCATCTTATCCTTCCTTTCTGTCAAGTCAAGTAGGCAAGTTGCTACAGCATATACCAAGTCGTTAACCCATTTTTCAAAACAAGTCGCTAACTAGTAAAGACTAGTCGCTAGCATCATAACTCGCTACTTCAGTTTACAAAACAACTCGCTAACCCAACTCGCTAGGTCAACTCGCTAACCCAACTCGCTAGGTCAACTCGCTAACCCAACTCGCTAGGTTAACTCGCTAACCCAACTCGCTACAGTTGTTGACTCAATAGTCAACAACTCGTTACCTGGTCCAAGTCGCCATAAAATTTGGTACACAAGTCGCTACATAGATACACTGAATCTGGACAAATATTGACTAGTCGCTAACTTGCAATGTGACATTTTCCGATGAGTTTTCCGGCCATATTCCGACCATGTTCAAGTTTATCCAGAAAACTGCACAAAGGATGCACCTTTTGACCCATTAAGACCACAAAGATAATACCAAATGACCACGTATAATGACTATTTGACCACTTTTCCGACCACTTGTAATATCATTTTTGGTACCAAACAAATCACATAAAAGTGATGTAACTAATCTGTTAGAACCAGTGAGATGCAAGACATTGTAACCATTAAAGCACAAGATACTTTTGACCAAAGAAAAAGGTATACAAATACTCGTTAAAACCAGTTAACCCAAACTAAATCGAAAAACATATTACCGACCAACAAATAGTTCAAAAACAGTTTCAACCAAGAATCAAAACCACAAAAAAAATCATCAAAACACAACAACCTGGCTCTGATACGAATTGTAGGATCGTTATTTTATGTGTTTGATGATTCGGGTGGTCTTGGGAGATCAAAATACATGTTAGCCATTAGAGAGAGAAAGTAGAGAGAGAGAGGGTGTTCTTGCTAGAGGTTTACACAAATTGTAGAGTATTAGATTATGAAGCACCACCCCTTCCATGGATGGAAGGGGTATTTATACTTACATAAGACACGACCTCCTATCGGCCTGTGGATCAGGGATACAGTGGGTAAAGACCCGTCCTTCCTCCACGGTGTTGCACTAAACTATTTTACGCTACTGACTAACTAATAAAACAATAAATAATGTGACTAACGACAAATCTACGAGCTAACTTATGCTAGATAACATTTGGGGTGACCGACTCTTCACTATGGATTTTTCTAATTCCTAACAGGTAGCTACCCTTGTTTCGGTAGTTTTGAATGGCGGTAGAGGCTAGTTGCTTAGGAGATATGACCAACTGACCCTAAGTGAGTAGACTGAGACGGGAAGGGTAAGATATGACCAACTGACGACCCTTTCTACTTGTGCAATTTGAACAACTGATCACCTACCGTTTGGATGAACTTAAGAATCAGGGGGTGAGTGTTTATGTTGCTAACGCCCGGGCACTCACTATTATAAGTCTAGCATGTAGCGGTACTTGATGACTCGGCTTAGGGGACCAGGAACAACTGGACTTATGATGGGACACCTGACTTCTCCAGTGGTGGCATCTTTGCTGATAGGTTAGGGCGAATTGACCAAATGCTGTCCTCTCGACTTTGACCCCACCTGAAGTAATTGGAAGTAATTAGACGTAGACATTACTAGCTAGGGTGATTAACTAGGTTAGCACCACTCTCCTCTATTGATTGAACCTTTGCTTTTATCTGCCTTAGTAGTTAATTAATTCCTTATCAAAATCATACTAAAATCTCTGACACCTAGACTTAGTATTAATCCAACACACATAGCTCTTGGGACGACCTCGGTTTTACCGAATACTACACTACACATGACCGGGTACACTGCTCGTTAGTGCATTAGGGTAGACCATAGGTATAACGAGACAATATAAATATTAAAACTTGGTCAGTAAAACCTGCATCAAGTTTTTGGCACCGCTGCCGGGGAGTTATAATAGGATTACTATTAAGTCTTTCATTTTTGTTTTGTTTTATAATTTCTCAAATTCTCACGATCACTATTCAAGTTTTCAGGTACCATGGAAGTTGTTAACATCAATGACCTCACTCACTACTACACAAACTGATTTTTCCCACAAAAATTTTCCCACATAAATGAAATTGTGTGAAATTTCACACGGGATACCAAAAAATTACACACATAATTGTTGACCAAATTTCAGTGGGAAATATGTAGTAAATTTCCAACGGATTTCTCACTCTTTACACATTAAATTGTTGACCAAGTTTGTGTGTGAAATCCGTCGCAAATTTCCCACAGATTTGCGACCATATTCACACTATTTGTGTTTATTAGACGTCCGTGGGAAACTTGTGGCACATTTTACACATATTAGCCACGGCCAAAAGTATGTGGCAAATTTTAGCTCCATTACTCACGGATTTCACACGGTATTTTTCTATAAAGTAACTATTTAACCGGTATGTTGGAAATCAGTGGGTCACTAGCCACGTATTTTCCACAAAATGTTGTTTTTGTGTTTGTCGTGAGAAATATCCACACGACAAACCATTGTATATTTGTGGACATCTACACGTATATGTTCCATATGTCTATTTATAACCTTCATTGTATCTATAGATGTTTTGTATCTAGGTATATTGATGTGTATATGAGTGAATGTGTAACTATATCAAAAATGTAAAAGAAAACGATAATGTCCGTGGGAAATATGTGTGTACTTTCCCATAGATTACCTACCAATTTAATAAATCCGTGGGAAATACGTGTGTAAATACCCACGGATTTCCCACATAAAATATCATTTTTTATTTTGTTTACTTACACATTCTCACATTACTTAATATGTCTTCATATGTGTTTGTATTTTCATATTATATGTGTTGCCAATTAATGTAACTATTTATGTCAGTATAACAAGTTTATGTATAGGTTTAGGAATAACTTTTTTGTGTAACAAACCATTATGAGTGTGTGGATATCTACAAGTATATCTTCCGTATGCTTGTTTATGACCTTCATTGTATCTATAAATGTTTTGTATCTAGGTACATCGACGTGTATATGCGTGAACGTGTAACTATACCAAAGAAATAAAAGAAAACACTTACATCCGTGGAAAATATGTGGGTACTTTCCTACAGATTACCTACCAATTTAATAAATCTGTGGGAAATACGTGTGTAAATACCCACAGATTTCCCACAAAAAATATCGGTTTTGTGTTTTATCTACTTACACATTCTCACACTACTTATTATGTTATCATATGTGTTTGTAGTTTCATATTATATGTCTTTTTCAGTTAATGGAACTATTTATGTCAGTATCACAACTGTATGTGTAGGTTTAAGTATAACTTTTTTCTATAATAAACTGTTGTATATGTGTGGATATCTACACGTATATGTTACATATCACTGTTTATGTCCATCATTGTATCTATAGATGTATTCTATCTAGGTATGTGGACGTATATATGCGTGAACGTGCAACTATAAAATAAAAGTAAAAGAAAACAATTATATCCGTGGGAAATATGTGGGTGCTTTCCCACAAATTACCTACCAATTTGATAAAACCGTGGAAACACGTGTGTAAATACCCGCGGATTTCTCACAAAAATGTCGTCTTTATGTTTTTGCATACTTACACATTCCCAAATCACTTATTACGACTTCATATGTATTATTAGTTTCATATTATATGATTTCGTTTATTAATGTAACTATTTATGTGAGTATCATAAGTTTATGTGTATGTTAGGTATAACTTTTTTTGTGTATCAAATCAATGCATATGGAACGTATAACTTTTTTGTGTATCAAATCTTTGTGTGTAGATACACAAATATGGGTTTGTGCATGAACGTGTAACTCTATCAAAAAAGTATGAAATTGACTAGGTCTGTGGGAAATTCGTCGGTAATTTTCCACAGATTACCCACCAATGTTATAAGTATGTGGGAAAGTCGTGGGTAATTACCCCCCTATTTCCCACATGATATGTAGTTTCTTTTGTTTTCATACTTGCGGATTTTCACATTACTCTTTTATATATTAGCGGAAGCTAACATCGCCGTTTAGCTCTAATATGTTTCATTAAAAGATAAAATTTGACTTAACGAATCATAACTTTTAGCAAAAACATTGTACATGCACTATATGAGTATAAATAAATTTGATAAAAAGTTATATTGGTTACTAATATTCAACTGAATATTAAACAACGACCTTGTCATTTTTTTGTATACATACAGTGATTGACTTTTTCTCATTAACGTTAATTTCACACAAATTTAACTACATAAAATACCTTTAAATGTGTTTATGATGTTACTTACACAATACGTGAGTGATCTATCAATCAATAAATTATTCGTTCAACTATTGTTCGAGATATGTCACCAAAGGCCTTTGGCTCAACGATATGTGAATTGTTCGTTAACCGAGAGTTTTTGAGTTAAAGTTTTATTGAAGATACATGTAAGTTATTATTTGCGAGATAGGCGGGGTATGTTGTAAAAAATCCGTTACAAAATGAAGAGTTTATTTGAGATATGTCTAAAAAAGAGTTGGCTTTAGATCGTATATAAGTGCTTAAAGAGCGTCTCGATACTAATACATGTAGACCGGGTGTTAAAGTTAATGATAAAAACATATATCTTTACGTTACAAAATAAATTTGTCACCAATCTTATAAAATAATTAACAACAAAAATAGTAAGATAAAAACATTTAGCTAAAAACTACATGTTTGGTTGTAACTTTATAGCTTAACTCATTTTATTCACTTTTCTTTTTACAACATATCAATTACTTCACTTGTAATTTTATTGTGTTTGTAAAGGAAGTATATTGGACCTTTGGATGACTTCACATTGATTGCCAACAGGTCATTTTTTGTTAGGAATTAGAAAATTCCATAGTGAAGAGTCGGTCACCCCAAATATTATCTAGCATTAGTTAGCTCGTAGACATATCATTAGTTACGTTATTTATCAGTTTATTAGTTAGTTATTAGTTTAGTTTAGCGTAATGTAACACCGTGGAGGAAGGACGGGTCTTTACCCACTGTATGCCTGATCCACAGGCCGATAGGAGGTCGTGTAGTCTGTAAGTATAAATACCCCTTCCATCCATGGAAGGGGTGGTGCTTCTCATTCAATCTAATATTCCCTTTGTGTAAACCTCTAGCAAGAACACCCTCTCTCTCTACTAACTCTCTAACTATGGAAAACATGTATTTTGATCATCCAAGACCACCCGAATCATCAACACAATAAATATCGATCCTACAATTGGTACCAGAGCCAAGGTTCTGTTGTGTGTTGTTGATTTATGTGGTCTAGTATCATGTTTTTGAAGCTGGTTTAACATATTTTTCGGAGCAAAAACGTCTTTTTTTATCTTTTTGTTAATAGTCTCTTTACATGATTGGTATCAAATGGGCATCTTTTTGTTAACAGTCTCTTTGCATGATTGGTATCAAATGGTCAAAAGTTTTGCTTGCTAAATCAGTATACATTTGCCTCTAGTGTCATCTTTATGTCCAAACTGTTTTTTATAATAACTTTTTGAGTCTTTTGGTTCCAATCTGTGAAGGTTAACATGGTCAAAACGGGTATTTCTTGATGTCTTTATGCTGCTCTTCTGGTCAAAACGGGTCTAATAGAATGCATTTTTATGTCACTATTTCTGGGTTTTTGAAGCTGAACGGTTCTCTTGGTCGGAATACTCGCCGGAAAAAGTAAATGGTCAAATATTATTGTTGGCGAGTTGGTCTATTCTGCAGTAGCGACTTGTTATTTGTGAAAGAAAACAGTAGCGAGTTGGGTTATTAAGGTGATAGCGAGTTGGGTTATTTGACTATTGAGTCAAATAAAAGTCTTAGCGACTTGACTCATAAATTTGCTAGCGACTTGTGTCTATTCAGATGTAGCGACTTATATTGATAAGTTTGCAACTTGTGTCTAAATCTGAAATAGCGACTTATGACTCAATATAGCTAGCGACTTGCTGATGAAAAGAAGATGTAGCGACTTGGTTAACAAGATATGCTAGCGACTTGGTCAATATGGCTAGCGACTTGCTTAAGAAAATGATAGCGACTTGACACAAATCCTAGCGACTTGACTCATTTGGCTAGCAACTTAACAGAAAGGATGAAGAAGAAACAACCACACGACAAGACCACAAAACTACATACCAGATACCAACATTCATGACCTCAGTTGGTATACAACATCATCAGTCCATAATTTTATTCAACAACAGAAGTTTACAAAGCCACACCTCAATCAACTCTTATTACCTATTCCTATTCTCATAATTAAGACTCATACTTAATATACCAGATCTCAGCTTACTCTTTGTGGTTCTTTGAATAATCTAACCTTGGAAGGTCATATCACACAAAAGAGTATATCATCATAGATCAAGAACTCAAATGAGATACAAGATCTCAGATTCTTATCGATGTAAAGGTATATCAAGATCCAATCAACCCATAATAAATCATCATTGATCTTATTAGTTTGTCAAAATATCCGAAACTCGTTGAATCAAGAGTAAAACCATAAAAGATTTCATCTTTTTAATTCTGGTTCGGATTAAATGGATAATAACAAAAATTCAACAATTATCTCAGAACGGTTTTGTGATTATTCAAGGTCAAAACAAAACCATCAAAGGTTTATCTCACAAAACTTCATCATCACTGATCATTTGGTTTAAAATATATACGATTCATGAAAAAGATTTTAACAATTATGTTACATCTTTTTCATTGGTTCGTTCATAGTGAAACTTATTCGAAAACTCAAACAAATGGGTAAAAGTAATACCTACCTTGAAGCCATTCGTTAAACACGTTACCATCTCTGTGGCATACATGATTCACAACTGAAACCTAACCCTGTGGCATCTTTGTTTCAGTTAAGCCATCCCTGTGGCGAGCAAGATGGTCCTTGTGATAATGTTCGATTGTATGTTTGTGAGAATAATTGGTTTTGGAGTTTGGATTCATGGGATTTCTTTTGGATGTTTTGAGATGCAGTCGTTATGATGGAGATTAGGAGAACACTGTTATTCTAAGGTTCGGATTTTAATTGAAGGGGAGGCGTTTACTTGGTGATAATATTTAGGGTTTGATATGGTTTGTGTGTTACAGGAAGAGGCGTGGTTAAGTTGAGATTAGGGTTAATGTGTGATAGTGTGTGTTATATACTCACAAAATTAGGGTTTGTGGAAACTGGATTTGACTTAGTCACACGGTGCTGATATCACATGGATTGCTGGTGTTGTTTGTAATGGTTTGGGCTGTATTTTGTTATCTCACTCATGGGCCAAGTTTTGTTTATGGGCTATCATCAGAAAAAACGGTCTATATGCTGCTGTGTTGGATTCGGATATCACATGTGTGTTTGGACAGGATTTCACCTATTACTAAAGTCTCACATTTCTCAAATCGTGTTATCCATATGTATTTTCAAAATATTGGATACAATTGTTCGATTAACTTTGTATGAATTATTTGGACAAGGATTGTATTGAATATGGGTAGTTTGGACTTGGATGATCATGGGCTTTGACCTCGTTACTTGGATCATTTTTCATTGACCGAGCCTCAATTATTCGAGTAACCAAATTTGGGTCATACACATGATTGGATCGGGTGTTAATCATATTGTCTATGGGCTTGAACGAGTTTATCTGTGTTTCATAAGTACTTGATATTATGTGATAACTTGGATGATTCAATTGATTTTCATGAACTGGGCTTCTCAAGAGTTGGATAATGTGAGATTTGTTTATATGATTTGATAATGAGATTGAGTATGATGATGAGATCTGTTGTGTTATGGGGTTGATACTTTGGCTTATACATTTTCACGGAATATATTTTATCACGGCTTGAATTGATATGTGATCAAGGTTTACTACGGGATTGTTTACATGATATTTCTTATTTGGATGTAAAGTGAGATTTTTTCTGGCGCGTTTACTTATTACGTCTTCTTTCTTTCTACCCTTCCGCGAAGATGACTTGTTTGGGCTTTTATAGAGTGTGATAAAGACTTGGCTATTTAGTTGCGTTTGTGATTCTTCTCACTTAACCCACAACGTAGCTATCACTTCGGTGTCTCACTCTATTGAGAATGTCAAGAGGTTTTGTACATTGGGTACACCGTTTCTTCTTCACAAGGATTAGTACAAGGTTAAGTAACAAATCTGGGAAATTCTACTTCATGATCAAATTTGGTATATCGGGTTTACTTCTCCATGTGGTCACTACAATTGCCGACAGATTACGTGAATGATGTGTTTACCAAAGTGTTGATTTAATGATGTTGATGATGTTGATGATGTTGGAAAATGAATCGTTGATGAACCGCTGCATGTTCCCCTAAAAACAGATATTCTCTGAAACCAAAGTCGTCATAACACATTCAAGCTGACATTGTTTACGGTTTTGTCTTGATTTTGTAAAATCCCGCTAAAGAACCTATTTCTCGGTTTAAATCATAGACTTGTAAAATCCCGTGACAATGGAAACATCCTGGTATTAGTAAAGTGCATTTCCGGATCTATCTTACGGTTTATTCTTGGTTTTGTAAAATCCCGCGAAAGAAACTATTTCTCGGTTTAAACCATAGAGTTATAAAATCCCGTAATGATGGAACCATCTTGGAGAAGAGAAAGTGTAATTATGGATCTTACTTGATGCTGGTGCTACGGTTTCTGCTTCAAAGAAGGGATAAAAGGGTGTACTTCATGAATTGGGTGTGTGTTTGGGTTGTCTTCATGGCAGTTTGGTTTTTACAAGGTTTTACGGGGTTACGTGCTTTTAATCATGGTCGGGATGAAACCATTATCAGAGTTCACTTAAAACGTCAAAGGAGGCTAGAGTTGAGTTTTAATCAGAAGATGTGACAACGGAGTTAATTCACTATTATTTATTTGAGGTTGAAGTGAAATATCACGGGCAAGTGTACTTAGCATCTGAAGGTATCGGGGATGGTTGGATGAATATTCTTCATGATCCTTGTTCAAGCTTATTATAAAAAACGAAGACTTGGAAATCTAGTTATTGTTGTTTTCTCATATTGTTGTTATTCTAATTGAGTTATGTTTAATTGGATGTAACAGGAGATACGGACTCTGAAAAAGCAAAACGATGATTTGAAGACAAAGATGGAAGATGAGAGGGCAGCTGCGGAGGCTCGAAGAGCAGCGGACATACAGGCTTGGCATAAAACACTCAATGATAGGTTGGAGTCTTTTGCTAAAAATTATCCTCCCCGAACTGCTGAATCAAATCCCGATCCTAGCTGGTCTAATTTGGCATTAGGCTTTAGTTTTTTTTGTTAGAACTATTGGGTTGTAGTATCTAAAAAACAATTTCGATGTTACGTTGTCCAATAACATGTTGCTAAACTATGTCTTTTAGATTACGGATTTATGTCCATTGGTGACGTCCGATAACATGTTGCTAAACTATATCTTTTAGATTACGGATTTATGTCCATTGGCGACACATTTATGCAATTTGGATAATGGATTTGTTTTTTTTGGTGATCTATTAATGTTTTTTATTGTTTTAAAAATATTAGTTTTTTGTATATACAGGTTCGGAAAATATATTATAATACGAATCCACGGAATTTAGCCACATGTTTCTCACGAATTAATCACAAAATTCTCACAGAATTGTTTGGGGAATTTTTATTTTTCTGTGGGAAATCTGTGATAAAACCGCTAGAAATTGTAGTGTGAAAATCGTTGGAAAACTGTGGTAAAAAAACCACGGATATGTGTGGAAAATAACTACTAGAAACTGTGGGAAATCTCGTGAGAAATCTGTGGGAAAAATTGTAGTGTGAAAACCGTTGAAAAACTGTGGCAAAAAAACCACGGATATGTGTGGAAAATGGCTACTAGAAACTGTGGGAAATTTCGTGAGAAATCTGTGTGAGAAATTGTAGTGTGAAAATCGTTGGAAATTTGTGGCAAAAAAACCACGGATATGTATGAAAAATGGCTACTGAAAATTGTGGGAAATTAAACCCACGGATTATCCACAATGATATTCGTGGGAAATAAGTCAACGCCCCGTGGGAAAATCCGTGGGAAAATCAGTGGGAAAATATTTACCCACGGGGTTTTTACACACGGAATAATTCCGTGTGAAATCCGTGGAAAAGGGCCTTTTTCTACGGAATTTCCCACGGATTTTACCGTGAGGAAAACCTGTTTGTGTAGTAGTGCTCTTGAGGAATATTTAGCGTTAACAAGGGAAGAACAAGGACCAGGGATTGTTAGGCCGGCTATCGCAGAAGATGCTCAATTCGAAATCAAACCTCAATTCATGAGGGAATTACGCGCAAATCCTTTCTCTCGAAGCATTACCGATGATGCTCATGAACATATAGACAACGTGGAATACATTGTCAGCCTGTTCAAAATTCCTAGAGTCTCAAACAATGCTGTAATGTTACGGGTATTCCCCATTTCTCTTACGGAAGCTGCTAAAAGATGGGTTGATCGTTTACCTGCCAGAACAGTCAACACTTGGCCTATCCTAAAAAAGTATTTCATTTAGAGATATTTTCCCCCATCTAAGACTGCTAAGAAATTAGAAGAAATACATAACTTCAAGCAAGAGGGTGATGAAATGTTGTACCAGGCATGGGAAAGGTATACCGACTTATTATACAAATGCCCCACTCACGACCTCAACAGCCAACAAAAGGCGAACGTCTTTTACAAAGGTCTGAACATCTCCTCAAGACAAATGATCGATTCTCAAGGACCAATTCCTGGGATGACTCCAACCCTGCTTTAAAAACTATTCAAAAGATGGCTGACCACTCTAAAAAATGGCACAATGGGGGGAGCAACCGAAGTAAGAATGGAAATATGGAAGGCCTTGCAGCAATAAACAACAAATTAGAAAGTCTCAGAAGAGACATGAAGAAGCTCAAGGAAAATGTGCATTCCATTCAAGTGGAACGAAATGGAGCTCCACCTACTAAGGAATCTTCCTCGAACGAGGAAGTTAAAAGGATCGAAGAAGTAAAATATGGAAGTGGGAGCCCTTTCAATGGATACAATGATAACAAGCCTAAATATCGAGAAAAGTCCCCAGGATTCTACACAAGAATCAACAACAATCCTCCTAAACCAAGCCTTGAAGAAATAATGAATAGGCACATCTAAGAATCTAGAAAAAAAGGAGATAAACTCAAGGAATGGATGGTTAAGGTGAAAGAAGACACCAACATGAACCTACGGAATCAAGATGCTGCAATTAAAAACCTCGAAACACAAATTGGGCAATTAGCTAAAAACCTTGAGACCAGTAATGCCAAAGCTATTGCCTGTAAAGCTATATTTGCGCAAGATAAGGCAAAGAAAGAGCAGTGCACATCCTCTATCACCAATGATCTGTCCGGAATTAACTACCTAAAAGAAGATGATAAATCGGAAGACGAGGAGGTCCTGCCAAGCCAACTTCCGGAGAAGCAACAATACCAGGAAAGTTTTCTTTTTCCATGCACTATCGGTAATATTAAGATTCCCGCATTAGCTGATTTGGGGGCCGGGGTAAACCTTATTTCTACCACTTTGTTTGATAAAATAAAACTTACCAGTTTAAAAGAAACAACAATGATGATAGAAATGGCTGATTCCTCTAAGGCTTTACCAAGAGGAGTAGTAAATAACGTGCTCCTTAAAATTGGAAAATTCCTTTTTCCCTATGATTTTGTGGTTATTGGCATGGGAGAGCGGGAGACTTACAACTTAATTGTTGGAAGACCTTTTCTGGCCACCTGTAGGGCTCAAATTAAGGTTTTTGAAAAATAATTTTTTTGGGAACTGAAAATGAACGAATAACTTTCAGTATGAAAGAGCATTTAAAATCAAAATTAGAAATTTCAAATAAGATTGATGTTGTTAATGTTCAATCACTCGATCCACCTCTACATTATGATCCTAGTACTAATAATAGTGGAGAGAATGTTGATAGTTGCAATCAGAAACCGGAAAAGACTGTCCAGGAAGCTACGATTCCAAACAAACATTTCTGCAACCCGATATTGACCGAGGATAACGAATCAGTAACAGCATGGCCCTCGTGTAATCCTTTTCGAGAATCTTGTGAAGGAAAAGCGGACGTATGGATATGCCCTCATGAGGTTGAAAGACATGATATTAAATTTGGGAAATTAGCATTTGAAGATTGGTACAAAATAAGATTTGAAGACTCAGAAATCAATAAGGAATTGGTAAAACAATCGAAATGAAAGTACAATAACGATCGTCTTACTAATGCAATGACTAATGGTGAAAGATCGAGCATGAGTACAACAAGCAGTCTTATGGCTGAAGATGATGACTGGGGAAAGTCATGTATATCATTTAATGAGTGGCTCTCAGAAAAATGCAAGAACATGTAGCATCGGTAACACTGCAAGAAAAAAAGTTTGTATTAAATGGATGAATGATTGCCGCCAACTAGTTGAGGAAGTTGGCCAAGTCCAGAGGCCACCATAAAGCCCCGCGACTCTGAGTCTAAATTAAAGACTCGTAAATAAAGAAAAGTGCTCTTTCGGGAGACAACCCGAATTATCCCTTTCTTTTGTTTTATTTCCATTTATGTAGGGTTTTGTGTTTTTAACCATTTTTTGCAGGAAACTTGGAGTGATTGCTGCTGCAGCATGCTGATCTTACCAGAGTTACGGCATAACTAACCTCAGTGGTTACACCGTAACCAACCCCTTGCAGCAGAGTTTTGGATGCATTACCAATTACGGTGTAATACCATCTCAGTGGTTACACCGTAGCTACACTCTTACAGCGTATGCCAGGTTTTGCCTAGTTATGGCGTAACTCCTTCTACGAGTTACGACGTAACTATCCTCTGTTTTACTTCTTTCATTTTAAATACAATAACCTTGTATTAGTATTTTAAATGAACTTTGTGGGTGTGTTCCCTGTAAACCCTCAGGAGACTTCACTCGTCCACTTGGGATACCAAGTGGTTTAAAAGGCTTGTTGCATATGCTAAATGCAACCGTGATTTCTATGAAAGTGAGTTAGGTTTGTTTTTCATTTTTTCTTTTTTAGAATTATGCTAGTCGGTAGTGTGATTTCAGGGTTTGAAGTTTGCTCATGGATGCTTATACGAAGGCACGACTCTTTTTCGTGGGCCTTCTTTCTTTTTGGAGCAAATTTCAGGGAAGTTCTCGCTCTAATTCTACTTTTCTCTTCACCTTTATTTAACGCTTAGTACAAAAGGGACTTTGTACAATTCATGTGGGGGGACGGGAGTAGAATTATCTCTTGAATTTTATTTTGCCCTCGTTTTTCTAGTTTATTTTAAAAAATTATGCCATTTTTAAAATTTTGACATGTTTTTCTTAACCTAACTAGATTAGACCTTAGCCGAGCACATACAACCCTTGATATTATATGGTGAGATTAGCCTTATCCGTTTCCAAAATTTTACCCCAAATCCACCAAATTATGAGTGTGCCGGTAGCTTGTAAACTTTAGAACTTGGCCTTTGCATCATTTCGAGACCATAGACTAGGTATGTTGAGTTAGCTCGATTTATTTGGACTTTTCAGTTTAAGATGTAAATATTATAGGATTATCACCCACATAGCCTACCATTGTGTGTCTATCGATTAGTCACCTCGACTTCTCGACCCCCATGTGAAACCCTTTTGTTGCACTCACCTTTAGTGCAAGATACCCCTAAATACACCCATTTGAGCCATTCATTTCATTT
The DNA here is from genome assembly GCA_019973895.1 of Chrysanthemum seticuspe. Taxonomy (NCBI): domain Eukaryota; kingdom Viridiplantae; phylum Streptophyta; class Magnoliopsida; order Asterales; family Asteraceae; genus Chrysanthemum; species Chrysanthemum seticuspe. Next base: position 195,354,996 of record BPTQ01000007.1, read on the forward strand.
TGTTAACCCAATATATTGTTTCGATACACCTATACACCTTAGCATACCCTGTAGTCTTTATTTGTGATTGGGAAGTCATCATTTGCCTAAGTTCAAGGTTCAAGTGGAAAGGTTCGGAAATCACGCTTTCGTCGATGACATATTCTTAAAGATCATTGAAGACCCCCCGAATTCCCATTGTTCATCTCAAGTGGGGGATATTATGTTTAGTTGTTATTTGTATGATTCAATATATATATATATATATATATATATATATATATATATATATATATATATATATATATATATATATATATATATATATATATATATATATATATATATATATATATATATATATAGTTATGTTATTTATTGTGAAGTACGATGTTATAAGCACTATGTTATGAGCTTTATATAGATTTAGTATCGAGGAGGCCACCTCGGTCACATTTGAAGATTGGAGTTGGTAATTATGCCAACAGTTGGAGAAAAGGTAGTGTGCCCAACATGACGTCCTCTAATGACACATCTACCTAGTATTTCATGATCCGGTTTCTTGACTTCAAAGCTTGAACTTTGGGCGGACGGTAAGTGGTGATGACTTGGTTATAGATTTAGACTACCTGCTTGATTTTTATTTTACACCATTTATATTTCCCATGTCTTATCCTACCCTTTAGTCATGAAGCATTTCTAGGTGATGCAGCGAGCAATCTTTGGTGTCTTGACCATGGATTTGGTCATGTATCATTGATTTTGTCCACTTCGCCATGACATGCTAGTAATGAAGAGTCACCCCCTTAAACTTTGTCGTGTCTTGTCACACCCCCAAAATATCGCAGCGGAACGATAGTGTCATTGGGGTATAACGTCATAGCACAAAGTATGGATACAGAGTACGACCTCTATAATGAGACGTTTTGAAAAGTTTACCATTCGATTTCCAATGTCAAAGTTTACACAACAAGAAATTACAAAGTTTGTTAATACATAAAGAGTTTACAAAACATGTCGAATGGTAATTGTTAAAAGCACGAGACTCCAATGTATGCCATGTGACCCAAAAGCTCCATGAAATGCTATCACCTTAAGACCTGAGATAAACATGCTAAAAAGTGTCAACACAAAGGTTGGTGAGTTCATAAGTTTGTAATAAAATGATTTGAAATACTTTGAGAAATGTTCACACAGCAAAGGCATTGTAAATCCACTCAGTTCCAAGTTCCGCCCATACAAAACTTGCAACCTGTGTGTTCACAACCCACTGCCTAAAATAGAATGACAATCTTGAATATGCGTAATATGGTAGCTAATAGTATAAATGTCACCACAAGGGTCTTCCAATAACTCGTATTGGGATGTTCCTCCAACGCTCACGTTGGGATGTATCCATAAAAATGGCCTTCCAACATATACATGTCGGGATGTTCCTCCAACGACTCACGTTGGGCTGTATCCAAACTAATGGCCTTCCAACATATAAATATTGGGATGTTTGTTTAAGTCTAATCACTACACGCACCAAGTCTAGAGTATATGTAATGTTGTTTGGCAATAGAGTTTAAATGTTTTGATAAATAAGCATGTATCTCGCCCCAATTAGTTTATAAGAATTTAAACGAGTAAAAGCGGGGTATGAACTCACCTGGTGTGATTAATATGCTAACAAAATGATGTGCACGAAAACGAGGCTCGGAAACTATCCGCGACCTAAAATGAATGTTATGACTTGAGTTATGGTATGTTGTTATGCATGCATTTCGTATGTTATTTATACCATTTGCGAGTTTTGAAAAATATTACTTATCGTCGAAAAATACTCTTTTGACGTCTTGACCATTCTTAAATCACTTTACAAGTATTTACGTCCAAATGTCACTCTACGATGGTTTCGTAATGATTTATAGTGAAATTTTCACTTTTCGTCGTAAAACAATGTCGTCGGAATTTTTCATGAAAGTGACAAAAATGGCTTCGAAAAACTAGTCGTAAAATGTTGTACGTCGAGCGTTAGGAAACGAACTTGACGGTTTTGGAAAGTTTGTATCAAAATCTAGAAGTTTCAGTTCATGAGTTTTCGTCAAAGAGGTCTCGAACATAAAGATAATAAGGGTTAAAGATGGTGATTTTGTCTAATTGTTGTGTAAAAAGTGAGTTTCGGCAAAGTTTAAACAACCGTAAGTAATTTACTACAACTCCGCTATTCAAACGGTTAGTCATTTTGAAAAATATGCTTGGTGATCTTGATTTTATTAGAAGACATCTCGTTACAAAAAGTTCCACATCATAGTTAAAAACAGCCTCCAACATGGTTGTTTTAGTTACCGTAATACTTATCTCGTAAAAATAATATAGTTTTTCAGAAAATAATAGTTACGGCAATTTTATGAAAACGTGCATATCTTCGTCGTTTCAAATCCGTTTTCTACGTATAATACGTCCTTAGCTTCGTATCGAAGTATACTAATAGATTTTTGATAAGTCAAAATAATTTGCAAAGCTTAAGGCTCGTTTTTGACTCGAACAAAGTAAAAACATGTTGCTGAAATTTCTGAAAATTATATATTTCGTCGTCAAACTTTAAAAATTCATAACTTTTTCGTTATAACTCCGTTTTTATCCGTTCAAGCGGCCACGGATTCGTTTTAAAGTATATTTTCTAAATATCAAGGCCAAAAAGTCGTGCCTACAGTCGGATTTTCCAGAAAATCAAAACAAGGACAGAACACATTTTATACTTATCGAAAATAGTTTTTCTCGTACCAAACCTATTCTAATCCCTTCAAATCAACTCCAAAGCTAATCTAATCCTACCATACACCTTCTTAGGGTGTCATGGGTTCCTAAACATCATCAAGACCAAAATATACCAAGGGAATAATTATAGGATGACTTTATATATAATAAACTCTAAAAATCATGTAAAAATGGTATAACTAACACAAGTCTTGCATGTTTTTGCACAAAAATGATGAGATGAGTATGAAATGAATATGTAAGATGAAAAATAAATATGAGATGCTTACAAGTGATATGATGAGGTGATTAGAACCAAGGATTAACCTAAACACCCTAGGTTTTTATTTCAAAACCTAAACAAGAGTGTATTCTAGATTGTTATTACTTGAGCTTGAAAAATTTGTGTGATCCCTTTGAATACACTTTGAATGGCCGGTTTGGAGATGGAGGAAAACAAGAGAGAAGAAACTTTTTGCTACTTGTGCATTATTGCTTGAATGAAATGAATGAAAATGAGTTTGAGTAAAGTTCTATACAAGTAAGAATTTGTTACCATCCAATTAATGCACCCTCCCCCCATAGGGCCGGATTTGAGGGAGAAATGTTTCTCAATATATATATATATATATATATATATATATATATATTTTTTATCACTTGTATATATATTGTGTATATTATTTGTTAAAAATGTAAGTAAAGTGTAGTTACATGTAACTTGTATGATAAATGGTACTTTTAGGTACAAATAAAATTTTAATAGATTAAAATAGAGTATAATGATGTTATAAAAATTATAAAAATACATTCCTTGTGAAATTTGAGTGATATAAAAATTATCATGTAGTTTTTAAGAAAAGTGTCGTAATAATATAACTTTAACGATTTATAGACAAAATAAATTTAAAACACTAGGTAAACTCAAAATATAGTTTTTATAACTAAATATAAGTATAAAAATATATCGGGATCATTTTTGAAAGTAATGGATTAAATGCTCAAAATAATAACTCACGCGATAACGTTTATTTAATATGAAAATACGTTTAATGTAAAATGCAAAACCATGCATGAACCGTTATGAAATGATGAATATGGAGTATGTGAAATGACCGGAAATTGAGAATTGTGACATTCTTCCCCTGATAGAAGAATCGCGTCCTCGCGATTCAATCGCTGGTACTTAAGGTTCTACCCTTAGGTTTCGTGAAATCAGGTGTATGGTCCAAGTGTTTAGGTCAAAACTTACGCGTCTAGATTTCTTATCTAAGGAGACTCACTGAATCTGAATAATACGGTGGATCACTTAATGGTCTAGGAAAAACGTACCAGTTACGCATTGCGGGCTTCCTCGGTCCCTATATAGAATGCTCGACCTCGAGGTGGACTGATATTGAGTACAGGGTTTGGGTTATTTCCTTCAATTGCCACAGCTAGAGGAGCTTGCATCGGTGGCTTATTCAACTGAGGACAATTATTCCGGTGGTGATTCGGGCTGTTGCACTCGTAGCAAGTCCTTTGGTTATTCCTCATGTTGCCCGTGTTAACCGTTGTTATTGGTCTTGCACGCTCTCTACACTGGCTTGTAAAATGATTCGACTGATTGCATATTGTACATAAGCGGCAGGGCTTGGACTTCGGGTGATGATAAGTACATTTAGCACATTTGGGATGTGTACCCGCATACTCTCTTTGTTCAGTACCAGTTGCCACAAAAACTCTTGCCCTTTTGTTGTCTGCTACCACGCCTATCTGCTTATTCGACCCACTTGCTTCCTTCCTCTTATCGCTGTTCTTCAACGTACCATTTCTAACCATCTCGTCTGTCAGGGTTCCTGCCCTCAGTATCGCACTTTGTATTGTAGACGGCTCAGTTGTTTTCACAGTTCCACGGATTTCGGGGACAAGACCATATATGTACCTCGAGATTCTCTTGGACTCAGGGGTAACTAGATGAGGAACTAGTCTAGCTAACTCATGAAATCGGTCAGTGTAGGCTGCGTGACCAGCCCCTATCATAGAGTGGTGATAAAATTCATCCTCTAGTTTCTGCATTTCATTGTCCGGGCAGTACTCCTCTTTCAATAACTCCTTGAATTCGTCCCATGTCATGCCTATAGCTGCTTCTCTGCCCCTAGCCTGTAGCTGTGTATTCCACCATGTCAATGCCTTCCCTGATAGCAAACAAGCAGCATACTTCACCCTCTGATGTGTGGCACAATTGCTGATGTCGATCACTGACTCTGTCTTCTCTACCCATCGAGTATAAGCCAAAGCATCTCCTATACCATCAAACTCCACAGGTTTGCATGCCGAAAATTCCTTATATGTGCATCCAATTATGTGGTTGTTGTTGTTGGTGTTGTTGTTGTTGTTGCTGCCAGTTACATTGTTGGTGTCGCCAGTACCGTTCCCGTTCCCGTGATTTCCCGAGTTATTCATATGATTTCCAACTTGTGTAACAATGGTGGGAAGTAAGATTTGAAGTTGTTGAGCGATGATGGCGGCAAAATCAGGGTTTCCGCCAGTGTTGTTGTCATTGTTACCCATGTCGCTACCACCTCCTCTACCTCTACGCCCACCTGTCATTCCACCTCTTGGTGCCGTACCACCTCGGCCAGTACTGCGTGTTACCCTCTTTGGTGCCATGATCTCTGCAAGGAAAGAACCGTTGAATTCCCAATGTCTATACTTAACGTCCTCAAATATAATACCACGCCACAAATTGGTTCCTAAGGTGTCCACACCGATCTACGTATGCGTGGTCGCATATGTCCACGTGAGTTGTGATGCATTTATAATTATGTTGGCCACCATAATTATAATTGCCTCATTTCACACGTGTACATACCACCAAGCACACATGTCTCGGCGATTGGTGTTACTTAAATAGGTAGCCAGTCTATCATCCGATTCTAAACAGTGAAGGAGGGATTTAGGGTAAGTATCTAGGAAGAGTCGCACTTGGTGTATAGGAAATTCCGTTAGGTGTTAAAGTCACTACGAGGTTTGGTCGCCAGCAGTTCCCGAAGTATCCTCAAGAGAACTCCCATCCTCGGGCAAAATCATCAAATCTATCCAGCTTTATAGTAACACTTATTTAGCTCGATCTCGCATCTCATCAAACAAGAACTGTCACGAGATCAAGTTAGATAAGTGCTCATTACTGAGCTCCATATCTTTGATGACCCAACTAGATTTTGGGACTCCCCTATTGGTACAAGGAAACTACGCTATCTAATGAGGTGGTTCTAGAAGGAATACTTAAGAAAACATATGCGCACGAAAAGTGTGTAAGGCAATAGGAAACGAAAGGATCGACGTGAGAGCGGTTATAGTCTAGGAACTAAAATGCAACCTAGTTCTCTATAACCAAGGCTCTGATACCAATCTGTCACACCCCCAAAATATCGCAGCGGAACGATAGTGTCATTGGGGTATAACGTCATAGCACAAAGTATGGATACAGAAAATGACCTCTATAATGAGACGTTTTGAAAAGTTTACCATTCGATTTCCAATGTCAAAGTTTACACAACAAGAAATTACAAAGTTTGTTAATACATAAAGAGTTTACAAAACATGTCGAATGGTAATTGTTAAAAGCACGAGACTCCAATGTATGCCATGTGACCCAAAAGCTCCATGAAATGCTATCACCTTAAGACCTGAGATAAACATGCTAAAAAGTGTCAACACAAAGGTTGGTGAGTTCATAAGTTTGTAATAAAATGATTTGAAATACTTTGAGAAATGTTCACACAGCAAAGGCATTGTAAATCCACTCAGTTCCAAGTTCCGCCCATACAAAACTTGCAACCTGTGTGTTCACAATCCACTGCCTAAAATAGAATGACAATCTTGAATATGCGCAATATGGTAGCTAATAGTATAAATGTCACCACAAGGGTCTTCCAATAACTCGTATTGGGATGTTCCTCCAACGCTCACGTTGGGATGTATCCATAAAAATGGCCTTCCAACATATAAATGCCGGGATGTTCCTCCAACGACTCACGTTGGGCTGTATCCAAACTAATGGCCTTCCAACATATAAATATTGGGATGTTTGTTTAAGTCTAATCACTACACGCACCAAGTCTAGAGTATATGTAATGTTGTTTGGCAATAGAGTTTAAATGTTTTGATAAATAAGCATGTATCTCGCCCCAATTAGTTTATAAGAATTTAAACGAGTAAAAGCGGGGTATGAACTCACCTGGTGTGATTAATATGCTAACAAAATGATGTGCACGAAAACGAGGCTCGGAAACTATCCGCGACCTAAAATGAATGTTATGACTTGAGTTATGATATGTTGTTATGCATGCATTTCGTATGTTATTTATACCATTTGCGAGTTTTGAAAAATATTACTTATCGTCGAAAAATACTCTTTTGACGTCTTGACCATTCTTAAATCACTTTACAAGTATTTACGTCAAAATGTCACCCTACGATGGTTTCGTAATGATTTATAGTGAAATTTTCACTTTTCGTCGTAAAACAATGTCGTCGGAATTTTTCATGAAAGTGACAAAAATGGCTTCGAAAAACTAGTCGTAAAATGTTGTACGTCGAGCGTTAGGAAACGAACTTGACGGTTTTGGAAAGTTTGTATCAAAATCTAGAAGTTTCAGTTCATGAGTTTTCGTCAAAGAGGTCTCGAACATAAAGATAATAAGGGTTAAAGATGGTGATTTTGTCTAATTGTTGTGTAAAAAGTGAGTTTCGGCAAAGTTTAAACAACCGTAATTAATTTACTACAACTCCGCTATTCAAACGGTTAGTCATTTTGAAAAATATGCTTGGTGATCTTGATTTTATTAGAAGACATCTCGTTACAAAAAGTTCCACATCATAGTTAAAAACAACCTCCAACATGGTTGTTTTAGTTACCGTAATACTTATCTCGTAAAATAATATAGTTTTTCTGAAAATAATAGTTACGGCAATTTTATGAAAACGTGCATATCTTAGTCGTTTCAAATCCGTTTTCTACGTATAATATGTCCTTAGCTTCGTATCGAAGTATACTAATATATTTTTGATAAGTCGAAATAATTGGTGAAGCTTAAGGTTCGTTTTTAACTCGAACTAACCAAAAACATGTTGCTGAAATTTCAGAAAAAAAAATATTTCGTCGCCAAACTTTAAAAATTCATAACTTCTTCGTTATAACTCCGTTTTTATCCGTTCAAGCGGCCACGGATTCGTTTTAAAGTATATTTTCTAAATATCAAGGCCAAATCAACTCCAAAACGAATCTAATCCTACCATACACCTTCTTAGGGTGTCATGGGTTCCTAAACATCATCAAGACCAAAATATACCAAGGGAATAATTATAGGATGACTTTATATATAATAACTCTAAAAATCATGTAAAAATGGTATAACTAACACAAGTCTTGCATGTTTTTGCACAAAAATGATGAGATGAGTATGAAATGAATATGTAAGATGAAAAATAAATATGAGATGCTTACAAGTGATATGATGAGGTGATTAGAACCAAGGATTAACCTAAACACCCTAGGTTTTTATTTCAAAACCTAAACAAGAGTGTATTCTAGATTGTTATTACTTGAGCTTGAAAAATTTGTGTGATCCCTTTGAATACACTTTGAATGGCCGGTTTGGAGATGGAGGAAAACAAGAGAGAAGAAACTTTTTGCTACTTGTGCATTATTGCTTGAATGAAATGAATGAAAATGAGTTTGAGTAAAGTTCTATACAAGTAAGAATTTGTTACCATCCAATTAATGCACCCTCCCCCATAGGGCTGGATTTGAGGGAGAAATGTTTCTCAATATATATATATATATATATATTTTTTTTATCCCTTGTATATATATTGTGTATATTATTTGTTAAAAATGTAAGTAAAGTGTAGTTACATGTAACTTGTATGGTAAATGGTACTTTTAGGTACAAATAAAATTTTAATAGATTAAAATAGAGTATAATGATGTTATAAAAATTATAAAAATACATTCCTTGTGAAATTTGAGTGATATAAAAATTATCGTGTAGTTTTTAAGAAAAGTGTCGTAATAATATAACTTTAACGATTTATAAACAAAATAAATTTAAAACACTAGGTAAACTCAAAATATAGTTTTTATAACTAAATATAAGTATAAAAATATATCGGGATCATTTTTGAAAGTAATGGATTAAATGCTCAAAATAATAACTCACGCGATAACGTTTATTTAATATGAAAATACGTTTAATGTAAAATGCAAAACCATGCATGAACCGTTATGAAATGATGAATATGGAGTATGTGAAATGACCAGAAATTGAGAATTGTGACATGTCTACCCATATTGCCTTCAAAAATTGTTTAGCCCTTAACTCTAGTGGTGGAGATTTGTGTAACCGCCAAGCTTATGATAGAATACATGCTATGACTGTGCAATTGAGTGATCACCTCGAAATTGACACTTAGAATAGTTGAGAGATTTGAGTGTTTCGTTCCCATTTCGTGAGGTGTTCGACTTTGTTTTATTCTAGCATAAGGGATTTGTAAACTTTTATTTTCTAGGTTATGGGAGATATCTTTTTAGGAATCTTTCTAATAAGGTCTACTTGAGGGCAAGTAGAGTTCAAGTGGGGGGATATTTGATAACATCAAATAGTCCTGAATATTAAGTGTCAATTTCCCCCGATAATGCTTGTAATTTATATCATTTATATGGATTTATGCTTGTTTTCCATTATTTTCCACTTTCAGGTAAATTACGAGCATTGGAGCTAAAGAGACGTGGAATTGGAGAATTATCAAAGATTTATCAGAGTATGCTCACTTTGAAGAAGTTACGGCGTAACTCTTCTCTCACATTACGCCGTAACTAAAGGGTCACTCAAAAAGCCAACTCATCAGAGGAGTACGACGTAACTCTCCCAAAGGACTACGACGTAACTATATTAGGTCAAATGAGGTTCCACGCCGCTGATAACTACGCTGTAACTCTTGCATAAACTCCAGCGTAACCAAGAATTATTGAAGATACGGCGTAACTACTTCTAAGGTTACGCCGTAACGAGCAAATCTAGTGCAAATTATGAAGAAATAGAGGAAGACGGCGTAACTATTCTATTGGTTACGCCGTAACCCAGATCTGGCCTACAAACACCCCACGATTTCCAGCATTTCAAAGCATCCCATTTCACACACCACAACCAAAGAACGTGGGAAGAAGCCAAAGGCAGGTGTAGAGGAGCATACGATGCTGTCTCCAAGGGAGAAATCACTCCCCTACGATAAGCATTAGCATTTTATCTTTTCTTTACTTTCGATTCATGTATTTCGTAACATTAATTATTGAATTGATTTGTATGGTTAATATGAGCGGCTAAACACCTCTTGGTGCTGGCGTAGTTATGATTCCTTAATTGTTTTGTTTGCGTTTACATTACTTTCGTATAATAATTTCTAAGTGTATGCATGCATAGTTTCTTGGTAGCCACCCTTGTTTCGGTAGTTTTAAATGGCGGTAGAGGCTAGTTGCTTAGGAGATATGACAAACTGACCCTAAGTGAGTAGACTAAGACGGGAAGGGTAAGATATGACCAACTTACGACCCTTTCTACTTGTGCGATTTGACCAACTGATCACCTACCATTTGGATGAACTTAAGAATTAGGGGGTGAGTGTTTAAGTTGCTAACGCCCGGGCACTCAATATTATAAGTCTAGCATGTAGCGGTACTTGATGACTCGGCTTAGGGGACCAGGAACAACTGGACTTATGAGGGGACACCTGACTTCTCCAGTGGTGGCATCTTTGCTGATAGGTTAGGGCGAATTGACCAAATGATGTCCTCTCGACTTTGACCCCACCTGAAGTAATTGGAAGTAATTAGACGTAGACATTACTAGCTAGGGTGATTAACTAGGTTAGCACCACTCTCCTCTATTGATTGAACCTTTGCTTTTATCTGCCTTAGTAGTTAATTAATTCCTTATCAAAATCATATTAAAATCTGTGACACCTAGACTTAGTATTAATCCAACACACATATATCTCGGGACGACCTCGGTTTTACCGAATACTACACTACACATGACCGGGTACACTGCCCGTTAGTGCATTAGGGTAGACCATAGGTATAACGAGACAATATAAATATTAAAACCTGGTCAGTAAAACCTGCATCAGTAGATATAATGATAAATTAGATTAACAAACTTATCTTGATGTGTAAAATAGGGTATGGGACCCTAGAATACTGTCCAAGTCGGACTACAATGGAGTTAGGGTTTGCTCTCCAAAAATCTACCTCTTAAAATACAGAAAAATCGTATTCTATATATATATTTACAATCGCGACGGCGTCACCTTTTGCATGGGACGCCGTCAGGTCGCCGTCATTAGGGTTTCGTCTAGGCCAAGTCATCGATGAGACGGCGTCACTTTAGAGTTGTTACACCGTCAGTCTTTAGTTGAGATGTCATCTTGATTCTAGATATGGGCCGTCTGGAGTGAAAGCTGTGAGTGACGCCCTCCTTATTTAAAGCGTGACACCGTCAGGTTATACGACCAGAAATTTCACTGAGCCGTCGCGTGCATGTTTTGATCAAGTCTTCATAGAGGGACGGCGTCGCCCTTTGGATGGGACGCCGTCAGGTTCTGCTGATCAGTCTTGAGTGGCTTCGATCTTAACTTTGCCATTTTCTTCATGTATTTGCTACTTTTTCTCCAAATGTACTTCATTCCAGCATTTTGCTTCCAAAAGACCTAAAAAGTAGAAAAGGAACGAAATTAAGAAGTAACAGATATAAAATGTGTCGAAATAGGGCTTAAATGACCCCCTAAAAGCGTACGTTTTAAATCCTTATCAAATATCCCTACACTTGGTATTTGCTTTTCCTCAAGCAAATGTGCTTTTGACCAATTAATTTATAAGTTAGGGGGCATGAAGCATTGGTTTAAAATAATTTACAACAAGTAAAAGCGCCACAATAGTCATAACAAGCACGAAAATTATACACTAGCACCTCACAAGTGGTGTTTGGATTCTCTCATCTCTCGGGTTTATATGAAATATAATATGAATGGAAATGGAAGATAAAAACTCATTACCTGGCATAGTACATAGATTACCTTAAGCTTGAGAATAGATCTAACCTCCACCACTTTCGCATAAGCACCTAGGAACAACTATCTAAGAGGTCTTTACAAGGGTTGTAAGGTTAAGTTTAGGGTAGGGAAACAAAGGGTTTTGTTGGATAGGGGATTTTTAGTGGTGGCAAGTCAAAAATCTTATGTTACAAGCATGTAAAGCGTGGCGTTGCTAAGCCAAGACTCGACTCACTAAACTAGATAACTTGAAACAAGACAAACATAAATTTAAAAACATAAACATAAGGATAGATGTAGGATGGTAGTCCGTATGTTTTTCTTCATTTTTCATTTTTTTTCTTTTTTTTTTCATAACTTTTACTCTACCATCCTCTACGATAACATAAAAATACAAGGGATTTATAGGAGCATCCCTAAACTTGAGTATCTATTTCTCTATCACTAATTGACCCGATTTGAAAAGATCAAAACACTTGGAGTATTTAATTACGTAGACAAAGGGAATTTGAATGTATCGTTCTTTTCCGTTAGTTCATAAAATATTACTTTTTACCCATGAGTCCCAATCGTCCAAAAACTGTGTACAAAATATATGACTCGACTTAGCAACCATGCAAGTAACTAGATATTTGAACTAAGGGTTTAGTAATGATAACAATAATGCACTAAAGATGAGTGCATACATGGTAGGCTAAGGCGATTTGGGTGTACATTTGGGGGTGGATTGTAAACAATGCTCTTCATTGATATTCTGGAAAGCCGAAACATCACGAGAACCGCGTAAAGGATAGGCTCTGAGGGGTTAAGTAGGGGTATCGTGTACTAAAGATGAGTACATCGCAAGGGTGTGGCGTAATTACTCAACCGATATGGAAGATGTAATTATAATACAGGTTTCAAACAAAGGTTATCCTAATGCCTCTTATCACTTAGTTACTCCTAACTACACAAGTGTAGTCTCACTAGCGATCTCGGAATGCATCACAAAACAAGTTCTAGAATCTATTATACTACCGGTACACTCTCTAAGCATTAAAATTGAATGCGTTTATTCCTAAAGATCTAGGGGCGAACCTTACATTTTTGGGGTGGAATTTGAGTGGTAAACGGTTTTGTGCTAGTCATATAATTCCTATCCATGAGACGCTTTATTAAGACTAGAGTTTAGCTCATAAATGTCATAAAAAATTTTAAATTTGGTGCTAAAATTGGCCTAACGAATATTTCTCATAGTTTATTACACAAATTACTAAGGACAAGACAAATGATCAAGTGAGTGAATAGTTTCTAAGTTCCCGTTTTATTCTCCGTCCCTACACTTAAACTGAACATTGTCCCCAATGTTCCCCGAAAGCATCAAAGTTATGATAATGGAAGTTAAGCAAGGAAAAGAAACTAGTACTCCCCTGATTAGCTCGGTAGGATACGTGTGAAGTTGCGGTTAAATTCTTTCCTAAAAAGAATGCATGAGAAATAAGCTTCATCCAATTTGTGTTTCTTATTCTTTCCCAATATAACCTGCACACTTATAAGAAAACAAACAAAACCTTCACGTAAAATCGGCGGTAAAACTATATATGACACACAACTACACTAGAAAGCAGGTAAGATATAATGCTTGTGAAATGGATGTTTGCAGTTTTTCTAGAAAATTAAGACCTGGGAATTTCCAAAAATTTATAAGTTGCACAGAAAACGAAAATTGAGTAATCTGTTTCTACATAGCCTAATGTCGTCAGGCTTTAATCCTGACGTCGTCAGGTTGTCCTCACAAAAAGTGGTCTGCTGCGTTTTTCTGAAACAATTCTGGAAAAATTACATCATTAAAACCTGGAAACATTCCTGCAAAACATCCATTATGACTCGATACAAGCATTTGACTCTAACAAACACAAAAATATATCAATTTCAATAGTTTCAATTCTCGTGTTCATGTTCTTCAAAAACGTATGCGATCTTCCCTACACTTATGTTTTTGTAAAATACCTTTATATGTAATTAAGACGAGGTTAAAGACAAAATAAAGCATTTTCACAAAGTCTAACATGAGAATAAACAACAATGAAAAAAAATATAATACACACAAAAATTGAAAAACTAAACTAGCAAACAATTAAGCATGGGTTTCCTCCCACGAAGCGCTTTTTTTATTTATGAGTCTTGTAGCAAGACTCGAAGTCGTACTCCAACGTGACTTCCTTACCATCATCTTCTTCCTCATGACGATCTCTATTGGGGTTTTCCTTGGTATAGTTATGTCCTATTGTGCATCTTTCTAAGAAGTCATCTTGCCCCCAATTGGTTCTATATTCCGGTCCTAGTTTCAAACGATCTTTAAAGAACCCAAATATCTTATTCATCACATAGTCTACTCCTCTGTTCTTATCCTCCTCATTCATATAGTAGACCGATAGCTTAAGTTCCTTTTCATCATTGGATAGTGATGAAAATTTATCAATCTTAAATGGCATTTGGTAAGCAACATCATCGGTCTCGTCCTTGAATCTAACTATCCCTAACGACGGATCATAAGTCATCCCAGTGTTTTCTATGAATGGCTTTCCTAGAACTACATGGGACAAGCTAGGATCTATAGCCGTACTAATATCCTCCATAATCTTCAAATCCGTAAGGTACGTGAAGCTACCTACATAGACGGGTAACTCTAGGATCATTGGGGTCTTGCCTATTTAGGATAGGTTTTTTCATCACCCAATTATAGTATGTGCTAGTCATGATGTTTATTGGGGACTTGCGATCAATGTAGGCCTTTCCACGAAAAGATGTCTTGTGCAACATGGTATGTTGAGATTTCTAGGATTTCCAAAGGTGATTCATGGGCATCTCCTAATATACATGTGACGAAGGTCGCGCACTAGGTTTGGGTGGCATGAAAGTTCCTCTTTCGTAGAAAACTTATTGAAGTATTCATCACCTAATTTGTCTGTTTCGCTGGTTGATTCATCCTTAGGAGTCTCACTAACCTTAATTACCGTCTCATGGTTTGCTTCGTCACTATTCCTATTTGGTTTTACTAGGGTGATGGCATTGATGAAGTGAACATGCTTGGATGAAGACGGATCCCTAGTTTCGAAGTACTTGCTCGGGTCCTTAATATTAACATCGGAAGCTTCGGGAGAATGAGTCGATGGCATTAACCTTTTCGGTGGTCTTCCTATCACTATTGGTTATGGCTTTCAAAAGGTTATCTATCTTCCTACCCATCTCGACTTGTTGTTGGTTAAAGCGGTCCGAAAGATTGGCTATTTGGGCTTCTTGGGATATAACTAGGTGTTGCATCATCTCTTCTAGGTTTTGTTGACTAAGGCCGTGAGAGATTTGGTTGTGTTGTTGGGGCCATGGGAAGTCGTTAGAGGTGAATTCTTTGGTTTGACCCCAATTATAGTCGAGTTAGCCCCTCCATGCTTCTCGGGCTTCGTTGAAATTCCTAGGTCCAGGTGTTGTGGGGAATCTCCCTCCCATTTCATTGATACGCGAGGATGCGTAGTCCACGGAAGCTTGTTCGAGGAGTCTCGTGCAATTACGAGTGTCATGGGGACCACTACATATCTCGCACAAGGAAGAGACCTTGTTTACTTGGCGTGAGGGCTTAGGAGTTTCATAGAATCTCATTAGGAATTTGACTTGATATTCAAGTTCGAGCATCCTAAGATTTTAAGGTTGTGAGTCAACGGGAGTCAAGGAGATTGCCTTGATTGTTTTGGGCAACTCACGGGGGTCATTCTAACATTTTCTGTCATAGAGGGCAAGGTCCTCTATTGTACCCCATGATTCTTCCGCGGTAAGTTCACTAAGTTTGCCACCGGCCGCTTGGTCGATGGTTTGCCTAGTTGAGAGATTGACATGATCGTAAAAGATTTGGACTTGAAGCCAAAGATCGATGCCGTGCTGAGGGACTTTATGGAGCAAGTCCTTGAATCGAGTCCACGCCTCGTAGAGAGTTTTGCCTTGACGTTGTTGAAACATCAAGATGTCCTTCCTTAGTTTGGTGGTTCTCCTCGGTGGGGAAAATTGGGCGAGGAAACGAGTGGTGAGATCATCCCAACTTGAGATGGATCCAGCGGGAAGTCGCTCAAGCCAATTACTAGCATGGTCCCATAGAGAGAATTGGAAGAGACGCAAGCGCATGGTCTCCCGTGTGGTAGCATCAAGGTCGATAGAGTCAATGATTTTAAGGAAGTCCTTGAGATGCTGATTAGGATCTTCGGAATGAAGTCCATGGAATGCACATTCGTTTTGCACCAACCGGATGGTGTCGGATCATAGGGCCGTAGTTTAAGCTTGAACGGGGAGCTCAATGGTATTCCTATAGCCTGTATGGCTCGGTCTAGAGTATTCACCAAGAGTACGGCCTCTTGGCGGGTCAATTGGTGGCGGGTTAAGTGGAAGTGGTTGATTTGGTGGAGGATTGTCATTTGGTGGTGGATTGTCACCCATGGTGATAAGTGACAAGGTTACGAACAAAAACACGAAGTAGGGGGATAGACTACAAGGAAGCTAATGAAAATGAGAAAAAAAAATCTTACTTGATAGGAATCAAGCAAGGGAACACAAATGAGATAGAGATCTAACTAGCTATTCTATTCCCCGGCAGCGGCGCCAAAAGCTTGATGCGCGCGGAAGGCGCGTTCGGGGTCAAGGAAACTTCCTTTTCTACGAGCAAGTTTTTCAACCTCCTAGGCAGTGAACCTAATCACTGTAGTGTAGTATGGGGTAAGCCTCGGGGATTGATATCGTTCTATAAGGGAATAGGAATGCTAGTAAGAAATATATGACGAGAAGGTGGGGTTGAGGATGACTTTTTTTATGGTTTTTTAGAAATCTAATGTAAAATCTCGGGGCAATTGGTTGGGGGGTGGTACTTCTACCGATTACTTTACTTCTACTAATTATCTAATTATCTAATTAGTATGGATATCTATGTCTGATGGATCTAGACACACTCCTTGTGTCAATGATATTTTGTATGATATTAATAAGCACGCGGAATTTACTTAGTAATACTTAGAATATGGATTGTATAATGTATTGTATGAGAGTAAAGACAGATTAAACACAAAACTCAAGCTCCAATATTATTAATGAATAATACGAGTGATCTTAGTATCACTAGGGTTACACCTCGAAGCTTTCGTAGGTAAATTGACAAGTACCTAAGACAATGACCTAGAACCTCCTTTTATACAATAAGGAGTCCTTTACAAGATAAGTATAAAGCTAACATAATAGAATATACACAAGATCTATTCTATACTTATCTAGACTCATTAACCTTATCATAAACAATAGCAGTGGTAATAATGTTCTAGTAGTGGGAATACGTTTCCACTGCTAGTGTTAAACAAAGCAGTATAAACCACATACTATCCGTGGTAACGGATTATTCCCAACAATCCTCCCCTAAACTTATGATTTCCCTGCAAATCAATAAGTTTCTTCAATATGCATTATCTTCAAGGATTTGGGAATTCAACCAAACACTTCACTTCTTCTCTCTTAACTTCTGTATAGCTCTTGAACATTGATCTTGAAGTCTTTGTAACAATGCTCTGACCTTTTCATTGTCTTCATTAACTCTTATTGGTAAGGTTAACATCATTGTAAGAGCTCCAGCTCTAAGTGGATATTCTTTCTCAGCAAGCATGAAAAAGTCTTCTCCATTAGTCGTAGAGACATGATGAACTTTACATGAATCATAGTAAAACCATTTAGTACCAAAACTTGTGAATAAGGTTTTCCAGAAGTCATCATCAACATTTGGTTCATAGAGCCTTCTAAGATTCACCCATAACTGCATTTCCTTTGTATCTTTGAGATCTTGAGCATTAAACCTTTCTTGTACTAACCTCCATAGTGTATTAAGATCATCTCTGTCAAAAGCTTTAATAAGATCTTCAAATGTCATGAATGATGAAGTTTCACCTCCCAGCCTTTTGATCTTCCATGATGAAGCTAAATTGCTAGCAGTAAAAACTTCCCAATCAATAATAGGATGTCGAACTTGCAGTGGATCTGGATAAAAATCTTCTTCAACTATCATCATCATTCTAGTCAGTTGTTCTTCAGTGAACTTCTCAGTAGGAATTTCCTTCTCAGTAGACATTACTTGATCTTCATCAACCTTAGTCTTCTTAACAGTTTGAGAATCACTTACTTTGACCTTTCTCTTCAATCTAGGAAATCTTCTTGCTTCTTCTTCAGAGCCCATTGCAATAAAATCTTTATCTTGTTTTTGAGTTCTGTAGTAAGCCTTTTCAACTTGATCATCAGACATTCCTTTGAATTGATGCATCTTCCAACCTCCAACATGACAACAATAAGTTTTCATATATGAAAGAATTTGTCTCTTGGTAGGTTGTCTTGATTTCTTTTGACCCTTTTTGACTGTACTAATCACATCTTCAAGTGCTTGATTGTTCTTCATCTGAATAAAATCCTTCAACTGAGCAGATATTTGATCCTCAGTTAAGGATGCATCAGCTACTAGGTCAATTGCCTTCTTCTTGATTTCTGCATTATTAGCAATCAAGAATTCAATATCTTCTTCAGTAGGAACATAGCTAAACTCTGGAGTCTTTTCTCTAAAAATTGTTGGTTGAATATTGAGCAGTGGATCTTCTTCCATTCTATTCAATCTTTTAGCTTCCAAAAAGCTTGCAACTTCCATTTCTTTTAATCTTTTCTTCTCAGCAACTTGTTCTTCTGCTATCTTCTCTGCAAGATCTCTATCAAGATCAATCTGGACTTGTCTTTTCTTTGAAATCTTACTTCCAGTTTGCTTTACACTTTCCATGATTGCTTTACCTTTGTCTTTCTTTAGCTTATCAACTTCTTCACTTGCAGTGGCAAAATTTGGCTCTGCAGTGGAAATTGAATCAGTGGTAAAATCAGTTGCAGTTTGAAAAATGTCTTGATCTTCAAGTTGCTCTCCATGAGTTTCAGCTTCCTTTGCTCCTTTACTTGTATCTCCTTCATCTTCAAAATCAATTGTCCTCCCCTCAGTGTCAGTACCTGTTTTCCTCCCCTGTTTGGAAGAATTTCCCAAATCATGATCAGCTGAATCACCATCAGTAAGTGAGGAAGAAGATGAAACCACCAACTTTGCAGTCTTCTTGTGCTTTTTCAACCCTTGTATCTCCTCCTTTAAGGTCTGAATCTCTGTCTTTAAGTGTTGAACATCCTTGACATGTTGCTTCTTGACATTTGCCAAGTCCTTCTCTAGAGATTCAACCTGCTTTGCTAACTTGGTACACAAAACCATCAATTCCAATGGGTTCCCACTGCCCTCATCACTTCCAACTGTATTACCTATTGGGAGAGGTGAATCATGGGGCAAAGGTTCAGATTCCTCCCTAGTTGGACTAGGTGGAAGTCTAGAACCACCACTGCTTGTTCCTAGACCAAAAGGTTCAGAAACTTGCTGTGTTGTCATGAGAGGAGTTGACTGTTTAGACCTTCTCTCATAGGTTTTTGAAACTGGTGGGGGTATAATCAATGTTTGGAACATTAATTATGGGTGTGTTTTGTTCAGATGTAATTTTAGCAAGCACGTGAGGAAGGAGAGATGTAAAAATCATATTGCCATCTTTGTTCAAATTTTGAAAAACTTTAGGCTTTAGGCAACTGATTTGATAAACATTAGTGTGGGGTTGCAGTTGAAACTCATTTAGCACTGCTTGCACAAACCTTGGATACATTAAAAATTTTGTTTTACTATGTACATTGCCTTTCATACTAGTAAAAATATAATTTGACCAGTTGAAAATCTTATCAGTGACTAGACAAACCAAAGGATAAGCCATGGTTGAACTAAATTGCTCACAAGATGTTTTCTTTGGACTGAGAAAATGCAACAGAGTATGAATCAAAAATCTCCATTGGGGACAAAAACCACTCTTTTTGAAAGTAGACTTTTTGTCAGTGGTATCATACCCCATGGATGATAAAGTATCATGAATTTCAGGCATAGGTAATATGATGAGACCATTGAGATCATCCAATTGGAGTACTCTCCTCAAGGATGCCTCAGTAACATCAATAGTTACCCCATCCACAGTGGCTCTTAGAGCATCCACTGTTTCATGTGTATCTCCATTCTCAAGTGTGATGGACTTAGCAGTAGTCCAAAACTGTTTGATTTGAGAGATATAAATTGTGGGTTTTAAAAGCAAAGCATACCTTATATGTGTGGTATGTAGAAAGTCCACAATTTGATGATAAACAGGGCCGCTCTTCTCATTAGACTTTTTTAAATAGGCCACGAGGTTGTGCTCATCTGCAAACTTCAAAGATGCCAAAGAAACTTTTGATGAAAAACGATATTATGCCAGTAACAATTGAAAGAATAGCTAGCCAATTGAGAGAGAAAGATATATAGGGTTAGGGTTTAGAATTATTGCACAAGTAAAATTATCTTTATAAAGTATTAAAATATGGAAAGAAGATAATTCTCTTAAAATTTTAACCCTATATATATGGCAAACAGTGGTTACTTTCAACGGCTAGTAAAAATTTGATTACTGACACAATCAGTTGTAACGGCTAGAACAACAGTGGTAAAATAACACTGTCAGTGGTAACTGTGAACTAGCAGTGGTAATTTTTCACAAAAATTTCAAAGAGCAGTGGAAAATAAAATCATATAAAACTAGACTACTCTTATCATAGTTTTTAGCAAACTACCAGCTATCAACGGATTTGATATGTCTATACCATGAGCCGTTTGCTATGGAGTAGCCAACTCTTAATCATAAAGAATATGGTGAGTTGATAACCATATAGTTTTTGGTAAACTATCAACCATAAACGGATTTGTTAAGTCTTTACCAGTAGCCATTTGCTCTGGACTAGTTGATTCTTGTGTGTGTAAGACATGGTGAATCAATAACCATTTGTTGTGTATCTCAGATATACACCTTTTACAATCAATTCCTATCAAACCTTGGTTTATACAAACTCATACAACAATTTTAGTACCCAACAGCCTCCCCTCAACACTAGAGAACAGTTATGGATTAAGCATTCCAAGACTTGTTACCAAGTACTGAAATCTTCCCACATCAAGACCTTTTGTTAATAAATCAGCATAGTTGTCATCAGTATGAATTTTGACAACTTGAATTAGGCCCTTTTCATAGCAATCTCTAATGAAGTGGTGTCAAATTTCAATATGTTTGGTCTTTGTGTGTTGAACAGGATTCTTAATGATGCAAATGGTACTGCTATTGTCAATATGTATGATGGTATTCATGAAATTGTACCCATAGTCCAAAAGTTGATTCTGAAGCTGTTGGATCGATGTACTCTAACCAAACTAACTTTAATAGCTTGTTAAGGTTTAATAACCTCGGATAAATCCTAAGTTATTAACAGAGAAACACTGAGCAAACTCTATTAAGTATGCGGAATTTACTTAACAAAGCTAAGAAGAATAACTTTAACTATAAATGATTTTATTAATAACTCTAACTCTGCTTATTATGCAGATCTTTAACAACTCTAATAATATTGAACTTCTCTCTAAAACTCTAATAAAATCACGTACGTATTATGCCAATCTAGGGGTCCTTTTATAGGCTCAAGGATACCATAGTCGGTTTACAATTTGTATCCTTGTACGTCAAGTAATCTAACATAGAATATTCTAGAATTACAAGACTTTCTATAAACGAATAATACAGTTCTTTGATCTTGCAGTACTTTGACTTCGTATGCAGTACTTTGACTTTATCAATAAGCAGTACTTTGACTCTTTGACTTTTCCAGTACTTTATAGTTTACAGTTCTTTATCTTTCTGTAACACTCTGTCAATATTTAGCACTTTCATATCCCAACAATCCTCCCCTAACTTGAATTCTACTTGATTGACTTCAAGTTCCTTTGTAAATTTATCTTTATCAGCTTCATCTTTGAGAACATATTGTATCTTTTTCTTTGGATTGTATCTTTGTAGTTTCTGTGCATAGTCAAAGTATCTTTAGAAATATTCTTTTACAACATCATCCAACAAGCTCCATCTTTTCAGCAACACAACAACATATGAAAATTTGTACACTAATTCAGTTTAAGTTGCAAACTATTCTCATCACTTCCAGGTGTGTTAACTCCTGTGAGAGGTGAATCATTGAAAATTTAATGGATTTAGATCTCTTTATCAAAGCCATTAACTCTGGAGTAGCCAAATGTTTTGGTGTGTAAGACCATGGTACACTGATAACCATATGATTTTTAGCAAATCATCAGCTATCAACAGATTTGATTTGTCTTTACCAAAAGTTGTACCCTTCTGGACTAGTTAGTTCTTTCATCATGGTGAACTAATTACCATATAATGGTTTTTCCACAGCCTTTACCACAAGCCATTTTCTTGTGGGCTAGCCAACTCTTCACATTACTGATATGGTGAGTTGATTGCCATCTAACTTATTAGCAAGTTGTCAACTAAAAACGGATTTGATATATCTTTACCAGAGCCGTTTGCTCATGGATTAGTCAATCCTTTTGTAACCATGGTGGATTGATAACCTATTGATATTATCATCTCAAAAACCATTTATTCAACCTTTGTTTCAAAATATTTATTACTTAACAAAAGTTTTCTTTAAAAATCACTTAACTGGTTAAAAGCTGCAAGCAGTACTTTGATTAAAGTACTGTTTGATCAGCAGTACTTTGAATAAAGTACTGATTTATAAAAAAATAATTTATTCAAGTAAGTCTCATACCAGTTATTCATTATCTTCTGCAATAGTAGTCCAGTTGATAAAAAAATTGATGACCATACAAGCAATTTCATTGTCCTCTTCAACCTCCATTCCATGCTCTAGCATCCTCCTCATAAGATCGACTGTAAGAGGATATCTTCTATCAGCAAACATGTGAATCATTTTACCATTTTTTCCAGTTCTAGAACATGAACTCCAGATTCTTCAAAAAATCTCCAACAAACAATTTCCCAGCTCTCTTGATTCTTCCAAATTTCATCACTACTCTGTTCATCAGATTCCCATGCAGTTGTGAGATCTCCAAGTAAAACCAAACCAATTCCTTCTGATGGATGATGTTCAAAATATTCTTTCACCACATGATATAAATAGAATAGATCCACTCTATCAATGATATGCAATAAATCCCATAATCTATTGAACACTCTGAAGCTTTCATCTTCTCTATGAAACATCATATAGCTTCCTTCTTTAGATTCCACAACTTCAAAAGTAGTAATCTGAGATCTGTTCATCTTCATGTCAACATCTTCTCTAGAATATTCAAAATCTACTATTCTGAGATAATTTCTTAATTCATCCTTAGTTTCAGATCTTAACTCAACTTTTTCTTTCTTTGAAAACTGTTTATCTTCAACTTCAGTTTTCCTTTTTCGTTTCAATTTTTTCTTTCTTTCTGCTTCAGTCCAAGTAGCTTCATCTTTATAATCTTTGATACTTGCAACATCCTTCTTATAAGCTTCTGTCTCAGCATCATATAATCTTTTCATATCAACATGCTTCAGCTTCTGCAATCCTTTATATCCTCGACTTTTCAAATAAGCCATCATTGCATTCCTTTCTTTAGCAAGATTTGGTTTTCTAGGCATAAAAGAAACAGGAACAGGTGGCTCTAATGGTTCACTAGCTTCAACATTCAAGTCCTCATGCAACTTCTTAGCTGCTTCTCTATTATGAGCTTCTTCAGCTTCCTTATCTTCTCTATCTTTAGCATTTAATTCTTCTTGAATCTTTCTAGCTGCTTGTTCATTCAAAGCATCTTGAGCAGCTCTTAACTGTGCTAAAGTTGGTTTCTTCTTCTTTACTTCTACCAAAACACCTTTTCCTTTATCCTTAGGATCAATAGCAGGTTGAGAAACTCTTGATTGTTCCTCTTCTTGCACTCCTGGAATAGTAACAGCCCTTGGCTTTGATAAATCATGCAAAATAGTTGCAATTAATTCATCATCACTAGCAGTATGTGTTCTTTGAGGTGTATCAGCTTCCTCTGGTATAGCAGTTATTGAGGGACCAGCTTGTTCTTCATGTGGAACTGTTGAAGGACCAGCTTCCTCTTCAAATTCTAATACTCTTGGTCTAACTAATTCTTATCTGTGAGTTCCAGTAAAAGCAGTACTTTGTTGTTCAGTACCTTGATCTTCAGACCTTTCTTCTTCAGTACTTTCAATGACAACATGCTCTTCAGTGCCTTGAGGTTCTTTCTCCTTAACATCTTCTTTCAAATTCGTTTCTTCTAAATTCCTCCCCAATTGGACAGAAGATGGTTTAGGAACCTTTTTGCCTTTGTTTTTCTTCGTAAATTGCCTTCGACGCTTGTGTTGTTCCTTAACCCATAAGCGATAACGTTTGATAAAAGGCGTAACAAAATTCTTTAACATTTTATACTTGAGCATCAACCTCTTAATCTGTTTTGCTTGAGCCTCAGTAGTCTTCTTCAACTTGACCAACTCCCTTGTCAAAACATAATTATCCAATGTTAATCGTTCAGGTGAGATAGTATGAGAAGCATCTCCTTGAATTGGTGAATGTTCCTCTGGTTGAGAATCAGGAACAAATTGTTGTGGAGATGGAGAAGGTGAACCTGCAACTTCTTCTTGAACTTCAATACTTGGGGAAGCAGTACCTTGAGTTGCAGTACCCTCTTGAGATGCATCACCTGCTGGAGATACAACACTTTGAGAACCAGTATTTGCAGATGCAGTACTTGCAGGTGCAGTACCTTCACTTGCTTCATCATCTTCAGCATCAGCTCTAACAGCTTGAACAACTTCCATCATAGAAGTAGTTAAAGGCGTATCTGGACCTCTGAATAGATCACTTCTTCTCGCCATAAAGGTAAATTTTTTTGCTTGTTGTACAATAACAGGAAGTAAATCTGTAGGCTTTGGTACATCAGCAAGTTGTTTGTTCAGAAAAACTTGAATAAACCTGGGATACATTAACCATTTTGATCCATGAGTGATGTGGGAAAGCATGCCATCTAGAATCAGCCTTGAAAAATTGAAAACACGATCTGTAGCCAATCCCACCATAGCAGATGCAATGTTAGATCCAAATTGCTCCCATGAAGTACTTTTAGCACTAATACAATGAAGCAACACATGCACTAAAAACTTCCATTGAGGACAAAATAGTTGTTTTCTAAAAGTTTGTTCTGTTAAAGACCCTTCATAACCAAGGTGCCCAAAAGTTTCCCAAATCAACTCCTTAGCAAAACGAATAGCCCCTTGTTCATCATTAAATAATAAGTCTTCTCGAATAGATGCTTCAGTAATCTTCACAGTTCTTCCAACAACTATAGCCCTAATATAAAATTCATCATTCTCCATATTATCCCTAGCAGTAGCCCAAAATTCTTGAATCCAAGGTTCAATAATATCCGGCTCCACTAAAAGAGCATAACTAATTGGCGACCCAGTGAGATAATCAATAATATCATGAAAAGCCTCATTATCTTCAGTCTTGTCTAAATTCGCCACCATATTGTGCTTTGAAACAGTAGGAAGATTCGCCATGGTTGAGTATGTAAGCACAATTAAAGATATAATCGAATAATGAAGAGATGGTGAGAGAAATATGGAAATGATATGATAATATCAAGATGAGAGGGAAAATCGGAGAGTAGTTATTTATAGGTAAGATTTGAAAAATCACAGCCCATAATAACAAAGTTACCGTTAGTAGAATTACCCCTCAATATTACCGTTGGAACAGTACTTCAATAAGACAAACAGTACTTTCCACGTGTGCAGTACTTTCTCAAGCAGTACTTTCCAAGCAGTACTTTCATAAAAAACAGTACTTTTCCAAATTCCTCTATATAAGCTAAGTATACAAAAATATCCTCCCCTCAAACAATGCACAGGACTATACTAATACTAAATAGTCCTCCCCTTAAATGTAGCTCAATAGTTAATCATGCCAATGCTTACCACCAAGTGATTAAATCTTGAAACATCAAAGCCTTTGGTGAGTAAGTCAGCTACATTATCATCCGTGTGAACCTTGACCACATTAATGAGTCTGTGTTCATAGCAATCTCTGATAAAGTGATGCCTAATCTGAATGTGCTTGGTCTTGGAATGGTAGACTAGATTCTTCACAATACAAATGGTACTCTCATTATCAATATTGATAGGAGTATTCTTAAAGTTGAACCCATAATCCAAGAGTTGATTCTGCATCCACAGAACTTGTCCACAACAACTTGCAGCAGCTACATATTCAGCTTCAGTAGATGATGTTGCTGCAATTGTTTGCTTTTTACACTGCCATGAAACTAATCTTCTTCCAAGATATTGGCATCCACCTGTTGTTGATCTTCTGTCATAATTATCACCTGCATAATCACTATCTGAAAAAGCCTCCAAGTGAAAAGGTGAATCCCTGGGATACCACAACCCTAACTTAGGTTGTTGTTTCAAATAACAGAAAATTCTCTTTACTGCATTCATATGAGAAATCTTTGGTGAGACTTGATATCTTGCACATAAACAAACTGCAAACATGATATCAGGCCTAGATGCAGTAAGATGCATAAGACAGCCAATCATTGATCTATATAACTTGACTTCAACTGGGTGTCCATCTTCATCCTTGCTCAATGAGTTAATTGATTTAATAGGTGTAGTGACAGACTTCATGTCATCAAAATTAAACTTCTTAAGTATGTCAGATACATACTTGTCTTGACTTATGAAAATGCCTTCCTTTGACTGCTTAACTAGAAGTCCCAAAAAGAAATTTAACTCACCCATGGAACTCATCTGAAATTCTTTCTGCATCAGCTGCTCAAACTCCTTAACCATAGACTGTTTGGTAGCTCCAAAGATGATATCATCAACATAGACTTGAACTAACATGATATCCTTCTTGTCTCTTTTGATAAACAAAGTCTTGTCAATAGCTCCTCTCCTGTAACCATGTTGTAATAAGAATGTGGAGAGCCTCTCATACCAAGCTCTAGGTGCCTGATGAAGGCCATAAAGAGCCTTAACCACCTTGTAGACTTTGTTAGGATGTTTAGGATCTTCAAAATCAGGAGGTTGTTTGACATACACTTCCTCTGTAATAGTACCATATAAAAAGGCACTCTTGACATCCATCTGGTAAACCTGAAATCCCATATATGAAGCAAAAGCAAGAAATATTCTAATAGCTTCAATTCTTGCTACAGGAGCAAGTAATTCATCATAATCTACTCCTTCTTCTTGTCTATAGCCCTGAGCTACTAACCTAGCCTTGTTCTTGATGACATTACCTCTTTCATCCCTCTTGACTCTGAAAACCCATCTGGTTCCAATAACTTTCTTCCCATCTGGAAGATCACATAATACCCAAACTTCTTGAAGTTTGAATTGTAGCAGTTCTTCTTGCATAGCTTCAACCCAACTTTCTTTTGTCAATGCTTGAGCAATATTCTTGGGTTCCTCTTGAGAAATAAAGCAAGTAAACAGACATGTTTGATGGTCCTTATGATTCTGCCTGTTCAGTTTGTAGACAAAGCTAAGTAAAGCATTATGAGGTTTAGTAAAAATCTTAGCTTTGTGTCTTGTCATCACTCCAGAAGTAGAAGGACCAATGGTTTGATCAGTAGGATGATTCTTATGAATCCTTAAGATTAGAGACTGTGGAACTCCATACGCATCATCCAAGTTAGTTAAATCAGCATCTTCATTGGAATCTGAGAAACTACCTTCATCTGCAAACTCATCATCAGTTTCCTCTAATCCAGGCATGGTAGGATCATCCAAATCATCTAAAGTACTGTCAACTGGTGCAGCAGTACTTTGGTCGAAAGTACTATCCAAAGTACTGTAAGAGTAATCTTCAGTATTAGTCTTTTTCTTTGCTACTTCATAAGCTCTTCTTTGTTCATCAGAATAAGAATGTGCCATTACATCTTGTAAAAGCATCTGATTAAGTGTCTCTTGAATATCTTGATCTTCAGCAGATAGTGAAGTTTTTGGTATATCAGTACTTTGCGCTGGGGCATCAGTACTTTGCTTTGGAACTTCAGTACTTTTCTTTTTAGCATCAGGAACAGCATCAGGTCTAATATGAACTCCATGAACAACATACTGTGAGTCTTCTACATCATGTACAGGTTGATTTTCTTCTCTAACAGGTACATAGTTCATAGAAGGAGTTAAAACCTCAAGATCAAACATCCAATCAGGACCTTTACCCTTCTGACTGTATTGATCTTCTAAAAACTCAACATGAAGATAATCTTGAATCTTCTTAGTGACTCTGTTGTACACTCTAAATCCCTTACTGTTGGTACAATAACCCAATAAATATCATTCTTCTGACTTGCCATCAAACTTTCCCAAATTATCAATTGTGTTTAAAATAGTAAGAGGGCATCCAAAAGGCTTCATAAAACGAATGTTGGGTTTGTTACCCATCAGTAACTCATAAGGTGTCTTCATCTGTGGTTTTGTGACTGATACTCTGTTGAGTACATAGCAAGCAGTACTTACAGCTTCAGCTCAGAATTGAATAGGTAGTTGTGAATCTGCAAGCATAGTTCTAGCTGCTTCAATCAAAGTCCTATTCTTCCTCTCTGCAACACCATTCTTCTGTGGTGTTCTTGCAATACTAAACTCCCTCTTGATTCCTTTGTTAGCATAAAATTCATCCATAAGCTTGTTCTTGAATTCAGTTCCATTGTCACATCTAATACCTCTGACCTTGAGTCTCAGTTGGTTTTCCATTGCTATTATTAATGTCTGAATAGCGTCAAAAGTATCATCTTTAAATCCCAAGAAAAATACCCAACTGAATCTACTGCAATCATCTGTAACAACTAAGCAGTACTTTTTCTTGTTTAAACTTGCCACAGAAACAGGACCAAACAAATCCATATGTAACAGCTCCAAAGGTTCTCTAATTTTCCTCTCCTCAAGCTTCTTGCATGAAGATTTGTGTTGTTTATCCTTCTTACACGCCAAACAGGAGTGTTCATTCTTGTAAGTTTTTGAAGGTAAACCTCTAACTAAATTGCCTTTGACCAGTTTATTGATAATCTTTAAATTTACATGGCCCAATCTTCTATGCCACTGATGTGCTTCTTCAGTTGTTGCTTTTGCCACTAAACAGGTGGCTCTTCCATAAGAGTTAAGACTCTTCATGTCCAGACTATACACATCATTGGTTCTTGGTACTCTAAGTACTACCAAGTTATCATCAACAGGCTCGAATTCAGAAGAAAGGATGAGACATTCTGTGTCAGTGAATAACACATGATGCTTTTTGTCACAGATTTGAGAAACTGACAATAAGTTGAACTTCAGCTCCTTCACATATCTAACGTTCTCAAAATCTATACGCCCTGCTTTGATAGTTCCTTTCCCTGTAATTCTTCCTCCATTGGGATCATTCCCAAATGCAACTCTTCCTCCACTATTAGATCTAAAATCTGACAGAATATTCTTGTCTCCTGTCATACTTCTAGAGCAACCACTATCTACAATCAAATGATCTTTAAGCTCCTCTTCTGGGTTGCCCTGCATAAAGATTTAGAGAGTTAGTCTCTTTTAGGAACCCAAGCCATTACTGACTTGTGTTCCCCTTGTAGAGTTACAAACTCAAATTCTTTGAGTATGTAATTTCCACTGTTTTTCAAAACATGATCCAAGATTATCTTTTGATTTTTAGCATGTGGATTTTCAAAACTTTCTGGATTTTCAACAGAACTCTCTTTTGCAAAATCATTCTCTTTTTCTTGTATTATGAAAACATCTGATTCACTTTTTGTTGAAAGTACAGTTTGTCCCTCATCAATACTTTCTCTCTTAACCCATTCAGTTTTAACACTTGGTTCCTGTGATCTTGATCCCCTATGTGAATTGTAGTACGTTCTAGGTTGATAGTAATGAGATCTCCTATGATTTCTGTGCCAAGTGGTATTTGCAGTACCTTGGTTTGTCTGAGCAGTACTTTGAGAAGGTACTGCTAGTGAAGGTACTGGTGGTTTAGAAAAAGGTCTTCTCTGGTGGGGGTACCTATGATCTGGTGAGAAATTGCTGTGATTGACCCTATTAGAAATATTCCAAACTGGTTTGTTCTCTCTAGGTTTCTGGTTGGCAGACCTATTCTTTGAAAATTTCCTAAGGTATTCTGAACGATGTTCACAATCCTTGATTAAATGATTAGGACTAAAACACACAAAACACAGTTTTTCACCCATACTCCCAATATGACTTCTTCTATGTCTATGACCAAAACTATTTTGCCTTCTAGGTGAATGATTAAATCTGTTTTAACCAAAATTATCCCAAAAAGGTTTAGCAGTACTGTTTTGAAAAGGTTTTCCTGAAGGTACTGCTTGTGGAGCAGTACTTTGAGTAGAAGGTACTGCTTGACTTTGAAAATTTGTTTCAACAGTTTCTTTTGGGGTTTCAGTCCTAGATTGACCAATAAGCTTCTTCCTAAACTCTAGACTGTCTACACCAAAATGTGAAACATCAGGTCTTATGGGTTGATGACTACCAACTGGATGTGGAACAGCATGATAACCTCTGTCTTTCTTATACTCAGGAGGTGATTCACTAATTGAACCCTCATTACTATCTGTGTCTACATAATTAATGAGTTCATCATCACTAGTGGTAATATCCTCAAAATCACCTTCATCCTTATCACTAGATGTGTTTTCTTCTATGTTATCAAAGTCCATACCAAAACCTAAGCCAGTTCTAATGTATTCTCTTCTCTATTTTTGAACATAAGTAACATGTGACAAACCAGATTCTTTCCAGGCATCAAACTTTGCTAACAAATCATCTCTCTCCTTAGTGAGTTTCTCAATTTCAACAATTTTACAGTTTAGTTTCCATTCACTAAGTTTTAACTGGCCTGTTGTTCATATTTTTCAGCCCAAGCCATTTCATTATTTTCATGTGTTATAATTTTGGCTTCCATTGATTCTAAGGTTATTTGATAACCTGCTACCTCAGACCTAGCCTTAACATAATTATCTCTTTCAAACACATAATTATTTAGCAGTTTTTGATAGAAATCATGACAATTTGAGCATACCTCAGAGATAGGGGTTGAACTTGGTGAAGTAGCTACCATTGCAAGTTGAACAGGATCATCTTCACACTCCAAGCTCCAGTCAAATCCTCCATACCCATCTCCAGATTCCAAAGCAGCATGATCAACTTCCTCATAAAAAATAGTGCTCCAGTCCAATTCTTCTACCGAATCTTCAACTGCTTCTTCCACTGCTACCATACAATAAGTCACTGGTTCATCATCAAACTCTTCACTCCAGTCAACTTCTGACAAATTTTCTTGAGCAACCAAAGCCTTTGTTTCAGTAATGGGGATTTCTTTTAGCTCCAGCTTTGGTTTCTCAGTCATCCTGTTTGCTTGATACTTAGCAAACCTACACTCCCTTGCAAAGTGTCCAGTCTTTTGACAATTGAAGCATTCAATTTTGGATTTGTCAAAAGTGATTCCCTGTTTAGGTTTGAAGTCAATGCTCTTTCCTGTTTTCTTCATATACTTCTTGATCCTTGCAGTGATCAAAGCAACTTGCCACCTGATATCAATCTCTTCTAATGCATCCTCATCAATCTGGGAGAGATCTTCTTCATAAACGACATGTAAAGAAGCTTGTTGTGCAAAGAAATAACACACAACTTCATCTGAATGCATGGTAGTAGGTGGTGAGGTTTTCTGAGCATAGGTGGGAGCAGTATACGAGACAGTACTTTGAGTTGAAGAAGCAGTACTTTTGGTGGAAGTACTGCCCCTCTTTTCAGATGATAGAAAAGCAATACTGTGAGACTTAGAACTTGTTTGACCATTCATCTCATGCTCATATACCTTCAGATGATTGTAGAGATCATCAAAGTCCATAACATCCAAGCCTGGTTGTCCTCTGATCATTGTAGCTATCACATGCCATGTGGATGGCAAACTCCTTAGAAACTTCAGATTAGCATCTTCAACTGAAACTTCTACCTGGTATAACTCCAACATATTGAGGAGATTTTGAAACCTATCATATGCAGCATCAAGACTCTCTCTCTCACCTACAGTGAAAGTTTCAAACTGTTGCTTTAGCAGGTTTCTGTGCATCTTCTTAGAAGCTTCATTCCCTCCAAATCTGGTCTTGAGAGCAGCCCAGAGCTGCTTAGCATCTTTAGCATCATGAAACTTGAGAATATGACCATCTAGAATGGCAGACAAGAGAATATTGAGTGCCTTCTCCTGATTCCTTAAGGTTGCTCCTGGTAAGACTGCCTTAGGTGCTTTAGGTTGTCCAGGAATGTCTACAGGTTCTGGAACAACTTCATTACCATTGACAATTACATTCCATAGAGCATGGTCTGTAATGGCAATGTACTGCCTCATCTTCATACACCATAGATCGTATTCACCCTTCTTGATGACAGGAATCCTCATTGAAGTGATGGAAGGTGGTGGAACAGAATCAGTCGACATCTTTAGGTTCTGTTGTAGGTTTTAGGGTTTCTTCTTAGTCAGAGTTTCCACACAAGCTCTGATACCACTTGTTGGATCGATGTACTCTAACCAAACTAACTTTAATAGCTTGTTAAGGTTTAATAACCTCGGATAAATCTTAAGTTATTAACAGAGAAACACTGAGCAAACTCTATTAAGTATGCGGAATTTACTTAACAAAGCTAAGAAGAATAACTTTAACTATAAACGATTTTATTAATAACTCTAACTCTGCTTATTATGTAGATCTTTAACAACTCTAATAATATTGAACTTCTCTCTAAAACTCTAATAAAATCACGTACGTATTATGCCAATCTAGGGGTCCTTTTATAGGCTCAAGGATACCCTAGTCGGTTTACAATTTGTATCCTTGTACGTCAAGTAATCTAACATAGAATATTCTAGAATTACAAGACTTTCTATAAACGAATAATACAGTTCTTTGATCTTGCAGTACTTTGACTTCGTATGCAGTACTTTGACTTTATCATTAAGCAGTACTTTGACTCTTTGACTTTTCCAGTACTTTATAGTTTACAGTTCTTTATCTTTCTGTAACACTCTGTCAATCTTCAGCACTTTCATATCCCAACAGAAGCCATAGAACTTGAGCACAGCAACTTGCAGCAGCCACATACTCTGCCTCAGTTGATGAATTAGCCACCATAGTTTGCTTCTTGCACTGCCATGACACTAACCTGTTGCCAAGAAATTGTCATCCACCAGTTGTAGATTTTCTATCCAAACTAGCTCTAGCATAATCACTATCTGAGTAAGTAACCAGATCAAGAGGAGAATCTCTGGAGTACCACAATCCTAGAGTAGGAAATGCTTTAAGGTATCTGAAAATCTTCTTCACAGCAGTCAAGTGAGAAAACTTGGGAGTAACTTGAAACCTTGCACAGGCACACACTGCAAACATGATATCTGGTCTAGATGATGTAAGATACATCAAAGAACCAATCATAGACCTGTACATGTGCACATCAACAGCTTCACCACTATTTTCCTTCAGAAGTAGATGTGTAGTCTTGTTTGCAGGAGTGTTGGATGACTTTGCATCTGTGAACTTGAACTTCCTTAGTATCTCAGCCACATATTTATCTTGATTAATGAAAGTACCATCTGGCCTCTGTAGTACTTGAAGTCCCAAGAAGAATGTGAGTTCACCTATAGAACTCATTTGAAATTCTTCTTTCATCAGTTTCTCAAAATCTTTACACATCTCTGTCTTTGAAGATCCAAAAATGATATCATCAACATACACTTGAACAAGCAAGATATCATTCTTGTCTTTCTTGATGAACAAAGTTTGATCCACTCTGCCTCTATGAAACCCATTAGCAAGAAGATAAGTGGTTAAGGTTTCATACCATTTCCTTGGTGCTTGATGCAAGCCATACAATGCTTTAACTAACCTGTAAACTTTGTTAGGATATTCAGGTTCTTCAAAACCTAGAGGTTGTGAGACATAAACCTCCTCATCTATCTGCCCATATAGAAAAGCACTCTTTACATCCATTTGATAGAATTTAAAGCCCATAAAGGATGCATAGGCTAAGAACAGCCTAATTGCTTCAATTCGTGCAACTGGGGCAAACACTTCTTCATAGTCAATACCCTCCTCTTGAGTGTATCCTTGAGCCACAAGCCTAGCTTTGTTTCTGATAACAATTCCTCTTTCATCTTTCTTGTTTCTGAACACCCATTTAGTACCTATTACCTTCTTGCCAGAAGGCAAATCACAAAGCACCCAAACCTTTTGAAGCTTAAATTGGAGCAACTCTTCTTGCATTGCTTCCACCCAACTTTCATCTTCAAGTGCCTTGTAAACATTCTTTGGCTCCAATTGTGACAAAAAACACATAAAGAGACATTCATTCTTGCCTTCATGAATCTTAGACTCATATATTTTACTAATAAATCCATGAACATCAGGCAACTTAGTTTGTCTTCTAGTCTTCACAGGTGAATAGACATCCCCAATCACATTTTCAAGAGGATGTGATTTATTAATAGAAGTGTGGGGAGTCTGAGGAACTGCAATCTCACTTGGCATATTTGAGATTTCAACATCATTGGCTTGAGCTTCCTCTGTAACTGGAGTTGTAATTTCCACATCTGATGTTGCAGTGGAAACATTTTGCCTAGCAGTGGAACCTAAATTTCCACTGCTTTTAGAATTTTCAGCATTCAAGTTGCTCCTTCCTCCCAGATCACAAGAAGGGTGAGCATCTCCAGTTTTTGGTAAATCATCATTATCTTCATAGTCCCAAAGAGGTAGACTGAATTCATCTTGATCATCTGCATTATCCTTGCTTGGTTCATCATCATCAAGAAACTCTTCTGAACCTACAAAATCAAAAGAAGATGTTCCTGTAGAAACAGGGACATAATTCATAGTATTTGTTAGAGTATCAAGATCAAACAGCCTTTCTGGACCAGTTCCTTTGACATTCACTTTATTTTCCAGGAACTCAACATGCAAATTTTCTTCAATCTTTTGGGTTCTTAGGTTGAATACTCTGAAAGCTTTACTAACCATGGAATACCCAACGAAATACCCTTCATCAGCTTTTTCATCAAACTTGCCCAGATAATCTATGGTATTGAGAATAGATACATGACACCCAAATGGTCTCATGAAGTCAAGGATAGGTGGTCTACCCCTAAATAATTCATAAGGTGTCTTGTTCTTTGTCATTACCACTAAAACCCTGTTTTGCACATAACATGCAGTGTTAACTGCTTCAGCCCAAAAAGTGATTGGTAATTTAGAATTTGCCAACATGGTTCTAGCAGCCTCTATCAGTGTCCTGTTTCTCCTCTCAGCAATACCATTTTGTTGAGGAGTTCTAGCCACACTAAATTCTCTTTTAATACCCTTATCTCTGCAAAACTCATCCATAACCCTATTCTTGAATTCTGTGCTATTGTCACACCTAATGATTTTAACTTTCATATCATATTGGTTTTCTAATTCTGTGATAAAGATCTTGAGGATGCCGGTTGTTTAATCCTTGGTTCCAAGAAAGAAAACACATGTAAACATGCTAAAATCATCAGTCACCACTAGACAATATTTCTTAAGATTCAAGCTGCTCACTGATGTAGGACCAAATAAGTCCATATGTAACATTTGAAGTGGGTGAGCAATAGAGTTAACCAACTTTGACCTGCAAGAAGCTCTGTGTTGTTTGCCTTTAAGACAAGCCACACAGGTTTGATCATTTTCAAATCTTTTCTGAGGTAATCCTCTTACCAAACCATCTTTGACAATCTTGTTGATGGTTTTGAAGTTAACATGACCAAGTCTTCTATGCCATAACATGGATTCATCCACTGTGGCCTTTGCAAGCAAGCAAGTATAATCATCTTTAGCTACAATGTTGTTCATATCAAAGCTATAGAGATTGCCTTTTCTAGGAATTTTAAGAAGGATCTGACTGTCATCAGGCATCTTAAAATTCTTAGAGAGAACAAAGCACATATCTTTGGTAAAAAGAACATTGTTCATCTTGTCACACATTTGTGACACAATAAAAAGATAATACTTAAGCTCTTTTACATAGTACACAGGTTCAAAGTCCAAGTTACCAGTTTTTATAACTCCTTTACCAGCAACTTTTCCATTTACACCACCTCCAAAGCTGACATACTGTCCATCATAATGCTCAAAATCTGAAAGATAGGACTTGTTGCCAGTCATGTACCTTGAACACCCACTTTCTGTATATCTTTGATCTAATCTTTTTGACCTTGGATGTTCCTGCACATAAGAGTAAAGAGTTAGTTTCTTTTGGGGACCCAAGCCATGATTGACTTGGATCTACCTCGTGTATCAATATAGTTAAATCTATCAAAGGTCATTGATACACCATTGGGATTGGTTGTAGAGGTAATTCCTTTAGGTTTCCATTCCCAACGTGCTGAGGCCTTCACAGCATTGCCCATGTCCCCCATTTTCTTGTTTACAACCCTTGTAGTGGTAACTTTTGAATGAGCAGTGGTAACTGCTGGTTTCTTTTTAGGCACCCACTATTGGTTATAATTAACCTTTTTAGCTTGAAAGGTTCTTTTCCCTGTTTGTGCAGATTTTGCAAAAGTTGTTTTGTAGTTTGCACTTTTAACAAGTGACTTAGGGTGAGCAATATTAACAGTTTTAGCAGTGGCAAAAGTTTTGAGGCCACTTCTAAGTTGAACTGCTCTTGGGACCATTTTGCAATGTGTGTTAGGGTGTACATTATGTTGAAACTTGTTAGACTCTACCCTTTTATTCCCATGGACTTCCCTTCTCCCAACATGATAGTCACAATAAGCATGAAAATGATCAAAACTACCACAGATATAGCATGCCTTATTGTACATTACAAACTCACTACCTAGTTTTTGAGATTTAACATGATTCCAACTCCTCTGGTTACCCCTAGGAGCTGTAGGCTTGTTCCTATACATCTCAGCATACTTTACAGTTGGTCTAGGTTTATTAATTGGTTTCCTAGGTTCCTTTGTAACAGTATTAACAACTTTTGGGATAGAAGTCTCTACATTCTTTTTAACACTCTCATCTACAATAGATGAGTCACTAGCACTCTCAAAAACATCATTATCAAGCTTAATCTCTTCCTCACTTTTCACCACTGTGTCCTTTAAAGGACCATATTCTCTTTCAAGATCTTTAAAATCCTCTATGCCAATATGAGCAAAGTCTATACCTGGAGGTGAATGAACACCCCTTAGTGGTGGAGGCGCAGTATTATAACCTATACCAAACTTAGCTTTATTATATATTTTAACATTCCAAATTTTATCAATTGACTTAGAATGATGATAACATGTGTCTATAGTTAAATTGACATTTTCAATTTTCTTTTGAAGTTTTTCAAGCTCCTTTTGGTATGCTTCATTTACAGCAGTTGTATGTTCTACCTCTCTTCTAAGAAGAATCATATCATCATTATATTTGGACTCATTAGCCTGATAGTGCTCTATTTTCTTTTCTAACATTGCCATAGCTCTTCTAAGATTAGACACAGTATAATTAGCAGTATATAACTCTTGTCTTTCATTAGAATATAGATCCTTAAGCCTTTCAACTTCTCTAGCAGCCCTACATGTTTTAGAGCAACATTCAGAGTTTTGTACCTCAGAGTCAGAGAAAGCCATGAGAGCAAATTCAGTAGCAACAAGAGCAGCATCTGAATGTTCTTCTTCTTGTTCATCAGCCATGAAACTCCAATCATAGCTCACACCATCAATAGCCAGCATTGCCTTTGGTTCTTCCATAGTTGGTCCCTTCTTTTGCTTGTACCAAGTAGACCTGTTGTCTTTGGTCTTTGGTCTTCTGCATTCTATAGCAAAATGTCCAAACTTGTGACAGTTAAAGCACTTCACTTTCTTCTTGTCAAAGCCTGCAGTATCATCACCATTAATGTGGATAGGCTTGCCAGTCTTCTTGTAAAATTTCTTAGCCCTCATGCTAAAAAGAGCTATCTGCCATTTTATATCCATCTCCTCCAAGTCATCTTCATCAATTTGCTCTATGTCTTCATGAGTTAAGACAGAGCCATCAACTTGTGTGGATATGAAAGCATAAACAGTAGGATCTCCAATACTAGCAACCTTCTTCTTTGAACCTGTAGTGGCAACATTAACATTACCAGTGGAAAATTTAGAACCTGCAGTGGCAATATCATCATCACTTTCATCTTCAGAATCATCACTGTCAATAGAGGTTGACAACAATGCCAAGCTACTAGAGCTTGTACCAAGTTTCCCTGCCTTTTTCAACCTTTGCTTAATTATTTTGAAGTTGTTGTAAAGGTCATTGAGCTTCATTGTTTGTATGTCTGATTTGTTTTCCCAAACAGTAACATTGGTTTGAAACTCTGAAGGCAAACTTCTTAGAAACTTCAAATTGAGGTCTTCCTTTTCTACCTCAATGCCAAACACAGTCAGCTGTGTTACAATCTTCTGAATTTTGGAGAAGAAGCTATCAAATGAGTCATTGCTTGAAGCAGAGACATTTTCATAACTTTGCTTCAATAATGTCTTTTGTGTCTTCTTTGTAGCATCATTACCACCAAACACTGAGCAAATCTCTTCAAACAGTTCTTTAGCAGTCTTGTACTTGCTAAATGTAATGATCTGATCTCTTAAAAGAGTCATCAGCAACAAACTTCTAGCTTTAAGATCATTCTTCTTGCAAGCCTTTTCAATACTAGATTCAGGCACAGAAACCTTCACAACATCTGTGTCACCAACCTTCACAGTACTGGTTACAGGCTTGAAGGAATCACCAGTTTGAATGATCTCCCATAGAGCATAGTCCTGTATGAGGAAGTATTGCTCAATTAGTATCCTCCACATCTCAAACTCATTAAGTTTGAGCTTAGGAAGTCTTGGAGTAGAAGAAGAGTTTGATTGGTTGTTTTCCATCTCCATTGAATTGAGTGAGTAGGTTAAGCTTATTCCTTGGATCTTCTAAAAAAAAATATCAGAACCTTCGCTCTGATACCACTTGATGGATCTAGACACACTCCTTGTGTCAATGATATTTTGTATGATATTAATAAGCACGCGGAATTTACTTAGTAATACTTAGAAGATGGATTGTATAATGTATTGTATGAGAGTAAACACAGATTAAACACAAAACTCAAGCTCCAATATTATTAATGAATAATACGAGTGATCTTAGTATCACTACGGTTACACCTTGAAGCTTTCGTAGGTAAATTGACAAGTACCTAAGACAATGACCTAGGACCTCTTTTTATACAATAAGGAGTCCTTTACAAGATAAGTATAAAGCTAACATAATAGAATATACACAAGATCTATTGTATACTTATCTAGACGCGTTAACCTTATCATAAACAATAGCAGTGGTAATAATGTTCTAGCAGTGGGAATACGTTTCCACTGCTAGTGTTAAACCAAGCAGTATAAACCACATACTATCCGTGGTAACGGATTATTCCCAACAATGTCTAATTGAGGTGTGCGCGTAAGATGATTAAATATGTGTTCACTTAGATGCTATTACTCCCTAGTTATCTTTTATTGGTTGGTTGAGTTGTCACGTCCTTTATCTTAACGCGTTGTATTCATAAAAGTTGTAGGGCGTGCGTATTACCTAGTTCTTTGCGGTTATCTCTCGTATATGATTCACGGAATCGGCAAGCCTAAGCTATTTCATCCATGAACCATATCGTCATTAAGCATACTCAAGCATTAAACACGATGAAAACCTAGATGCACTTCTAAGCCAATTTCAATTAAGACAAGAAACAACCTAACAACAACTAATAACTAGGTTTCATAGATCTAAGCAAACACACAAGTAATTTAGCGAGACATGATAGATAAGCAAGCATACTAACAATCAATCGAATACGGGATAGACATAATGATAAATTGGATTAACAAACTTATCTTGATGTGTAAAATAGGGTATGGGACCCTAGAATACAGCCCAAGCAGGACTAAAACTGAGTTAGGGTTTGCTCTCCAAAAATCTACCTGTTAAAATATAGAAAAATCGAAATCTATATATAGATTTACAATTGCGACGGCGTCACCTTTTGTATGGGACGCCGTCAGGTCGCCGTCATTAGGATTTTGTCTGGGTCAAGTCATCGATGGGACGACGTCACTTTAGAG
Source organism: Chrysanthemum seticuspe (assembly GCA_019973895.1). NCBI lineage: Eukaryota > Viridiplantae > Streptophyta > Magnoliopsida > Asterales > Asteraceae > Chrysanthemum > Chrysanthemum seticuspe. The sequence goes on from BPTQ01000007.1 coordinate 195,394,989, forward strand.
TTGTGACGCCGTCAGTATTTAGTTAAGACGTCGTCTTGATTCTAGATCTGGGCCGTCTGGAGTGAAAACTATGAGTGACACCCTCCATATTTAAAGCGTGACGCCGTCAGGTTATATGACCAAAAATTTCACTGAGCCGTAGCGTGCATGTTTTAATCAAGTCTTTATAGATGGACGACGTCGCCCTTTGGATGGGACGCCGTCAGGTTCTGCTAATCAGTCTTGAGTGGATTCGATCTTGACTTTGCCATTTTCTTCATGTATTTGCTCTTTTTCGTCCAATTTTGCTTCATTCTAGCATTTTGCTTCCAAAATACCTAAAAAGTAAAAAGGAACGAAATTAAGCAGTAACGGATATAAAATGTGTCAAAATAGGGCTTAAATGACCCCCTAAAAGTGTACGTTTTAAATCCTTATCACGAAGGTTTTAAACCGTCATGTCGTTTTCCTTCACCTTATGGTTCCAAAACTTGATTTATAACTTCTTAACTTCATTCCTAGGGCTGTAAGTCTTGATCAGCAAGGCCGTAAATTGGTTCCAAGTCATCGCATAGGCTACCTCACTTCCTACCGATTTGTGATAGTTGTTCCACCAAATTGACGCTTCGTCCTTTAGAGTGAACGTCGCATACTTCACCTTGGCGTCCTCATCACAGTTACTGACAGTGAACATTGATTCAGTTTTCTCCATCCACCTCATTAGGTAAACCACTCCCTCGGTTCCTCCGAACTTGATAGGACCATAGAACTGGAACTCCTTATAGGTAAAACCTCGAGTTCGATTAAGCGGTGGGGTTCCAGCAGAGGTTTTTTAGTGATTTGACTCAGCTAGTAGCTCAGCGACACGCTACGTCACAAGCTGGTTGATGTGGGCTTGATTAATGGGCAGAGGGATCGGTGGGATATGACCATTCTCACCTTGGTCATTGACGTTATGATTTTCAACGGCAGGGTTTTCGGTATTCTGATTCCAATAGGTGGAGTCGGGGTTGGCGCTGACCTTAACGAACGGGAGTGACCACAGAAGCAGGCGCTACTCGGGTGGTTCTGGATGGGTTTCGTCTTGGTGCCATTGATCTGAAGGATAACACAAGAGTTCCATAAGTTCCACCTATCACATTTCGTTAGACGGGATTTGATTCCAAAGATATTGGATACCGCATGAATATCGAATCAAGATCACAACGATAATGCCACATCATATTGAAATAATAAAAGCTCGAAATGAGAAATCAAAGGATGCACTTCTATTAGCCATAAAACATAGTTTTCGAAGTAAAATAACATGAAAAGATAGAAAGTAGTCGCAGACAATCCTACTAACGAAACTAACAAGATAACTAAGATAAGTCTACATCTCGAACTGGGGACTCCTCTGTTTCAAGATGGTACAACACTATAAACCTAAGGCAATCTAGCCACGATCTGCACGGGTGATTCTCGCTGATCTCTGAACATCTTAATCACTCTCCATAGTGACGAAATCTCAAGACGCTGGGTGTTGCGATCTCTCCTCAGATCCGCAACCTCTCCCTCCAGCTCGCCGAACTTGCACCAGAGCGCTCAGTTTGCCTCTCGGGCTGTCATGAACCCTCTCTGCAGGTCTCCTACCTGCTCATGGAGCTCTGACATACCCTCTCTCAAGGCAATAGTCCTCTTAACAACTGCCCCTATATGTCCCCTCAACTCTTCTAGACTAGCTATCGATACACCAACTAATTAGTCCGCTAAATTATTAAGCCTAACTCCCTTGGAAATAATCCGCTCCCAAATCAGACCCGTCTCTCCATACTCCGCGGGCTCTGAATCTATCTCTGATGGGATATCTGAACCTAGTGGGTTGCCTAGTTCGGGTGAGTGAGGAGGCGAGACAAAGTCAAATGGCTGCTCTGGTGAATCCAACTCAGGCAAGGGTAAAGGAGAGCCTGGTCCTGGAGAATACGCTGAATGCGCGAGACTCTAAATCGATAGAGTACCCTCATCTAGGATGTCCTCCTCCTCCTCCTCTGGAGGGTCCACATCCTTATCCACATACTCCTCCTCGTCCTCGTACTCCTCCTCATCCTCATCAACTGAGTATGATTCCATGAGTCGATGTCTCTGTGAAGGCGAATCATGTGGTGGTAAAGTAGGGGATCTAGGTCGTCGGTGGGATGGCGATGAAAGTGGTGATAACAGGAGAGAGCGAGCTGATAGGTACACAGGTGATGATGGATTTCTTACTGACATACGGCCAGTAGTACGATGGGTAAATCTGGGAACCTGGGCTCGTGCTAAAGCCTGATGTAATGTAAGCTGTCGCAAAGAACTAGAGCTATCAGATGATGACGGTAACTAAGAAGTGATTGAAGTCTGTGGCTCTGGAATGGATGATGATGATGATGAAGCAAGGGTAGGATATCGGACAACACATAAGGATCATCCTGTGCAGGAGTCATCAGATTCTGTGTTGGGGAAGATGCAACAACAAGGATCTCTTCTGACACATCATAAGCTAGTGAAGGCATGGTCTGTGACAATGGGGTAGGGTAGCTATAAGTGTATGAAAATGACTAATTCTAATCGCGCATCATCATATCAAAACATTATACAATACATAACATAGTGGAAAGCTTTTAAAATATCATCCATACATCATATAATTCCAAGACATACCAATCATATAGCAATCTCATAATATTCCAAGACCAATAAACATATCGCAAATCATAGCATTTCAATAATCAAATTTTAGTTCATTCTATACTCAATTCATGAGGCTTCGGCTTGGCAGGCTGGCATGCGTCGGTCGAGGATCAATTTTCTAAAAAGTGGTTATAGTTTAGGTTTTAATAAGTACCTAGTTCTCTATAACCTTGGCTCTGATACCAATCTGTAACACCCCCAAAATTTGGTTCAGCTGAAGACTTAATCAAGCTTTCGGGGCGTTACTAGATTGGTACACAACACAAGTATGGGAAAACAAGATAGTCATAAATAGTTCACAACCAATCCCATAGTTAATTATCTGGTTACATTTATTCCAAAATATTCAAAAGTAAAGCCCAAAAGAGATCATAAAATAGGTCCAAAAATTATTATAAGAGTCTAAAGTGATCGTCCAACCATGACTCTTCTGCCAAGCCTCCAAGGAACAAGTAGTCCAAACATCATCTTAATTACCTGAGAAAACATGCTAAAAAGCTCAGCTAATGCTGGTGAGTTCATAGGTTTAATTATAAATTCAATAGTGGATCTGAAAGAGGTTATTTGCTATGCGAGACTAAGACAAATATACAATAAACATTATTCCATCAACAATCGAGATCTCAGCAAGGCCCCAAGCGACTCTAGCCAGATACCACAGCTATAGCAAAGATAACCTCAATGCTACCCTGGACTAGGTCGTAGTAGACATCTATTCTTAGCTAGGTCACATAGTTATAGCAAGGGATTGCTACCCTAGACTAAGTCAATATCTACTACATATTTATCCTTACTAGTCAACACATAAGCAAATCAAAAAGAGTAAAATCAGGTCCAAGAAAAGAGTAGCATGTTTTCTCACCCCAATTTAGTTAAAACATAGATAAAAATGAGGCTATAAAACTCACCTCGATCAAGCAAAGCACAAATAATCACTAGCAAAAAAGATATACAGCTAACATGGCTTGGCAACTACTGACTCAACACAACCTATTAATATAAACCCATTCTTAATACATTTTCCAATTCCAATATTCTCTATCCCAAATATATTCCAATTCTTATTTTGTTAGGTCACCATAATGTAACACAAGTATCAATATGTAAGAAATATAGATGAGATAGAGCGGATGAACACTACACACACAATATACATGAATGATATAAGAAAGGTTATGCATATGATATTGATGAAAGTAAACAACCAACCTTCAAATGAAGGTTTACAAAGGTATTTATAGGGGGAGGGAGCTAGGGAAACATGTCTAGTCCCTTCCTCATTATTGGGCTTGGGCCAAGGCCTATGGGCTTTCTACATAAGCCTTGCCATTTATAACTAACATAAAAGCCTAATTAAGCAACCTATTACATATTGATTACTAACACTTGAAACATAGTTTAGGAGTGATTCCAACAATCTCCCCCTAAGTGTTGGTAATTAATGACTTCAATAATCTTGAAAAGTTGTTGGTGCGGATGTAATAGTTGCTTTGACGTCTTCTGACATTCTTTTTTCTTGTGAGAAAAAGTGTATTGATTCCAAAAATCTCTCCAGTGTGAGCATCTTGTTTTTCTTTGAAGTTTTCAGCTTTGACGTCTTCATTTATCTTTGTTATTTGTTCTGGTGTGGATATGGCGATGTTATGTTGTTGTAATCTGCATCAGGTCCGCTTTGTTGCTCAGGTGTCTTCACGTCCTTCTCCAACATGCTCACACTCTCTTTGACGTTGGATTTCAGGATTGATGTAGTTCTCTTTAGTCTTTAGACTTTGTAGATTCTTTGGCTTTGACTAAGAATCATTCTGACTTTTGTGTTGCCTTTCGAGAGAACTTCAAATTGTGTAGTTGTTGGTATGAGCATGTGGAGAACCAGCACGATCATCTCCCAGGAGCATCCATAAGAAGAAAACACAAGAATGGGTTAGTGATAAACACCAATCGATCACTGTGGTCGTTTCTTAGAGAATTGACCACTACGATTGTTCTTTTGATGAATGTCTTGATTCCATTCACCTTGGTCGGGCGAATCAGCCGTCCGAATCCCATAAGGGACAGTTGGCATTACATTGAACAAGTTCAAGTAATGACCCACATCTTCAGGACTCAATTCTTGAAAGGAATCTCCTTAGCAGGATTTCCAACACTTACAAGTTCGAACTTCGAGTGTGTTAACAGCATATTGTGAGAACACATCTCTAATTCTAGCAAAGGCTGTTCCTGAACTGGAGTCACACAAGTAGGATAACACGATGTACCGAAGTACACCTACAGTTTAGGTGAGTCACTGAGATACACCAAAGCATCACCTCACGACTGTAGACCGTTTGAGACAACACTAAGCGTAACCCACTAGGAGTTACCGAAGTGACCTGCTGTCAGGGCTGTTTGATGTTGACCCTGGCAGGAGTTTCCATTCAATCACTGAGGTTCACAGTTGTGAACCCCTCATAAATGTTCTCGACAGATTGCTAAGATCTGTGAAGGACTCGATAATGTTATCACTTACGTCCTTAATGTTGAACGACAAGGGATGAAATGTCAAGTGTTCCTAAGAGATCTTTTGATGAATCTCGTGGCTCTAGACTCAATAGTGCGCTTTGGTTTTCCTGAGCGGAGACTAGGGAGAGAGTCTCATTCTTCAATACCAACGATCTCTAAGAGAAAGCCGATAGTTTACGTAGGGTTCCCTGTGAGAATGAAACAAGCTTCTGTTGAGAGAAACTTGAGTGGCTAGAAGGTTTAGTGCATGCGTCACTAGGTCCATGATGACTTTAATCTTCAATACTGGTGTCATCAAGTGACAACCAGTAGCATATGAATTGAACCCGGTGTCTGCCCTAAGTTGAATAATCTAGAGGGCTATTTCTTTTCACCATTTTCTTTACATTTCTTTTTAATTCTTCAACTCCTTCTTTCTCCGATTATCATTTTCTCCTTTTTATGATTATACCTAAGGACTTCTAAATTCTAACTATTGGTGGTGTCCTTGGGTAGATCCCTCTGGCTCTGGCGGATCATAGGATGGTTATTCATAACCTTAGTCACCTTATAACACCATGACTAACCTATGTTACCATAAAACCATTTTCTTGAAAATCTTTCAAAGTGTATATGAGTGAAAACATTTTGTAACACTTCGAGAGTTTTGTATTTTTAGAAATTATCCCCCTCCACATGTGCTCAAGTGTTTTGACAGAAATTTGCACTGTGAGGGGTAGAACTCGCACTTTTGAATTGATCAACTCAACATAGACAATTACCCGCGAGACACGGTTACGTTGCATAGTTAAAGAGTTGCATTGTCAGCTTTTAGGTGACAACTAGCTCTAATAACTACCTTGAAGGTGTGGACAAACCTTGAAAAGGTTTTCAAACCCGTCAAAGTTCATGTCTATCAAGAGTTTCTCGAAGAGGTACAATCTACTCGGATAAGTCTTGGAAGACAGATCTTTTTGATGTATGACAGTTCAGATCTCGTCAATTCATGGGTTAAGTCTTAGCACACAATGGTTCAATCATATTTACAACATATTGTATCACACATTTTTTCTCCCCCTAAAAAATGGCATATAAATGTTATTTTTGATGAAATTTTGATATCGAATACGACCATTTTGAGTTTTGTGGGAAAATTTCCACGAAGAACAATTTGTGAACAAAGATTTTAGCAAGTACTCCCCCTCAATCAAGTAATATTAACTTTTGAGGTTTTGAAAACATAAGGGGAGGTACTTGTTCTTTTGTGCAAAACTTTGAAAAATGAAAGTTTTGATAAGTTTTACTCAAAAGTAAGAAGCTTTCGCTCCTTTCATAGGATTGTGGCACTGAAGCATACCACAGGGTCCTTTCATTACAAGTACGGGTTGTACACTACTATGTGTGCACAAACCATTGTCAATTATACAGATCAAATCATCCAAATATTAATCAAAGAAACAAATTAAGGAGTATCAGGCATTCCTTCAATGACACCGGGAGTTCTTTCTTGACGTTGATAGCCCGTAAAAGTGAAGCTCTCTCTTCCACCTATAAAGCTCTCTAATCTCCGCATCTTATCCAGGTGAAACAGCCTCTCATCAATCCTCTTGATAAACTTCTTGACATCCCTCTTTTCTCTGGAGTTCTACCGCTTCTTCGACCCAATGCCTTCATGAATCTCTTTTAACCGATACGCTAACCCGTCACGAACCTTTTTCAAAGTGTTATCACAAAACTTGTGAAGCTCATTGCACGCCATGAAATAGATATGGTGAAGTTTACTGTGGTAAACGACGCCAAACTTTGGTTTCTTGAGGATGGTGTACTGAGAGAGTTGGTTGATGTCGGGAAAGTGGAGCAACGGTTTAGTGAGATTGGCCCTTTTCTGGTATGATTCCACGGCAAGTTGAAGGTCTTCAACACGTTCTTGGATGACGATGCTTCTTATGAATATCAACAAGGACTTGATGTACTGCAGCTGGATGTTGGTGGAGAAATGTCGCATTCGACCTTGTACCTTAGCCAATACATGTCTTCAATGTCGTTGAGCGACAATATTGGAAAATCAGCTTTAGTAAAATCATATTCCTGTTCGTCTTGGCGTTTGACTTTGATTTTCTTCAGGAATGAGTAATCCCACTTTGTAGCAACACTGACATTCATTATACCAACGATCCGTTTGTCACTGTACACCTCTTTGTTTGATTTTAGTACCTGGCAGCTTCTGTAGTATAGTCTTCTTCGTTCAGGCCAATGATGAATTCCATACTGTGCATTGAGGTCATAATTTACCACATTATCAACAAACATTCTTGTGGCTTCTTCCTCGATGGCAACATTATCAGAGAAGACTGCTGCCGGGATGTTGAAGGTGAGTGAGGTAGCGTATTTCTTGCTTACATTGCTACCGTGTTGAAGAAATTCCAGTTCGTTGTTGAAGAAGTATTGGTAGGGAATCCTTTGTTGATCCGGTCGGCCGATGGTTGGTAGTGGCTTTGTCCAGTCAGTGTAGTAAGGAGTCTTGTCAGGTCTTGTGAAGTCGATGTTGGATTCAGGGTTGAGCCAATCAATATTGTTGGACATGGCTCGTGCGATGTTGTCGAGATGATATTCGACTTCAATAGCACTATCGGAGCTGTCCTTAAGCAGTTGAAACGCGTCGTTCTTGATTCAGCGCAATTCTCCCTTCGTCATCTTCTTCACTTTGAACTTTTCTTGAATAATCTTGACATGCTCCATAGTTCGACCATCTACCGGTTCTTGGCCTTCCGGTAATTGAGGGGTGGCATCAACAAGCTTTGAAAATTAGCTACATGTCTTCAATGTCGTTGAGCGACAATCTTGGAAAATCAGCTTTAGTAAAATCATATTCCTGTTCGTCTTGGCGTTTGACTTTAATTTTCTTTAGGAATGAGTAATCCCACTTTGTAGCCAGACTGACATTCATTATACCAACGATCCGTTTGTCACTGTACACCTCTTTGTTTGATTTTAGTACCTGGCAGCTTCTGTAGTATAGTCTTCTTCGTTCAGGCCAATGATGAATTCCATACTGTGCATCGAGGTCATAATCTACCACATTATCAACAAACATTCTTGTGGCTTCTTCCTCGATGGAAACATTATCAGAGAAGATTGCTGCCGGGATGTTGAAGGTGAGTGAGGTAGCGTATTTCTTGCTTACATCGCTACCGTGTTGAAGAAATTCCAGGTCGTTGTTGAAGAAGTATTGGTAGGGAATCCTTTGTTGATCAGGTCGGCCGATGGTTGGTAGTGGCTTTGTCCAGTCAGTGTAGTAAGGAGTCTTGTCAGGTCTTGTGAAGTAGATGTTGGATTCAGGGTTGAGCTAATCAATATTGTTGGACATGGCTCGTGCGATGTTGTCGAGATGATATTCGACTTCAATAGCACTATCAGAGCTGTCCTTAAGCAGTTGAAACGCGTCGTTCTTGATTTAGCGCAATTCTCCCTTCGTCATCTTCTTCACTTTGAACCTTTCTTGAATAATCTTGACATGCTCCATAGTTCGACCATCTACCGGTTCTTGGCCTTCCGGTAATTGAGGGGTGGCATCAACAAGCTTTGAAAACCAGTCATATTCTTCAGTTTCATCTTCATCTAGCCATGATACAACTGATGTTGACCTTTTCTGCTTAGGCTTGGAGGATGATTCTTTAGGCTGCTTGGTTGATGTCTGAGAAGGGGGCTGTTGTTGAGGCTCAGGAATCTCTTCGTCATCACCACCGGTGTATTGGAAATAGTCACAAGTTTTCTCCTTTGGTGGTGAAGACTCAGAGTCCCGAGGTTTATCTGAAGCAGGAGGACATTGAGCAGTTCTTGTGGTGGTGGTGGTCTTTTGGGGTGGTGGAGGCATGGAAGAGGATTCGCCTATTTTCTTTTGATGTTTAGGCTCGAAATCCTTATCTGCATCGTCATCATCTCTTGGTCACTTAACCTGTGTGACATATTTGATTTCATAAACACATCAAACCATGATGTATATAGGCGTATGATTTAACGGTTTTAGAGAGAGAAAGTTTAGAGGTTTAGGGAACTTAGAGAGAGAAAGAAAAATCTTATTATGAGCTCCAACCCTCTACCTTAGGAGGTAGAGGGTATTTATAGTGTCTTACATATTACGCCACCTATGGGCTGTGGATCAGGCATACAGTGGGTAAAGACCCGTCCGTCCTCCACTGTGTTACTTAACTAATTACTAACTAACATTAAATAACTACGACTACGAGCTTTCTAACGATTACATATACTTGAGGTGACCGACACTTTAACAACTGGATTTTCTAAATCCTAACAATCTCCCCGTAAGGGAGGTCACCTCAAATTACATTGAATACAAACATATATTACATTTTGATTGTTCTTGGATTCTTGATTAAGTTTTTTGTTTAGTAGCCCGTAGTATTTGATTCTTCATGTTTTGCATGTTTGGTTAATCCAAGTGGAGGTCTTTAACTGATCCACGTGATGATGAGTTTTGAGCCAACTTTGAGATCATCAGCCACCATAAATCTCTGACTCTTCCTTTGTAGTGTTGACATTATGTGATGTGACATTGGACCGACATGCTCACATTATGGATCATGATATCTTCTTATCAGAGTAGTGGAAGCTTTAGATGATTCTTTAGAAATAAATGTGTTGTGTGAGCATGCGGCTATGGATTGACCTCTCAATTCTGATTAGCTGCAAACATTGGGTGTACCTTCATATAACATTTAGCAATAAAGAACACGAAAGAGTCTTTGATCACTTTCTTTGAATTGAGGTACATGGCCCACGGTTCCCCGTTGATCAGTACATGTACTGACTGTGATCAGGTATAATTCCGAAGAATCTCCTTGACAGGGTTTTGCAGCTGCTCAAGCTGTTCTCAAACCGGAACGTCTCAAAGAAGACAACACGGAGTGAGTGAACCAGCGAATTGAGATTCACTGATTGATGAAAAGTGATTTAAAAAACAATCGTGTATTGCGTAATATAAAGTGTTTTGCAATACAACGAAGGTTTTAAGGAAAATCAATTATATATCATAAACACCTTTTATTTTGAATAATTAATACACAGTCGATGTGCTAGTGAAAAGAATTTTAAGCACAACGACTGGTTTTTCAAAGGTATTCGTCAATCCATTTCCTGGAGCAAGGTTGATTCAATATTGAATCGCCTCATAGTTTCTATCCAGTTGTCACAAGTTGAATCTATTGGATAGATCTCACATGTTACCCACCAAGAGCTTGTTTGATGTTGGCTCTAGAAGGATTTCCATCTTCATCATGAATATTTTACAGATTACTCAGATGTTCTGGCAATACCACAAGGGTAATGCGTAGGACTCTTAAGATATAATCTCACTTTCCACATTGTGTGAAACAGTGAGTCTTCATTGATTGTGTCCTAGAGAGATTTATTGATGATCTCGTGGCTCTAGACTCAATAGTGCACATTTGGTTCCTATGCCGGAGACTAGGGAGAGGGTCTCCTTCTTCAATATCAACAATCTCTAAGAGAAAGTCGATAGATAGTGTAGGTTCCCTGTGAGAATAAAACAAGTCCTTTTAAGAGGAACTTGAGTAGCTTGGGAAGATGTAGTACAGTGCGTCACTGGGTCCATGACGTCTTGTCTTCAATACCGGTGTTACCTTAGTAACCACCAGTAGCATATGTATTGAACCCGGTTTCTGCCCTAAGGTTGAATTAAAGGAGGGCTATTTATTTTCACCCTTTTCTCATTTAATTTCTTTTTAATTCTTCAACCCCTTCAGTGCTTACCGAGACTTCATAACTAGAACCTTGTTGGGTTTATTCCAGTACTAGCTCAGACTCAGTCGGCACTCTTCCCTTTTCTCATTTTTCTCCTTTTTTTCATCATACCTAAGGACTCTATACTATCTAGTGGATTGTCCCTGGGTAGATCCCTTCAGATCTGGCGTGATCGTGGGAACGAATACCTAACCTAACCATCCTTATATCTCTATGCATAAAATAAATTTGGTCGGTCTTTTTGGTATTGTTCTTCTGCCATTGAAGCCAATTGAAAACCATTTGAATAATCAACCCAGGTACTTGTGATCTATTATCAAAGCATTTTGTACCTGAATTGTTTTTGATATTTCAGAAAAAAGCTCCCCCTCAACATGTGCATCGTATGTTTGAAATCTTATTGGCACATGGAGGCAAGAGGATTTGAAAATCATCAGATTGAGAATTAAGAATTCACTTCTTTGATCAACATTTTCTAAAAATATCGACATCACTTTCCCAATCAAAATTAGTATTTTAAATACTTTGTTAAAGATATTTTTGGGAAAGGATGTGGTTTTCAGAAAATTGCTCCCCCTCAATGTGTGCATCGAGATTCGAAAGTATTTTGCACATTTAGGGAGAACCTGCACTTAGAGACAAATCAATCACGTTTCAATCCTTTTTGGTTTGATACAGATGCTCCCCCTTAACATGTGCACGGAAAATTTGAAATCGTTTGGCACATGTAGGGAGGAGAGCTTGCTTATCACTTACAAAACCATTTATCGAATTATCAGTTTAAATCCAGTTTAAATCTAATTTAAATCACAATATTCTCCCCCGATCACAATTTTCAAATCCATTGAGATTTGTGATCTCTATTGATTTAAATTAATTTTGAAAACTTTGGAGGAGAATTGTGAATTGCTTTTGAAAAATATTTTAACTGATAAGGATCAGATTTTGAGACTTTAAACTCCAATGTTCAAGCATGCTTAAGTATCTTATGAAAATATAACATTAGCCAAGGTCTGAACGAATTGTATAAGACATTGCAAGTGTTTGACAAATAACCTTTTTGATTTAATTGAAATCATTCTCCCCCTCAATCAATGACATAAGTTGTTGATTGAGAGATAAAGATTTTGACAAATGACAAGTCGAGATGATTTACAAAGATTGAATCCGAGTTATTTTTTAGGGCTATTTAGTTTTCATTAGATAACAAATATTTTTCAGAAGAGTTTATAGACGAAGAAATATTTGTGAAGGAAACATTTGTCTTTTTGGTGACAAACATTTGTTTTTAGAATCAGAGCATGAGATTTGAAAAGTAAGATAAAGCATGGCTCTGTTCTTTCTTTTTAAAACGGGGTACAGTCTGAAATGACTATAAACCTTTGTTTATCATTTTCTAATTTTTTTTAAAGCTTATATACATTCGAACTTCATCTAAAGACTCGTGTCATTCTTAGATTGACAAATCAAAGACCGTAGATGTTATCGAAGAATAGAAAATGTTAGGAATTAGAATTTCAGGTATTAAAGAGTCGGTCACCTCAAGTATATGTAATCGTTAGAAAGCTCGTAGTCGTAGTTCTTTTAAGTTAAGTAGTATGTAGTTAAGTAACACCGTGGAGGACGGACGGGTCTTTACCCACTGTATGCCTGATCCACAGCCCGATGTGTGGCGATTTATGTAAGACTATAAATACTCTCTACCTCCCAAGGTAGAGAGTTGCAGCTCATAATAATATCTTTCACTTTCTCTCACTAAGTTCCCTAAACCTCTAACTTTCTCTCTCTAGAATTCCACTTATTCGCCACATGGTTGTTATGGTTTGATGTGTATGTGAAAAGTTATATCTTACAATTGGTATCAAGAGCCATGGTTAGATCATATCTTGCACATCTTTGGATTTCTAGTGGTTTTTAGGTGGTTTTTGAGTTTGAAAAAGTTTAGTGGTTTTTGCATCATTTGGTTGATTTCTTGTGTTAAAGGTTGAATTTTGTTAGTACTTTTATGTTTAGAATCATCACAAGTGTTTAGGTTTTCATTTGGTAAGCTTGAATCATCTTGGTTGGGTTGTTTTTGGATTGAAAAGTGATGTTTATATGGTTTTTCATGCTAGCGACTTAGTTCACGGATAATTTTCTTCGTAGCGACTTGCTTCACTATTTTATAGCGAGTTACAGTTTCAGACCTAGCGAGTTACATCTAGCGACTTACAGTACAAGTAGTGGACTCTCCACTACGGGTAGCGACTTAGTGGTAGCGACTTGGTCTGTAGCGAGTTGCTCTTTAGCGACTTGCATCGTTAGCGACTTGAGTAGCGAATTGCTGCCGAAATTTTGCTAGCGACTTGAGTGTTAGCGAGTTACTACTTAGCGACTTGCATTTGTGTAGCGACTTGGGACTCTAGCGACTTAGTGGTGTAGCGAATTAAGTGTTAGCGACTTAGTGCATTATCTTCTAGCGACTTAGTGCATTATCTTCTAGCGACTTAGTGCATTATCTTCTAGCGACTTAGTGCATTATCTTCTAGCGACTTGAGTGATTGTTTACGGTTTTCTATTGATTTAGTAAAATCCCGTTAAAGAATCTATTTCCCGGTTTAATCATAGAGTTATAAAATCCCGTATAATCTATTAACATGTCTACCAACGTTCCTACTGTTATATCCACTGTTGCCGAAGATGTTCAAGCAGCTGGCTCAGATACTCGTCCACCCATGCTTGACAGAACTGACTATGAATCTTGGGCTCAACGAATCAGACTGTATTGCCTTGGAAAGGAAAATGGTGTCAACATTCTCAAATCCATTGATGAAGGACCATATCGAGTTGAGACGACTAGAGACATACTTGATACTAATGAAGATGGTACTCCTGTTTACGGAATGGACAGACCTAAGATGTATGATGAGCTTGATGATAAGGATAAAAAGAGATTTGATGCAGATATCAGGGCTTCAAACATTGTTCTTCAAGGTCTTCCTAAAGACATCTACAAGCTGATCAATCATAACACTGATGCTAAGGCAGTTTGGGATAATGTTAAGATGCTTCTCTCAGGTTCAGAATTAACTATGGAAGACAGAAAATCCCAACTCTATGACGAATTTGAGCACTTCAAGATGAAACCAGATGAGAATGTCTATGAGTACTATGTGAGATTTCATAAGTTAGTTAATGACATGAGGAACATCAGAATGACTATGCCTAACATTCAGTTGAATTCAAAATTTGTGAACAACATGAATCCCGAATGGCACAAGTTTGTTACCGCTGTGAAGCTTACTAAAGGATTGAAGAACACAAACTATGAGCAACTCTATGCCTTCCTCCTTCAGAATGAGAGACATGCTATGTTTGAAAAATTGATTCTCAATCAGTTCAAAACTAACCCGGGAGAGACAAGCTCGTCTAATGATTCAACTGCCTTCTACTCAAACATCGGAATCACAACCAAAGCTTCACAAGTCATACCCTTGGGTAATGGTAAGCACAAACTCATTCCTGATCCTATGTACAAACAAGTTGATGCTGATGCACACGTGGGAAGCTTCATTAATCAACTAGCTCTTCTGATTAGCCAAAACATGAATTCTCTCCCACAAACCAACAACAACCTCAGAACAGCATCTAACCCACACAATCAAGCTACTGTTAAAGATGGAAGGATCGTGGTGCAACCAGTTCAGGAAAGACAGTATGATCAGGGAAGAGGTGGTGCTGGTAGAGGTTATGTGGGCAATCAGAATCGAGGAAGGAATGGTAACCAAGGTCAAGCTAAGCCGATCAAATGCTATAACTGTGGTGGTGAGGGACACATTGCAAGGAACTGCACATCTCCAAAGCGTCCACAGAATGCTGATTACTTCAGAGATAAGATGCTGTTGGCACAAGCTCAGGACAATGGAGCTGCTTTGAATGAAGAGGAATTGCTATTTCTTGCTGAGGGCAATGCCAAGACCTATGATGCAGATGTGGATGAGCAGCCTATTCAAGAGATAGGTCACAATCATCAGAATGCCTTTCAAGTCGCTGACTGTGATGCATACGACTCTGATGTAGATGATGGACCTACTGCACACACAATTTTTATGGCTAGCATTTCTCCAATGCTCTCTCCCAAGGTCTCTTCTTCACCACAAGCTGGCCCATCCAAGGACAAACTCATCTCAGAGGTATTAAAACTATACGATGATGCTGATGTGCAACAGATGCATGACAAAGTACAACCAACTGAAACTATTGAATCAAATGTTGAAAATATGGGTAATAAC
Source organism: Chrysanthemum seticuspe (assembly GCA_019973895.1). Classification (NCBI taxonomy): domain Eukaryota; kingdom Viridiplantae; phylum Streptophyta; class Magnoliopsida; order Asterales; family Asteraceae; genus Chrysanthemum; species Chrysanthemum seticuspe. Next base: position 195,410,204 of record BPTQ01000007.1, read on the forward strand.
AATATTGTCCCATACGATCAATACGTGAAACAAAGTGAAGGTGAAGTTGTACCAAGTGATGCATTTTCTGCAGTCAACAATGACTATGTCTTTGATGAATACACTGCATGTGCTCCTGATGATTCCGTAATTTCTGAACTAAATGCCTATAAGGAACGTGTTGCTATTTATGAACAACGTGCAAAATTTGAGTTGACCACTCGTGAGCAGGAAATGGATGACCAAGTGAGTACAGTAATTAGAAAAAGTAAGTTTAGAGAAGAAGTATTGAAACAAGAATTACATTCCTTGCAAGAAAAACTTTCTAAAACAGCTAAGCTAAAACAAGAACTTCAAGAAAATGTGAAAATGCTTAAGCAAGAATTTAATGCAAAGGAATCAAAACTCTTGAGAGATTTTTCTAATCTGAAAACTTTGAAAAACAAACTTGAAAACAAGTTGTACATACAAGGAAACACCATTCAGACTGCTCACATGGTCACCAAACATCGAGTCTTAAGCGATAAGCATAGCATTCCCCTTGTTGAGGAACCAAATCCAGAGGTAATTAAAAAGGCTAGAAATGCTCATAAGGTGCTTTATGATGGTAATGAAGTCCTTAAGCCTAGGCAGAAACCTAGTTGCGTTGAGTGCACTGAGGAAGATAAGAAATTAAATGAAATCACTAGGGAAAAGATGAATAAGAAACAAAATGATCCCAAATGCAAAGAGAAAAACATAATTATCTCTCCTCATGATTACAAGAAGGAAAACTGGATTTCCTTGAACAAGTTTAAACCTCAGACTTTGTTGACTCCCGAACAAGTCTTCTGGAAAAAGGATTTAGATAAGCAGAAAACGGAAAATATTGTTGATACAAACCCTCCCCTTTGGAAAATGCCTAGAGCGACTGTGTATCCTCCTAATACATCAATGCATCTTGTACCTAGAACAATTGCCACTAAAAGCAAGACATTAATTAGCCAATACGTTATATTTCAACTATTTGTTGATTTTGAGAAAACTTGCAAGAAAAGGATCACACCCACTGGTATAACTGAAGGAGAAAGGGGTTTTGAACAAATGAAAGAATGTTATTTAACTGAGGTCATGCCCTTCTTTAAACTTCTAAAAGATCACTTTGAGAGTCTTAAAAAGGGGGTAGAAACTGATATTAAGGGTATGGAAAAGGAATTTGATGCAATGGTTGTTGAAGTTAGTGACTATGAGCGTGCACTGAAATATAATGAGATTGAAAGAAAGAACTTGCATACATTAAATGAGAATCTTATTACTAATGTGTTGCTCAAGATGTGTTTTTCACTGCTTCAAATTGCTCTATTAATGTTTCCAAATTTCATGAACTATCTGTGGCCCTGAAAGTCTCCCATGATCGTGTCATTGAGCTTGAACAAACTAATTCTAAACTAAACGAGAAAATTGAACTGGATGATCACGACAATTTCGTTAAACATTTTTCTAAACTAGAAGTTGAACATTTTAATTTACAACTAAAATATCAACATCTTAAAGAAAATGTCAAAACTTCAAATGTCAAGACATCTTCAGATGCTCCAGAGTTTGATGCAGTTTTTCAAATTAACAAACGTGATGAACAGATCCAAGCTCAGTGCAACACGATCAGAAAGTTGAAAGCCCAAATCTCTCAATTAAAGGGTCAAACGAACAATATGACAGGCTCCCAAATGCCTCCTCCTTTAGATTCTCAGAATTCTCAAACGTTTCATCTTCAAAACCTAGTAAATGCTTTACAAAAGGAAAACGAAAGTTTTCTGAAAGAAAATGAAAAGGTTAAAGGTCATTTCAATGAGTTATTTGAATCAATTAAAGTCACCCGTAACAATAACAACGAACAAATAGCTTCATTGCAAAAAGAAATTGAGAATCTGAAGAGTCAGGTTAAAGGGAAAATGCCAATGACCAATGGGGAAAATGGTGTATCAAAGGTTCACTCTTGTAATACCAAAGAGATTGAATAGGAGAAGTTGTTAGAGTGCGTCTGTAAGATCCGTTAGGAATTCCCTACTCTTCATACAAACTTATCGTTCAAACAACAAAGAATCTACTCCTCCCTGTATACAGTGTCTGTTTCGTATAAATAATGTTCTCACTTGGAAACTATGTGGTAAAAGGGGTAACCAGTAACCGTAAAAGGGAAATTGGACTGAGAAGTCTAAGAGTTAAAGAAAAACGTTACTTCGATAAACAAGCAACAATAACAATGCCCACTGAAATTAACTAAGTTTATTGAGTAACTTTACT
>BPTQ01000007.1:195415167-195434141 GCA_019973895.1 Chrysanthemum seticuspe
CCAAGTCTACTACTAAGTCCTCATCGTTTATACAAAAGTTTACCTCGTAGAAGTCCTCACCGTTTCCCTAATTGAAGTAGTAACTACGGTCTTTGTAAAGGTACTACATGTAAACTTCTTACTACTAAACTACTACTCTGACTTCCTAGTCGCATTCTTCAAATGTACATCATGGAAATGTTTCTGGCATCAATGATGAAGTTAATCCCTTTGCCACTCCTGAAGATGCTCCATTTGAAAACATATTTGCTACTCCTGAATCATCATCTGAACCACCTTCTTCAGGAGACATCGACTCTGCTACCTCAGTTCCTCAACAACTGCCACATGAACACCTCAGAAAATGGACTCACGATCATCCATTAGACAACATCATTGGAAATCCCTCTCGTCCTGTATCAACCCGGAAACAACTTGCAACCGATGCCTTATGGTGTTTCTTCAACTCCGTACTATCTAAGATCGAACCAAAAGATGTTAAAACCGCCATGAATGAAGACAGCTGGTTCAATGCCATGCAAGATGAAATTCATGAGTTTGATCGTCTTGATGTATGGGAGTTAGTACCTGCTCCAGACTGTGCTATGATTATAGCTCTCAAATGGATCTTCAAAGTAAAACTTGATGAGCATGGTGATGTGTTGAAGAACAAGGCTCGATTAGTTGCTAAAGGATATCGTCAAGAGGAGGGTATAGACTTTGAAGAATCTTTTGCTCCAGTTGCTCGAATCGAGGCAATTAGAATCTTTCTGGCTAATGCTGCTAGTAAGAACATGGTAGTCTATCAGATGGATTTGAAGACGGCATTTCTGAACGGAGATCTTAAAGAAGTCGTCTACGTCAGCCAACCTGAAGGATTTGTGAATCAAGAGCATCCTACTCACGTTTATCGTTTGAAGAAGGCTCTTTACGGTTTAAAGCAAGCTCCAAGGGCATGGTATGATACACTGTCAAAGTTTCTTCTATCAACCGGATTCATCAAAGGAGCAGTTGATCCTACATTGTTCACCAGGAAGTCAGGCAAACACTTAATTCATGTTCAAATTTATGTTGATGATATTATTTTTGCCTCGACAGACCCAATGGAATGTGATCATTTTTCAAATGAAATGAGTTCAAAGTTTCAAATGTCAATGATGGGACAAATGTCATTTTTCTTGGGATTACAAATTTCACAAAGTCCCGGAGGCATTTTCATAAATCAATCTAAATATGCAACAGAGATTTTAAAGAAATTTGGATTTGATTCAAGTGACCCTGTTGACACCCCCATGATTGACCGAACCAAACTAGATGAGGACCTCTCAGGGATCATGATTGACCAAACGAAATATCGGAGTATGATTGGATCCCTGATGTATCTCACTGCTAGTAGACCAGACATCTTGTTCGCTGTTTGCATGTGTGCTAGATACCAGGCTAAGCCTACTAAAAAGCACCTTGAAGCAGTTAAACGGGTCTTTCGGTATCTCTAAGGAACCATCAATATGGGTCTTTGGTACCCGAAGGACACCGGTATGTCACTAACGGCCTATGCAGATGCTGATCATGCAGGTTGTCAAGATACACGTCGAAGTACGTCAGGAGGTGCTCAGTTTTTGGGTGATAAGCTTGTGAGCTCGTCTTCAAAGAAACAAATGAGTACTTCTATTTCCTCTACAGAGACTGAATACATAGCCATGTCATCTTGTTGTGCTCAAATCTTATGGATGAGATCTCAATTATCTGACTATGGCTTTGAATTCAACAAAATCCCTCTGTACTGTGATAATAAAAGTGCTATTGCTCTCTCATGCAACAACGTTCAACACTCAAGAGCAAAGCATATCGACATTCGACATCATTTCATCAGGGAACAAGTGGAAAAAGGTGTGGTGGAACTATATTTTGTGAGGTCTGAATATCAGTAAGCAGACATCTTCACCAAAGCTCTTCCAAGAGAACATTTTGAGTTTATTCTTCCACGACTTGGCTTGAAAAGCCTTCAACCAGAAACTCTCAAACGTCTTCAGGAGGAAGACGAGGAGTAAAGGTCTATCTTCATCTATCTCTTGTATATATCTATTCGAAAAACAAAATACAAAATTATAAAACCTTCAAAAATCAAATAGAAAAATATAAAACTTTCAAAATCCAAAAAAAAAAAAAAAAATTTGAAAAATTCGAAAAATCTTCAAAAAATATTGTCATTTTGTCATGTTTCTCTCGATTCGATAATATCTACGGTCTTGATGTTGTCATTCAAAGAATGACACGGGACTTTAGATGTTGTTCGAATTTATATATTAAATATATATATATATATATATATATATATTTGGGAGAAAGAGAAACAATGGTTTATTGTCATTTTTTTTAGGCAATAACTCGGTTTTAAAAGAAAGAACAGAGCCATGTTTTATCATGTTTTCAAAATTCCATGCTCTGATTCTATAAACATTTATCTACTGAAAACTAAATGCTTTGAAAAATAACTCGATCTCTATTTTTGATAATCATCAGGACTTATTTGTCAAAATCTTTATCTCTCAATCAACAACCTCTGTCATTGATTGAGGGGGAGAATGATTTCAATTAAATTAAAAAGTTATTTGGCATTAAATTGTTTTCAAAAGATTTACATGCATGTTTTTATCAATGGAGTTTAAAGTCTTAAAATCCGATCCTTATCAGTTCAAACGCTTTCACAATCAAGTCACAATTCTCCTTAAAAAGCTTTCAAAATCAATTTAAATCTATAAGAGATCACAAATCTCAAATGATTTGATATTTGTGATCGGGGGAGAATGTGTGATTTAAATTGGATTTAAACTGATAATTCGGTAAATGGTTTTATAAGGATGTACATACTATCCTGCCCACATGTGACAAACGATTTCAATTTTTCAATGCACATGTTGAGGGGGAGCATCTATCTTAAACCTATGATTTGAAATGTGATCAACTTATCTCAATGTGCAGGTTCCCTCTAGTATGTGCAAAACTCTTTTCAAACCTCGAGGCACATATTGAGGGGGAGCAAATTCATGGAAACCTCATCCTTCCCGGAAATGCTATACCTACTTGATTTAAGGTGGGAAGTGATGTTGATATCTTTTAGAAAATGGTAATCAAAGAAGTTAATTCTTTCTCTTGCCTCCGTGTGCATAACTTTCTCAAATACTTGATGCACATATTGAGGGGGAGTTCTCGTTCTAAAAATATCAAAAACAATTCAGGTACAAAATGCTTTGATAATATATCACAAGTATCTGAATTGATTTTCAAATGGTTTTCAATTGGTTCCAATGGCAGATGAACAATACCAAATAGACCGACCAACTTTACTTTATGTACCGTGATATAAGGCTGATAAGGTTAGGTATGTGTTCCCATGATCCGCCAGAACCGGAGGGATCTACCCAGGGACAATCCACTAGTTAGTGTAGAAGTCCTTAGGTATGATGATAAAAGGAGAAAAATGAGATATGGGAAGAGTGCGGACTAAGACTGAGCTAGTACTGGAATAAACCCAACAAGGTTCTAGCTATGAAGTCTCGGTAAGCACTGAAGGGGTTGAAGAATTAAAAAGAATTGAATGAGGAAAGGGTGAAAAAAATAGCCCTCCATTTATTCAACCTTAGGGCAGAAACCGGGTTCAATTCATATGCTACTGACGGTAACATCGGTATTGAAGACAAGACGTCATGGACGCAGTGACGCACTGCAATTCAACTTTCCAAACCACTCAAGTTCCTCTTAAAAGGACTTGTTTCATTCTCACGGGGAACCGACATTATCTATCGACTTTCTCTTAGAGATTGTTGATATTGAAGAAGGAGACCCTCTCCCTAGTCTCCGGCACAGGATCCAAATATGCACAAATTGAGTCTAGAGCCACGAGATCATCAATAAATCTCATTAGGACACTTTCAATGAAGACTCTCTGTTTCACACAATGTTGAAAGAGAGATTATATCTTGAGTCCTACGCATTATCCTTGTGGTATTGCCAGAACATCTGAGTGATGTGTTTACATATTCACTATGAAGATGGAAAGCCTTCTGGAGCCAACATCAAACAAGCTCCTGGTAGGTGGCATGTAAGATCTATTATATAGATCAACCATGTGACAACTGAACAGAAACAATGGGGCGATTCAATCTCTTGAATCAATCCTGGTTCAGGTTATGGATTGACGGATACCTTTGAAAAACCGGTCATTGTGCTTAAAAACTCTTTTCTTTAGCACATCGACCGTGTACTAATTTTTCAATCCAAAAGGTGTTTTTTTATGATTGATAATTGATTTTCAATAAAACCTTCGTTGTATTGCAAAAACAATTTCTATTGAGCAATACCCGATTGTTTTTCAAATCTCTTTTCATCAATCAGTGGACTTAAAATTCGCTGGTTCACTCACTCCGTGTTGTCTTCTTTGAGATGTTCCGGTTTGAGAACAGCTAGAACAGCTGCGAAACCCTGTCAAGGAGATTCTTAGGAATCCTACCTGATCACAGGCAGTACTCGTACTAATCAACGGGGAACCGTGGGCCGTGTACCTCAATTCAACGAAAGTGATCAAAGACACTTTCGCGCGATTTATTGCTAACTGTTGTATGCAGGTACACCCGACGTTTGCAGCTGATCAGAATGAAGCGGTCAATCCATAGCCGCATGCTCACAATACACATTCATCTCAAAAGAAATCATGATAAGTGCATCAATGACTCTGATATTTTCACTCCATGCTTCTGCTACACTGCTGCCAATATCATGAATCAACTAAAGCTTCCGCTACTCTGATGAGAAGATTTCATGATCCAGAATGTGAGCATGTCGGTCCTAAAGTCAAAACACCATAAAGGATGTCTTAGAGATTTTTGATAGCTGATGATCTCAAAAGATGGCTCAAAATTATTATCACGTGGATCAGTAAAAGACCTCCACTTGGAGTATCCAAACATGCAATGTGAAGAATCAATGACTACGAGCTTAGAAGCAAAGGACTACATCAAAAATGCAAGAACAATTTTTTGTAATATCTATTTGTATTCAATGTAATTTTGGTACATGATTGAGGTGACCTCCCTTAGGGGGAGATTGTTAGGAATTAGAATTTCAGGTATTAAAGAGTCGGTCACCTCAAGTATATGTAATCGTTAGAAAGCTCGTAGTCGTAGTTCTTTTAAGTTAAGTAGTATGTAGTTAAGTAACACCGTGGAGGACGGACGGGTCTTTACCCACTGTATGCCTGATCCACAGCCCGATGTGTGGCGATTTATGTAAGACTATAAATACTCTCTACCTCCCAAGGTACAGAGTTGGAGCTCATAATAATATCTTTCACTTTCTCTCACTAAGTTCCCTAAACCTCTAACTTTCTCTCTCTAGAATTCCACTTATTCGCCACATGGTTGTTATGGTTTGATGTGTATGTGAAAAGTTATATCTTACAGAAAAAGATGAGAATATATATATATATATATATATATATATATATATATATATATATATATGTATATATATATTTTAATAAATATTTACAAGAGATGGATGAAGAAAAACTTTTACTCCTCGTCTTCCTCTTGAAGACGTTTGAGTGTTTCCGGTTGTAGACTCTTTAGACCAAGTCGAGGAAGGATAAACTCAAAACGTTCTCTAGGAAGAGCTTTGGTGAAGATGTCTGCTAACTGATATTCAGTCTTCACAAAATATAGTTCCACCACACCGTACTCCACTTGTTCCCTGATGAAATGATGTCGAATGTTGATATGCTTTGCTCTTGAATGTTAAACATTGTTGCATGAGAGAGCAATGGCACTCTTGTTATCACAGTACAGAGGGATAGCCATAGTCAGATAATTGGGATCTCATCCATAGGATTTGAGCACAACAAGATGACATGGCTATGTATTATGTCTCTGTAGAGGATATAAAGGTACTCATTGTTTCTTTGATGACCAGCTCACAAGCTTATCACCCAAAAACTGAGAACCTCCTGACGTGCTTCGACGTGTATCTTGATACCCTACATGGTCAGCATCTGCATAGGCTGTTAGTGACATACCGGTGTCCTTCGGGTACCAAAGACCCATGTTGATGGTTCCTTGGAGATACCGAACGACCCATTTAACCGCTTCACGGTGCTTTTTGGTAGGCATAGTGATAGCGCTACACGCGTCATTCGGGGTCAAAGGAACTTCCTTTTCGTCGAGCAAGTTTTTCAACACCCTAGGCAGTGAACCTAATCATTGTAGTGTAGTATTAGGGTAAGCCACGGGAATTGATATCGTTCTCTAGAGGAATAGGAATGCTAGTGAAAATTTACTACTCTAAGGTTGGGGTTGAGAAAGATTATTTTTTATCTTTTTATGTTTTTAGGAAATGGAAAGGTAGGAATCTCGGGGTATTGGATTTGGGGTTGGTATTTCTACCGATTACTCTATTCATCTAATTATCTAATCTAAGGTGTATGTAGTCTATGTCTAATTATTGTGTGCTCGTATGATGATTTAAAGATGTGTTTACTTAGGTTTTATTACTCCTTAATTATCTCCTATTGATAGTTGAATTGTCACGTCCTTATTCTTAATCGCGTTGTGTGTCTAAGGTTGTAGGGTATGCGTTTATCCCTAACTCTTTGAAACTACCAAAGGTTATTGCCTACAAAATATCTAGGATTTATAAACTTAACACTAAGGTACTCTTCGGATGGTTTAGCCTACAATGACTCTAGGTACTATAAGCTAAGGTTCACAAAGATTAATCAAGCATTAACTACACAACGGATGATCTATCGCAATACTAGATCATTAAAAATTAAGATAAGAGACAACCAATCAATATTCAATAATTAAGTTTCATATTCCCTAAGCAAACACACAAGTAAATTAGCCGGACATGGAAAACATGCAAGCATAGACACAGTTAATTGAAGACATACTTGAATTAATGAAGTAAAACACTTATCTTGATGTAAGATAGGGTATGGAACCCTAAAATACTGTACAAGACAACCTTGGTTCGGTTTAAGTTTTTACTCCAAAAGACTACACACTGAAAACTAAAAAATTCGGATTCTATATATAAGATTACACATGCGACGGCGTTACCCTTTGATTTGTTACGCCGTCGGGTCGCCGTTATTAGGGTTTCGTCTTGGCTACGTTAGTCTTGTGACGGCGTCATCTTATGCTTGTGACGCCGTCCCCTTCAGTCTCTGACGTCGTCTGGATCAAATCTAGGACGTCTGAGTTGCGATGCCCTACTCTTTTAAAACCTGAAGCCGTCACTTGTAAATGAGCAATTTGGCTACTGAGCCGTCACAAAAGTTTTCCGACGGCGTCACTAGTTGTGTCTGACGTCGTCCCCTTCAGTTCCAGGAGCCTGAGTGTCTCGATTCTTGACTTTGGCCATTTTCTTCATATATTCGCGCCTTTTCGTCCGAATAAGTGTCATTCCAGCATTTTGCCTTCAAGATACCTGAAAAGTGAAAAGGAACGATATTAAGTAATAACGGATACAAAAGTAATCAAATAAGGGCTTAAAGGACCCTCAAAAAGGTACATTTTAAAACCTTATCAAATATCCCTACACTTGGTATTTGCTTGTCCTCAAGCAAATGTGCTTTTAGCCAATCAATTCATAAGTTAGAGGTCATGAAGCATTAGTTTAGAACAATTCAAAAAACATATAAGCCCCGCAAAAGTCATAACAAGTAAGGAAATTACATACTAGCATCTCATATGGGGTGTTTGGATACTCACATCTCTCGGGTGTATATGAAATATAACAAGTTGGAAATGGAAGATAAACACTCATTAACCGGTCCTAGTACATAGATTACCATAGGCTTGAGAATAGATCAAACCTCCATCGCTTTGGCGTAAGCACCTAGGAAAGACTATCCAAGAGGTCTTTTAAAGGGTTGTAACGTTAGGCTTATTGTAGGGAAACAAAGGGTTTGGTGGGATAGGCTATTTAGTAGTGGCAAGTCAAAAATCTTTATGTTACAAGCATGCGAAGAATGGCGTTGCTAAGCAAGGACTCGACACTCTAGACTCTAGATAACTGAAACAAAAAAACATAAATTTAAAGTTAGATGTAGGATGGTAGCCCGTATGTTTTTTTTTTTTTATTTTTTTACACTTTTACTCTAGTATCCTCTACGATAACATCAATATGATAGGGATTTATAGGCACATCCCTACACTTGAGTTTTTATTACTCTAACACTAAATATGACCCGAATTGAAAAGATCAAAACACTTGGAGTACATTATTATGCAAATAAAGGGAATTTGAATTTAACGTTCCCTTCCCGTCATCTCATAAAATTTAACTTTTCCCATGTGTCCCAATCGTCCCAAAACTGTGTACAAAGGATATGACTCGACTTAGCAACTTATGCAAGAAACTAGATAATTGAACTAAGGGTTTAATGTGATAACAATAATGCACTAAAAGCGAGTGCATACAAGGTAGGCTAAGGCAATTTGGGTGTACATTTGGGGGTGGGGTGTAAACAATGCTCTTCATTGATATTCCGGAAAACCGAAACATCACGAGAACCGCGAAAAGGATAGGCTCTGAGGGGTTAACTAGGGGTATCGTGTACTAAAGATGAGTACAACACAAAGGTGTGGGGGAATTACTCAACCGATGTGGAAGAAGTAATTATATTACAGGTATCAAACAAGGGTTATCCTAATGCCTCTTATCATTTAGTTATTCCTAACTACACAAGTGTAGTCTTACTAGCGATCTCGGAATGCATCACAAAACAAGTTCTAGAATCTATTATACTACCGGTTCACACTCTAAGCATTAAAGACGAATGCTTTAATTCCTACTAATCTAAGGGCGATTCTCACATTTTGGGTGGAATTTAATTGGTAAAGGGTTTTTGTGCTAGTCATGCAATTTCCTATCCATGAGACGCTTTAGTAAGATTAATGGCCCACTCCTATATGTCATGAAAAATTGAAAATTTGGTGCCAAAATTACCCTAACCGACATTTTCTCATGGTTTATTACGCAAATGCAATTGGACAAAGCAAATAATCAAGGATAAGCATAGTTTCAAAGTTCCTGTTTTATTTTCCCTCCCTACACTTAAACTGAACATTGTCCCCAATGCTCCCCGAAAGTATCAAAGTTATGATAATGGAAGGTAATAAAAGATGAAAGAAACTAATACTCCCCTGATTAGCTCGGTAGGATCCGTGTAAAGTGGTGGTTACATCTTTCTTCAAGAAGAACGTTTGCGTGAAAAGCTCCTTCTCATCTTATATATCTTCTTCTTGGTAAATTAAACTTGCACACTTGAAGAAAACAAACGAAACCTTCGTGTAAAATCGGCGGTAATAATATATACTAGGATATAATGCTTCTGGAATGGATGTTTACAGAATTTCTGGAAAATTAAGACCTGGAAAATTCCAAAAATTTATAAATAGCTCAGAAAACGAGAAAAAGTAATCAGTTGTTTCTGCTCCTTCCTGATGCCGTCAGGTTGCGATCCTGACGCCGTCAGGTTATCCTGACAAAAACTGGTCTGCGATTTTCTGAAAAAAATTCTGGAAAGTTTACATCTTTAAAATCTGGAAAACTTTCCTGCAAAACATCCATTATGACTCGATACAAGCATTTGACTCGAACAAACACACATGTATATCTTTTAATTAATTGTAATTCTCATGTTCACGTTTCTTTTGAAAACGTGTGTAATCTTCCCTACACTTATCCCTTATGTAAAATACCTTTATATGTAATTAACACGAGGTTAAAGACAAAATAAATCATTTTCACAAATTCAAACATGAGAACATACAATAATTAAAAGATATATGACACACAAATAAAAATGAAAAAAAAATACACATGGGTTGCCTCCCAAGAAGCGCTTGTTTTTGTTCGAGTCACAAGCTTGACTCTACCATTATTTAACGGATAAAGGGGAGGTTTTCCCTACACTTAAGTTTAAGTGCGGGTGATAGTAGCAATACACACCCTTAGGGTGGAAATTTGCCACGTGAGGTGAAGGTGATGGGTGATTTATATGCTCAAAGGGGTGTGCTCCATTCATTCTAACCTTACCTAATTTTATGGGTGTAGCGGGTGAATCAAATCTCTCTCCTAAAAATGGATCATCTTCTATCAACTTCAAAAGATTCTTAGTTAAGGATCCATCTTGACCTAATAAACCCGATTTAAACCCATAATGTTTCTTGTTATCAACCATGAATGGGTGATATAAGTGTGTAAGGTCATGGGTTACTCCTATATTAGCTTCCACTCTACATGGCCTAGAGTCTACCACCTTTATCAAGCAACTACCCGGACTATTTATTTTGATGGGTGGATTGGGGCCTAATTCAATTCCAAGATTCACATCTAAAGACGGAAAATTGGGTAAGGTTTTTGGTTGAGGCTCCGGTTCATCAAAATTAGGAACTTCCCTAGGACTAAGAGAGAGGTCATGACAAAAATCATCTAAACCTAAATTCTCTCGTGGTGTTTGGTCCAAAGGTTCTATATCAATCGGGGTTCCTATAGTCTCTTCTACTTCTTCCGGGTAAGTTATAGGCGATGTGTGTTCCTCAAGTGATGGTAGGGCTTGTGGGATTGGAGTTTCCACCTCATTCTCCATTATATCTAGATCTCCTAAATGTTCATCATGTGTTTTAGTATGATCTAACCCAAATACACTCCTAAGTATCTCAAATCCTTCTTTAGCCATTTCAAATTCTTGGTCCGATTCATAAGAATCATTCTCAAAAATTTGATCACTATGTTCTATTTGCCTAAAGGATTCCTCACGCGTGTCATGTGTTTTGAAATCTATCCCACGCATGCAACTAGGTAGTTCAACTATAACCATCTCACAATATTTTTCGGGTTTAGGTTCCATGTTCTTAAAAACTAGGTCTTTTTTATCATGATGCCTAAGGTTGGATAAATCCTCCTTATCCATTTCCTCAAGTTGTGACAACTGATGGTTTATGCTTAGGAGGCTTTTCTCAAAAAATTTCCAGAGGGTGTCACTAAAAGGAGTTGATTCTAACAATGATCGTTGAATAGAAGCCACACAAGCACAAAATTTATCAAATCCATCCAACCTTACACCCGTCTCCTTTTGGATATCTCTAAGATCACTCACAAATTCATTAGAACAATAAAAAGTAATCCAATCTGCGAAATTCAATTGTTCCTCATTTGTTAATGATTCAAATGCAACTTCACTTGCCATAGCGACAAATGAAAAGGGTTTTATGAACACAAACACAAAGAAGGAGGATAGACTACAAAGAAGCTAAAAATGAGAAAAAAGCTTACTTGATAGGAATCAAGCAAGGGAACCTAAACGAAGTGGAAATCTAACTAGCTATTCTATTCCCCGACAACGGCGCCAAAAACTTGATAACACTACAAGCGTCGTTCGGGGTCAAAGGAAATTCCTTTTCGTCGAGCAATTTTTTCAACACCCTAGGCAGTGAACCTAATCGTTGTAGTGTAGTATTAGGGTAAGTCACGGGAATTGATATCGTTCTCTAGGGGAATAGGAATGCTAGTGAGAAGTTACTACGCTAAGGTTGGGGTTGAGGAAAATTATTTTTTATCTTTTTATGTTTTTAGGAAATGGAAAGGTACGAATCTCGGGGTATTGGATTTGGGGGTTGGTATTTCTACCGATTACTCTATTCGTCTAATTATCTAATCTAAGGTGTATGTAGTCTATGTCTGATTATTGCGTGCTCGTATGATGATTTAAAGATGTGTTTACTTAGTTTTTATTACTCCTTAATTATCTCCTATTGATAGTTGAATTGTCACGTCCTTATTCTTAATCGCTTTGTGTGTCTAAGGTCGTAGGGTATGCGTTTATCCCTAACTCTTTGAAACTACCAAAGGTTATTGCCTACAAAATCTCTAGGATTTATGAACTTAACACTAAGGTACTCTTCGGATGGTTTAGCCTACAATGACTCTAGGTACTATAAGCTAAGGTTCACAAAGATTAATCAAGCATTAACTACACAACGGATGATCTATCGCAATACTAGATCATTAACAATTAAGATAAGAGACAACCAATCAATATTCAATAATTAAGTTTCATATTCCCTAAGCAAACACACAAGTAAATTAGCCGGACATGGAAAACATGCAAGCATACACACAATTAATTGAAGACATACTTGAATTAATGAAGTAAAACACTTATCTTGATATAAGACAGGGTATGGAACCCTAAAATACTGTACAAGACAGCCTTGGTTCGGTTTAGGTTTTTACTCCAAAAGACTACACACTGAAAACTAAAAAATTCGGATTCTATATATAAGATTACACATGCGACGGCGTCACCCTTTGATTTGTGACGCCGTCAGGTCGTCGTTATTAGGGTTTCGTCTTGGCCACGTTAGTCTTGCGACGGCATCATCTTATGCTTGTGACGCCGTCCCCTTCAGTCTCTGACGTCGTCTGGATCAAATCTAGGCCGTCTGAGTTGCGACGCCCTACTCTTTTAAAACCTGAAGCCATCACTTGTAAATGAGCAATTTGGCTACTAAGCCGTCACAAAAGTTGTCCGACAACATCACTAGTTGTGCCTGACGCCGTCCCCTTCAGTTCCAGTAGCCTGAGTGTCTCGATTCTTGACTTTGGCCATTTTCTTCGTATATTCGCGCCTTTTCGTCCGAATAAGTGTCATTCTAGTATTTTGCCTTCAAAATGCCTAAAAAGTAAAAAGGAACGATATTAAGTAATAACGGATACAAAAGTGATCAAATAAGGGCTTAAACGACCCCTCAAAAAGGTACATTTTAAACCTTATCACTTAGCATGGTATCTAGCACACATGCATACAGCGAACAGAATGTCTGGTCTACTGGCAGTAATGTACATCAGGGACCCAATCATACTACGATATTTAGTTTGGTCAACCGTGATCCCTGAGTGGTCCTCATCCAGTTTAGTACGCTCTACCATGGGAGTGTCAATAGGGTCACAAGAATCAAATCCAAATTTCTTTAAGATTTCATTAGCATATTTAGATTGATTGATAAAAATGCCTCTGGGACTTTGTAAAATTTGTAATCCCAAGAAAAATGACATTTGTCCCATCATTGACATTTGAAATTTGGAGCCCATCTCCTTAGAAAAACGGTCACATTCATTGGGGTCAGTCGAGGCAAAAATAATATCATCAACATAGATTTGAACATGAATTAAGTGTTTGCCTGACTTTCTGGTGAACAATGTCGGATCAACTGCTCCTTTGCTGAATCCATTAGATATAAGAAAATTCGATAGCGTGTCGTACCATGCCCTTGGAGCTTGCTTCAAGCCATAAAGGGCCTTCTTCAAGCGATAAACATGAGTAGGATGCTCTGGATTCACAAAACCTTCAGGTTGGCTGACGTATACCACTTCTTTCAAATCTTCGTTAAGAAAAGCAGTTTTTACATCCATCTGATAGACTACCATGTTCTTACTGGCAGCGTTAGCCAGGAAGATTCTGATTGCCTCGATACGTGCAACTGGAGCAAATGATTCTTCAAAGTTAATACCCTCCTCTTGACGGTATCCTTTTGCAACCAACCGAGCCTTGTTCTTTAGCACATCACCATGCTCATCAAGTTTTACTCTGAAGATCCATTTTAGAGCAATGATCATAGCACAGTCAAGAGCAGGTACTAATTCCCATACATCTAGTCGATCTAACTCATGAATTTCTTCTTGCATGGCATTAAACCAGCTTTCTTCAGTCATGGCAGTTTTAACGTCTTTTGGTTCGATCTTAGATAGTATGGAGTTGAAGAAGCACCACAAGGCATCAGTTGCAAGTTGTTTACGAGTGGATACTAGACGAGAAGGGTTTCCAATGATGTTGTCCAATGGATGGTCATGTGTCCATTTTCTAAGGTGTTCGTGTGGTTGTTGTTGAGGAATTGAAGTAGCAGAGTTTGGATCTCCTGATGAAGATGGTTCTGAAGTTGGTTCAGGAGCAAACATGTTCTCAAATAGAGCATCTTCGGGAGTAGCAAAGGGGTTATCTCCATCATAGGTGACAGAAACATTTCCATGATGTACACTCAATGATTGAGGATTTGATGATGAGGATGAATGATCTGCAGTAGGTGCATCTTGACTCAAAGACATAGAAACTAAAGGGTTATCTACATTGACTGGGTTAGGGGCAACCTCTGTTGATGGATTTGACTGATCATTAGCAATAGACTCATAGTGTTCATCAAACATTGGATCAAACAATTTCTTCAAATCATCTTCCAAATGGGGTACATATGGAATTGCTTGTGAGGGGTTAGGTACAAGAGAAGAAGTAATGGGATTACTTAATGAATGTTGAGATGCGGG
Organism: Chrysanthemum seticuspe; assembly: GCA_019973895.1. NCBI lineage: Eukaryota > Viridiplantae > Streptophyta > Magnoliopsida > Asterales > Asteraceae > Chrysanthemum > Chrysanthemum seticuspe. The sequence continues at coordinate 195,429,532 of BPTQ01000007.1, forward strand.
TCTAGAACTTGATTGTCCTAGAGCCATTTTCCCAGTCAGCTCATCGAACGTGACATGAATAGTTTTCATGATATCTCGAGTTCTTTTGTTGTAGATTCGGTAACCCTTCCTGTTTGGTGCATAACCTACAAATACTCCAATGTCCGCCTTAGCTTTTAATTTACCTAAATCTTGACCATCATTCATTGGATAGCACAAAGCACCAAACACACGAAGGAAAGAGAGATCAGGTTTTCTATTGTGGACAAGTTCGTATGGAGTTTTTCCATGAGTGGTGTGGATGAGAGAACGATTTTGGGTGTAGCAAGCAGTGGCAATGGCTTCAGCCCAGAGAAACATTGGAACCTTTGAGTAAATTAGCATAGTTCTTGCGGCTTCCCCAAGAGTTTGATTTCGTCTTTCAACTACACCGTTCTGTTAAGGAGTTCGTGGAACACTTCTTTGATGACTGATTCCAATGCTTTCATAAAACTGACTTAGTTCTTTGTTAACAAACTCAGTTCCATTGTCCGTTCGAATGATTCTAACATTATTGTTAAGTCGAACCTGCAGCTGTTTGATAAGTTTAATGATGACATCTGGAGTTTCATCCTTTGTCCTCAAGAACTTAACCCAAGTGAAACGAGAATAGTCATCAACAACGACTAACACATACTTCTTTCCATTAATTGGTCTCATGGGTCCGCACAGATCCATATGAAGAGTGTGAAGAACTTCCATAACAAAGTTTGTGGGTTTGGGTTTGTGGGCATATTTCTTGCTTTTTCCCAACTGGCATGCTAAACAAAGATGATCTTTTTCATACTTTAATCTTGGTAAGCCTCTTACTGGATCTTTTCTGGAAAGGTCATTAATGGTGCCGAAGTTCAAGTGATTGAGACGACGATGCCATAACCATGACTTTGTTTTCGAAGCCTTTGACAACAAGCAGATTGGAGAAGACTTCATCATACCTTCGATAGAGATGGTGTATAAGTTTGTACCACGTGTACCTCTTAAAAGTTCCACACTGATAAGGTTTTAAAAGGTACCATTTTGAGGGGTCATTTAAGTCCTTATTTGATCACTTTTGTATCCGTTATTGCTTAATATCGTTCCTTTTCACTTTTTAGGTCTCGTGAAGGCAAAATGCTGGAATGGCACTTATTTGGACGAAAAGGCGCGAATATATGAAGAAAATGGCCAAAGTCGAAATCGAGACACTCACAGTCGCTGAATGTAGAAGGCGACGGCGTCAGGAGCTATTTGCGACGCCGTTGGAGAATTATTGTGACGGGTCAGAACTCAAAACTCGTGTTTTCAAGAGACGGCGTCTAGTTGTGAAAGAGTAGGCCGTCGCTACTCAGACGGCCTAGATGCGATCCAGACGACGTCAGAAGCTGAAGAGGACGGCGTCACGGACATAAGGTGACGCCGTCGCAAGGTTAACGTGGCCAAGACGAAACCCTAATGGCGGCGACACGACGGCGTCACTAAACATAAGGTGACGCCGTCGCAATTGTAATCTTATATATAGAATCCGAATTTTTTAGTCTTTGTGTGGAGAGTCTTTGGAGTAAAAACCTAAAACCGAACCTAAGGTGTCTTGTACAGTATTTTAGGGTTTTTAACCCTATCTTACACCAAGATAAGTCTTTGCTTCATTAATTCAATTATGTCTTTGATTATTTGTGTGTATGCTTGCATGTTCTCCATGTCCGGCTAATTTATTTGTGTGTTTGCTTAGGAAGTATGAAACTTAATTATTGAATATTGATTGGTTGTTTCTTAACTTAGTTGATTAATGATCTAGTAATGCGATAGGTCATTCGTTGTGTACTTAATGCTTGATTCATCTTTGTGAACCTTAGAGTATGATTACCTGAGTGATTGTAGGCTAAACCATCCGAAGAGCGCCTTAGAGTAGGAGTCTATAATCTCTAAGTGGATTTGTAGACAAGACCCTTTGGTAAGTTCAAAGAGTTAGGGAGAAACGCATACCCTACAACTTTAGAAACACAACACAACTAGGAATAAGACGTGACACTCAACCATCAATAGGAGATAATTAAGGAGTAATACAAACTAAGTAAACACATCTTTAAACTATCATACGAGCACACATTAATTAGACATAGACTCCCACAACCTTAGTTTAGATAATTAGATAATAGTAGAGTAATCGGTAGAAATACCAACCCCCCAAATCCAATACCCGAGATTCGTACCTTTCCATTTTTCATAAAATATAAAAAGATAAAAAATAATCTTCCTCAACCTTAACCTTAGCGTAGTAACTCCCTACTAGCATTCCTATTCCCCTAGAGAACGATATCAATACCCGTGGCTTACCCTAATTACTACACTACAACGATTAGGTTCACTGCCTAGGGTGTTATAAAACTTGCTCGAAGAAAAGGAAGTTCCTTTGACCCCGAACGACGCGTGTAGCGTTATCAAGTTTTTGGCGCCGCTGCCGGGGAATAGAATAGCTAGTTAGTAGTCCACCTCGTTTAGGTTTCTTTGCTTGATTCCTATCAAGTAAATTTTTTTTCTCATTTTTAGATTTCTCTTAGTCTATCCCCCTTCTTCGTAACCTTTGTTCGTAACCTCATCACTCTTCATCATGGAGAATGATAACCAACCACCACTCGATAACCAACAACCAAACAATGCTTCACCACCAAACAAATACCCACTGCTTGACCCAGCCTTTGCTAACCAACTTCAAGCCCGTATCATGAGTGAGATTGGAGAGCTTAGGAGATTAAATATGATAATTGAGAACACACTTGAGGAAGCCCTTAAGGAATCTGATCAACCTCTAGATAGTGATTCGACTACAAGTGATTCGGATGATGATCTAGAAGAAGGAAATTATAAGATGTTAAAAATTATGGAGGGTAGTAAGGAGAAAGGAGAACTTAGGGAGTACTTTGATTCATACCCTAAAAGGGAAGAAACCGCTTATCACCATAATGTGGTTAATTTTCCAAGACCACCTTTCGAGCCTCGTGTAAGGAGGGGAAACCCTAAAAACATCAAAATACCTTGTATGATTGGATACTTATACAGGGATCACACCTACATTGATTATAAGGCACCCATGAATATAATGTCTAGGCTCTATTACAATTGGATCATGAGCAAAAAGCTAGAGCCTATGAGGGACCCCTTTCGCCCTAGGAAAGCAAGTAACTATGTGGGGAGGGTTAAGGGATTGCACGTGTTCATAGGTAATTTCACATATAGGTGTGATTTCATGATTCTGGAAAATGTCAAAGGAATCATTGATGGGTTTTTAGGAGATGTGATACTTGGGAAATCATTTATAGAAGAGTCTAAGATGGTTTATGATAAAGAGAAAGGGATAATCGAGTTCTCAAACGAAACCGAGAATGTTAAATATGTAATGCCACACAAGAATAAGAATTTTGAGGGCATGGATAATTTAGATGTAGATAACATTCCGGCATTCGAAGTAGACTGGAAGAACAAAGTTTACTACACTGCTTGTCTTGAACTAGGGCCTGAATATATTCGTGATGAAAGAAGAGTTAAGGAGATCGAATGGGCCTCTAAGATTAGGGCAACGTAGGAGCATGACTATGAGTCTAGCTACAAGACTCTTAAATAAAGAAAAGCGCTTCGTGGGAGGCAACCCATGCTTAATTGTTTGCTTGTTAGTGTCATATATCTTTTATTAATTGTTTATCCTCATGCTTAAATTTGTAAAAATGCTTTATTTTGTTTTTAACTTCGTCTTAATTACATATAAAGGTATTTTACATAAGGGATAAGTGTAGGGAGGATTACACACGTTTTCAAAAGAAACGTAAACATGAGAATAACAATTAACTAAAAGATATATATGTTTGTTTGTTCGAGTCAAATGCTTGTATCGAGTCATAATGAATGTTTTGCATAAATTTTTCCAGGATTCTAAAGATGTAAATTTTCCAGAAATTTTTCCAGAAAATCGCAGACCAGTTTTTGTCAGGATAACCTGACGGCGTCAGGATTGCAACCTGACGGCGTCAGGAAGGAGTAAAAACATCATATTACTTTTTCTCGTTTTCTGAGCTACTTATAAATTTTTGGAATTTTTCAGGTCTTAATTTTCTTAGAAATTCTGTAAACATCCATTCCACAAGCATTATATCCTAGTTTTGCGGCAGTCCAATAGGACTGTTTTTGACCAGACGCTAAAAGACCTTTTTAAAGACCTTTTAAATGTAGAAATCTTAGGACCTTTTTAAATACGTTTTGTAAGTAATACTGAGCTATGTTCGTAAACTGAGCTTGTTTGTTTGTATATATAGAAAATCAATTAACAATAAGAGTACAAATGCAAAGAAAACTTTTGCACACATTAGGAGGGATGTGAATAGGGAATACATTTTATGGAAATATACATTAATTCTGCTTCAATTTTTGTTTTATTTCGTAAAAATGTTTAAATTCGTACTCCTATTTGTTAATTATTTTCTATATACTGTGATTGTTCGTTTGTTAATTCGTACCCAACGGAGGGTGCTTCGCGAAAAGAAATAAATTCTCAGAACATCGATCTGAGTATCAGTACGAGGATGCAACGGGATTAGAATCTCCGGGTAAGCTAGAGGAATTGA
>BPTQ01000007.1:195435824-195463052 GCA_019973895.1 Chrysanthemum seticuspe
GCAGAGAACTTTTGTGCTCAAAACTCAAGACTGGGCAGTGTTATTAAGAGGTTGCCGCAGCGTTTATCGAGGACTGCGGCAGCGGAGAGAATTATTGTGACGGGTCAGAACTCAAAACTCGTGTTTTCAAGAGACGGCGTCTAGTTGTGAAAGAGTAGGCCGTCGCTACTCAGACGGCCTAGATGCGATCCAGACGACGTCAGAAGCTGAAGAGGACGGCGTCACGGACATAAGGTGACGCCGTCGCAAGGTTAACGTGGCCAAGACGAAACCCTAATGGCGGCGACACGACGGCGTCACTAAACATAAGGTGACGCCGTCGCAATTGTAATCTTATATATAGAATCCGAATTTTTTAGTCTTTGTGTGGAGAGTCTTTGGAGTAAAAACCTAAAACCGAACCTAAGGTGTCTTGTACAGTATTTTAGGGTTTTTAACCCTATCTTACACCAAGATAAGTCTTTGCTTCATTAATTCAATTATGTCTTTGATTATTTGTGTGTATGCTTGCATGTTCTCCATGTCCGGCTAATTTATTTGTGTGTTTGCTTAGGAAGTATGAAACTTAATTGTTGAATATTGATTGGTTGTTTCTTAACTTAGTTGATTAATGATCTAGTAATGCGATAGGTCATTCGTTGTGTACTTAATGCTTGATTCATCTTTGTGAACCTTAGAGTATGATTACCTGAGTGATTGTAGGCTAAACCATCCGAAGAGCGCCTTAGAGTAGGAGTCTATAATCTCTAAGTGGATTTGTAGACAAGACCCTTTGGTAAGTTCAAAGAGTTAGGGAGAAACGCATACCCTACAACTTTAGAAACACAACACAACTAGGAATAAGACGTGACACTCAACCATCAATAGGAGATAATTAAGGAGTAATACAAACTAAGTAAACACATCTTTAAACTATCATACGAGCACACATTAATTAGACATAGACTCCCACAACCTTAGTTTAGATAATTAGATAATAGTAGAGTAATCGGTAGAAATACCAACCCCCCAAATCCAATACCCGAGATTCGTACCTTTCCATTTTTCATAAAATATAAAAAGATAAAAAATAATCTTCCTCAACCTTAACCTTAGCGTAGTAACTCCCTACTAGCATTCCTATTCCCCTAGAGAACGATATCAATACCCGTGGCTTACCCTAATTACTACACTACAACGATTAGGTTCACTGCCTAGGGTGTTATAAAACTTGCTCGAAGAAAAGGAAGTTCCTTTGACCCCGAACGACGCGTGTAGCGTTATCACACACCATCAAGTTCTCTAATGAAACAAGTATGTTTTCTAAAAGCCACTTCTAGATCAGAATCGCAGAATTGACCGACATAAAATAAATTGCGACCAAGACCTTCAACATAGTATACCAGGGAAATTACACTGTCACCAACCGCATAATCTCCATAACCTATAATTGCCCCAAAATGGTCGTTCCCGAATCTAACAGTCCCGATAAATTTACTCACAAAGTTCATGAGCCGCGAGTGATCTCCAGTCATATGCTTGGAACAGCCTGAGTCCAGGTACCACATAACGACTTGAACGACCTGCAGTTGAACACAGACAAGAATGGATAACTGGATAATTGGGATCCCCATGCAAGAATGGGTTCCACTTGGTTAGAAAAAGAGATTGGAACATCCACATCAGAAACCAAGTCAATACAATCATTGGAGGTAGATGTCGGGCTAGTAGAAATAGTAGATCTATTCAAAATATGTTCACTTCTTAAGGGTATAGTTCTACCAGTGGGCATCCATATCCTAATGGGCATTGATTTAGATAATTTAGGGCACAACTCATTAAGATTGAATTTATGGCCAGTAGGAATCCAATGATAACCTACATTACTAAATTTTCTTCCTGTTGGTTTCCAATGTTTTCTAGCCCTCTTCCACCTTGGTCTTCTGACCTTTTTATCCTGTTGTCTAGTGTTAACCATTTTAATAGGAAATTTTGCGGTATTACTCATCTCATTCACAGCACATTCATAATTAATACCAGAAATCAAGCATTCATTACATGTTTTGCAAATAGTAGCAGAATTCGAATTAATTACAGTACGCTTATAGCTAATACTGGAATCAACACGATTCGTTTTATTCAAAACAAACTTAATGTTCGTAGGGTGGTCTTCTACTCTCTTCCATTGATCACTCTTAGCTTGCGAGGTTTATCTTGCTTTGTATTTCCAGGAGGCTTTGACCCGCTTGCTTTTGTACCATTGATTACTCCTGTAGAGGGAAATATGGGAACATTAGTTGGTTTTGCTACTTTTTGCATTCCGGATCTAGAAGTGCTGGGATCTGAAGTACTTATAGGCATATCAGAGCTCACATGCTTGACTTTCGGCATAGAATAAGGCATAGAATGTGTTGCATACTTAGAACTAGGCATAGAACAAGGCATCATAGCTTTATCTTTCTCAGATAAGGATTTAGGGCATGTTGCTATTAAACATTCTAACAGCTCCTGAGATCGTTTGGCATATAAGCATGCATACCTAATTTCACTATCAAGTGGCTTATTTATGCGATCCTCTTCTACAATCTCACGGAGACATTCTAGACTGTCCTTAAAGTGACATAAATAGTTATGAAACACAAGTTCGTTATTTCTAAGATGAGGAGGAATGTATTTAACAGTCACAGTATATTTAGAATCTGGAGATGCCTTTGATGCAACATTCTCTTTAAAGACAAGTGGCATTTTCCCTTTTACCTGACTCTGCAGATTCTCAATTTCCTTTTGTAATGAAGATATTTTTTTATCGTTCTTGTCACGAGTAACTTTCATTGAATCGTATAACTCTTTGAAGTGTCGTTTGACCTTTTTATTTTCTTCTAGAAAGCTCTCATTTTCTTGTTGTAATACGTTAATGATGTTTTGAAGATTAAAGTTTTGAGAAAATTGAGAATCTAAAGGAGAAGGCATTTAGGAGCCAGTCACATGGTTCTTCTCACCCTTTAATTGTGAAATTTGGGTTTTCATCTTTCTGATCGTGTTATAGTGAGCTCGAATCTGTTCGTCACATTTGTTTATTTCAAAAACTGCATCAAACTCTGGAACATACGAGGATATTTTGATGTTTGAGGTTTTAACATTTTCTTTGAGATGTTGATATTTTAGTTGCAAATCATCAACTTTCAGCTTAGAAAAGTGTTTTACCAAATTATCGTGATCATCCTGGTCAATTTTCTCATTTAGTTTTGAGTTTTTGTTTTCAAGCTCAATGACACGATCATGGGAAACTTTCAAAGCAACAGACAATTCATGAAATTGAGAAGCAGTAATAGAATCCTTAGTAACAGTATAAAAACACATATTAAGCTAAACAACTCGATATAAAATTCTCATTTAAGATATGTAGATTCTTCCTTTCAATTTCATTATATTTGAGTTCCCGTTCATAATTATTGACCTCAACTATCATTTCATCAAATTCCTTTTCCATTTCTTTAATCTCTGAGTCTATCCCCTTTTGAAGACTCTCAAATTGATTTTTAAATTGTTTAAAGAAAGGCATGACCTCAGTTAAATAGCATTCTTTAGTTTGCTTAAAACCCCTTTCCCCTTCAGTTATCCCTGTAGGTGTGACTCTTTTCTTACATGTCTTCTCAAAGTCAACAAATAGTTGATAAACAACATATAGGCTGATTAAGGTCTTGCTCTTAGTGGGAAGAGTTCTAGGAACTAAATGCATTGGTGTATTCGCAGGATACACAGTAGCTGGAGGCACTTTCCTAAGGGGAGTGTTTGTTTCAACAAGTACATTTGCTTTTTGCTTATCCATGTCTTTTTTCCAAAAAACTTGTTTTGGGGTTAATTGAGTTTGAGGTCTAAACTTATTAAAGGCAATCCAGTTTTCCTTAGAATAATTTGGTGTTTTAAAAATAATATTCTCTTTTATGCACAAGGGATTCTTAAGCTTATCATCCAATTTTTTTCTAGAGACTTCTTCTAATTCTCTATCTTCCTCAGTGCACTCAGCACAAGTGGGTTTCTGTCTGGGCTTAAGAATCTCATTTCCATCATAGATTACCTTTTGAGCTGCTCTAGCAACTTTTCCATACTCGGGATTGGGTACCTCTATAAGGGGGATGCTATGTTTATCGCTTAGGACTCTATGCTTATTGATCATGTGAGCAGTCTGAATGGTGTTCCCTTGTACGTACAATTTGTTTTCAAGTTTATTTTTCAAAGTTTTTAGGTTAGAAAAGTCATTCAAAAGTTTTGATTCCTTAGCATTAAATTCCTGTTTAAGCAATTTGACATTTTCTTGAAGTTCTTGCTTTTGCTTAACAATTTTAGTAAGCTTTTCTTGTAAGGAGTTTTACTCTTGTTTTAACATTTCTTTTCTAAAATTACTTTTTCTAATGACTGTACGTATTTGGTTATCCATCTCCTGCTCACAGTTGGTCAATTCAAACTTAGCACGTTGTTCATAAATGGAAAGTTATTCCTTATAGGCATTAAGTTCAGATGTTATGGAATCATCAGGAGCACATGCAGTGTATTCATCAAAAGCATAGTCATCATTGACTGCAGAAGATGCATTACTTGGTACATATTCACTTCCATCTTGTTTTACATATTGATCATATGGGACAACATTGTTATTTCCCATATTTTCAATATCTGGTTCAATAATTTCAGATGATTGTACTTTGTCATGCATCTTTTGTACATCAACCTCATCGTATAGTTTTAATACCTCTGAGATGATAGATTCCCAGGAAGGATTGGCCTGTTTTGGTGAAGAAGCCCTTGGAGTGACCATTGGTGAGATACTAGCCATGAAGATGGTCTGGGCAGTTGGTTCATCATCAACATCTAAATCAAATGCATCACAGTCTGCAACTTGAAATGCGTTGGGATTGTTCTGTCCCATACCCTGCACTGGCTGTTCATCCACATCAGCATCATAAGTTCTAGCGTTTCCTTCAGCAAGAAATAGCAATTCTTCCTCATTCAACATAGCTCCACTGTCTTGAGCTTGCACCAGCAGCATCTTGTCCCTGAAGTATTCTGCATTTTGTGGACGTTTTGGAAGAGTGCAATTCCTTGCGATGTGTCCTTCTCCACCACAGTTGTAAAATTTAATGGGCTTTACTTGACCCTGAGCCATGTTCCTTCCACGATTCTGATTGCCCATATACCTATCACTACCGCCAGCGTTACCATATCCAGTTCCAACATTTCCATACCCATCACCAACATTCCCATATCCCGCACCAACATTCCCTTGCTCATTATGTAGAAGGTATGCATTATGTCTTCCCTGCACATTCTGCACCACTATCTTTCCATCTCTAACAGTAGGATGATTGTGGATATTGGATGCAGTTCTGAGATTATTGTTGGTGTGTGGAGTGAGGTTCAGGTTTTGCTTAACCATAAGAGCCAGTTGATTGATGAAATGTTCCATGATTAAGTCTGAGTCTAGAGGTTTATACCCTGGATCTGGAATGAGTTTGTGATTACCATTACCAGTTGGTATCACTTGAGATGCTTTGGTGGTTATTCCTACATTAGTGTAGAATGCAGTTGAATCATTTGAGGAGCTTGCATCACCATAATTAGAGTGGAACTTTTCAAGGATCATTCATTCAAACATAGCATGTTTCTCATTCTGAAGCAAGTATGCATACAATTGCTCATAATTAGTGTGCCTCAAACCTTTGGTAAGCTTGAATGAAGTGACAAATTTGTGCCATTCGGGATTCATGTTGTTCACAAACTTTGAATTGAGCTGAATATTTGGCATAGTCACTTTTATATTCCTCATGTCATTCACGAGCTTGTGGAACCTCACGTAGTATTCAGTGACATTTTCCCTTGGGTTCATCTTAAAGTTCTCTAAATCATCATACAGTTGAGACACTCTGTCTTCTTTAGTTAATTCTGAACCGGAGAGAAGCATCTTGACATTGTCCCAAAATGCTTTGGCTTTAGTGTTGTGATTGATTAGCTTGTAGATGTCCTTTGGTAGACCCTGAAGTATAATGTTTGATGCCCTAATATCAACATCGTATCTCTTTTTCTCCTTATCAGTAAGTTCATCATATGTCTTTGGTCTATCCAATCCTAATATCACTGAGCCATCAGCAGCAGTTTCAAGTAAGTCTCTGGTAGTCTCAACTTGGTATGGTCCTTCATCAATTGATTTGAGAATGTTAACCCCATTTTCCTTACCCAAGCAGTACAATCTGATTCGTTGAGCCCATGAGTCATAATCGGTCCTATCTAACATAGGTGGACGAGTATCTGATTCTACTGCTTGAACGTCCTTAGCTACAGAAGAGATGATTGTAGGCACGTTGGTAGACATGATTACAGATTCTATGAGATTTTATAACTCTTTGATTAAACTGGGAAACAGATTCTTTAACGGGATTTTACTAAATCAAGAGAAAACCGTAAAATGTAACACAAAGAAGTGACAAGTCTCAATAGACAAGTAGTGTATTAGACAAGTCGCACCCTACTCAATTCGCTTTGAGGTCAACTCGCTTTGTAGACAACTCGCTTAATAGACAAGTCGCATAGAACCAACTCGCTTAGAATACAACTCGCTTAGAACACAACTCGCTTAAGTGACAACTCGCTTAAGCAACCAACTAGCTTCCAAGACAACTCGCTTAAACGACAACTCGCTTAAGATATAACTCACTTAAAAGACAACTCGCATAAACTGATAACTCGCTTCCAAAGAAACTTACTTAAGCGACAACTCACTTATGTGACAACTCGCTATAGTGACAACTCACTTCAAAGAACAAACCAACTCGCTTCTAAGAAAAGTACTACGAGGCGTAACTCGCTTCGTACAATATTCAAAAACTACCACTTTTCAATTCAAAAATAGCCCAACCACGATGATTCAAGCCTTCCAAATTAAAACCTAACCACTTATGATGATTCTAAACACAAAAGTATAATCAAAATCCAAACTTTAACACTAGAAATAGTCCAAATGATGCAAATACCGCTAAACTTTTTCAAACCCAAAAACCATATAAAATCACTAGAAATCCAAGAACATGTAAGAGGGATGATCAAACCATGGCTCTTGATACCATTTGTGACATATTTGATTTCATAAACACATCAAACCAAGATGTATATAGGCATATGATTTAAGGGTTTTAGAGAGAAAAAGTTTAGAGGTTTAGGGAACTTAGAGAGAGAAAGAAAAATCTTATTATGAGCTCCAACCCTCTACCTTAGGAGGTAGAGGGTATTTATAGTACATTACATATTACGCCACCTATGGCCTGTGGATCAGGCATACAGTGGGTAAAGACCCGTCCGTCCTCCACGGTGTTACTTAACTAATTACTAACTAACATTAAATAACTATGACTACGAGCTTTCTAAAGATTACATATACTTGAGGTGACCGACACTTTAACAACTGGATTTTCTAAATCCTAACAACCTGACCAACCGACTCTTTACAAGATGTCTTAAGTTGATATTCCTGTAATGCCTCAAAAAGTTTTGCTTCTTCAGAAGTGAAAGTTGCAGATCGTTGAGACATTTGGATAACCAGCTTAGAGATAAATTCTGCATCAGTGACAACAGGAGACAGAACTGGTTTGATTTGCATGACCGCAGGAGTATTTGACAGTGTCTGCTTGACCAATGACATGAGTTACAGATAGAGTTGTCTGGTGAACATCTCTTTTGTGACTCCAGGGACGGTGTCGATAAGAAACTTATGAGTGTAGTCTCTAATCATCTTGTCCATTTCACCCTGTATATCTCGGTTGAGAAACTGTTGGATCTGGTCTCTTTCCACTGAGAACTCGTTTATCACATTTTGAAGTCGATTAACTCTGTCGGCAAGCTGATTGAATTTCTTGTTGACCATGTTGCGTTTCCTTGCGTGCCTGAAAGCCTTGACAATCTTGGTCTTGGCACGTGATGCCCAAGTGTCGGTAGGTTTCTTGACTGATTTGGAGGATGATCTGGTGGTAGCAACTTTGGATGGTGGTGGAGATGAATGAGATGATGAGTCTGATGAGGATGAATCATGAGATGGCTCAGGGTCTTTTGGTGGCTAAGAAGTTTCTTTAGGTTTGTGTTCAGGATTATCTTGAAGATAATTATCAGCTTTTTCTTGAGCTTTGGCTTCTTCTTCAGCCTTTTCCCTAGCCTCCTCTTCAGCCTTTTCCCTAGCTGCTTGCTCAACATCTTCATCGGTGATCTTTTCATCCTTTTCTTGTTCCTCTTCTTCTTCAAAGCTAAATGGAACTTCATAGTTTTGCTGCTGCTGTTCTGTAGATTCCTTAGCAGTGGCACCAATTCGCTTATCGGGTTGATTAACCGCATCACGAACTGGTATGGATAGTGCGCCACCACTGGAACCTCTAGGGCCTCTGGTTTGTTGACGATGAAACTCAGTAGCAGCATGCTTTAACCTTAGCTCTTTGAGAGTCTTGTGGTACTCTCTTTCTTCATCATTAGGTTTATCATCCAAGCTTGCTTCTTCTTCCTCAGCAACTAGATTCTTTCCCTTGACTGATTTGGGACTAAGTGGTTGATCGTCGGACCTCAACGAAGTCGTATCATCAGTAGCGGATTCAGAATAGTGAACCACCTCATCAGACTCAGTATCTTCAGAACCGATGACCTCGTCCTCAAGTTTGAGTGCCGGTTTAGGGTTAGGGATGGAACCCTTATATGGGGCTTTTCTTTTGCAAGCATGATTCCTTTTTGGATACTTGAGGGCACTCCCAGTGCTTTCAACACTTCCAGCGCTGCCTGATCTTCTGGTCTTCTTGACTGGAATAGTTGAAGACTTTTCATCCATAAAGCCGACTTTGCCTTTGTTCACTGCTTCTTGCTATCGTGAATACGACGAAAGACTTTTGATATCAGCAGTGAGAAGGCAGTACAGGAGCACTAAACCTTGCTTCTTTGTTGAGGAGTCCTTGAATCTGACAATGTTTAGTGTGGGCTCATACAACACAGAATGATTGTTGGGGTCGTTAAGTCTCAAGGGAATATCTCGATTTTTCCCGAGAATTTTCTGGATCAACAGCTTAGTGTATCTTATAAAAGGAACCTTTGTCTTGGGCTTTTTGAGATGGGACATCATGTCTTCCCATATCAGATTGGAAAAGTCGATGTTCTGCTTATTGACCATGCCCCAAAAGGTTTGCAAGTGCATGAGTTTAGGATGCTCATGACCGCTGTCTCTTCCAGAAACAGACTTAGCGATCATGATGTACAAGGTCCTCCACGGTTGAGGAATGTTCTTTAAATCGACCGAGGAGTGCTTTGTAATTATTCCAGCAGCTTCATCATAGCCAAGATCGACAATGAAATGTAATGTAGCCTCTTCACTTGGAATTGGTACATACTCAACAGGTTGGATGGCGGGCAGAAGAAGAATAGTTCGTAGATCAGCAACAGTGACAGTGACTTCCTTATCATTGAGAGTCACTGTGATAGCATCCTGACCATCAACCGTTTTCATTGTGTGCCAGAATTGATGAATGTAAATTTCTAGCACAGTTGTTGAGTTGGTGAGCATATTGTTGTAGGGATGAGATTTGAGAATGTCCACAGCAATCCTGCATGAAGACTCTGAGCAGGTGAAGTTCTCAAAGTCTACCTTGAGATTTTTCTTTCCAATATTCATGATGTAATCGGTAGGGAATATATCTTCCATTGTGAGCTCATTTGGTGCATTAACATTCTCCATGATGACGCCCATATTGTGATCTGAAAGATATTGAGACAAAAGAACCAACATATCGAAAGACATTGTGTTAGTCAAAACTTGATTTTATTGTCCAATTATTGAATTTGTTATGTTAATGAATGTTACGAGTCCAAAGTAACTTGTTGTCCAATAGTCCAAAGTTGTTGTAAAAAATTACGTGAGTATTTGAATTTTAAAGTCCAAAGTTTCACTCATTCACACAACATTTTAACCATTTTTGCTTATTAGTGACATTTTTGTCTTGTGATGTTATGAGTAACTTATTACAAGTTTGTAAGCGTAAAATTTCATAAGTTAAGTTATAATTTGGCTTAAGCGTAGGAATGTAAGCTTATGCGTAAACACTGAACCTTACGCGTAGGATTAAGCTTAGGCGTAGGAGTCACTATTACGCGTAGAAATGGGCTCTTAGCATGAAGCTTACGTGTAAGCGTAGGTTGGGGGCTTACGCGTAAGGTTTACTCGTAAGAGTAAGCCTTATGCGTAAGAGTCCAAGTTTACGCATATCCTTCACAGGATACGCATAGTCCCAATGTAGAACCTTATGCGTATAAGTTACGCGTAAGATTGCTCTTATGCGTAACGTCTACGCATAAGGTGATCCTTAAGCGTAAATGCCATTACACCCTTGTTTCTGAATTGGAACGCGTAAAACCTGAAAAAAATCAATCATAACTTTCATACTAACAATTTATTCAAACCCTTTCAAGAACATATGGTATCACAAGTAGATTTCAGTTACGCGTAGGATATGTTTTATGCGTAATGTTAAAACCTAAAAAATTCAAAACCTACAAGTAAACAATCTAGCCATGCAAAATCTACCAAATGATTTCTGTGATGTTTAAGGTGCAATAGAAGATGTTTTCGATGAGTTTTAACATCAAATGTCTCATGAATCAAAAATACCCAATACTTCGAATGCATAAACCCTAAAGTCTAATTTCACCAATTTGTTGTTTCTGGGTTAGATTCAAAGGTGTTGTTGGTTAATTAATCACATATCAAACATATTAAAAACCTCTAATTTTCCTAAAACACTCACAATAGAGAATACCCAAATCCACGCATAAACCCTAGACTTTGAAAAATGATTAAAAAGCGTTTTATGGGTTAAAATTCTTGATGACAATGGATTTAAAACTTGATTTATACCTTTTTAACACTAACCATTTCATCAAAATCAACCCAAAGTGATTACAAGTTCATACGCTTATGCGTAAAAACTTAAATCACTCCTAGAAAAAAATCAAACCGTTGGATTTAAAAATGATTAAAGACCTATGTTTGAAATCATTCAAAGAAACTTTTAACACTTACAAATTAGATGATTAGAGCACGTATTTAAGAAATGAATTATAGGCGTGGATGATAGTGGTTGGAAACTTTAATGCTTGAAATAAATGTGAAATATAATTAAGTGAAGTGTTTTTGTAAAATTAAGTTTTAACTTTTGACAAGTATAGCCCCTCTACCTCAACCATTTTCAACCACATCCCATAACTTCCATTTTGGTTAAGCAAGACGTGATATTTGGAAAGAAGCTTGACGACACTCCCCCTCAACTTTTAGAAATAGAGAAATTTTACAACTTTGAGTCTGAGGAGTGTTTTGAAACAAGAAACGTATCCACCATTATCAAAGATACAATCATTATTAGGTAACATGCAAGTACAAGGTTTTATGAAACATAAAAGTATTTAAATTCTCCCCCTCAACACTTGTCCGAGAAAATAATTGAAATGTTTGAAAGAGCAAAGTGTTGACGGAAGAATTGTACTTGTAATGTTGGAAGAAATTTAGATAGAAGAATATTTTTTGAATTTTAACAGATTTTATATTTTTCTATTTTTGTTTTTTTTTTTGATAAAGTTATTTACAAAAGAGGTTTTGGTGTTTGACAGGTTTTAAGATTTTGTTAAAAGTTCATCCAGTTCCTCTGGAGTCAAAAACCTCATGCCAATCCGGTGGATCAACTCAGTGAACCTAGCAGGAGCTAAGGCTTTGGTGAGAAGGTCCACCAGTTGGTGTTCAGTACCCATAAAAAATAATTCAACAGTACCCTTTTCCACATGCTCCTTTATGAAATGATATTGAAGATCGATGTGCTTGGACTTCAAATGTTGAACAGAGTTGCACGATATTGTAATAGCACTTCGATTGTCGTAGTACGTAGGTGTTCTGTCAAATACATAACTATAATCTTTAAGTTGTGTTCTCATCCAAATGACTTGAGCACAACACGCAGACATGGCTACATATTCGGCTTCAATTGATGACAGCGATGTACAATCCTTCTTCTTCGATTGCCATGATACCAATTTATCACCAAGGAATTGCAAAGCACCTAAAGTACTTTTTCGAGAATCTAAGCAACCTGCGTGATCAGCGTCGGAAAAATCTATTAGTTCAAAACCAGAATCCTTCGGATACCAGATCCCCAAATTAATGGTTCCTTTGATGTATCGGAGGATTCTTTTAGCCTCAGAGAGGTGAGTTTCAGTTGGTCTCGACTGATAACGGGAGCAAAGATATACATCAAATACAATGTCAGGTCTATTGGCTGTTAGATACATGAGTGACCCAATAATACTTCAGTATTTGGTAGGGTCAACCAATTTCCCATGCAAATCAGCGTCCAGTTTTTTTGTATGTGCCATTGGTGTGGCATAGATACCACAGCTTTGCATTCCATGTTTATTTAAAATTTCAAGAGCATATTTGGACTGACTTAGGAAAATACCACGGGGTGATTGATGAACTTGCAGTCCTAGAAAGAACGTAAGTTCACCCATCATGGACATTTCAAAATATTTTTTCATAAGTTTTGAAAATTTGTTTGAGTACTTTTTATGTGTTGACCCAAAAACGATGTCATCCACATAGATTTGAACGATTAAAATGTTAGCCCCGTGATATTGAATGAAAAGTGTTGGGTCGACCGATCCTTTGGTGAAATTATTGGCAATGAGAAAGGATGATAACTTATCATACCACGCCCGAGGGGCTTGTTTGAGACTGTAGTGAGCCTTTTCAGTTTTTAGACGTGATTAGGGAATTCAGGATCAACAAATCCTTATGGCTGGCTAACATATACCGTTTCCTTTAGTTTACCATTCAGAAAAGCGGTTTTGAAATCCTTCTGATAGACCGTGATGTTCATGTGAGCCGCAAATGCCAGAAAAATCCGTACAGCCTCAAGTCTAGCAACCGGTGCGAAAGATTCCTCGAAGTCAATTCCTTCTTCTTTTCTATAACCCTTATCCACCAGACGTGACTTATTTCTGATAACCGTACCTTCAGCATCCAGCTTTTTTTTCCAAATCTATTTAAGACCAATAACATAGACCCCTGTTGTTTTTTCAACCAATTCCCATACTTCAAGACGTTTAAACTGATTAAGTTCTTCTCGCATGGATTCAATCCAGTTGTCATAAGTCATTGCTTCTTTAATTTTTTGAGTTTAGATTAGCAAACGGTAAGTGCATAAATGCAATGTTCACCGTCAGTCTGAAGGCGTTGTCTAGTTACGACTAGTTGATTCAGGTTTCCAATAATGTTCACAAGAGGATGGTCTTTAGTCCAACGATGTGTGGAGGGTTGATGTTGATATACATTATGCAGATTAGGAGGATTCAAATGGCTTGTGGATGATTCTACAACATCAGAAGTGGCAGTTTCATTAGCAAAAGGATTGAAGAACACATTTGGATCATAATCTACAGGTGTAGGTACTTCTTGGTTCAGAAAATCATCAGCTGGTTGAGCGTCATTGGATGCAGTTTGTTCGGCTGTTGTTGTAGAATCAATTGGAGGTGCTTCTTCAACAGTTGTTGTTGTTTTAAGTGTATCAGAGATTGGAGTATTATCAGGTTGAACAGCGGAAACAGTTGATACATCTGGAGCACGTTGATCAATATTATCACTAAACAGAGGAGCAAATAGCTGTTCCATTTGACGACGAGTAAGCTGTAGGCTTGGTTCAGCTGATGATGGGGTTTGGGGAAAGTTTAGACGGTTATGTCCGGGTTCCAAGCTGTTTTGCTCAGAAGCCATCTCAATAAGCTCATCGAAATTGGCATGAATCATTTCCATAATCTCCTTTGTACGACGATTCCAGATCCGGTATCCTTTAGAATTTTCACAGTATCCAACGAAGACTCCTATGTCAGCTTTAGCCTTGAGCTTTCCAAAGTCATCACGATCATTATTCGGTTAACAAAGAGAACCAAATACATGAAAGTGTTTGATATTCGATTTGCGGTTATGGATAAGCTCATAAGGTGTTTTATTGTGGCGTTTAGTGATCATAAAACGGTTCTGAGTGTAGCATGCAGTAGACACGGCTTCAGCCCATAAGTAATCTGGAAGTTTTGCATTTATCAACATCGTTCTTGCAGCTTCCACTAACGTACGGTTTCATCTTTCAACAACTCCGTTTTGTTCTGGTGTTCGTGCAATTAATGTTTGATGCTCAATTCCCACTTTTTCATAGTATGGATGAAGAGTTTGATTCATAAATTCAGTTCCTTTGTTCTGATCTGTCTGACTATGTTTCGGAGCTGAACTTGAATTTTCGTGAGAAAGGTGATGATCATCTGTGGAGCTTGATATTTACTTCGAAGAAAATAAACCCAAGTCCATCTTGAGTAGTCATTGACAATTACCAAAGTGTAGCGTTTGCAATTAATTGTCTGCACATGCATCTGGCCACACAAATCCATGTGAAAAAGATGAAGCACATGCTGAGAGTTGTGTTCCACCTTAGAAGGAAAGTGAGCACGAGTGCTTTTCCCTTATTCACAAGCTGAGCATAGATGATCTTTAGAATACCAAAATCTTGGGAGACCTTCATTAAGTTTGTAACGTGCAAGATTGGTTATGGTTCGAAAGTTTAAGTGTGAAAGACGACGGTGCCATAGCCAAGATTTTGTAGATGTTGCCTTAGAAAGTAGACAGATGGGAGATGAAGCAATCACGTCTTGCATGGAGATTGTGTAAAGACTTGATGTGTGGTTTCAAGACATAAGATCGTTTCCTTGTAGATCATGAATGAAATAAGTTTTCTCCCTAAAAGCAACTTCCAAATCTCCATCACAAAATTGACCGATTGAAAAGAGATTGTGACCGAGACCTTCCACATAATAAACTCTGCTAATTTCGATGTTGCCATTGATGTAATCTCCGTAGCCCATGATAGCTGCGAAGTGATCATTCCCAAACCTGACAGTGCCAATGAACTTTGAAACAACGTTTGATAACAGTTTGAGATTGCCTGTCATGTGTCAGGAACATCCGCTATCAACAATCCAGAGGATGATCTGTATCACCTGCATTACATACAGACGACACAGGTGGAATAGAAGTAGAGGTGGAACCCGATGAGTTAGAGGGTTCCGTTATAGTTACATTAGACACACACATGTTAATGATCTTGAGAATCCATTTAAATCCTGTTATGTTTTGTAACCATCTCTGCCAAGTCCAATTAGTCTTAACTTTGGTCTTAGTGAATGCACTATGTGATATTCTCTTCTTAGGAGGTGAAGTGGGTTCTATGGGTACATCAATGGTCGTGGCAGAAACATTAGTAGGCGGTTTACCTAGCACAGACTTAGAAGCATTAGTGGGTCTAGAGGTATTCCGTTTTCTATTGTTCCGCTTACAAGATAAGATAGCATTAGCAACACATTTATCATGACAACCAGAAAACATGCTTTTACGACAACCAACACAAGATGCTTCAAACATAACATTCAAAGTACTTAAAGGTTCAGCATTCGTTACATCACTTTGGCTATTACATTTGGCTAACGCAATGTCTAAAGTGGGTGCAACATGAATTTTATTCAAAGTCCTAAGGTGTTCTTCTACTTCAGAGGTCTTTATTGTTCTTCTCTTACGTTGCAACTTCCTACTTCTAGGATTTGCTCTTAAGCTGTGAAGTGCTAACGTTGGGAAAAGAGGCAACTATTCCTGTTTCAGTGGAAGGAAACACATTAGTATCTTGTGGTTTGTCATTAGGCGTTCTAGTGTCAATTTTAAGCAATCCTGGGGCAAGTACATGTGTGTTACTAGTCCTATCTTGTTTAAGTTTCACCAACTCCGCTTTCAAGTCATGGATAGTGTGTAACAAATCTTGATTTTCAGAGCGAGTGTTTCCATTATTTCGTAAAACTTCTTTGATATATGCAATATGATCATCACCATCTTTTGACGCTTGAGCACGAGTCTTTTTGAGTAAATCAAATATGACACTATATTCAGTTTTGACTTTGGCAATTTCTTGTTCATATTTTGAAATTCGACACTTTAAAGACACGTTTTCATCATCCAGTTGATCTATTTTTGGATCAAGAGATTTTGAACGCAACTGGTTGATCTTGGTTTGCAAAGCAAGTTCACGATTTTGACAATCTTTTTGACACCATTGAAGACGACGTTTTGCATTGGAAAGCTCATTTAACAATCGCTCATTTTCTATTTTTAAAGACTTGATTTATGACACATTATCAGTATTCTCAACATTTTCAACAGATGCAATAGAATCAACAGCGATATAATCAAATGCATATGCAACGGAATGTAGTAACACAACATTTATGGTATCAGCACAAATAACATCTTCCAAGAGTCGGTCAACATGATTTCTTAACATTTTCTTTTTACATTTAGTATTTGAAATCGATGTTTCTGTTTTCTCGAAAACTGTTTTCATAAGCCCAATCTCCTTCTGAAGTTCCCTTTCCCAATAGATTTCACGCATTTTTAAATTTCGAACATGTGGTAAAATCCCTTTCTGAAAAATATCCCTTTGTTGTCATGCAAACGGTGATTGAAAATGTTCAGCTTTGATTTCAGAATTAACTTCAATTGCATGTTCCAAAAGTTTGATGTCAGACATGAAAGTGTCAAAGTATTTTAGAACCTGACATCGTTCAGCTAATGTCTTTATTTCACTAAAAGAAGGTAAAGGACCATTAATTTGTGCAACATTGGGTCGGGAATTATCATTAGAAGAGGACTCAGGAGTAGGCGTGATAACCCAAGGTGTGTTAGAAGTATCCTGTTTTGTGACGAAATTTATGGCTTTTGAATAGTTAAATGGTTTGTTATAAACAACATTTTCCAATTTTAACCGACTCTCGTCTTCTGCATCTAATTCCTCCATACGATTATATTCAACAACGTTCATGATGGAGTCATCAATTCTATGTTCTGCTCTGTAAACTTGAGGATTTGGTTTGAATGCTCTATTAGAAAAACGTGGTTTGTAATCAGCAAGAATTGGTCCATATCCATTAGGATTTGGTTTAAAAGAAAACTTTTGAATTGTTGTGATTGACTCACCATGTTTGTAAACAACATTTTAAAACTCTTTGATTTTGTTTTGTAAGTCAACATTTTCCTCAAGATAGTCATCTATTTATTTCCTCGAATGCTTTTTATACTCACAAAACTGTTTTTGACAAGTTAACAACTCAGACTTGGCTTTTTGAGTTTCCGAAGTAAGAGCATTAAGTTGTTGTTTATGATCAAATTTCAATTGTTCTATTTGAGAAAACAAAGCATTCTTGGATGCAACTCGATCACAGATTTGTTTTTCCAAAGATTTTTCATTTTGGTAAGATTTAGCAAATGCGACTTCAAAACCTTTTTCACGTTTCTCTTTAGTTTGAAAAATGTTGAGTTGGAACTTATAGCATTCATTATCCTTAGTTAACAGTGCAATTTTATCTTGCAATTTCTTATTGATGTCATTGTACTTTTCCAGTTGAGATTGGGTGGTCTTAATTAAGTTGGTCATGAGCTCACGATCTGGATTAGACAAAGGTGCATCTTGTTCAACTTGAATCTCAACATGATCATTATTTAGATCCTCAAATATGACCACAGAGTCAACTTGATTATCATTATTAACCATAAGGTCATCTTGATCGTCAAATATAACTACGGGATCCATTTGATTATCTTCAGAATGAGATGTACAAGATTCATGTTGAACACTCTGAGCCTTGTCGGATGCAGATGTTGGCGGAGATATCAGATCATTAATGAGTATGTTTTGATCTGGTACCTGAGATAAGCCGTGAGTGTCATACACTGGGCCTGTGTCACTCATGTGGAGCTCTTGCATGTTTGCTATTAACATCACAGCTGCATTAGCCTGCAAGTCTTCCATGTCATCATCAGAATCTGCATTAGCCATGAAGCTCTGTTCCTTGTTGGTAAGGGTTCCACCAGCTTCATCCTTGAGAGCCAAGAGTAAAGCTTCTTTGTGATAAGTGTTGCCTCTTGTCCTTAGCTTTGGGCATGCATTAGCCAGATGACCCTTTTCATTACAGTTATAGCATCGGAGACCATTAACCCCAGTCTGAGCATTTCCCTGATCAACCACTTGAACCCGTTGTTGTGGAGCACCCATGTTATTCCTTCTATTAACATTAAACCCTTGACCACTATTCATCTGACGACCATTTCCATGATTCTGAACCTCAACTCTGCCATTGTTAACAACAACTTGATTCCTTTTATTTGATGAGGTGCGAATGCGGTTGTTGGATTTGTTAGCAAAGCGTTCGAAGGCTCTTACAATCATAACAAATCCTTGATTCAATGCATCGAAGGCTTCTGCATCCTCATTTGATTCACTGTAGAGTGCTTGATCATTGTTGTTGTTGTTGTATGGAAATAATTAAGTTTCTTGGGATTGTTGCTGTGATGGATCATATGGTGTAATCTGAGCAGTTGGTTGTGGAGGGTTTATGAAGACAGTTTGCAAGGTTGGGAATTGAGGATAACATGCTTGAGCCAATAAAGCAAGAGTTTGATTATCCAGAAGTGAAGGTGAAGCAGGGACCCCACGGATGATTCTTTCTTTGTCAACTTCCTTTTGGTGGTGCTTCAAATAATCATACAACAATCCGTATGTAGCTTGATGAAGATTCTTCGCTTGACGGATGAATATAACATACTTCTCCCAATCAAGACCAAGACAGCTCAGGAACTTTGTGTTGATTGCAATCCTTGGCATAATGATATTATGTTTATCCAAGTCATTGATGATGTCTGAGAACCGATGATGATATGACTATAATGTCTCCTCTGGTTCAATCATGAAGTGTTCATATGCTAAGTAGATTTTGGGTTCCAAATCTTCTTGATTGAGTTTAGTGCCTTCCATTAGAAGATGAATGTGCTCCCACATTGATTTAGCAGTCTTCTGAGCATCAACACTACGAAGAATCGGATTAGGTAATCCCAAAAGGATATATTGCATTGAAATTCCAGCGGCTTCTATGTGAAGAATTTAGTCAGTAGTAAGTTGATCAAGACCGACAACGTTGGTAACATCATCTCTTGGTGGATTAGCATTTGGATCTTCGGGTACAGTGAGAGTAGGCATCTGAAAAGGACCTTCAAGGATGACCTTCTTCAAAAACTTACGATGTGGCTTCTTTAGATCACAAAACCTAGAAAACCTTATCACCCATTGATCGTAGTTTCCGGGAGTGAGCATTGGAGGTCTGTCAAGGGATCCAGCTTCATGAATGGATTGTTGGCTACTTAAAGCTTCACACATCTTTGCAAACCAAGAGGGTTCCTTTGGTGTTGTAACATTCATAGCATACTTAGTGGGATACTAATTTTGAAAGTAGGTATAATTTTGTACTTGTTGACGAGGGTTTGGTGGAACCATTTGTGGTGGAAGAGGATTTGCTCCTTGAGGAAAGTGTTGAAATTGTTGCAATTGTTGTGGAGATGGTGGAGGATATTGTTGATAGAATTGTTGTTGTTGTTGTTGTTGTTGTTATTGAGGATACTCATGAGGAAAGTAGCTAGAGTATGGTGGTTGAGACATCTTGAAACTTGTGTTGATGATGGATCTTTGTAGTCGAATGAAACTTAGAGTTTGTTGATGAAGTAGCCTTATGCGTAAAAAACCAGCTTAGGCGTAGAGAGTACCTTACGGGTAATAACCACCTTACGCGTATACAAGCGCTTACGCGTAGTGAAAGCTTACGCATAGACTTGAGAAAAACATAACTTAGGCGAAAACCAAAGACTTGGGAGTAGAATCCTTATGTGTAATACTTCCTTAGGCGTAAGACAAGCTTAGGCTTAGGAAAGGCTTAGGCATAAGAGTATTCTACGCGTAAGTATGTAGCTTAGGTGTAAAAACTAGGGTTTTACCCAAGAATCCTTTACACTTATACCAGTGTAAAAGATATCCAAAGTCGAAGTGTTTTCAGGCTTATCCAAGCAAGAAAACACTGAGTAAACCAACATCACTGAAGATCAAATGATGAATCTCTTACGCTTAACTTCTGCTTAGGCATAGACGTTGTGCTTACGAGTAAAACTAGGGTTTTGTTACGAGTAGAAAGTACCAAAAATGCACCAAAACTGATTTTATGCTCAAAAGTGGTTTGTAACCTGATTTTAATGATGAAATAGCTTCAATATCACCAAAATAACAAGAAAGTTTGAAACTTGATGAACCAAAATAAATTTCACCCTTACATGTAGACAGAACCACACGAACAAAACCAAGCTATAAAACTATTCTACACATGTAAAGTTTGATACTTGATGCTAAAAACTTAAACTTTAACACTAAATAAACCTTAAACCACAAATATCTTGAGTTTACAAGTGTAAAAACTAAAGCTTTTATGCGTATCAAAAGTTATGCATGTAAAACTCACGCGTATGAAAATGTAACTTCAAAAAACAAAATGTTTCACCCAACTAGATGGCGATTGATACCATTGTTAGGTCACCATAATGTAACACAAGCATCAATATGTAAGAAATATAGATGAGATAGAGCGGATGAACACTACACACACAATATCCACGAATGATATAAGAAAGGTTATGCGTATGATATTGATGAAAGTGAACAACCAACCTTCAAATGAAGGTTTACAAAGGTATTTATAGGGGAAGGGAGCTAGGGCAACATGTCTAGTCCCTTCCTCATTATTGGGCTTGGGCCAAGGCCTATGGGCTTTCTACATAAGCCTTGCCATTTATAACTAACATAAAAGCCTAATTAAGCAACCTATTACATATTGATTACTAACACTTGAAACATAGTTTAGGAGTGATTCCAACATATTTCAAAACACAACTCATTTCTCTATTTAGTTACAAGGGTTTGGTATCATCGTGTATGGTATCGACTCGAAAAGACTTCATGAATGCACTATATTTCTAACAATGCGACTCACGACGACACAATGCAACTTCTAAGTGATAAGCTTTAGAGTTTAATAAATAAATCGTTAGATCTTATCAAATTCGTAAACTCGATAAACTCAACCATTTATTTATTTCACTTATTATTCCAAAAACTAGTCACATCCTAACGAGTTATAAGGATAATTTGTTCATTAATACCTTTATCCTACGCACATAACGGGCTCTTATTGTATTCGTCAACCCAATAAGTCTGCTATCTACGTGGGTTAAACCTATTAATGGCAAGTCATCCGCAAACCATGCATAACCCACAATGATTATTATACACTCATAAATGACATATTTTGGTAAACGTGCCCTCAAAACATTTAATAACTCGTTTATTATAAAAATTTCTATTTTTAAGTCATTAGTTCCCTTTTAAATATCGAATAACAAGGCGAATCTTGTTATTAAATATTTAATATTAGAACTTACTATTTTCTCTTTTTATAGTTTATTTACATGTTTATATATATATTACGTCACATATTCAATATACATTTCAAGTTATTATCCGTCTCGAGTTCACAAGTCCGAGTCATGACTCTCGGCTTTTGATATGTCATATTGTCCAATAAATAATATAAGTCCATGTTACGGCGTTTTCGGTGTAAACCGAGACTAGAAAGTCACGGTAACACCGACGTTGCGTAAAGTTCACATATATAACATCAAGTCCAAATAAACAATTCCACTCGTTACCGGCCCTAAACCTATGGCTCGGCAACGTATCAACAATCTCCAATCAACTCATATCAATCCCAACATCCAATCAAGTATCAACCCGCTCCCAAAACCATTGTCGAGACCCTAATGGTCCCGAATTAGCCACGGTTAAAACCACGTGAACCAAACAAACCCTAAAGGTTCCTTCCTCGCGTGTCGTCCAAACACTACATGACCGGACCATCTTTGGTCCCGGTCACTCCTAACACCAACAACAACCTCCAAAATATTACCAAGACAACCAAACTCGAACCAAAATGGTCCTTGTGGGTCTCGGTTACACCTAACGCCACCCCAAACGGACCTTTTGGTCCTTTGTGGCTCTCGTTCACTTCCCCCAATGCAACCCAACATCATCAAACCTCCATTTCCAACAATAAACCACACAAAACATTAAAACAGCAAATGAAAATGCATAAATACGAGACCCGACACACATTATCACGTTTTTATTATGTTTAAAACTAGTTTAACGTGTTTTGTCCATCTAAACCCAAACAAAACGAATGGATCGAGACATATACACATCGTACGAGGCAACAAAACCTCAAACGAGTGCATATCTTGTTTCCTTTACCTTTCTTTTTTCCCGATCTATATTTGTAACAAGAAAACACGAAAAAGAACGATATTTATTTGCGTTTTGGGTGATGAAAAGGTGGAGTGGGGGCGCGTGTTATATACCAACAGAAAGAGGAGAACAAGGTAGTTTGTTTGGTGGTGATGGTGAGACACCACGCTCGGCGGTAACAGCGGTGGAGGGAGGAGAAGGTGGCGGAGGTTATGGTGTATAGAGAGAGAAAGTGGAAATTAGGGTTTGGGTGGAAGAAGATGGAGTGTGTGTGTGTTTGTGAGTGGTATTTATATTTTTGAGGTCGGCACTTAATAAAAATTATTTTGGGACAAGGGGGCACCGGCCACATATAACCACGGGGATCAAAGTCGTGATTTTTGTAAACTTTCCCGAACTAACATTCACGGGCTCGTATATCTTATAATTAGTGTCCAACTATTTTTATTAATAACTTTATTGTCTTTAATTACCTTTTTCCACGAGTTTTGATTATTAACACGCCTTATTCCTACGTAACGAGTTTAAAGTTACTTTTTCTCTATTTTTAGATTTTTACTGTGCCGACTCAAGCAGTGCCTAACATTATGGGCCATAACTCATTCGATACCAAAATAAATCGTAAAAGCAAATAAACAATACCAAGTCAAGTCATGATTATCCAGAATAGCTCCTATAGGCAATCTACTCGATCTAACTAGCGTAATGCGGTTACCTAAAAGGGCTCCCTAATTTGCCAATTGTCACAGTTGAGCCAATTTAGAGCCCAATGGTCTTTGACTAGTATTTGAAAATAAAATATCTTAAGTGTAAATTTTATTTATTTATTTATTTATCTGTTTTTATTTTTTATTTTTATTTTAATATTTTTTGGTAACCATGATTTCTGATCTTTAGGCCGACTAATCCTAGAGGTTTTAACCCACCGCCATACAAACTCAAACCAATTCAAGTAAAGCCCTCCCTTTTCAGGAGGTTGGTGTGGCCACTTAAGGTTGGTTGCACCTAGCAGGAATTGAACTTGAGACCTCATACATTTTAGAGTGATAGTCACAAGCCCTTTTCTCACTAGGCCACCCTTAAGTGGTTTCTTAAGTGTAAATTAAGTCCTTGAATGAATAAACATTCATGTAGTAATCTTCATCATAGACAAAGAAACTCTCACCACTTCTTGAGGCAAAACTTAGTAAGTGAAGTCCCTAAACCAGAAAGAAGATGTAGGAGTCAGTGAAGATTGACAATAACTCACCAACTCCTTTGATCTCCTCAACACTCAAGAGCATTCTGAAACTCGATATCTAAGAAAAATATCTAAATATCTGATATGTTATGTGGAAATATATCATTTAATCAGCTAGGTAGTATATCTAACAATGTTAACGATAAATTAAGATAACATGAGCGATGGGGCATTGGATCATTAAACACGACTTAACCTTTCAATCGGTTAGTTATAGAAGTGGCTCTAGTTTACGGTCAGATGAATGAAGCGCCAGGAGTTTGTATGAGAGTTGGTTTGACTGCCACGCTTCTCATAGTGGTAATTCATTTACGTTGAGCCAATTTGGAGCCCGATGGTCTCTAACTAGTATTTGAGCATAAAATATCTTAAGTGTAAATTAAGTCCTTGAATTAATAAACATTCAGGTAGTCATCTTCAGATTTCATCATAGACAAAGAAAGTCTCACCACTTCCTGAGACGAAAGAAGATGCTTGCTGCAGTCAGTGAGTACTGACACTAACTCACCAACTATCCTTGATCTCCTCAACACTCAAGAGCATTTTGAACTTAGATATTTAAGAAAAATATCTAAATATCTGATATGTTATATGGGAACTTTCTTAGGAAAGATAAGTAGAAAGACACTGTATCCAAGAAAGGCAAACAAAGTACAAGAGTTGGTATAAATGTGTGAACAGTTCCCTAAAGTGAGATTGGACATATTCTAAGAATAGAACCATTTAATGTTTCAAGGTAGAAAATTTACTTTATATTTAGATGTCTGACACGTCCCTATTACCCCACAGGTAACCACCTTGTATTATGCCTATAAAGACAATGTCTCAAAGGAGTAAATTCTATGTCTTGTAATTAATGTAATACATATTACAGATATCATTTACTCCTATATAAGAACTAAGTCTCTGAATCTATTCAGAGTATTTACCATAGTTCTTTCTTAAACAATAACTTTGGTGTATGTTTAAGTTAAGCGAGAAGATCACCAAATATTGTCATTCAACTTAGATTGTTATTCCATAAATAATCTTACTAAATTCTTTGATTTATTTCTAACATGAATTTAAATATTGAGAATACTTGTGTAAATCTTTATTAATTTTTTATCTTTGTTAAACATTTTAAACATACTTTACTAAGCATGGTAGTTGGTTAGATAACATAGGTTAATATTTGTAAGCAACTAAAAGGGAATAATAAATGGTATAAGAGCTGTTTGATTTATAAAACTTCTTTCATAAACCATGCCAATGTTTGTAAAATCAATATCCTACCATGTCTAGTAAAGTACAACAACATGTATGTTAATACAAATACACCGTAAAAACGTTTATTAATATTTAGCGATCTCTTTGTGTTTTGTTGATAACAAATATAATGTTATCATAAGTAAAATTATAAGGGTACATGTTATTTTTGTTAAGCATTTACATATAGTCATTTAATACAAATTCTTGTAATAAATCATTTGTTGTAATAGTTTATTAGGATGGGTAAAAACCACAATCCATGACCCATTGTATTAACCCATGATCCATTTGCATCTATTAGATACATTGTATCTAAATAAATAACCATGGACCAACCCATAACCCATGACCCATGACCATTAACCCAAAAACCCATGGGCAAAGAGGAGCGGCCCACAGATCCCTGGAGTTACACTAGACGGATCCCTTAAGCATGGGATCCGTGGGATCCGTGCAACAGTGGCAAGATTTTTCCTATAAATAGAGAGCCATTTCTTCATTTTTACTCACCCCCTCTTCTTACTAACTCTCTCATATATTCTTACACTCTTCTAACAAAAGATCACTTGATCTAGAGAGTTGTTCTTCTTTCTTCTATTGTGATTCTCATATATGTCCTTCTCTAAGGTGAGATCACGAGCATTCTACAAGTCATCCAAGCAAGGAGTCCTTGATTGATTTGTTCCACCACAAGATTTATGTAGCAAAGATCTTGTACTTGATAGTTCACATATTTGTTGTGTAATAGTTGTAGCCGAACCACTATAAATCGGTTGTGTCATTTCTATCCCTTACTTTACTTTCTTTATTTGCATTACTCTTAGATCTATACTCTCTCTTCATCCATATGATTTCACATAACATCGAATCTAAATTATTTGGAAACTAACTTAAAATCGACAAAACTATTCAACCCCCCCCTTTCTAGTTTTCCACAATTGGTATTAGAGCTAAGTTTATAAAAGTTTTAAAGTAAACCGTATATTAAAAACTTTTCGATCACTATAGGTTTTGAAAATTACAAGGAAGGGCAATCCATGCAACCACCTCCACTACTTGAAACTAATGGTTTTATTTATTGGAAAAATAGATTCGAAACGTATGTGAAGTCTAAAGATATTGATATTTGGTTCATCATTGTTGAAGGCGATTTTGAAGCCACTCCAAAAGATGAAAATGGAATTTTAGTTAACATACCTCATGATAAACTCACCGATGAAATTAAGAAAAAGCTTTCCAAAAATAGTGAAGCTAAAATGGTTTTATATAATGCTTTACCCAAAAAGGAATTTGAAAGAATCTCCATGCTTAAAACCTCTAAAGAAATTTGGAATTCTTTAGTTGTAACTCATCAAGGTAATCAACAAGTGAAAAACAATAAAATAGATTTATTTGTTCAACAATATGAACAATTTTCAATATCGGATGAGGAAACTATAGATCATTCTTTTGCTAACTTCAGTACTATAATTACATCTTTACAAGCACTTGATGAATCTTTCTCTAGCCGTAATCATGTTAGGAAATATCTAAGGGCACTTCCATCCAAGTGGAGATCTAAGGTGACGGCAATTGAAGAATCAAAAGACTTGACAATCCTCACCCTTGATGAACTCATAGGCAACTTAAAGGTCTATGAGCTTGTCCTTGCTAAAGATTCCGAAGCCTGAAAAGTAAAAGAGAAGCATAAATCTCTTGCCCTTAAATCCAAGAAAGTCTCAAGCGATGAAGAGAACTCCTCTTCAGATAGTGATGATGAGGAGTATGCCATGGCGGTAAGGGACTTCAAAAAGTTCTTTAGAAGGAAGGAAAGATAGGTCAAATAACCATATGACGAAAAGAAAGGATTCTGGAAAAACAAAGAGGACGAGAAGGCAAGGGATGATCGTGCTTGCTTTAAATGTGGGGACCCAAACCACTTTATTAGTAAGTGTCCCAAACGCGATGATCAAAAGGCATTTATGAGCGGTTCATGGGGAATGAGCGAGGAGGAGGACGAAGAAATTTGTCTCATGGCAAATGACGAGGTATGTCACGAATACTATAGTAGCTCATCATTAGATGATGACTCATTGCATAATGAATATGATAAAATTTGCAAAACTAGTTTAAAAGTAATCAACAAAAACAAGTTTTTGAAAAACCAAAACCAACGTTTAGAAAAGGAAGTCATAAAGTTAAAGGAAAAATTAAAACGTCTAGAAAAGGGGAAGATAGCAAGTGGCGAATGTGAAGTTTGCGTTAAACGTCAAACACTAGTTGATCATCTAGACTCTAAGATTGCTAGAATGAACACTAATACCTTAGATATGATATTGGATAGTGTTTGTTAATACAAATAAGCCGTAAAAATATTTATTTATATTTTACGATCTTCTAATGTTTTGTCGATAACAAACGTAAAATCATTTTAACGAAACAAATAAAATACGTAAATGG
>BPTQ01000007.1:195470944-195624283 GCA_019973895.1 Chrysanthemum seticuspe
TACTTTCGTTTTCTCTTATGATTTGCTATTGCCTATACTTTATTTCACTTACTCGTTATCGTTTTAGAAATAGTAAAGTTTCGTATTCAGTATTAAAGTTTATTTCAAATATCAGTTGATGGTGCTCGGGTCTTGAATATAGTCTAGTGTAAGTATAAGTGTGTTCCGTTGTAAACATCCCCTCTGGATGGTCTCAATACTTCCTGCACGTGCGTGCGTCGTAGTTAGTAGTCTATTGTATATTGTATATTGTTTATTGTCTAGATCCTACGTAGGTATGCGGGGAAGGATGTATAAGTGTTTATACGAAGTGGTAGGTCTCTGCACCGTCTTGTAGTGAGATGACGGGATCTCAGTATAGTCTCCACGTAGTGACTATGGCCAAATATTTAACTAGTCATGGGGGTTCCATGTCCGTATCAGTGATGCACCTCTGATATGACTCTAGGGCAGTAGAGTGATGTTCTGCCACGTCTCTGGATGGTGAAGCATATTTGTGAATATGTAGGAAGGGGCGTATGGATGCATCCTAGATCTGTTATTTGTTATATGTTATATGTTATCTGATGATTGATGCTGCGTGCGTGCACGTCCTTCATAACTCTGGTAGGTCTCCCCTACAAATGTTGCCTTGTGTGAATATGAATGTGATCTGATATAAGTTCTGGGCTCGTGGTAGTTGACTATAAACTTTATTTGAAATTATGACTTATGCTTTGAAATGATAAAGATTTTGCTATTGCTCATTCACTTTATTTCATATCCGTTATCGTTTAGTATTCTCTTTTGCTTTCATATCTGTTCACTGGGCTTTTGAAGCTCAGCCGCACTTTTCTTTTCTTCCGCGGCAGGTATCTAAGCATTGGAAGCTGGGTTGCTTTGGGATGAGTGCTTGAGTGGACTTACCTTAGAGATATTAGCTTTGATTTCTTATGATGCCATTTAGACTTATTTATTTCGGATATTATGTTGAAGTTTATTATGTTTCCGCTGGGACCTATGTTTTGAAGTCATTTTGACTTGGATTATTTTCCGCATTTATGTTAAGACTTTCTTTTGGTTATTTGTATTTGCTTTGATATGACACCATTACTTGTGATTCCTTTACCCTTGGCGGGTCGGGGCGTTACAATAACCCATTAGGCAAATACATTGAATGTAGTGGGTACAACCCAAAGCCCATGACCCATGGAGCTTGACCCATAACCCATTGCATGACATCATGCTTATATCATACATGGATAATATCCATAACCCATGGATCAACCCATACCCAAGTGACTAAGTGCATTGCACTCAAGAGATACATTGTATCTAGCCAAAGATCCATGGATCAACCCATGACCCATGACCCATAACCAAAATACCCATGGGTAAAAGGGAGCGTCCCACGAATCCCTAGCTTTACACTAGATGGATCCCTTATGGAAGGGATCCGTGGGATCTGGGGAACAGTAGATTTTTTCCTTAATAAATAGTGAGCCATTTCTTCATTGTTTCTAACCCTTTCTAACATACTTTCCCCTAGAGTTGAAAACTCTCTAACCTCAGATCCAAGAGATCTATGTTTGTAGTTTTGTTTTTGTGTGATCTTCTAGGTTCCTCTTAAAGGCGATATCACCACCTTTGAAGTCGAGCAAGCTCAAGTCCATGAGTTTCCATGCTTCCTCATCATCAAGACTACTGAAGTCTTCTTGTTGATGATCGTTTATCTTTTACAAAGAAGTGTTGAAGACATTTGTGAAAGGTGTCTTAAGTGTCAAGACGAAGATATTAGTGAATGATATTTATCGTCCACATCATTAGCATTTGTGGTAGGTGCTTAGAAGTCAAGACAAGAAGCATTAGTGAAAGGTGCTTAGAAGTCAAGACACAAGACATTAGTGAAGAGTGTCTTGAAGATCTAGTTAAAGGCATTAGTGAAAGGTGCCTTAGATGTACATTCGATATGGTGTGTTTCGATGTACAAGATAGACTAGTACTAGATCCAAGGATATTGATATCCTTGATGATGTTGTAGAAAGGAGTTGATCTCCTTTGGGATTAGTTGTTGGTGTAGTGTTGGGTAGTAGTTCCTCCATAGTAATGGAACTAGGTGCTTAGCCTAGTACCTAATAAAGCGTAGGCGACGTTGTGATAGGATTAGTTCTCCTTGGAGTGAAAGAACTCGGTGGTTAGCCTAGCATCGTATAAAGGGTAGGCGACGTTGTGTTAGGTGTGGTTCGCCTTGGTGTGAAAGAACTCGGTATTTAGATTTGTATCGGAAAAAGGTGTAAGCGACGTTGTGAAGGCTTCTCCGCCATAAGGAGATTGGTATAGTGATTACGAACTCTCGAGTAGGTGACTCAGGGAGTGGAGTAGGGCAAGGAAGGTGTCCTTGTAGCCGAACCACTATAAATACTAGCGTTGTGGTTTTGTGCTTCTTACTCTTATCTTTTCATTACATACCTTTATATGCTTGTTTATCAACATCCAACACACACGTCCAAATAGATTGACATAAGTCGATCTAAATAGTTTAAAAGGAAGTTTTAATTCGCAAAACTATTCAACCCCCCCCCTTCTAGTTTTCCACAATTGGCATCAGAGCTTCGTTACCAAGTTTCCTAAAGTATATTGTACTTTAAAAACTTGATACGATCCATGGTTAATTGAAAACTACAAAGAAAGTTTTTCATAAAAACAAACACCATGTCTTTTAAAACTATTTGTTTGGATGTTGATTTGATAACAACATTTTTTTATTCAATGTTTCATTTAATTGCACTAATCCTCTTTGTCATATTGATTAGTCAAAGCTCACATCTATCAAGCCATAGGATTTGCTTGATAATAAAGATTACCTTCCCTAAGAAGGTATCTTACGCATAAAGGAGCTGGAATTGACTTCTGACACTTGCTGTGTCATTTGTAAAGTCATTCCGAAGTGCATTTGAGGTATGACTTTCCACTTATCTCTAAATGATATTAGTTTAATAAAGAAGTGTGATTACTTAGGTATTTACTTGAGTAGATTTCGTATATACACATGTTTTACATGTAGCTTCATTAGGAAGTTTTTTTTCTCACATATGTGTCACTCTTTCGTCTAAAAATCATGGTTTATAAAATTTGTGTTTTATCTCATTTAATCCAAAAATCATATATTTCAAATAATAAAACAAAACACAAATCTCAAAAATTCCTCCTTCCCTATAAATAAACCCACCGTCTTCCACTCAACCAAATCCTCACTTTTTCAAATGTTCCAATTTCAAAAATTTCCTCTCATTCAAAACTTCATCTTCCTCTCCATTTTATCCCAACCGAAACCAAGAAGGATCATCTTCAACATGGTTTACATCGCCCTCGTTCTCATCATCTTAACACTCATCGCACATGTGTTCCCTATGATGAAGTTCACATACGGAGACATTTACTTTGTGTTATTAATCTACATTGGGGTTATATACCCAATCCTTTGTATCATTCTAAGTATTGAAATGAAATATTATTAATAGTCTAGTTTATCTAGGTTATTATTATCATAATGTGTTTGTCATATGTCTCGTACTCTTTCGTGGTACATTAGAAGTCATGTATGCATGCTAAAAGAAAATGTAGGCTAAATCACATATCTTGGTACAAAATTGTAAAACCTATGTGTTAATACAAATAAGCCATGAAAACGTTTATTTATATTTTACGATCTTCTAATGTTTTGTCGATAACAAATATAAAATCATTTTAACGAAACAAATAGAGTACGTAAATAGTTTGAGTTAATTGTTTTCTAACACACTTACGCTTTCACATAAAACACTAAAACAAGTATAAGTGATTTTATGATTTAGATACATATGTACAACAACTAGTGTTTACATATTGGGTTAAACATATACTTAAACTAAGTATACTAAAATGGGTAAAAACTAAGTGTATGCTAAATTGGGTAAATACAAGTATATACTAAATGGGTAAATACTTGTAGGATCGTTATTTTATTGTGTTGATGATTCGGGTGGTCTTGGATGATCAAAATACATGTTTGCCATAGTTAGAGAGTTAGTAGAGAGAGAGGGTGTTCTTGCCAGAGGTTTACACAAAGTATGGAATATTAGATTGAATGAGAAGCACCACCCCTTCCATGGATGGAAGGGGTATTTATACTTACAGACTACACGACCTCCTATCGGCTTGTGGATCAGGGATACAGTGGGTAAAGACCCGTCCTTCCTCCACGGTGTTGCACTATACTATTCTACGCTACAAACTAACTAGTAAACTACTAAATAACGTAAATAAAGATATGTCTACGAGCTAACTTATGCTAGATAATATTAGGGGTGACCGACTCTTCACTATGGAATTTTCTAATTCCTAACAATCTCCCCCTAAGGGAGGTCACCCCATATTTTACATTTTGAATCCTAGCATTCTGTTCTTGACTTTGTTCTTGAGCTCGTAGACTACAATTCTTCAATTCCGCAATCATTGTGGTTTTGTAGTGCAACTTCAAAGTCCGAGTGCATTTGTACTTTCAGTGGAGGTCTTTGTACTGATCCACATCTTTGATGATCTTCGAGCTTTCTTTGAGATCATCAGCCACAGCAAATCTCTCTGGATCATCCATAGTTGTGTTGCCTTCATGTGATGTTGTGACATTCGGACCGACATGCTCACACTTTTGAATCATAACATCTTTCCATCAGAGTAGCGGAAGCCTTACTGGTTCATGATATTTGCAGCAGCGTAGCAGAAGCATAATATAAAAATATCATAACCAGGTTATGTAGATATGCACCAGTCATGATTTCTTCAATTAAGTGTGGTTGCTGTGAACATGCGGCTTTGGATTGACTCCTCAATTCTGATCAGCTGCAATCGTCGGGGTGTACCTGCATACGACAGTTAGCAATAAAGCGCACGAAAGTGTCTTTGATCACTTTCGTTGAATTGAGGTACACGGCCCACTGTTCCCCGTTGATCAGTACAAGTACTGCCTGTGATCAGGTAGGATTCCTAAGAATCTCCTTGACAGGGTTTCGCAGCTGTTCTAGCTGTTCTCAAACCGGAACGTCTCAAAGAAGACAACACGGAGTGAGTGAACCAGCAAATTGAGATTCACTGATTGATGAAAAATGATTTGAAAAACAATCGCGTATTGCTTGAAGAAAGAGTTTTTGCAATACGACGAAGGTTTTATGAGAAAGATCAATTTTCAATCAAAATACTTTTTGTATTAGAGAATGAGAACACATTCGACGTGCTAGCAAAAAGAAGAGATTCGCACATCGAACGGTTTTTCTAAAAGTAATTTTTTTCAATCAGAGATACTTTTTGTGTTTGAAAACATGAATACACATTCGACGTGCTAGAGAAAAGACGGTTTGCACATCGAACGGTTTTTCCAAAAGTATTCGTCAATTCCAATCCTGGACCAAGGTTGATTCAAGATTGAATCTCCCCATCGTTTCTATCCAGTTGTCACAAGTTTAATCTTACAAGAAGTTCTCACATGTTACCCACCAAGAGCTTGTTTGATGTTGGCTCTAGAAGGATTTCCATCTTCATCGTGAATATTTTCATATCACTCGGATGTTCTGGCAATACCACAAGGATAATGCGTAGGACTTTTAATATATACTTACTTTCCACATTGTGTGAAAAAGCAAGTCTTCAAGAATTTAGTGTCCTAACGAGATATTGTGGATGATCTCTTGGCTCTAGACTCAATAGTGCATTTTTGGTTCCTTTGCCGGAGACTAGGGAGAGGGTCTCCTTCTTCAATATCAACAATCTCTAAGAGAAAGTCGATAGATTATGTAGGTTCCCCGTGAGAATGAAACAAGCCCTTTTAAGAGGAACTTGAGTGGTTTGGGAAGTTTAGTGCAGTGCATCACTGGGTCCATGATGTCTTGTCTTCAATACCAGTGTTACCTTAGTAACCACCAGTAGCATATGAATTGAACCCGGTTTCTGCCCTAAGGTTGAATTGATGGAGGGCTATTTCTTTTCACCCTTTTATCATTCATTTCTTTTTCATTCTTCAACCCCTTCAGTGCTTACCGAGACTTCATAACTAGAATCTTGTTGGGTTTATTCCAGTACTAGCTCAGTCTCAGTCTGCACTCTTCCCATTCCTCACTTTTCTCCTTTTTTCAATATACCTAAGGACTCTACACTATCTAGTGGATTGTCCCTGGGTAGATCCCTCCGGTTCTAGCGGATCATGGGAACGAATACCTAACCTAACCATCCTTATAACACCATGCATATAGTAAATTGGTCGGTCTTTTGGTATTGTTCTTTCCTTCATGAAACCAATCGAAAAATCATTTGGAAAAACAATCAAGGTACTTGTGATCCGAGATCAAAGCATTTTGTACCTTAATAGTTTTGATCATTTTCGAAATGCTCCCCCTCAACATGTGCATACGATTTAAAATTGTTTGGCACATGGAGGCAAGAGTTCTTTGAAATAATTTCTTTGAAATAATTTCTTGATCACAATTTCCTTAGAAAAAGCCATTTGAATTTCTTTGGTAAAATTCTCCCCCTGAATATGTGCATAGGATATTTGAAATCATTTAATCACATAGAGGCAAGAGTTCTATTGAAGCACAACCACGATCACAAAAGCCATTAAGAAAACCATTGGAAAACTCAATCAAGGTACTTTATGATCTCTTTTAAAAAAAACTTTTGTACCTCGATGGTTTTGCTCCCCCTCAATATGTGCTTCGAGATTCGAAAGCGTTTAGCACATACGAGGGAGCAGCCTGCACAATTGAATCAAAACGATCACCTTTTATCAAATTTCATTATTAAATCACAAATTCTCCCCCGATCAAAAATATCAAACCCTTTGAGATTTTGGATCCCAAGTGATTTAATTTGGTTTAGAAAACATGGGAGAAAATGTGGCCTTGTTTAAATACTCATCTAGTCTTTGGATAGATCCTCCTCCTCAACATGTGCATTGTGTATTTGAAATCGTTTGGCACATGGAGGCAGGAGTGCCTTTGAATGACTAAAACCAATTCCATTAAAACAGATTTGAGATTTAAATCACGACCTCTCACCCGATCAAA
The DNA here is from genome assembly GCA_019973895.1 of Chrysanthemum seticuspe. Taxonomy (NCBI): domain Eukaryota; kingdom Viridiplantae; phylum Streptophyta; class Magnoliopsida; order Asterales; family Asteraceae; genus Chrysanthemum; species Chrysanthemum seticuspe. Next base: position 195,478,018 of record BPTQ01000007.1, read on the forward strand.
GATTTCAAACCATTTGAGATTTGTGATCCCAACTGATTTAAATCATTTAGAAAAATTTGGGGAAAGACGTGGCAAGATTCAATTTTGAAAGATGACAGATAAGGACCATTTTAAGACATTAAAGATTGTTAGTGTCAGGTATGATAGTTTTTAAGAGATCTTTTAAGTAAAACAAAACAATTTCACAATCAAACAAGAACAGAAAAAATTTCATTTTGAAAGACCTTGATTCTAAAGAAAAGATCATACCATGACATAACATTAAATCTTTAGATCACCACATATATTGTACAATCCGGACTTTTATGAAGCAATATTGATTGAAAATAATTTATTTTAAATCACTCTCCCCCTCAATCGATGACCGAAGTCAATAATTGAGTGACTTAAGTTTTGATAAAATGAAGTCCGGTGATTTTCAAAATTAAGTCCAATTAATTTTCAAAACAATATTTTCCATTTTCAAAACAATTTAATCAAATTATTCAAAATTGTTTAAAAATGGTATCCTGCACAAAGATACAATAGTGGTTGAGAAACTTCCGTTGTTGTTGCTGTGGGGGTTGGAAGAAAACCGTCTGCAGACGCAGTGAGACTTCTTCTTACGTTGCATTTTGAATGCCAACTGAGGTCAAATTAAGCTCCGTTTCTTCAATCACTTAGAAGAAAACCATCTGCTGATGCAGTGAGACCTCTTACGTTGCATTTATGCCAACTTTCCACAGAAGTCCAATTAAGCTCCGTTTCTTCATTTGTCAACCCAAGATATAGTTACCCTTTCCTTTCGGCATCCAATCATCTTCAATTGTGGGATCCGGATCGGGAACATTCTTATAACCAATATACCTGCATACGTTAGTGAACACACATACAGATATATGGTGGTCGACATCACCCATAACAACAATCGACTAATTAAAGTCAATTCAACATAACTGTCACACCCCCAATTTACCTGTTTTGCAGCAGAATGGAATTCCTGGGGGATTGACTGTCATAGCACCACATCACAGTTATATTGAACGACCTAAAGTGTCGTTTTAAAAACACATCGTTTGATATTTAACAAAAGCATTCAGAGTTACAACATCGGTCCCAAAAGGTTTACAAAGTTTGCGGAAACATAAATATAATACAAGTCCAAACGATGGTTTTGAAATAAAGTGCCATAATGTACAATAATGTAAGTCGACGCCGCGACTCAAAAGGTAGGTCCCTAAACCATGTCATGATGATAATGCCTCAGTTACCTGAAAATACATTGCTAAAAACGGTCAACAATAATGTTGGTGAGAAATCATAGGTTTATGTAAATGTTTTATACGACTACACAAGTATAGATCAGGCATGACAATCAAGTCACGTAAAAATGTTACAATTGCAATAAGCCCATGACCCCGAAACTAGACTGTTCATAATGTATGCCCCTGCAGAGTGTTTGCCAGACAACTCCGTAATGTTATCAAATGAAATGCATCCGTATGACAAGTTGGGATTCACCAACTCGGATGGAGGCGTCACCCTCGATAGATCTATCCACTCATCCTCGCTTCAAAGATTAACGGTTCATGTTCAGGTAATGGGGACTTTCAATTGGCAAATGTGGTAACTTAAGCAATGTAATGAATTTAATGTACTTGGTATCGTAATAAAAATGTTGTGCAATGTATTCTCCCCCGTAGGTTTGAAAATAATTAAAAGTGTATACGACGGGGCTATGAAAACTCACTTGGATAACTGGAATGATGACAAAAGTGAGTACACCGAGGTATAATGTGATGCGTTAACCGGGACCTATTACGAATGATATGATATGTAATGAGTTGCAATGTAATGTTATGATATGCATGCATTACGTATGTTATTTATACCATTTGCGAGTTTTGCAAAATATAACTTATCGTCGAAAAATACTCTTTTGACGTCTTGACCCTTCAAAAATGACTTTACAAGTTTTTACGTCAAAATGTCATCCTACAATGGTTTTATAATGATTTATAGTGAAATTATCACTTTTCGTCGCAAAACAATGTCGTCGGAAATTTCATGAAATTAACAAAAATGGCTCCGAAAAACTAGTCGTAAAATGGTGTACGTCGATCGTTAGAGAACGAACTCGACGGTTTTGGAAAGTTTGTATCGAAACCTAAAAGTTTCAGTTCAGGAGTTTTCGTCCAAAAGGTCTCGAACATAAAGATAATAAGGGTTAAAGATAGTGATTTTGGCTAATTGTAGTGCAAAAAGTGAGTTTCGGCCAATTTTGAGCAACCGTAATTAAGTTATTATAACTCCGCTATACAAACGGCTTGTTGTTTTGAAAAATATGCTCGGTGAACTTGATTTTACTAGAAGACATTTCGTTCCAAAAAGTTTTGCATCATAGTTAAAAACAGCCCTCAACATGGACGTTACAGCTACCGTAACACTTGTATCGTAGAAATAATATAGTTTTTCAGAAAATAATAGTTACGGCAAGTTTGTAAAAACGTGCATATCTTTGTCGTTTCAAATCCGTTTTCTACGTATAATACGTCCTTAGCTTCGTATCGAAGTAAACTAATATATTTTTGATAAGTCGAAATAATTTGTGAAGCTTAGGACTCGTTTTTGACTCGAACAAAGTAAAAACTGCATGCTGAAATTTTCTGAAAATGTCCATTTCGTCGTCAAACTTTAAAAACCCATAACTTCTTCGTTATAACTCCGTTTTTATCCGTTCAAAAGGCCACGGATTCGTTTTAAAGTATATTTTCTAAATATCAAGGCCAAAGTTTCGTACCAACTGTCGGCTTTTTCCAGAAAATCGAAACAAGGACAGTATACATTTTATACGTATAGAAAATAGTTTTTCTCGGACAAAACCTATTCTAATCCCTTCAAATCAACTCCAAAACTAATCTAATCCTACCATACACCTTCTTAGGGTGTCATGGGTTCCTAATCACCATCAAGACCAATGAATACCAAGGGGATAATTATAGGATGACCATAATATATATATAACTCTAAAATCAAGTAAAAATGGTATAAATCACATATGTCTTGCATGTTGCTCCAAAAATGAAAAGATACATATGAAATGAAAAGGAAACATGAAATATGAAAGAAACATGCTTACAAATGAATGTGATGAGGTGCAAGTAACAAGGTTAAGCCTAAATACTCTTGGTTTTTATTTCAAAACCTTATAAAGAGTATAAACTAGATTGTAAAACACTTGGACTTGAAAATTTTTGATCCCTTTGAGCTTCTATGTGTGGCCGGTTTTGATGGAGCAAAACAAAGAGAGAAAGAGTTTTTGCTAACACTTGAAGAAATATGAAGTGAATGTATGAGAAAAATAATAGAGATAAGACTTTTAGTAGTGTGTAAATTTTTACAAATCAAGGAGCCATACCAATCCATTAATACCACCCTCCCCTTGTCGGCCAAGGGGGAGGGATTTGGTAAGATATAATTTTTTTTTTTTTTTTTTTAAAAACTTGTGTATATATAATTTGTGTAATTATTTGACCAAAAGTGTAAGTAAAGTGTAGACATTATTAACTTGTAGAGTAAATGGAAATTTTTGGTACAAGTAAGTTTTTTTAATAGGTCAAAATAGAATGTAATGAGATAATAAAAATTGTAAAAATACATTTCTTGTGAAATTTGAGTGATAAAATAATTATCGAGTAATTTTTAAGAAAAACGTCGTAATAATTTAACTTTAACGATTAATATACCAAATAAATTTGAAACACTAGGAAAACTAAAAATATAGTTTTTATAAACTAAATGTAAGTTTAAAAATACATCGGGATCATTTTTGAAAGTAACGGATTAAATATTCAAAATAATAACTCACGCGATAATGTTTATTTAATATAAAAATTACGCAATAAATGTGAAATGAAATGTCATGAATGAACTAATGTGATGCAAATGATGCAAATGAAATGTAGACTAAACTTAGTCCATATGAAATGTACGTGATGTTATGATCATGAATTCACCGCTAAACCTTTAAGGTTACGCGAATTTGAAACAAGTAAACCAAGTTTACTATATATGTTGAAATAGTGAGGCATAAATTGTGTCGAGAAATGACCTGAAAGTACGGGTTGTCACATTCGCCCATCCAAAAAGGAATTCAGTCCCTGAATTCAATCGTTGTTAGGTCTAACGGTGTCGGTGAAAAGATGAGGATACTTGTGTCGCATCTGGTCTTCCCGTTCCCAAGTAAACTCAGGACCTCTTCGAGAATTCCAACGAACTTTCACAATAGGAATACGACTCTGTTTCAACTGCTTGACCTCACGGTCCATAATTTCTACAGGTTCCTCCACAAAGTTGAGTTTATCGTCAAGCTGAACTTCGTCCAATGGAATAACGAGCGATTCGTCCGAAAGACACTTCTTCAGGTTTGAAACGTGAAACGTGTTGTGTACATGACTGAGTTCTGGTGGAAGATCAAGTCGATAAGCTACCAGACCAACTCGGCTCAAAATCTTGAATGGTCCAATGTATCTCGGGTTCAATTTCCCACGCTTTCCAAATCGTACCACGCCTTTCCAAGGCGATACTTTCAACATAACTTTGTCACCCACTTGGAATTCCAATTCTTTGCGTCTAACATCCGCATAACTTTTCTGTCGACTCCTGGCAGTTCTGAGTCTATCACGAATTTGAACTATCTTTTCCGTGGTTTCCCGTACCATTTCTGGACCAGTAAGTTGTGCGTCTCCTACCTCGGCCCAACAAACAGGTGACCGGCACTTTCGAACATAGAGTGCCTCGAATGGTGCCATCTTTATACTGGTGTGATAACTATTGTTGTACGAGAATTCAATCAATGGCAAATGGTTAGCCCAACCATTTCCAAAATCAATTACACATGCCCTCAGCATATCTTCTAACGTTTGAATTGTCCTTTCACTTTGACCGTCGGTTTGTGGGTGATATGCTGTGCTCATCTCTAATCTAGTTCCGAACGAATCTTGCAATGAATTCCAGAAGTTCGAAGTGAATCGACTATCTCTGTCGGAAATGATAGAAATTGGTGCGCCGTGCCTCGAGACTATTTCTTTGACATAAAGTCTAGTGAGTTGCTCCATGGAATAAGTCTCTCTAATCGGTATGAAATGGGCTGACTTGGTAAGGCGATCAACAATTACCCAAATAGCGTCGTAACCTCCCGATGTCTTAGGAAGTTTCGTAACAAAGTCCATAGTAATGCGTTCCCATTTCCATTGAGGAATTTCCGGTTGTTGGAGTAAACCTGAAGGCTTCTGATATTCGACTTTTACCTTAGAGCAGGTAAGGCATTTGCTAACATACGTGGCAATTTCCGCTTTCATGTTCGGCCACCAATAAAGCTTCTTAAGATCTTGATACATCTTATCAGATCCTGGATGAATAGAATACTTTGACTTATGCGACTCATGCATAATCAATTCTCGTATTCCGCCATACAATGGAACCCACATTCTATCCTTGAAACATAATACTCCATCTGCTCTCTTCACAAAACCATTTGCGCTTTCGGGCATACCATAAAGCTTTTCACTTGGTCGATTTTCCTTCTTAAGTGCCTCGACTTGTGCTTCGTGGATTTTTGATGGTAAAGGAGAAATAATCGTCATTCCCAATGATCGAACTCTTAAAGGTTTAGGCCTCTCTTTCCTACTAAGAGCATCAGCCACAACATTGGCTTTTCCCGGGTGATACTTGATTTCACAATCATAGTCGCTGAGTAACTCCAACCAACGACGTTGCCTCATATTAAGTTCCTTTTGATCAAGAATATATTGCAAACTCTTGTGGTCAGTAAACACTGTGCACTTTGTACCGTAGAGGTAGTGTCTCCAAATCTTGAGTGCAAAAACTACTGCTCCTAACTCGAGATCATGAGTGGTGTAATTCTTCTCATGAGCCTTAAGTTGTCGAGAAGCATACGCTATCACCTTCTCGTTTTGCATTAAAACAGCCCCAAGTCCTTTATGCGAAGCGTCGCAATATACAACAAAGTTCTCAATGCCTTCGGGTAGTGCCAAAATTGGCGCACTGCAAAGCTTTTGTTTCAACAACTGAAAAGCAACTTCTTGTTTCTTTCCCCATTCGTACTTCTTGTTTTTCTGTGTCAACTTTGTCAAAGGCCTCGCTATCTTTGAAAAACCTTCGATGAACCTACGGTAATACCCGGCTAGTCTTAGAAATTGTCGAATTTCTGTAGGATTTGTTGGAGTAGCCCAATCTTTCACAGCTTCAATCTTTGCGGGATCAACTTGTAGTCCTTGACTATCAATGATGTGACCAAGAAATTGCACTTTGCGATTCCAAAAATCACACTTCGAAAATTTGGCATACAACTTCTCATTCTTGAGTAGCCTTAAAATCGTCCTTAAATGCTCTTCGTGCTCTTCTTTGCTCTTGGAGTAAATCAATATGTCGTCGATGAACACGATCACAAACTTGTCCAAATACGGTTTACATACTCTATTCATGAGATCCATGAATACCGCCGGTGCATTAGTCAATCCAAACGGCATCACTTGAAACTCGTAATGACCGTAACGTGTTCTAAACGATGTTTTCGGAATATCCTCATCCCGAACTCGAAGCTGATGATAACCCGACCGGAGATCAATCTTGGAGTAAATACTAGAACCTTGCAATTGATCGAACAAATCATCAATTCTGGGGAGTGGGTAACGATTCTTCACCGTTAACTTGTTCAATTCTCGATAATCTATGCACATTCGGAAGGATCCATCTTTCTTCTTCACAAACAAGACCGGTGCTCCCCAAGGCGAGGAACTCGGCCTAATGAATCCTTTGTCTAGAAGTTCTTGCAATTGATTAGACAACTCTTGCATTTCGGATGGTGCTAGACGATAAGGTGCTCGCGCAATTGGTGCAGCTCCGGGCACCAAGTCAATATGAAATTCTACTTGACGTGCCGGTGGTAGTCCCGGTAAGTCTTCGGGAAAGACTTCAGAAAATTCTCGGACAATTGGAACATCTTCAAGTCGCTTCTCCTCCGACTTTTTCTCGGTTACATGGGCTAAGAAAGCAAAACAACCTTTCTTTATATACTTCTCCGTTTTGATGCACGATATGATACTAAGTCTAGTTCCACTTCGTTCCCCACGAATAATCAAAGTCTCGCCGTTATAAGGAAGGTGAACAACTTTCTCATCACAAATGATTTTCGCACGATGTTTAGATAACCAGTCCATGCCGATGACGACGTCGAAGCTACCAAGCTCTACGGGCATGAGGTCTATGTTGAAGGGATGATTAAGAAAATTGAATGTGCAACCGCGGACAATGGTGTTGGTGCTAACTAAATTACCATTAGCTAATTCGACAATGTATGATGTATCTAAGGTGGTTGGTTTAATGTTGAGCAAAGGTGCAAATGCATTGGACACAAAACTTTTATCGGCACCCGAATCAAATAAAACTGAAGCGTAACGATTATTGAGAAGGAACGTACCCGTGATAACGTTCGGGTCTTCCCTATCTTCTCCGCCTCCTATCACGTAAACCCTTCCTTGTGCCGTACCTCCTTGATTCGGATTTCCTTGATTTCTTCCCTTCTTACATTCATACTTATAGTGTCCACGTTCCCCGCAACCAAAACATGTAACTTGTTGTTTCTGATTTTCCCCCATAGTTGGCAACCTGCAATCCCCAGTTCGATGACCAACTTTCTTGCAATTTCCACATGGATCAGGACATCGACCCGGGTTGTGATGACTCGAACACTTATTACACTTAGGCAAATTCCCCGAGTACCCTTTTCCTTCTTTTTGACCTGCAGCATAAACCTTAGCAACCTCTTGCCTTTTGGGCGGTTGTTGAGTAGCATTTCTACCCCTAGTGTTGTCCCACTTCCGTTTGTTGTTGTTGCTATTGTTGTTGTTGTAGTTGGATCGGTTATTGTTGTTATTGAAGCGGTTGTTGGGGTTGTTGTTGTTGTTTCGGTTGGTGTTGGTTCACTTGCCTCTCTTCACCACTTGTGCCATCAACTTCTGAGTCACTCGAATAGCTTCCTCAATTGTTTGTGGATCAAACGAAGTCACATCTCCTTGAATCACTTCGGGAAGTCCCCCGATGAAAGCCTCTAGCAACTTCTCGTTATCAGAAACCATCGACGGGCATAACGCGGCTAATTCCTGGAATCTCCGAATGTATGTGTCAATATCATACCCAATCATTACTAATTCATAGAACTCCGTCTCCAACTTTTTCACTTCCGTTCGAGGACAAAACTTCTTAGTCACCAAACCCTTAAATTCCTCCCAAGTAAGATTGAAAGCATTCTCCATTCCAATCGGTTGAGCATATGAATTCCACCATGATAATGCTCCATCAAGTAATGTGCTCGTAGCAAATTTAACCTTACTGTCATCCGGACAGTTACATAGCAAGAATACGGACTCCAATTTTTCAAACCATCGAACCATTGCTGTAGCTCCCTCAGTACCTCTAAATTTCGTGGGCTCACCACTTTTGAAATCCTTGTACGAACATTTCTTAACTCCGGATCCTCCGGCATTTCCAGTAGCAGCAGCTAGCCTAGCGGCTTCAGCAGCAGCCGCGGCCTCAGCAGCAGCAGCAGCCACTGTTTCCCGTTCAACTCTTAAAGCATTAGCAATGCTATCATTCACCAACTTTTGAATTGCTGCTTGGGTCATTTCAACTGTAGCTTTCTTCGGTGCCATAACTCTTCAAAATCACAAAATGAAACAATCATGAGAACTCGTAAGTAGAAACAACCATCATACAAATATATCCACAACCACAACATGCATAAAGATAAATGGAATCACAACAGAACAATAACGAAATATCACAAATATAATCACAACACACGTGGATAATATACATGAAAATTTCGGCCTACATGGACCGATATCATACATAATAAAAACCATTCCTACATAGTAGAGTCAATACTTGATATATTTGTTTGTACAACAATCAAAAGACAACAAGTTCTTTAAACTACGTCACACACCTCGTGACTAGGATAATAATGGTCAAAACTATACATGACAAAAGTCTACATAAGGCACCTCATGGTGCTCCGCCGGCCCTATCTTGAAGATCGCGAACCTGAGTAGTCAAGCTATCAATCAAACTCCTCAACTCTCCAATCTGACCCTGCAAAGTGACAATACTCTCACGAGCTAAAGATGACTCCTGTTCCTGGCGCTGTAACTCATCCTGAGTCATCTCGGCTCTGTCGTACAACTCGGGCATCTCCTGCCTCAACTCCGTGATATGCTCTCTATCCTCTATCTGTCTATGCTGAATACTCTGATGAGCTAAGTCAATCGAAACCCTGCCTAACACTAAACCCTCGACCTCCTCAGCAATGGGCTCAATCCTATCTACCGACAGTTCCTCCAACTGTCGCGACAAACTATCAATCTGTATCTGCTGAGCATCAATACGGGCTCCTAATGCCTCGGTAGAAGGCTGTCGTGCAGCAGCAGCCTTGGAGCTCTCGCCTAACTCGAACCTAACGGGTGGCTCGGGCTCAGTAGATGGTGGTGTCGGGATGTCGAAATGAGCACGCTTTTTGGGCGGCAAGTCTGTCGTAGGCAAAGGATCCCTAAGAAAATATGATGAAGATGGTGATGATGGTGGTGCTAGTAGTGGTGATGGTGGGTGCATCTGGTAAGGAGCAGGGCTAACATGAGGAGTGGGTGCGACTTCGCCCTCCTCGAAGGGTTCAGTCTCAGTGTCAGTCATAACTAGTGGGAAGGCTGGAGTAGAGCCAATGGAGGATACGATCTCAGTGGAGTGTGATGCAACATCATCCATGATGGGGTTAGCTGGGACATCATCCGAGCTAGAGTCCGATGATATGGTGATGGGATGTGAATCTGAAGACATGTCTGTGACAACCGATGTGAAATAAAAGTAAATAATCTCGAATAAAGTGTAAGTGAATCCGCATGAAAATGAATATGTACTATGATGAAATGATGAGATGCTATGATAATGTAGCTATAGTCTAGGGTCAATGATGCAACCTAGTTCTCTATAACTGTAGCTCTGATACCAATCTGTCACACCCCCAATTTACCTGTTTTGCAGCAGAATGGAATTCCTGGGGGATTGACTGTCATAGCACCACATCACAGTTATATTGAACGACCTAAATTGTCGTTTTAAAAACACATCGTTTGATATTTAACAAAAGCATTCAGAGTTACAACATCGGTCCCAAAAGGTTTACAAAGTTTGCGGAAACATAAATATAATACAAGTCCAAACGATGGTTTTGAAATAAAGTGCCATAATGTACAATAATGTAAGTCGACGCCGCGACTCAAAAGGTAGGTCCCTAAACCATGTCATGATGATAATGCCTCAGTTACCTGAAAATAAATTGCTAAAAACGGTCAACAATAATGTTGGTGAGAAATCATAGGTTTATGTAAATGTTTTATACGACTACACAAGTATAGATCAGGCATGACAATCAAGTCACGTAAAAATGTTACAATTGCAATAAGCCCATGACCCCGAAACTAGACTGTTCATAATGTATGCCCCTGCAGAGTGTTTGCCAGACAACTCCGTAATGTTATCAAATGAAATGCATCCGTATGACAAGTTGGGATTCACCAACTCGGATGGAGGCGTCACCCTCGATAGATCTATCCACTCATCCTCGCTTCAAAGATTAACGGTTCATGTTCAGGTAATGGGGACTTTCAATTGGCAAATGTGGTAACTTAAGCAATGTAATGAATTTAATGTACTTGGTATCGTAATAAAAATGTTGTGCAATGTATTCTCCCCCGTAGGTTTGAAAATAATTAAAAGTGTATACGACGGGGCTATGAAAACTCACTTGGATAACTGGAATGATGACAAAAGTGAGTACACCGAGGTATAATGTGATGCGTTAACCGGGACCTATTACGAATGATATGATATGTAATGAGTTGCAATGTAATGTTATGATATGCATGCATTACGTATGTTATTTATACCATTTGCGAGTTTTGCAAAATATAACTTATCGTCGAAAAATACTCTTTTGACGTCTTGACCCTTCAAAAATGAATTTACAAGTTTTTCCGTCAAAATGTCATCCTACAATGGTTTTATAATGATTTATAGTGAAATTATCACTTTTCGTCGCAAAACAATGTCGTCGGAAATTTCATGAAATTAACAAAAATGGCTCCGAAAAACTAGTCGTAAAATGGTGTACGTCGATCGTTAGAGAACGAACTCGACGGTTTTGGAAAGTTTGTATCGAAACCTAAAAGTTTCAGTTCAGGAGTTTTCGTCCAAAAGGTCTCGAACATAAAGATAATAAGGGTTAAAGATAGTGATTTTGGCTAATTGTAGTGCAAAAAGTGAGTTTCGGACAATTTTGAGCAACCGTAATTAATTTATTATAACTCCGCTATACAAACGGCTTGTTGTTTTGAAAAATATGCTCGGTGAACTTGATTTTACTAGAAGACATTTCGTTCCAAAAAGTTTTGCATCATAGTTAAAAACAGCCCTCAACATGGACGTTACAGCTACCGTAACACTTGTATCGTAGAAATAATATAGTTTTTCAGAAAATAATAGTTACGGCAAGTTTGTAAAAACGTGCATATCTTTGTCGTTTCAAATCCGTTTTCTACGTATAATACGTCCTTAGCTTCGTATCGAAGTAAACTAATATATTTTTGATAAGTCGAAATAATTTGTGAAGCTTAGGACTCGTTTTTTACTCGAACAAAGTAAAAACTGCATGCTGAAATTTTCTGAAAATGTCCATTTCGTCGTCAAACTTTAAAAACCCATAACTTCTTCGTTATAACTCCGTTTTTATCCGTTCAAAAGGCCACGGATTCGTTTTAAAGTATATTTTCTAAATATCAAGGCCAAAGTTTCGTACCAACTGTCGGTTTTTCCAGAAAATCGAAACAAGGACAGTATACATTTTATACGTATAGAAAATAGTTTTTCTCGGACAAAACCTATTCTAATCCCTTCAAATCAACTCCAAAACTAATCTAATCCTACCATACACCTTCTTAGGGTGTCATGGGTTCCTAATCACCATCAAGACCAATGAATACCAAGGGGATAATTATTGGATGACCATAATATATATATAACTCTAAAATCAAGTAAAAATGGTATAAATCACATATGTCTTGCATGTTGCTCCAAAAATGAAAAGATACATATGAAATGAAAAGGAAACATGAAATATGAAAGAAACATGCTTACAAATGAATGTGATGAGGTGCAAGTAACAAGGTTAAGCCTAAATACTCTTGGTTTTTATTTCAAAACCTTATAAAGAGTATAAACTAGATTGTAAAACACTTGGACTTGAAAATTTTTGATCCCTTTGAGCTTCTATGTGTGGCCGGTTTTGATGGAGCAAAACAAAGAGAGAAAGAGTTTTTGCTAACACTTGAAGAAATATGAAGTGAATGTATGAGAAAAATAATAGAGATAAGACTTTTAGTAGTGTGTAAATTTTTACAAATCAAGGAGCCATACCAATCCATTAATACCACCCTCCCCTTGTCGGCCAAGGGGGAGGGATTTGGTAAGATATAATTTATTTTTTTTTTTTTTTTTTTAAAACTTGTGTATATATAATTTGTGTAATTATTTGACCAAAAGTGTAAGTAAAGTGTAGACATTATTAACTTGTAGAGTAAATGGAAATTTTTGGTACAAGTAAGTTTTTTTAATAGGTCAAAATAGAATGTAATGAGATAATAAAAATTGTAAAAATACATTTCTTGTGAAATTTGAGTGATAAAATAATTATCGAGTAATTTTTAAGAAAAACGTCGTAATAATTTAACTTTAACGATTAATATACCAAATAAATTTGAAACACTAGGAAAACTAAAAATATAGTTTTTATAAACTAAATGTAAGTTTAAAAATACATCGGGATCATTTTTGAAAGTAACGGATTAAATATTCAAAATAATAACTCACGCGATAACGTTTATTTAATATAAAAATTACGCAATAAATGTGAAATGAAATGTCATGAATGAACTAATGTGATGCAAATGATGCAAATGAAATGTAGACTAAACTTAGTCCATATGAAATGTACGTGATGTTATGATCATGAATTCGCCGCTAAACCTTTAAGGTTACGCGAATTTGAAACAAGTAAACCAAGTTTACTATATATGTTGAAATAGTGAGGCATAAATTGTGTCGAGAAATGACCTGAAAGTACGGGTTGTCACAATAACAATCAGATTATTAAAAGGTATGGAATAATGTGTTTATCAATCTATAATCATTTAATCATAACAATCACATCCTAGAAACCTAGTCCTTCAACATAGGCAATTATATTTTTTCAGATAAGCACGTAGGATGATTAAGAAAGTCCGTTAGATGATATAAATTAAAAAAAACATTATCCCCCTCAATCAATGACTCAATTTTCTAAAAAGTTTAAAAGCGCTGAAGTCATTGATTGAGTTTTCAATTTTTACGAAATCTCTGAAACTGATTGTTTTTCAAGCAACTCATTTACCACCATTTTTTGAAAACAACAAATATTTTTCTGAAGAATTTTAGACGGAAAAACATTTGTGTAGGAACAGCAGTCCTTCGACATACTTTCCTCAATAAGTTTTAGGATAAGTGCATGATATTTGTGAAAAACGTTTAAGCGTAGCACTTTCCTTCCTTTTAAGAGTGGGTTGCTATCTGAAATGATAGCAAGCCATTGTTAAAGCACGCGTTACAGTCTGAAATAACTGTAAGCCATTGAAGCCCGGGTTACAGTCTGAAATAACTGTAAGCCATATTTTGAGACATGTTTAGAAAAGAATATTTACACCTCCTGCTCGAACTTCATCTATGGTCCCGTGCCATTATTGAATGACATTTCTAAGACCGTAGATGTTATCGATACCAGAAGACATGTCTTGAGAAAAACATATTTTTGGTATTTTTGAAATTTTCTGATTTTTTATGGTTTTTGAAAGTTTTATATTTTTCTATTTTCTTTTTGTTGGTTTTATATTTTTCTATTTTCTTTTTGTTGGTTTTATATTTTTGTATTTTGTTTTTCGAATAAATATTTACAAGGATAGAATAGATGATATAGTTAAAGAAGATGATGATACGAGTACCGAGATAAGGATATCGAGCAGCACGTCGTAGAAGATAGAATTCGTCATCTCTTAAAATTCCACCACCAAAGCTTCCGAGGCTCCAGAATAGAAGATGGAACATGAGCCTTTGAGAAAGAGAGACTTTGGCAACTTCCCCCCAAACCGAAAATCCTTATGTTGAGCAGATTCGAAGCTCTATTTCAAGCTTGCTTTAGCCAGGTGCACAAAGAAGCACACCATTATCATTGATCCAGCTGCTCCTTTTAAGAATAATCACCGTGATTCTTCGTTCGAGGCTATATCATCCAATAGAACAACAGCAACGTATCATCCCACATATAAATAATCTTCTCAAATTTCTTTTTCACTGAATTCTGAAGCGATCCATTCCAAAAGGTGTCAAGAGAACACTTCCCCCACGTAGTTGAATTGATGCAGTCTGTCTCTTTGTATAATGCTCAAGAACTCTCCCAAATACACATCATGAGGGGAATGAAAACACCTTCCCATGTTCACATTTTTCTTCCCGGATGATCGTGTATGAAGCTCAAGAACCCGAAGTACACCAATACCCAAGAGCTCTCCCGAATACACATCATGAGGGGAATGAAAACACCTCCCCATGTTCACATTTTTCTTCCCTGATGATCGTGTATGAAGATCAAGTATCCAAAGTATACCAATACCCAAGGAAGGAAAAACTGATAACATTGAAGAAGTAAGCCAAGTCACTGATTATCTCTGCGGATGACAATCTCTGCGGATGTCAACTCCGGAATAAGTGATTATAACTCTGAATCACTGATTAAGCCCTCAAGTGAAACAGCTGAGCACCTCCAATGTACACAATTCTCTCTCCTCTGATGATTGTGATAACATCGAGATCATCACGCACTTGTGTACCTCTTTTATCTTCAGAAACTAACTCTTCCATCGCTTCCCCCACATAGTTGGAATAAGAATGCTAAACGCCTTGATGAGTAAAACCTTGAGTTTCTCTGCGGTCATGACATTTGTTTTCCCGGGATATCTTCAATCACTTAGAAGAATTAAGTTCATCAAGTTTACTCGCCATGAGTCAAACCTTGAGTTTCTCTGCGGTAATAACATTTGTCTTCCCGGGATATCTTCAATTACTTAGAAGTATTAAGTTCATCAAGTTTACTCGCGTTTAGATGCTTGTCTCCTTACCCCTTGCTGGTTTTTGACATTTCAGAATCAGCAACTCTTTGTAAGTCCGTATACTAGAAATTTGTTGAGAAGATCGCTTGAAGTCTTTGTGAGAATCAACATGCTGAATAATGTGAGCAAGTCTAATTGGGGATTAAATTTGACATATCACATTCCCCCAATTAGTGCTCTCCCCTAGACCGACAATCTTTTTGATAAATGCCCAAATTAAGAAGAAGTCTTTAGATCATTAAATGCAACACGTCTTTGGTCTTCTAACATATAGCAAGAAATGTAGAACAGACTGTAGACTCGACCTTCTTCAAGATTGTCCAGTTGGGGAATAGATAATTAACATCTTCAACTCACACCAAAAAGCATCCCACCAAAAAGCATCCCAATTAACTTACATCTTGCAAATCCCCTTAACTAAAATCCCTCCCAATCAAACAAGAACATAAAGATGTTCATCAAGGAAATCAGCAATCAGGCCGCAACGAACACACAATATGGTAACACCAAACTACCAATCACATCAAACAAGAACAGAGAGATTGTTCGGAATCATCATGTTGATGTATACGTGAAGCATTAACCGGAAGCACTTTGTTGATAAACTCATCAATCCGAGTGAAGATGTCAACCAACGGCTCTTAGAAGAGAAAAACTCATGTGAAGATAACCCGATAAGAAGAGGCTCGGTTCTTACATGAGTTTAGAGCCGTATGACCATTTATATTCTCCAATATCAATCAACAATGCAAAAAATTCACACTTCTTCTCCCCCTCAAGAATTGCATACGGAGATGCCATTCTTGACTAAATAAGTGAAAATCATCCGAATGTTCTATTCACACTTCTCTCCCGCAAAATCAGCACATGATGTCGCCATCTTCATTATAATCGAGCAAGTGGAATGAGAAAACAATCAGTGGTAGCCCGGTTCACTTGATGACTAAAGCGCATGGAAAAAGTATGAAGCATGTTGATGAGAATGGTCATAATAAGAAGATTTCTCTTCTTCAGAAGATAAAGCGCACTAACACGTACACTTTTCTTTTCTTTGGAGAACGAGGCATGAACTGTTGTGTTCATACGTCATAATGTTGAAGTACGAGGCCTGAACTGATGTTAACAGACGTCATAAGAAGATTTCTCTTCTTTCTAAGATAAAGCGCACTGAGACGTACACTTTTCTTTTCTTTAGAGAACGAGGTTTGAACTGAAGTATTCAAACGTCATAATCTCTCTCTTTTCAACATCTCTTTTGGCAAAACATGTACTCAACCCATTATCATTCAGTAGGCTCATTGTTGTGACAGCTGATGGAGAAAACCCAATATGATGAATTTGACCGTGAAGTAAACTAACCCGAACTCGTGACTTAAACTTGCACATATGAAACAAAGAGCGGTGTCGATTTCCATTAGCATCTCTAAGTACTCTCTATGTACTCTATACTCTTCAACCAACCAACCATCAAGTATAAGATGTACATTACCTCTTGAAAATCCACAATTGAATGTGACACTGAGCACTACAACGTAACTCCTTAAAGTGATAGTTATTTTGAGATGGTATGAGCCCAATTCCCCCAAGTGGTAAAAGAAAAGGTAAGAGACACCCAACAATAACTAGATTTCCAAGTCTTCGTTTATGATAATAAGCTCCAACAAGGATCATGAAGAATCTTCATCCAACCATCCCCGATACCTTCAGATACTAAGTACACTCGCCCGTGATATTTCACTTCAACCTCAAATAAATAATAGTGAATTAACTCCGTTGTCACATCTTCTGATTAAAAGCTCAATTCTAGCCTCTTTTGACGTTTAAAGTGAACTATGATAATGGTTTTCATCCCAACCATGGTTAAAAACACACAACCCCGTAAAACCAAGTAATAACCATACTGCCATGACGAATATCCAAACACACATCCAATTTATGAAGTGTACCCTTTTATCCTTTCTTCGAAACAGAACCCGTAACACCATCATCAGAAGACCTCGAGATACGCTTTCCTTTCTCCAAGATGGTTCTATTATCACGGGATTTTACAATTCTATAGTTTAAACCGAGAAATAGTTTCTTTCGCGGGATTTTACAAAACCAAGAATAAACCGTATGATAGTTCCGGAAATGCACTTTACAATTACCAGGATGTTTCCATTGTCACGGGATTTTACAGGTCTATGATTTAAACCGAGAAATAGGTTCTTTCGCGGGATTTTACAAAATCAAGACAAAACCGTAAACAATATCAGCTTGAATGTGTTATGGCAACATTGGTTTCAGTGAGTATCTGTTTTTGGGGAACATGCAGCGGTTCATCAACTTTTCATAATCCAACATCAGCAAAATCATCAATCATCCAATCAACACTTTGATAACCACATCATTCACGCATTCTGTCGGCAATTGTAGTGACCTCAAGGAGAATTAAACCCGATATGCCAAACTTGATCATGAAGTAAAACTCCCCAGATTTGTTACTTAAACTTGTCCAAATCCTTGTGAAGAAGAAACGGTGTACCCAATGTACAAAACCTCTTGACATTCTCAACTGATTGAGACACCGAAGTGATAGTTACGTTGTGGGTTAACAGAGAAAGAATCACAACCGTAATTAAATAGCCAAGTCTTTATCACACTCAATAAATGCCCAAACAAGTCATCTTCGCGGAAGGGTAGAAAGAAAGAAGACGAAATAAGTAAGCGCGCCCAGAAAACCTCACTTCAAATTCAAATAAGAAATTTCGTATACAAACAACCCCTTAGTCATTTTTTCAGATCTTCGCTCAATCCGTGAATTTGTATCCTTCGTGAAAGTTTACCATACCAAAAATACTACTCGTAACCACTATAATTAAAATGTGTGTCCAATGTTTTTATAACAAAAAAAATTCGGACATCATTTTAATCATTTTAATTCAAATCCTTTTTAACTGAATATCCGATTCAGTAGAATGTTACTACAAACAACCCAATCAAACTTATAATCCATAGCCCATTCCAACTTTCGAAACAAACAAACATCCCACGTTAATCTCGAATACAAGACAGTCCATGAGGAGCCCACACTTCATGAAATAAAAACCCAGTCCAACAAAAACAGTACCCGATCCATGACAATGAGTAACCGGTATTAAAACTTGTCAAACCCTAATATTTCTCATATTACACAAAACCTAATCACTTCTCACAAAATATCCGCCCCCATCATACTCACATGTCTACTTATCAAAAATCATCTCATGAGTACACTCAATCTCACATACACCAAACCGTATCTGAGATGCCACAGGGATGGCATTACATGGACATGTTCAATTCATAGAGATGACACAAGGATCCCTTTAATTTGTTCATTACGTTCAAATTGAACATGCCACAGAGATGGCTTCAAAGGTAGGCTCCCTTTTGATGATCTTGTTTTTCATTTTCATTATCAAATCGAAAGAAAGAGTAGAATGAAGCCTTAAGGTTTTGTTCTATCTTTAAATTCGAATAGCATATAGATCGATGATGACTCATCCCTTTTTGTGTAAAAGGCCTTTGGTCTTGATGTTACTTTCGAGTACCACAAAAAGAGAGAGCTGAGATCAACAAGATTGATTGAGTATTGATGGTCTTGAATTACTTGATGTTAATTTTTTTTTATTATGAACGAATCCAAGATGGAGTATAACATCATTGTTATTATTCCATCTTTATGTTTTCGGATAAACAATGAAGCTTTGACTTCAAAAGAGATCGTTGATGACTTGGTATCTCTCGATATGAAAGGTTCTAAAAACCTTATGAAAATCACTTAAGGGATGCGAGAGAAAAGAAACCAATCTGAGATCATTAAAGTCTTTCAATTAATAACGATGTTTGCGGTTCACAAAAAAATCATTAAAAGATTTGAAGTATCAGTGAACGAGACTGAGATAAATTGTGTTTACTTAGTTTGTTGAGGATCGATGATGTAATATTACTGAGGTCAACTGAGTTGGTATATAGTGATAATATGGTTGTGGTCTTTTGGTCGATTCTCCTTCTTCCTTTCTGTCTTAACTTTGTCAAGTCGCTAGCTTAGTCTTTAGCATCAAGTCGCTACTTGTATTTTTCAAAGTAAATCGCTACCAGATTTTACAAAGCAAGTCGCTACCCATTTCAAAACCAAGTCGCTATGACTTTTTCCAAACCAAGTCGCTACGACTTGTTAAGTAACAAGTCGCTAGGTCAAAGGTTTTTCAAAACAAATTGCTAACCTGCTAAATAGCAAGTCGCTAGCTTCATTTACATGAAATAAGTCGCTAACTGGTATAAATAAGTCGCTATGACTGTTTGACTCAAAAGTCAAACAAACCCAAGTCGCTATATGAAACTCAACTCGCTAGCATGAATATCAAACTTTTTCCGATGAGTTTTCCGACCACTTTTCCGACCATCTTCATAGAAACCCAGAAGAACTCAGAAAACAACATAAAAACTGCATCTTATAATGCCCATTATGACCCAGTTTGACCACGAAAATGACTAGATGACCCATTGACTTCACAAAAACTGATGATGTAAACGTGACTGTTTGGACAAAAGCTTGACAAAGAAACAGATATAACAAACCAGATGTTAACAAACAATAGACCACTTGAATATTTGGACCAATGAGGGTACAAAACTGAATAACTTGTCAAAACTGTTTACCAATCTTAATAAATTGAAAATGATTTTCCAGCCAAGTAAATGCACAAAAACAGTTTTTCTAAGGTACAAAAACCACAACAAATCAACTCAACACAACAACCTTGGCTCTGGTACCAATTGTAGGATCGTTATTTTATTGTGTTGATGATTCGGGTGGTCTTGGATGATCAAAATACATGTTTGCCATAGTTAGAGAGTTAGTAGAGAGAGAGGGTGTTCTTTCTAGAGGTTTACACAAAGTATGGAATATTAGATTGAATGAGAAGCACCACCCCTTCCATGGATGGAAGGGGTATTTATACTTACAGACTACACGACCTCCTATCGGCCTGTGGATCAGGGATACAGTGGGTAAAGACCCGTCCTTCCTCCACGGTGTTGCACTATACTATTCTACGCTACAAACTAACTAGTAAACTACTAAATAACGTAAATAAAGATATGTCTACGAGCTAACTTATGCTAGATAATAATAGGGGTGACCGACTCTTCACTATGGAATTTTCTAATACCTCCGAACTATCTTTTAGTAAGCTAATTTATAAGCCTACTACAAAAATAATGTCAAACAACCCCTTTTCTGTCCACAGTAGCCGGATCCCCCTAGTTGTACTAGCTGGATCCCAAACATAAAGGATCCGGGGGAACCGTGGAACAAAACTCAGCTATACGCTTTCAAAAATTCACCACTGATTGTTTTTCCCTCTATTCACACAAAAACAAAAACGACCAAGCTACAAAATTCATCCTCATTGGGTTCCATACTTTCAAGTATCCCCTCCTAGAACACCATTGTAAGTAATTACATTAACTTGTTGTAACTTTCATCATCCTCATCTTAGGGTTTATGGTTTCTTAATATCTAATCAATTAACTCAATTAGGATTTTTCAAACTAATCATGAAAAGGGGGATTTTAACAAAATCACTTTGTGTTCACAACATTGTTATACAAATCAAAACCATAAACCCATTCCAACTAATTTATCTTAATTGAAAATTTGTATTTTTAGGACCAACCATGCCCAAAGCCACTCAACAAGATCACCATGACACCGTCCATTACCTTACTCACTACTATCGTAAAAGGGGATTGACCAAAACCGACCGTAAAATATTCAAAATCCTTGTAAAATGACTTATCCACGAAGGTCGTGTAGTCAAGGAATGCTTCCTTGAAGATACCGACATTCGTCAAGTTTTCTCGACAATGAATTTTGATTGTCTCCTTGACATAGATGAACAAATTTGTCCGGTCTTCATTTTTGAATTTTACAAAAGCTTTAGGATCATTAGAAACACCGAAAATAGCATCTCAATTGCCTTCATCATCAACAAACAAAACTTTATTTTTCCTCTCAACACCTTTGTTCAAATTCTTCGCATTCCTTGTGAGGGAATTTGTATGTACTCTCAAGATTGGGCAATTAACTCTCAAAACCATGCACTTGATCCCAAGCCTCTCTATAACACTCCTCTCGACGATCCCGAAACCATTCGTGATACTATCTTTAAAATTAGGACCGACCAATCCCGTTACGATCGTAACAAAAAGCTCATTCACCGTGATCCCTTTAAAATGGAACTTTTCGAAATGCATCCCATGTTTAGAAAATGGGACGAAATCCTTAGGGAAAACATCATTAGCCTAGTTGGAAACAAAGATCATCCAAACGCATGTCTTGTGCAAATGATCTATTGTCTTACCCACCAAAGGCCATTTAATCTTGCCTACTACATGGTAAGGAGAATGGCTGGGGTATTCAAAGCTTCCAACATGGTACTCCCATATGGTATGCTCCTAACACGACTTTGTAAGTATGTTAGTGCATTGCAACCATCCCCTATCAACGATGATCATTACCTTTCCGATCACGTCATGGTACCTCTTACCAAACAACCCTCTAAACGGTTCATGGTCAATGGAGAGAAACCTGAAGCTCTCTCGGACTCCTCGGCCGGAGAAGAAGAAGAAGAAGATGATGAAGACATCGACCCCGTATCCAACATCAAATTGGAAATCCTTGAATACCACGAACAACTTCCAACCATTCCAAACGAGACCGCGGAATTTAAAAAAATAAGAGGCATGATTCAAAACCTCGCTTACAACCTCACTAAGCCGTCAAAAAGGAAAAGGAAGAATTCACGAAAGAGACAATAGGAATGTGCTTAGTTTCTTTTATTTTATGTTTGAATGATTTCGCCTTAGTATTTTTGGTTTATGGTATTTTGGATATTGTTACTTTATCTTATGAGTGATGTTTTATGATGACTTGCTTGCTCCTATTGCTTGTTTTATAGTTTTAATAGTGTACAAAATCTGCACATCTTTTCTGTGTAGGTTCTGATCTGCAGATGCCGGATCCCTAGGATTAACCTAGCCGGATCCCTCCCTTGAGGGAACCGTGGGATCCGTGTCATCAGATCAGCAATACAGCTTTTCTTACATCAATATTGCTTTCTAGAAAAACTTCACATTAGCTAAGCATATGTTTTTGGAATCCAACTAGAACTATTTAAAGGATGAGAAAGGCTTAGACTCACTAAAGGCTTACTTAAAATCTTAGTCAAAATGCCTCTTGATTTATCAACACATCAAAACTCACCATATTTCCGCTTCAACTACTCACAAACTATTTCTCATCTCTCAAAACACTTAAAGAGGACAAATTAAACATTTTTTTTATTACCTCTAGTCTTTTCTATCTCAAAGAAAGATAAAGATTAGTTTTTCAATTCTTATGATTTTTAAGAATTTATCCAAATATCACCTCAAGGTTAAATCTGATCACTAGGATCATTTATTATGACTTGACACCTATATAACTCTTAGTATTATCCTTGGACATCCATTGGTAGTCATCTTGTCCCATCCTCTTTCCATAAGAAGCAATCATTTGCTATAACACTTATTACCTTTGATCATTCAAGTATCCTTTCATCTCAAACACTTAGGAGAACTGAAATATTCAAAATAAGATAGGCTTTATCTTCTAGAAACCTCATTTCAAACCTGTCATAACTGCTGAGAGCCGGATCCCTAGGATTAGCCTAGCCGGATCTCTCCAAGGAGGGAACCGTGGGATCCGGGTGACAGTTTATGAGAATCATTGCTTGAACAATCATCTCAAATCATCTTCCTCCATCTCATCTTAAAAGAGTCCCTAGATTAGTGAAACTCTGAACATAAACTTTGTGCATGTTAATCATCACATTTCTAAGAACATTAATGGATTAAGTCTTAAAGGCAACTACCAAGCTCTTCCCTTTATAAGCCACATTGTCAAGAATACTGTAGTCATCAAATATATAGTTAGACTACCCAAAGTCAAAATTTTCTTGGTCTAAACCATGATTAGGCACAATTACTTGTTAGGGTTAAGGATTTGAGATATCCAACAGCTAAAGACTTCAAAATTAAGTCAATCCCCTATTAAACAAACCTTACAACAGCATAATGATTTCACCTAGTCCTTGTCTGACAACCGGATCCCTGGTCTTTAACCAGGCGGATCCCTACTGAGAGGGATCCGTGGGATCCGTAGATCCATAGAGCATAAATTAGATCCATATTTGAATTCAAGTCACCTTTTGGGTCTCCAACCACTTTTAGCATTCATTAATTATCCTCATAGAACTGATCAAAACCCCAAAAGCATGCTTAGCCCTTCAAATGGCCAAGAATTTAATTTCCTAATTCAAATTACCCTTTATAAACCAAACAACCTTAGAATTAAGGTACCACTCTCAAATCACACCTCAAAATCAGCAACTAAAAGAGTTTTTACTAGCACCATCACTATGACAAAGGCTCCTAGTGCTAACTCATCCACTCAAGAACCACCCAAGAAACTTGCTAGAATCATGCATGAAGTTTCCTCACCCAAATCACCTTCGGGTAAGTCCACCAAAACTAGGATCTCTCCCACACTAA
Organism: Chrysanthemum seticuspe; assembly: GCA_019973895.1. Classification (NCBI taxonomy): domain Eukaryota; kingdom Viridiplantae; phylum Streptophyta; class Magnoliopsida; order Asterales; family Asteraceae; genus Chrysanthemum; species Chrysanthemum seticuspe. Next base: position 195,501,942 of record BPTQ01000007.1, read on the forward strand.
GAAAACCAATCAAACTAATTCACAAGAAGAGTGATTCCAATAGGATTTCATCACATAATTCTACTATACCCTCCACAACTCAACCTACTTCATTAGTACCTAGAGCCACCTCACAATCATTTGAAGATCCTCAACCCACTTCACTTGAACCTCCACTTCAAGAAACTCAAAACCATGACAAAGAGTGCAATCATTTCAAACATGTTGAAAGATTGAAACATGAACTAGATGTATTAATACATGAACTACAAGCTCAAACTGAGAATGTTTAGGATAACTCATCTCATCATTAAAGATTTTAGTTGAATCTAAAATTTGGGGTAATTCATTAGCATTAGTAGTGCTTATATGGCTATAGTTCATTCTCTTAGTTTTTAGAGATTTGGTTGTGTATCTCTTGTTTTATTGAATGAATACTTATATGCTATGATTATTATGTGTGTTGTGCTTGTTATATTGTACATATATCTCATTCCCTCAAATAGCATTCATTGACATTTCTTCACTGCTGAAGAAACTGTCAACAGATAGCCGGATCCCTTCCTGATAACTAGACGGATCCCCCCTTAAAGGGAACCGTGGGATCCGTGGTACAGGAGCACAAATTTATACTAACTTGAGTCTCTTTTACAGGAAATTATGCACTATACTCTTGTTTTTTCTAACCTTTGTTTTGTAGTTATTCAAAATACACATAAAGATATTGACACCATAAAGCTAGGGGAGCTTTGTGTCAAACGACATTGCAAAATCATTTGCAACTTAATCCAATTTTGGGTTACACTTCATGACACCCCATTGCAACATTGCAATATTCAAGGGGGAGCATGTTCTCGTCACTTAGACGAATCATTTGCAAACACAATTAGTTTATATTACGTTATGTCCTTGACGCCCTTACATAGGGATGGACTCGTCAAGGGGGAGTTAAGACGAGTACCATTCCCGTCACTTGCTCTCTTTACAATTTTATTTTTTTTCTTATAAAAATTGTGTTAGTTTCTTTTACCACTTTTTGTTTCGACAAAAAGGGGGAGAAGAAAGTAAAAACTACAAATTCAAACTTTTACGAATTTTAGATTTTTCCTTAAAATAATTTTATATTTTGTCATCAACAAAAAGGGGGAGATTGTTAATACAAATAAGCCGTGAAAACGTTTATTTATATTTTACGATCTTCTAATGTTTTGTCGATAACAAATATAAAATCATTTTAACGAAACAAATAGAGTACGTAAATAGTTTGAGTTAATTGTTTTCTAACACACTTACGCTTTCACATAAAACACTAAAACAAGTATAAGTGATTTTATGATTTAGATACATATGTACAACAACTAGTGTTTACATATTGGGTTAAACATATACTTAAACTAAGTATACTAAAATGGGTAAAAACTAAGTGTATGCTAAATTGGGTAAATACAAGTATATACTAAACGGGTAAATACTAGCAAATAGTTTTGACCCATAACCCATGGTTTTATATATACCACTTAACCAAGTTCATTATATCCTTAAGATACATTGTATCTAGAAAGAAAACCATGGATCAACCCATAACCCATGACCCATGACCCATAACCAAAAATACCCATGGGCAAAGAGGAGCGTTCCACGGATCCCTGGCTTTGTGCTAGCCAGATCCCAAGTGGAAGGGATCCGTGGGATCCGGGGAAACAGTAGAGAACTTTCTCTATAAATAGAGAGCCATTTCTTCCTTTTATTTATCTTTTCACACATATACTTCCCCAAAGTATTCTAACCCTCTAACCTCAGATCTAAGTGATCTATGTACTTTGTCTTTTGTTTTTGTGTGATCTTCTAGGTTCCTCTTAAAGGAAAGATCACCACTTCTTGAAGACGTGCAAGCTCAAGTCCATGAGTTGCCATGCTTCGTCATCATCAAGACAACGAAGGTTCTCTTGTTGATAGATCTACCTTTCTCCATAAATGTTGGGTTAAAGGCATTAGTGAAGGATGCCGAAAGTGTCAAGACGAAAGCATTAGTGAAAGGTGCTTATCGTTCGTGTCAAGATCATTAGTGAAGAATGCTATAGGTGTCAAGACGAAGGCATTAGTGAAGGGTGTCAAGCGTTGTGTCAAAGGCATTAGTGAAGGATGCCAAAGAATCAAATCAAGTAGCATTTGTGAAGAAATGCCTTGGTCGTATAATCGATGAGGTGCATCGTTATACATATAAGTATTTGTTTATTTACAAGGATGGTGATATCCTTGATGGTGTTGTAACAAGGAGTAGATCTCCTTGAGATTAGGTGTTGTGTCGTGAAGGTGTAGTTCACCTAAGGTGTGAAAGAACTAGGTGCTTAGCCTAGTACCTAATAAAGGGTAGGCGACGTTGTGAAGGATTAGTTCTCATAAGGTGTGAAAGAACTCGGTGGTTAGCCTAGTACCGTATAAAGGGTAGGCGACGTTGTGTTAGGTGTGGTTCGCCTTGGTGTGAAAGAACTCGGTATTTAGCTTTGTACCGGAAAAAGGTTAAGCGACGTTGTGAAGGCTTCTCCGCCATAAGGAGTTGGTGTAGTGTTTACGAACTCTCGAGTAGGTGACTCGGGGAGTGGAGTAGGGCAAGGAAGGTGTCCTTGTAGCCGAACTTCTATAAATACTTGTGTCGTGGTGATGTGCTTCTTACTCCTTATCTTTCATTACACGTTTATATATCTATCTATCAACGTCCAACATAAACAACCAAATAGATTGACATAATTCGATCTAAATATTTAAAAGGAAGTTTTAAATTGGTAAAACTATTCAACCCCCCCTTCTAGTTTTCCACACTATGTTTTTATCAAATCTGTTTCTGTTACTACAGATCAACAGATCCCAGAAGATATAATAGTCGGATCCCTTTTTTAAAGGAACCGTGGGATCCGTCCTACTAGAAAACAGTTTTCATGCAAAATAAAAACCACTTTCTCTCTAAAAGAAATATTCCACTAGAATATCAAAACCATAAGTGAGTTAAGTGTCATTGTTGTTAAAAACCATTGTTAATAAAAATCTAGTAAAAAGATTAGATAATCATAGGTTGAACACAAACATCACTTTCTTTTAACTCTTCATTTCTATAGGTTCAACTATGACGCATGAATATGAGTTTGACTTTTCACTCACTAGCATCTATTCTCTGAACATCTCCCTTGAACCCAACACACCTGGCATTCATGTCCGTGGGTTCAATAACCTCAAAAACCGTCACTTCCATGAAGGTCGTATTGTAGACACCTCTCTACAATTCGAAGAAGGTATCAATACCTCCTTCCGAGCCATCGGACTAGAATGTCTCCTTGAAATCAACGAGAAGATATGTCCAAGGTTCATAATGGAATTATTCCGTCAAGTTGAACTCGTTCGTAACGAGGATCGCTCTCTATCTCTTTGGTTTTATATCAAAAACCAAAAGTTCACTTTAACCCTTGGGCATTTTGCTCACATCCTCCGAATTCCAAATCATGGACAATGTGCCTTCACCGAAGATTGGTCACTTGATTCTCTCTTCAACTTTCGTGAAGAAAATAGTCCATATTGTTCTCACATACCCTCCCCGAAAGACATACATCGCATAATATGCAAACCTCGACCATATTACTCCGACCCAAACATTATCTTCACACGGGACATCCGAGAAGATTACAAGCCCCTTGTACTCATCCTACGTGAAAATGTTTGGAGTCTTAGGGGAAATCGAGAAATCCTTCCCGCTTGTTGTGCTCACATATTGTATTGTTTGCTAACACAACAACCATATAATCTCGCCTACTTCTTCGCAAGGCGAATTGTAAATCTTCAAGGCTCCAAGAATAAACTCATCCCTTATGGAATGTTCTTGACATGCCTCTATCATAACGTTATGCACTTTCATCCTCAATTTCAAAGTCCGTTGTACGTACTTGTGAACAAGATGATGGAACCGCTAAACATATCTCTCATGAAGACTTTCTTCATTCTTGATTCCACCAACACTCATCAATAACATGATGATCCTCCTAGCGAAAACACTCAAGGAACCTAGTAGTATTTCAAACAGGATCAATCCTCTTGTACTCGTGCTTTATCAATGTAATCCTATTTCCTTCATGAAATAAAACATCTTATATTTGATATCTTAGTGTTAGAACCCCTTAAACTAAACTTGGAATATAATGCATTTTCAAGATCATTGCATACCTTTAGTAAAGGTTCTGCTGAGCAGATGGACGGATCCCAAAGTTTGTGCTAGACGGATCCCTACACTTAGGGAACCTTGGGATCCGGCAAACAGAAAATGCAATTGCAAGCATTGTATTTCGAACATATCCTTAGAACACCTCACACTAAGCCAAACATAGTGTCTTAAGGCAAATTAAGTCCTTATCAAGTTAGGTAGAGTCTTCCTACTCAAACTAAACTCACCTAGATCATACTCAAGACTCTTGTTGATCTATCATTTTCACTTAAACCCATTACTCTTCCGTTCTCTAGATCCCTCACATCTAGTCTTAGAAATCTCTCGATTATGGCAAAATTGATCATAAATCATCCTTACCTCAAAATTGATCAAATTATATTTTTCCCATCTCAAAGCCTTTAGGATATTTTCCAAAACACTATCCTAAGTCACAACCTGATCTCTAGGATCATTTAGTTTCAATTGACACTCTCATCTTTAGTGTTATCCTTGCTCATTCATTGGTACTCATGAAAGTTCCAAATCCTTCCATAAAAGGCAATCATTAGCTACATCACTCATTACCTTCATGTACTTAAGCACCCCTTAATTTAAGACACTTAGGAGGACTGAAACACTCAAGGTGATATAGATCTTAGATCTTAGAAACATCATTTCTACTCTTTCATAGCTGCTGAGAGCCGGATCCCTAGGATTAGCCTAGATGGATCCCTATGAGGAGGGAACCGTGGGATCCGGATGACAGTCTATGTCAAATCTTGCTAAAAAAATCATTTCAACTCATCTTTCTAACTCAAACACTCCATCTCATCTTAAATGAGTTCCTTGATCAGTACAAACTCTAAAGTTGACTCTTGTGCAAGTTAATCATCGCACTCCAATGAATCTTCGTGGCTTAAGGCTTAAATGCACTTGCCAAATCTCTTGCATTATAAACCACATTGTTAGGACTTCCATAGTCATCACCTTCATCCTAACTTTTAGCACTTTAGAAACCCTTACAAACCTCTTGAAATCATCTCATCATGAGGAAAACCCCAAGTAGTAACTTATCCACCAAAGAACCACCCAAGAAAAAGGCTCGTGTTATACACGAAATCTCTTCAACGGAATAATCTCTGGTCAAGACAACAAATGCTAGGATCTCTTCTCAAACAATCAAACCAATTCCTAAAAGGATAGTAGCCACAAAACTACCTATGCCAAACACCACCATACCTCCTAGGCCAAACAATATTATCTCCACTATACCATCATCATTGGTTCCTAGAGCTATCTCCTTTACATCTCCACTATCATCACCACACCTCTACAATTTAGAGGACTTGCCTCCTAGGCCGTCTCATCCGCTTCCGCCGACAACATTTTCTTCATTAGGAGGAATAATGGTACTAAATCAAAGTGTTGAGTCAACACTAGCTCCGGCTTCCTTTTCACCGTCTCCATCATATAATCCCATTTGGATTATGAGAAATCATCAAAGTTAACCACCCAACCATATGGAAGTTGACACTTCTCTACTACCACCATCATTCTTGGTCGAGCCATTCTCAAATGCGCCTCCACCAATCCCTTCATCGTTTGAAGCTCCACAAGTCGCTTCACTTGATCCTTCGCATCAATCCATTTAATTTTTTTCACCACCACTACCTAGCCATGACAAAGATTGCTATCATTGTCAACATGTTGAAAGTTTGATACATGAAGTACGAGAAGACCAACGTTTCATGTTCTATCATCTCCTCGAACGTTTCGACGAGATTAAACCTAAACAAAACTTGAGCTAAAATATTTTAGTGGTGTCCTAGCATCAAGCGATAGTTGGTCTAGAAATCCTTAGTCATGTATTTTTTTTAGAGTCATGTATATTATAACTCTAGTTTTATTAAATGAAATTACATGCTACTTGTTATATTTCTGAGTATATGATTACGTTGTATTCATATCTCATTTTTGTGATAACATTACTTGTTATATCACCATTTATTCGTTGTGAAGTGAGTGGTGAAAAACACAATATCAACGTATATCAAATTAACCGTAAAATCCGACAAACCAACCTTTTAGGAAAAAGGTTAACGTGCCAAATCTCACGAGTGTGATAAAAGTGATACCGGGAAAGTGAATTCCCGGGTCGTGTCCCAACGAGGCGTGAAATTGACGAAGTCGTTGAGTTTCGTGATTAGGACTTGAATTGGTTTTTAATGATTTGTTTGGTTTTGAATTACGTATTCTACAAAATAAAGAACGGAAATGAAAATAAAGCATGTAAAACAAAGTAAACACTAAATAGACTACTACTAAGCCTAAGAAACAATAAAGTAAAGCTAAATTACATCCTAAGGTGCTAAAATGCAAAAACGCTAAAAACCGGCAACCACCCGAGCCAAAAACGTAAAACTTTTGCAATTTAAGGGCTACGGGTGTGATATCAATTTTCCTACGTTCTAATTGACTAAAAACAATTTTAGAAAAAAGCCGGGAATTTTTCGACTCTTATTTTATTTTCTACGAATTAAAAACTAAATTAATCTAATTAATTAATTAAAAATACTAAACATTTTAAGAAAAATATGGAAAAATCACAAAAAGTACTTTGAACTTCACTAATCCTAGGAAAATTAAAAACTGTGGTGGTTGTTTTTGAAAATAAGCTAAAAAATAAGCTAAACAAGTGCTTAAAGTAAACTGCCAAACGCCATTAAGGAATTAATTTTGCAAAGTAAAACTGATAAAAATCCCAAGGGCAGTTGGTCATGGTGTGGGGTGTTGTGTGTGCTTGGGCTAAGGGACCAGGGTTCGAATCCCTTGGTACCCTTTTTTGAAAACTTTATTATTTTTTTTTCTCAATTTGGCTTATGTAAATCAAAGGGCAATCAAAGATGAGAAATTTTTATGAAAACTGAACTTATGAAACATACCCAATAAGCTGATAACAGCTTATCAGTTCACTAGTTTTGAACAGTCCCAACCAAACACACCCTTCTTAACAGTTTTAAGCACAAAATAAGCATAGAAGAGCAGTTTAGTAGGAAGGCAAAGGACAAATAAGCAGTCGGAAATATAAATAAGCTGAGTGTGACTGAAATAAGCTAAAATAATAAGGGAAAGCAGTTGGCTTAAATTCTAACAAGGGGGTCCTAAGGCTAAAACATGGAAAATAAGCACTAAAAAGAGTAACAATAAGCACTAATGAACTAGAAAAAACTATCAATCCTAATGCAACTAATCTAAAAAGCACTAAAGCACTTGAATTAAGCTACTAAGAATCATTAATAAGCAAAAAAAAATGAAGTCCTGATCTTGCAGTTGGACTGCTGCTGGTTGCTGTTGCTGTAACAGGGAATGAACAGCCCAATGGGGCTCTGTTTGAGCCAATCCTACAAGAGCTATAGTGGAAACTAGCTTTTGAGCTTACAGGTTCTTGAAGACAAGCTTGGGGGCAAGCTTTTGCCCCCAATAGATGGCCTTAATAAGCTGCAAAAATGGGTGCAGGGGCTGCGATGGGACAGTACAAGAAACTAAGGGGGACTTAACGGCTTAAAAATAAGCCACAAGCAGGCTTCCAAAATACAAAATAAGCAGAGTACTTCACTATTCTTACGCCTAACTTACTAATTGCATCAAATACTAACCTTAAACCTTACTTAAGCTACTTATATCTAAGCAAAAAAAAAGAATAGCTACTGTTATGGGTTGTTGTAACAGAAGGAAAAAAAATAAACGACAACTTTGGTATGCAAATTTAAGCTACCTAAGCGCAACCTTGACTAATGAAAGACCCAACGTGGGTCAAAATGGGTAAAACTGTGACATTTGACCCAAGAGAAAGGCAAATCCAAACACCCCTTAGTAGGGCAGACTTGGTTTTAGAAATGGTTTGAGACCTTGGGATTTTAAGAAAATTAATTTGCAAACTTAACCACAAGCTCACATGAGCTTTTACAAGCTTATTACCACTGTTTTAATAAGGAAACAACCATTCAGAAAATGGAGTACATAAACACTTAAGACTGCATACACTTTGAAATAAGATTACAAGAATGAAATGAAAATTGAACTGAAATTAAATTAAAATTTAAAATGACAATACAGGTTAATGACAATTAAAGTAAAGATGGGCTAGAACATGATTTCTAGACAAATTTTACACTAACACCAATCTCCTATATATACAAAAGCTGAAAAAATCTTCTAGCTTCCTGTCTTCTCTCTCATTCTTGCTTTGTTGTGCTTCTTTTGAGCCAATCCTCACCATCTATTAATTAGGTACCAATTTGGAATTCATCCTAGCCATCCATGGGGCTTTTTGACTTGGATTGCCATGGTGGCAAGGGGCATCTCGTGACTTTGCCTTGGGGAAGGAGATAGTGGGTTGGGGATTTGGGTGAAAACTGGTTAAAAGAGGTGAGGTTGAGTGTTTGGGTTGTGATGATTTTCTGGGTAAAAGATGGATGTGAGTTTTGGGATACAGGGAAAGCAGAAAAAGAGGAGGCAAAAGGGGAGAGGAGAAAAAACGTTTTATCTGATTTGGTGTAGGGAGGTCAAAGTGGCAAGGGGTTCAAGGTGGAGAGGGGTTAAAAGGTGTAGTGGAAGGGTTTAATAGGAAAGTGGGGGTTCACTTGGGTTAAAGGATTAAAAGGTTTAAGTTGTATTATTATGTTTCGGGGAAGGTTTTAAGACGGTTTTCCCAAACCCACTCCAAAAATGTGTCCGGGTCCTCAATTGATCAACGATCGTAGAAAATCACATCCCGGCACCGGCTTCTCAGCACTTTTCTGATTTCAGCTCGACTTTGCTCGTTTTCGCTTTGTTTTCAACCCTTTTGTACCTGCAAGACACAAAACACACTCCGAGGATATTTTTAACATATTTTGATCATATTTGGGTGTTTTTGGTCATTTTTGTGGTCTTAGGTGGGTAAAAACGATGAGTAAAAAGGCACTCATCAAATCCCCCACACTAGGCAATTGCTAGTCCCTAGCAATCTTTTGAGAAAACATAATGGATTTGAATCTCTTTACCCAAAGCCATTACTTCTGGAGTAGCCGAATGTTTCAGTTCAAGTAAGAACTATGGTACACTGATAACCATATGATTTTGAGCAAACCACCAGCTTCCAACGGATTTGATTTGTCTTTACCAGAAGCCGTTTGCTTCTGGACTAGCCAACTCTTAGATAAAATATCTTTGGTGAGTCGATTACCAATTATGGTTTTCAAACTGCCTTTACCACAAGCCATAAACTTGCGGGCTAGCCAACTCTTCACTAATTAAAGATATGGTGAGCTGAACACCATACAATTTTGGGCAAATTGCAAGCCGTCAATGGATTTGAGATATCTTTACCAAGAGCCGTTTGCTCCTGGATTAGCCAATCCATTTGTTTATTAGACATGGCGGACTGATAACCATAAAATTTTTTTTTTTTTTTTTTGGCCAAAAATGGGGGAATTGGGTGGTATATTTACATGATAAAATTCGTGAGAATTCCCCCCACACTAGAAATGAATATTGCCCTCAATATTCAAAGTACCGGCGGTTATGCCGAAACATAGAACGTAAAAGGGAAATACTACGGCCATTTTTTATTTTATTTTATTATTTTTTTTTTCGAAATAGAAAACTTATATACAACAGCGGGGGGCAACTCCCCCACACTAGAGTGGTACACACGGTTGAAAACCCATGTGTTGCTACTGTTTTTGTTAACCGAGTCGCTAGCTTGACTCGACCCCGAATTCATTGGTTCATGGGGAAGCAAGTGGAAGAGAAGATCTCCATCGGACTTTCATTCAAATGGTTTGGATAAACATTGAATGTGATGAAAGTTCCACTCCGATGAGATGCAACCGGCTCAAAAGAACGAGAAATGCCGGGGTCAAAGATGGTATCTTCACTCCAGTAAGAGTGAAGGAAAGGAGAAGAAATGGGAGGAGAAGGCAAAGTGTCAATCTCATGACAACGGGTGGGATGGGTGGGCAAAAGATTGGATTGAGGAACATTAAGGGAATGTTCATAAATCTTATCCACCACTGAAGCAATGAAAACATCCGTATCGGGCTTAGAAGAGGTTCCATCATCCGGCGGTTTAGCAGGCGGACGAGTGGGTGATGGACCTAAGCCATAATCGTCACTCTGAAAACCCAAAGGTATTGAGTCATCCGAAGAAAGAAAGCCGACATGCACATCATCATCTCCCGGTGGAGAATGATCAACGAGAGCGAGTTCATCGGAGAACTCCTCGAGAAGGTCTAACGTCGAAGTGGGATCGCCACTATTCTTTTCTTCGGGTAAAGATGGAGATGTAACGAGGTTCTCCATGTAAAGGTCACTATCCTCATTCTGAATGTCAAAGATGGGGTTATCCGAAACTAGAGTGAATTCAGAATCGAAGTCAAATAGAGGGTTAGTAAACGCCATAGCAAAAGGTTTCTCGGACACAACGAGAATATCTTCATCATCCGCATCAAAATCAGTGTCCATATCAAGATCATCGGGATCAAAATCTCTCACTTCTTCCAAGCTGACAAGCTCAGAAGGTATCTCCTCAATATACTCGATGTCTCCACACGATAAAGAATCATCAAACGACGTATAGTCATTTTCAGACTCGAAGATCATCTCAACAGATAATTTTGGGGTGGGAGAAGAATCATCATCGAGAGGCTCATCACACATATCACCTGAGATAACCTCGGACTCACTTGGGATTGGGACAAGGTTCTCAACACAAGACGGTTCCGTTTCCGGAATAGTGCTAAGATGCTCGTCCCCCATTATAAGGGTATCCGAAAGTTCTATGGTAGATAGGCAATATGAGGCCGGAGAGTGGACATGTGCGGTACTTTGTGAGCTTGAGATATGCACCTTGTCCTTTGTCATCTCCCAATCTTCCTCATCCTCGTCATCTAGATGGCAAGCTTCGTTAAATAGGAGAAGCTTTTGAGCTGCTTGCTCATCGGCTAGAAATCTTTCGTTGCGAGCAGCTTGTTCCTCGGAAAGTTCCTCAAGAATTATATGAGGAAATTGATCAATGACGGGAAGTTGTGGGGGTTGGATGTGGTCAAATCCGGAAGTGTTATAACAAGGATCAGGTCCATAGTAATTTTGATTCCACGATTGACATTGATAATCATCATGAGGACCCCCACACTTATCACAATGAGGGTATTGGGGAGAGAAACTTTGAAACGATGAATCACTGAAATGATGATAGTACGGTTGTGGTTCGTATACATTCTGTGGAGGGTGGTTGAAATTGTTTTGAGGATAATTGAAAGAGTTCGGGTTAGAATCATAAGCGAATGAATTCTCGGCGCAAATCGAACAACATCTATCAATAAGAACACGTCTCCACATACATTTGTAACAACGGAAACCTTTTTGTAACACGTCTCCACAACCGTAGCAATACTCTTGATCGAACGACGATATCTCGGGTACGGGAGTAGGAATAGAGGGCTCAAAAACATCACAAATGTTAGGTAAAACGATATTTCCCGAAGTTGAAATTTGACGAAATTCATTTAAGCAATTTTGAACAATGTTCATGAAATCGTCCGAAAAAGGTTTTGAAGATTCCGGAGGTGGGACAAGTGGTGTGCTCTCAGAGCTAGCAATTTCCACCACTTCCGTTTTGGTCTCCGGTTCTTGCTCTTTTCTCTTAACCTTAACCGTAAATCGCGAAAGATTTGGATCAAATCTAGACGGTTTAGGCTCAGAAACAATAGAACAAATATCGGATTGTGGCGGGTGGTCAGAAAAACTTGGAGAATCATCGAGAGAGTTTTTATCGGATACTTCGCACCAATAGCAATATTTGCTTGCACCAGCCCTACCACATCGCTTACATACACATTCATGATTGAGACAATAAACTTGATCCTCTTCCATACGTCCTTTGCAATGAAAACAACGACGATAATCGATCGTCGCCATGAGAATTAAACATATAGAGGGTTAAAGAAATAGAATTGAGTGATCGAGAGGATACGAAGGATAGAATTAAACGGCAAAAGAGGGTAAGAGAAATAGAATCAACGAATAAGAGGAATGAGAAGAATATTTTTGGTTTTTTTTTTTTTTTTTTTGTATTTTTATAAAAACAATAACTTCACGAGGAAGGTTCTTCAAGTCACTAATCGCAAAAACTTCACGATATTGTCGCAACACACCTCCCCGGCAGCGGCGCCAAAATTTGATTCGTTGTGAAGTGAGTGGTGAAAAACACAATATCAACGTATATCAAATTAACCGTAAAATCCGACAAACCAACCTTTTAGGAAAAAGGTTAACGTGCCAAATCTCACGAGTGTGATAAAAGTGATACCGGGAAAGTGAATTCCCGGGTCGTGTCCCAACGAGGCGTGAAATTGACGAAGTCGTTGAGTTTCGTGATTAGGACTTGAATTGGTTTTTAATGATTTGTTTGGTTTTGAATTACGTATTCTACAAAATAAAGAACGGAAATGAAAATAAAGCATGTAAAACAAAGTAAACACTAAATAGACTACTACTAAGCCTAAGAAACAATAAAGTAAAGCTAAATTACATCCTAAGGTGCTAAAATGCAAAAACGCTAAAAACCGGCAACCACCCGAGCCAAAAACGTAAAACTTTTGCAATTTAAGGGCTACGGGTGTGATATCAATTTTCCTACGTTCTAATTGACTAAAAATAATTTTAGAAAAAAGCCGGGAATTTTTCGACTCTTATTTTATTTTCTACGAATTAAAAACTAAATTAATCTAATTAATTAATTAAAAATACTAAACATTTTAAGAAAAATATGGAAAAATCACAAAAAGTACTTTGAACTTCACTAATCCTAGGAAAATTAAAAACTGTGGTGGTTATTTTTGAAAATAAGCTAATAAATAAGCTAAACAAGTGCTTAAAGTAAACTGCCAAACGCCATTAAGGAATTGATTTTGCAAAGTAAAACTGATAAAAATCCCAAGGGCAGTTGGTCATGGTGTGGGGTGTTGTGTGTGCTTGGGCTAAGGGACCAGGGTTCGAATCCCTTGGTACCCTTTTTTGAAAACTTTATTTTTTTTTCTCAATTTGGCTTATGTAAATCAAAGGGCAATCAAAGATGAGAAATTTTTATGAAAACTGAACTTATGAAACATACCCAATAAGCTGATAACAGCTTATCAGTTCACTAGTTTTGAACAGTCCCAACCAAACACACCCTTCTTAACAGTTTTAAGCACAAAATAAGCATAGAAGAGCAGTTTAGTAGGAAGGCAAAGGACAAATAAGCAGTCGGAAATATAAATAAGCTGAGTGTGACTGAAATAAGCTAAAATAATAAGGGAAAGCAGTTGGCTTAAATTCTAACAAGGGGGTCCTAAGGCTAAAACATGGAAAATAAGCACTAAAAAGAGTAACAATAAGCACTAATGAACTAGAAAAAACTATCAATCCTAATGCAACTAATCTAAAAAGCACTAAAGCACTTGAATTAAGCTACTAAGAATCATTAATAAGCAAAAAAAAATGAAGTCCTGATCTTGCAGTTGGACTGCTGCTGGTTGCTGTTGCTGTAACAGGGAATGAACAGCCCAATGGGGCTCTGTTTGAGCCAATCCTACAAGAGCTATAGTGGAAACTAGCTTTTGAGCTTACGGGTTCTTGAAGACAAGCTGGGGGGCAAGCTTTTGCCCCCAATAGATGGCCTTAATAAGCTGTTTACAGCTTATAAATAAGCTGCAAAAATGGGTGCAGGGGCTGCGATGGGACAGTACAAGAAACTAAGGGGGACTTTACGGCTTAAAAATAAGCCACAAGCATGCTTCCAAAATACAAAATAAGCAGAGTACTTCACTATTCTTACGCCTAACTTACTAATTGCATCAAATACTAACCTTAAACCTTACTTAAGCTACTTATATCTAAGCAAAAAAAAAAGAATAGCTGCTGTTATGGGTTGTTGTAACAGAAGGAAAAAAAAATAAACGGCAACTTTGGTATGCAAATTTAAGCTACCTAAGCGCAACCTTGACTAATGAAAGACCCAACGTGGGTCAAAATGGGTAAAACTGTGACATTTGACCCAAGAGAAAGGCAAATCCAAACACCCCTTAGTAGGGCAGACTTGGTTTTAGAAATGGTTTGAGACCTTGGGATTTTAAGAAAATTAATTTGCAAACTTAACCACAAACTCACATGAGCTTTTACAAGCTTATTACCACTGTTTTAATAAGGAAACAACCATTCAGAAAATGGAGTACATAAACACTTAAGACTGCATACACTTTGAAATAAGATTACAAGAATGAAATGAAAATTGAACTGAAATTAAATTAAAATTTAAAATGACAATACAGGTTAATGACAATTAAAGTAAAGATGGGCTAGAACATGATTTCTAGACAAATTTTACACTAACACCAATCTCCTATATATACAAAAGCTGAAAAAATCTTCTAGCTTCCTGTCTTCTCTCTCATTCTTGCTTTGTTGTGCTTCTTTTGAGCCAATCCTCACCATCTATTAATTAGGTACCAATTTGGAATTCTTCCTAGCCATCCATGGGGCTTTTTGACTTGGATTGCCATGGTGGCAAGGGGCATCTCGTGACTTTGCCTTGGGGAAGGAGATAGTGGGTTGGGGATTTGGGTGAAAACTGGTTAAAAGAGGTGAGGTTGAGTGTTTGGGTTGTGATGATTTTCTGGGTAAAAGATGGATGTGAGTTTTGGGATACAGGGAAAGCAGAAAAAGAGGAGGCAAAAGGGGAGAGGATAAAAAACGTTTTATCTGATTTGGTGTAGGGAGGTCAAAGTGGCAAGGGGTTCAAGGTGGAGAGGGGTTAAAAGGTGTAGTGGAAGGGTTTAATAGGAAAGTGGGGGTTCACATGGGTTAAAGGATTAAAAGGTTTAAGTTGTATTATTATGTTTCGGGGAAGGTTTTAAGACGGTTTTCCCAAACCCACTCCAAAAATGTGTCCGGGTCCTCAATTGATCAACGATCGTAGAAAATCACATCCCGACACCGGCTTCTCAGCACTTTTATGATTTCAGCTTGACTTTGCTCGTTTTCGCTTTGTTTTCAACCCTTTTGTACCTGCAAGACACAAAACACACTCCGAGGATATTTTTAACATATTTTGATCATATTTGGGTGTTTTTGGTCATTTTTGTGGTCTTAGGTGGGTAAAAACGATGAGTAAAAAGGCACTCATCAACCATTGCTGAAATTGATCATCAGCTATACGGATCCCTCAGAATTGCCTAGACGGATCCCTACTAGGAGGGAACCGTGGGATCCGTAAGACAGAAAACTATTTTCTACTAACTTGGACCACATTTGCAGGAAATTGTGAATTATACTAGTTTTTTAACCTTTGTTTTATAGTTATTCAATTTACACATGAAGACTTTGACATCCTAAAGCTAGGGGGAGCTTTATGTCAAAGCAATACATTGCAAATTACTTGCAATATTAGGATTATATTTCTTGACATCCCCTTGCAAAATTGCAATCATCAAGGGGGAGCACATTCGTCACTTAGACGAAATCTTTTGCAAACTTACTTGCAAACAAACTAGTTTAGTATTAATTTCTTGACGCCCTTACATAGGGATGGACTCGTCAAGGGGGAGTAAAGACGAGATTCTTTCCCGTTACTTGCTCTCTATTTCTTTTTATTTCTTTCACATGTTTTTCCTAAAAACAATGTGTTAGTTTCCTTTCGAAGCTCTTTTTGTTTCGACAAAAAGGGGGAGAAGAAAGTAAAAACTACAAATTCAAACTTTTACGAATTTTAGCTTTTCCTTAAAATAATTTTATGTTTTGTCATCAACAAAAAGGGGGAGATTGTTAATAAAAATAAGCCGTAAAAACATTTATTTATATTTTACAATCTTCTAATGTTTTGTCGATAACAAACATAAAATCATTTTAACGAAACAAATAAAATACGTAAATGGTTTGAAATAATAGTTTCTAACATATTCACATTTTCACATAAAACACGAAAACAAGTATAAGTGATTTTATAATTTAATATTACATATGTACAACAACTAGTGTTTACATATTTGGGTAAAATATACACATAACTAGTATGTGGTATATTGGGTAATATAAATGGGTAGAAACTTAAGTATCATAACCCATTGGGCAAATACATTGAATGTAGTTGGGTACAACCCAAAGCCCATGACCCATGGAGCTTGACCTATAACCCATTGCATGACATCATGCTTATATCATACATGGATAATATCCATAACCCATGGATCAACCCATACCCAAGTGACTAAGTGCATTGCACTCAAGAGATACGTTGTATCTAACCAAAGATCCATGGATCAACCCATGACCCATGACCTATAACCAAAATACCCATGGGTAAAAGGGAGCGTCCCACGGATCCCTAGATTTACGCTAGACGGATCCCTTGTGGAAGGGATCCGTGGGATCCGGGGAACAGTAGATTTTTTCCTCTATAAATAGTGAGCCATTTCTTCATTGTTTCTAACCCTTTCTAACATACTTTCCCCTAGAGTTGAAAATTCTCTAACCTCAGATCCAAGAGATCTATGTTTGTAGTTTTGTTTTTGTGTGATCTTCTAGGTTCCTCTTAAAGGCGAGATCACCACCTTTGAAGTCGAGCAAGCTCAAGTCCATGAGTTGCCATGCTTCCTCATCATCAAGACTACTGAAGTCTTCTTGTTGATGATCGTTTATCTTTTCCTAAGAAGTGTTGAAGACATTTGTGAAAGGTTTCTCAAGTGTCAAGACGAAGATATTAGTGAAGGATATCTATCGTACACATCATTAGCACTTGTGGTAGGTGCTTAGAAGTCAAGACAAGAAGTGTTAGGTCACTAAGTTTACAACACAAGCATCAATAGAAAGAATAGAGAGGAAGAATGATCGGTTGAACAATACACAAACAAAAACTACGCGTAGATAATAAGGAAAGGTTATGCGTGAGTAATGAAAGAGAATGAATTGAACAACCAACCCTCAAGTGAGGTTATTAGAAGGTATTTATAGGAAGGGGAGCTAGGGAAACACTCCTACTCCCTTCCTTTCCTTAATGGACATGGGCCTAAGCTCATGGGCCTTCTACATAAGCTTAAGCTAATAACAAACATAAAGGCCATAATTAAGCTAACTATTACATATGAATCACTAACACTTGATATAGGTTTAGGAGTGATTCCAACAATCTCCCCCTAAGTGTTGGTGATGAATGAATGTAAATGGTGAAGGTACTGATGTAATAGTAGCTTTGACGTCTTCTGACATTCTTCTTTATTGTGAGAAGAATTGCCTTGATTTGAACAATCTCCCCAGTGTAGGGAAATTGTTTTCTTTAAACAGTTTTGCTTTGACGTCATCTTTAACTTTTTTCTTTGATCATTGTTCTTTGTGATGGTAGTGATAGTATGTTGTTGTTGTCAGCATCAAGTCTGTCTCAGGTCTGCTTCGCTGCTCTAGTGTCTCCACATCATTATTTAACATGCTCACACGCTCTTTGACGTTGGATTTCAGTACTGATGAAGTTCTTTAAGTCTTTAACTTTGTAGATTCTTTGGCTTGACGAAGAATCATTCTGACTTTTGTGTTGCTTTGAGATAGAACTTTCATTAGTGATGATGTTGGCATGAGCATGTGAAGAATCTGCACGATCGTTCCGCTCTAGAGCTTCCATAAGAAGTAAACATGAAAACTGTTAGTAATAAGCGGATTTCGGCGCTTACAAGTTTGAACTTCGAGAGTGTTAACAGCATAGTGTGAAAACACAACTCTAATTATTACAAAGGCCGTTCCTGAACTGGAGTCCCACAAGTGAGATAACGCGCTGTACCGAAGTACACCTACAGTTCAGATGAGTCGCTGAGGTACACCGAAGCATCACCTCACGACTGTAGACCATTTGAGACACACTAAGCATAATCCACGAGGAGTTACCGAAGTGACCTGCTGTCAGGGCTGTTTGATGTTGACCCTGGCAGGAGTTTCCATTGAATCACTGAGGATCACAGTTGTAAACCTCTCATAAATGTTCTCGACAGATTGCTAAGATTTGTGAAGGACTCGATAATGTACCACTGATGTTCTTATTGTTGAACATCAAGTGATGAAATGTCAAGTGTACCTAAGAGATCTTTTGATGAATCTCGTGGCTCTAGACTCAATAGTGCATTTTGGTTTTCCTGAGCGGACACTAGGGAGAGGGTCTCCTTCTTCAATATCAGCAATCTCTAAGAGAAAGCCGATAGATTATGTAGGGTTCCCTGTGAGATTGAAACAAGCTTCTGTTAAGAGAAACTTGAGTGGCTAAGAAGGTTTAGTGCATGCGTCACTGGGTCCATGACGACTTTTAATCTTCAATACCGGTGTCATCAAGTGACAACCAGTAGCATATGAATTGAACCCGGTGTCTGCCCTAAGTTGAATAATTTGGAGGGCTATTTCTTTTCACCCTTTTCTTTGCATTTCTTTTTGATTCTTCAACTCCTTCTTTCTCCGATTCTCATTTTCTCCTTTTTTTACAATCATACCTAAGGACTTCTAGATTCTAACTATTTGTGATGTCCTTGGGTAGATCCCTTCGGCTCTAGCGGATCATAGGATGGTTATTCCTAACCTTAGTCACCTTATAACTCCATGACTAACCTATGTTGCCATAAAACCAATTTTCAAGAAAATCTCTCACAACGGTTATGATTGTAAAACATTTTGTACCACTGTAAGAGTTTGATCTTTTGTAGAAATACTCCCCCTCCATATTTGCTTAAGAGTTTTTACGGAAATCTGCACAGTGAGGAAAGAGCGCGCACTTTTTGAATTGATCAACTCAAGATAGACAATCCCCCGCGAGACACAGTTACGTTGTATAGTTAAAGAGTTACATTGTCAGCTTTTAGGTGACAACTAGCTCTAATAACTACCTTGAAGGTGTAGACAAACCTCGAAAGGTTGTCAAACCCATCAGAGCTCATGTCTACCAAGAGTTTCTCGAATGGTACATTCTATTCGGACAAGTCCTTTGCGAGACACGTTTACATCACTAGCGAACTAGCTTGAAATTATTACCCGTCCCGGACAAGTATTTTCGATTTACTAACAGTTAAGTATCGTCAATTTGTTGGTTAAGTCTATAGCACAAAGATTCATTTGCATTTATGCAACATATTTCTTATCACATAATTTTCTCCCCCTCAAAAATAGCATATAAAATGTTATTTTTGAAAAAGTTGAGAATAAATATGACCATTTCGAGTGTTGCGGGAAGATGACCACTGTGAACAATTTGTGAACAAAGTTTAAATTCAAATACTCACCCTCAACAAGTGATATAAATGGTTGAGGTTTTGAAAATCATACGGGGAAGTACTTGTTCTTTTGAGCAAAACCTTGAAAAATGAAAGGTTTGATAGGTTTTACTCAAAAGTAAGAAGCTTTCGCCCCTTTTATAAGGATTGTGACACTGAAGCATACCACAGGGTCCTTTCATTACAAGAACGGGTTGTACACTGAAATGTGTGCACAAGCCATAGTCATAATTAAATCACACATCCAAAATATTATGAAATAGAAGCAGTTCAAGGGGTACCAGGAAGTCCATCAAGCTTGCCAGGAATGCGAACAGGGCGTTGATAGCCGGCGAGAGCAATCCTGGGACGACCACCTACAAAGCTCTCTAACGTTTTGAACTGATCCCTTCGATACAACCTTTCATCAATCATAGTGATGATCCTCTTCACATCCCTTTTGTCTTGAGAATTCCATCGCTTTGGAGACCCAATGCCTTCATGTATCGCCTTCAACCGATAAGCCAAGCCATCCCTAACCTTCTTCAATGTGTGATCCCCAAATTTTTGAAGATCTCTACACGTCATCAAGCAATTTCGTTGAAGTTCACTGCGATAAACGACGCCGAATGGTTTGCTGATGAGGGTGTATTGTGAAAGCTGGTTGATGTTGGGAAGATCTAGCTGTGGTGGAGTGAAATTGACACGGATCTGATATGATTCAACTACAAGCTGGAGATCTTCTACACGTTCTTTGATTACTATTCTTCTGATGAAGATAAGCAAGGACTTGATGTATTCACGTTGCACTTCAGTCGAGAATTGTCTCATGCGACCCTGTAGTTTGGCAAGGTACATGTCTTCAATGTCGTTGATAGACAAATTCTCAAAGTCCGCTTCAGAGAATGCATAATCCCTTTCGTCTTGCCTTTTGACCACGATATTCTTGAGGAAAGTGTAGTCCCATTTAGACGAAAGATCAACATGTCTAATAGCCACGATTGCTTTAGTACTGAACACTTCATGTTGAGACTTCTGAACCTGGCAGCTTCTGTAGTAGATTCGTCGGCGTTCCAGCCAATGGTGAATCCCATACAATGCATCATGGTCATATACTGCCACATTGTTAGAGAACATATGGTTAGCCCTTTCCTCGATTGCTATGCAGTTAGAGTATATGGCCGCCGGGAATGGAAGTGTCAGAGATGTAGCGTATTTCCTTGAACCATCGCCACCGTGTAGAAGAAATTCCAAGTCTTTGTTGAAGAAATATCGGAATGGAATCCTAGGCTGATCTGGTTGGCCAATTGTTGGAAGAGGTTTAGACCAGTCGGTGTAATATGGAGGGTTGTCCCGTTTGGTGAAGTCGATGTTTGCTTCGGGGTTGAGCCAATCCATGTTGTTAGACATAGCTCGTGCTATATTATCAAGATGATACTCAACTTCAATAGCACTTTCCGAGCTGTCCTTGAGCAGTTGAAATGCTTCATTCTTGATTCGCTTCAACTCGGATTTCGTAATCTTTTTCACACGGAATTTCTCTTGCAAGAACTTAGCATGCTCCAATGTACTACCGTCTTACAGATCTTGACCTTCAGGTGGGTAGGGAGTAGAGTTAACAAGTGTAGAAAACCAGTCGTATTCCTCTGTGTCATCTTCGTCTAGCCATGATACGACGTCAGCCTTAGGCGCCTTCTTCTTCTTTTTCTTAGACCTAGATGAAGATTCTGGTTTCTTAACTTTGTCGGGAGAGGTGGGTTGTTGTTGGGGCTCATGGAATTCCTCTTCGTCACCACCCGTATACTCAAAGTGATCACCGGTTTTCTGAGTCTGGGGTGGTGATGAGTGTGTAAATACTCATCATTTTTGGTCAAATCTGAACTGCAAAACACTTAAAAACGCTCAGAAATGCATCAAAATACTGAAAATATCTCAAAATTGCATTTTATATGTTTCAGATGCAAAATGTTTAAAATCAGATGAAAAATGAGCTAAGTTTGCATAATTGGCAGTTTCAGTCCCTCAAGTTTCAAAAGTTGTCAGAAATAGTCCCTGAGCACTTATTTCAAAAGAAAAGTCACCAAAGGTCCTTTTAAAATCATAAGTTGTCAAAATTAGTCCTTTGGTGAAAAATGTCAAAAGTTTTGAGAAATTACAAGTTTAGTCCTTTGAGTTTCAAAATTGGCAAAAATAGTCCTTGGAAGTTTGAAAATGTCCATTTTGGTCCTTGTACTATTGAAGCTTGTCATTTTTGGTCCCTTGAAACAACTTTGATAAATTGGCAGAATTGGTCCTTGTACTTTCAGAAATTGCAAAACAAGTCCTTGTATTAATAACCAAGCCTTTTGGACCTTGACCCTTTGGACCTGCTTGTGACCCCTGCCATATCCACTTGTGACCCCCTGTTTTGACCCTTGCCTTATTAATACCCATCGGTCAACCCTGGTCAAACAAACACACCTTCCCTCCTTTTCTTCTTCCCCACCCACTGCCTCTGCAAACCCAGACACAACCATCCCTCCAGCTCTCATACTTCACCTCCCTTATCACTCCACCTCACCAAACTACAAAAAGCATTAAATGCCCCCCCCCCTCTTTGCACTCAACCTCTCCAACTGGCTAAATATGTTTTCCCGCCAAAATGCAATCAATGGCCAATATGACCTCAACTCATCCAATGGCTAAAAAGAGTGGTGGGATTTACTCAGAGGACACGTGGGAAGCTTTTTGGGTATAAATAAAGGAGGAAGAAGAAGAGAAGAGTAGTAGTCTTTAGTTAGTTTTTCGTATTATTTTAGTTTTCCAGTTTTAGTCTAGTTTCTATGTTTTCAAGAAGTTGTAACCATTTTAGATTCTGCTGTCATTACTGTTTAATGTTTTAATCCTGTTGTACTCTCAAAATTACATTGATAAGGTTTTAGTTTTCATTTTAGAGTTTTGTCTAAATTTCAATTAATCTCAATTCTGTCAAAAGCTTTTCAAAAGCTGTTTTCATTGCTTACATAAGCTCACATAAGCTTAATAAAGCTTATATGTGCTATTTGTTGTTTACATTTGCTTAATTTCAGCTTCCTCATAAAAGTCAAAATAAAGTCAAGAAAAGTCAACACTAGTCAAACGGGTCAAATTGAGAGTCAAACTCAGCTCTATAATCAAGAGTAGTTCTCAAACTGCTTTGTTATAAGGTTTTAATCAGTAGAAGCCTAAGTCTTGCATGTTCACTGCTCTTGTTTTGAAATAAGTTTTTAAAAGGAGCGTTTGGTTTAAAGTAAGAAAAATGGGTCAAAAAGGTTTATGCCATATTTGACCAGAAAAGTCAAACATCTTTTTGTGTTTCCAAGTCAGTATAGACAAATTTGAGGTGATGCAAAAGCTTTGAAAAGGTTTGGGTGTCAAAAGCAATTTGTCAAAATTTTCTTCTAACTCGAATTTATCATGTTTTTCATGAGCAATTTAGTGAAGATTTTGTTGAGATAGAAAATTGAAAAAAATAAAAATCACAAGTTCACCAGCTTATTTAACTTTGGTCAAAAAGAAAAAAATCAAAAAAATAGCTAACTATGTTGTTTTATGGGTCAAAGTGGGTAGGTCTGTTTGGATTCTGTCCTGTGCACAGTTCTAAAACCAAATCTGCAGGTTCCTTTCAACTGATTTTCCCACTTAAAACCAGTGATTATGTTGGTCCAAATTAGTTTTTATGGATCTCAGCTAGCTTAACTTTGTTCTTTGTAGTTTTTTTTCCTTACTTGCAGCTTATCTTAGCCTATAAATAAGCTCCAAATGAGCCACCCAAGGCAGCCACAGCTGCTGTTTTGGACTTACAGCCTGTTGCAGCCATTCTCTTAGCTTATTTAAGGTATCCTAGATAGCTTATTTGTATACCTTATTTGCTTATTAGTCCCATAGGTTAGGTTAGTTTATAAGTTTGCTTATTAGTGCTTACGTAATGCTTATTTGTCCCTTTTTAGTTTAAGGTTCCCCCTAGTATAGCTCTATACCAAACTGCTCTTTCCTTTTTAGCTACACAATCCCAACTGCTTATTTGATTTTAATAGCTTATTTAATACTTCAAGTGCTTAGTTCCAGTTTCCATTTGCTTATCCATTGATTATTTGTTGTTCTTTGCTCAAAAAATTTGCCTTATCATTGTCAAAGTGGTCAAGTGTTGTACTGTTGGAAATAAGCAGTTTTAAACTGCTTATTTCAAGGTTTTCATAAGAAAAGTTTTTACAAAAAGTTGTTATTTCAAGTAGCTTTTTAAGTTTCAAAAAGAAAATCAAGAAAAAAAAAAAAAAAAAATTTGCAAAAGGGAGAAGCAGGGGTCGAACCTGAGACCTCTCCCCTAGATAGGATGATAGAAGGGTACCTGGATGCCATGCGCCCTTGGGACTTGTCTTGGTTATTTCTTGCAACATCTAATACTTAAGGTCATATACAGGTTTAGGCTTATTAATTTTAGCTTAATTTTAACAGCTTATCCGTAAAAGCTGTTGATCCCATTTCATTTTTCTTAGGTCCCCCCATAGTGTAAAGTAATTTCTGTGATTTTTGCTCATTTTTATAAATTATTTTACTATTTTTAATCATTTAATTAGTTTAAAATAGTATTTAAATCATAATAAAAAATATTAAAGTAAAAAAAATATAAATCTTTTTTCTAAAATTTTCTTTTGTCATATAGTAAGTAAGAAAATTGTTTTTACACTCGTAGGACTTTTATTTCACAAATTTTACGTTTTTACTTGCGCACTCGCGTAATTTTTACATATAACGTGCGTTTTCATTCTAGGTCACGTTTTTAGGTAATTTAGGTTTACGTTTTAATTAAAATAGTTTATTTAAGTTATTTTGTTTTATAAAAAATCAAAAACTTCATTTTAAAAAATAGTGATAGCGTTTATTTAATATAATTTATCTTTTAAATTTTCTTTAATTTGCATTTAAGCCCCTGTCATTTATAAACTTTTTCTTTAGGTATAATTATTCCAGATTCACAAACCTTTTCCCGTTCATTATCACCCGATCACTATACGTTTGGTGATTCAGTCGCACAGCTCGTTGGGACTTAACGACCTGGGGAAACATTATACTCCTCTAGATCTTAATTGCATTGCGTTCTCAAGCTGTCTGGCTTTTGTTACGGTTGACCATTCACAAGTGGTCAGCTTGTGTGATAAAACCTGACTGTCTGGAGCTCAATCAGGTGGTAACTCAGAAGAATCCTGAGGTTTTTCAGTAGAAGAGCGAGGAGGAGACCTTTGTTGAGCTGGAGTCCGTTGGGGTGGAGGTTGCATAGAAGATGATTCACCAAAATTCTTCAGGCGTTTGGGCTCGTTATCCTTATCCTTATCTTTGTCTTCGTCGTCTCTTGGACGTTTAGGCCTTTCAGCTTCTTCTCTGTATGATGACCTGAGTTGGTATTCCAGCAATGCTTCAAACAATTTACCTTCGTGGGAGGCAAATGTTGCAGAGCGTTTCGACATTTGAGCTACCAGTCGGTTCACCAATTCATCATCTGAGAAGATTGTGGGTTCAACTGGATTGATGTTTACATTCAATGAAGTTGATTTCATGGTTTGCTTGGCCAAATGCAAAAGATTCGGATAAAGTTGTCTGGTGTACATCTCCTTTGTCAGTTTAGGAACTACGTCAAGAAGGAACTTGTGAGTGTATTCTTTGATCATCTCGTCCATTTTCCCTTGAAGATCATCTTTCATGAGCTTCTGGACATACTCCCTTTCAACTTTCATCTCGTCATTCTCGTCATGAAGGTATTGTATCTGATCAGCGAAGAAATTCATTTTCTTGAAGAGCACGTCTTTCTTTCTGACCTGTTTGACAGCTTTAACGATTCGTGTCTTAGCTTGAGAGATCCAAGATGCAGTTGGCTTCTTCACTGATTTGGATGTTGAATTGGTTGATCTTTTTGATGGTGGTGGTGAGGAGTGAGAAGATGAATCCGATGATGATGAGATGTGAGGAGACTCCGGGTCCTTCGGTGGTTTAGAAGTTTCCTCCTTAGAACGAGTGGGACTGTCTAGAAGAAGACGATCATAATCGTCCATTTCATCAATCTTTGTATCATCAGCAGTTGTTTTCTCAGTCTTTTCTGTTTCTGGTTCCTCAGTATCAAAGTTGATGGGGTCCTCAGTCTGCCGTTGTTGTTGTTCGTGGGTGGTGGTAGCACCAGTTCCCTTATCGGGTTAATTAACCGCATCAAGAACTGGTGTGGCTTGAGTACCACCACTCGAACCTCCGGGGCCACGAGTTTGATCTTTTACAAATGCTTCGGCAAGATGTTTATGTCTGAGTTCCTTCAACTTCCTTTGATATTTCTTTTGCTCATCAATGGGTTCTTCTTTTGAGCTTTCCTTATCATGCTCAATCACTGGAGTCTTCCCTTTTCCTGTATCTGCTGGTGGACTTGGAGATTTAGGTACCGTTGTAGTGTCATCCTTAGCTGTTTCAGAGTAGAAAATCTCTTCATCTGATGCAGTACCCTCCGAGTCCTCGTCCGTTAGCTTTCTTTGTGGTTCAAGCTTTGGAATGGGAATATGAACAACTTCCTTAGAAGGAACTTTCCTTTTGCGTGGAGGATTTCTCTTGGGAAACTTCCTCTGACTCTCAGTGCTTGTAGCACTTCCTACACTTCCTTTTCTGGTTTTTCTTGTAGGCGTACCAGAATATTTTTCATCAAGAAAGCCAACTTTGTTCTGTTTCACAGCTGCCATATATCTTTTATAAGAGTAGAGCTATTTGACTTCATCTGAGAGAAGGAGATCCGGTAACACATCACCTTGTTTCTTGGTAGTTGACTCCTTAAATCTGACTGTTAGAGTGGGTTCGGACAACATGTCAAGATTGTCGGGGTCATTGATTCTCTTGGGGATATCAGAATTGAGTCCAAGAGCTCTTTGGATCAACAGTTTGTGTATCTGATATAAGGAATCTTTGAGCCAAGCTTTTTTAGGAAGGTCATCATGTCATCCCATATCAGAGCTTCAATTTCGATGTTTTTCATGTTGATCAGAGCCCAAAAGATTTGCAGTTCCACGAGCTTGGGATGCTCATAGCCAATGTCACGACCAGAAACAGATTTTGTGATGATGATATAAAGGGTTCTCCAAGGCTGAGGAATGTTTTTAAGATCCACGTATGAATGCTTAGCGATAATTCCTGAGGCTTCGTCATACCCAATATCAATCAATAATTGCAGAACCGTCTCTTCAGTAGGTGCAGCAGAGTATTCAGTTGGTATGATGTCAGGAATGAGGAGAACAGCCCGTAAGTCTGCAGGAGTGATGGTGATTTGCTTGTGATTGAGCGTCACCGTCACAACATTTTGACCTTTGATCATCTGCATTGTATTCGAGAATTGCTGTATGTAGATCTCTGGAACAGTGGCAGAGTTGGTGAGCATGTTCTGATAAGGATGCTTCTTCAGAATATCAACAGCAATGAGACAAGAAGATTCTGAACAGGTGAGGGTTTCAAAGTCAACACGAAGGTTGTTCTTTCCAATCTTCATTGGATAGCCATGAGGGAAGATATCAGCAATGGTGAGAACGTTTGGTGCATCCACATTCATTTGAGCTTCCATGTCGTGATCTGAAACACATTTAGCCAAAAGAACCAACATATCAAAAGACATAATGTTAGTCAACAGAAGGTTTTATTGACTAATTATTGAATGTGCTATGTCTATGATTGTTACGAGTCCAAAGTCACTTGTTTGTCCAATAGTCTAATGACGTCGTGATAAGTTTTGTGAGTTAGTTAACTTTAGGTTTTAAAGTTTATGTTATCACATATTTTTCACAACACATTACACATTTAAGCTTATTAGTGACATTATTGATTTCGTGACGTTATGATTTATTTATTTACAAGTTTGCACGCGTAACAATTCATAATGGAGGTTTGATCAAGGCTTAGGCGTAGAAATGGTAGCTTATGCGTAAACAGGAGAGGTATACGCGTAGACGAAAGCTTACGCGTAGGATCCTTACTTATGCGTAAGAAATATTACGCGTAGGAAAAGGGGACCTTATGCGTAAAGCTTACGCGTAGGCGTATATAAAACCTTACGCGTAAGGCTTACTCGTAAGAGTAGACCTTATGAGTAGAGGTCACTGTTTACGCATATCCTTCACAGGATACGCGTAGTCCCTTAGTAGAACCTTACGCGTAAACGCTACCCGTAAGATTTCTATTACGCATAACATGCTACGCGTAAGGTGATCCTTATGCGTAGATGGTTAACAACCTTGATTCTGATTTTTTACGAGTAGCAAACCTGAAATAACATCATCATAACATCAATATTTACACATTCAATCATTCTAAAACAGATCATGGCATGAAAACTTATCAAACAATTTACGCGTAAGACTAAACCCTAACGTTCATGAATTACGCATATGAAATTTAGCCATAGGATTTGCACCAAAGTTTTTCTGGTAAGTCTAGGAAGCCTATAGAGTTGTTTTATCCAAGTTTTAACATCAAACAAGTCATGAATCAAAAATACCCAAACCGTATGAACATAAACCCTAAATTTCAATTTATGAATCATTAGTGTTCCTGGGTGAAATCTGGGCCTAGATATGATCAATTCAACTTGACAACAACCTATTATAACAATCTTTATTACCAAAAACGTTCACATATGAAAACACCCAAACCCACGCATAAACCCTAATTTCCAAAATCCATCAATTATTTTGAGGATAAAAATGATATCATTGTTGTAATAGAAACGTTTTGACACTATCTTTTTAACCACAAACACACAATCTTAATCATGTGTTCATACGCATATGCGTAGAACACAAAATCAAGCATATACAACATTTTGACCATTGGATTGATGTAAAAATCAAAACCATTGTTTGAAAACATGTAAGAAACATTAAACCACTTACGAAATTATGATCCAAAACACGGATTTATTGAACGATTCTTAGGCGTAGGATGAGTTTGGTTGTGTAATAAATGTGATGAAATAAATGAGGTTGGTGGAGTGTTTTTATTAAAAATAACTTTAAGCTTTTGACACTTTCAGTCCCTCCACCTTTTCCATTTTCATTCAAAGCCTTTTAACTTCCATTTTGGTTACCAAACGAAGAATATTTGGAAATAACTTTGACGACACTCCCCCTTGACTTAAGAAATAATGAAAGGTTATAAATTTTAGTCCGAGGAGTGTCAGTAAACCAGAAATGTGACCACCATTATTAAAGAAACAACCAGGATAAGGTAACATGCAAGTACACGGCTATTTTGAAACAGTTAAGTATTAAAATTTCCCCCCCTCAACACTTGATCGAAAAAATACTGAATTTTGAAAGATTAGAGTGTTGACGGAAGAAATGTACTTGCCATGTTAAAGGAAAAATAGATAGTCTTCTACTTTAGCATTCCTTATTGCCTTTGCAGTCTTTTGAGCATCAACACTTCGAAGAATTGGGTTTGTTCATATTTTGAGATTTGACTTTTCAAAGACACGTTTTGATCATCCAGTTGCTCAAATTTTGGATTAAAATTGTTTGATTGCAACTGGTGGATTTTGTTTTGCAAAGCAAGTTCACGATTTTGACAATCTTTTTGACACCATTGAAGACGACGTTTTGCATTTGAAAGCTCGTTTAAGAGACATTCGTTTTCAACTTTTAAAGACTCGATCTGAAGCACATTATCAGTATTCTCAACAGTTACAACATTATCAACAGTATCAGCAGAGATATAATCAGATGCATATGACACATAATTCAATAACACAACATTATGGATATCAGCACAGATAACATCATTCAAGAGTCGATCAACATCTTTTCTCAACATTTTCTTTTTACGTTTAGTATTGGTAATAGATGTTTCTGTTTTCTCGAAAACGACCTTCATCACTCCAAGTTCCTTATGAAAGTCCCGTTCCCAAGACAATGCACAATGTTTCAAATTTTTAACATTTGGTAAAAGATTTTTCTGAAAAATGTCTCTTTGTTCTCGCGCCAGAGGCGATTGAAAGTGTTGAACTTTGATTTCAGAATGATATTCTATCTCATGTTGTAAACGTTTGAGGTCAACCATGAAAAGGTCAAAATATCTAAGAATTTTGCGATTTTCAGGTTTTAAATTTACTTCACTGATTGAAGGTAAAGGACCATAAATTTGTGCATAATCTGGTTGGATATTAACATTAGAAGACTCAGACATTTTTATGATAATCCTTGGTGTGTTAGAAGAATCCGTTGGTGTGACGAAAGTGACCGGTTTTGAATAGTTAAAAGGTTTGTTGTAAACAACAGTTCCTAATTTTGATCGAATCTCGTCTTCTGCATCTAATTCCTCTTGACGATGATATTCAACAACACTCATAACAGAATTATTAATTTTATATTCTGCACTGGAAACTTCAGGATTTGGTTTGAATGCTTTGGTTGAAAGCTTAGGTTTCTAATCAGCAAGATTTGGTCCATAACCATTTGGATTGGGTTTTAAAGTAAACTTTTCAATAGCTGTGACCGACTCACCATGTTTGTAAACAACATTTTAAACTCTTTAAGTTTGTTTTGCAAGCCGATAATTTCTTCAAGATGATCATCTATTCGTTTCGTTGAATGCTTTTTGTATGCAGAGAACTGTTTTTGACAAGTTAACAACTCAGCCTTAGCTTTTTGATTTTCCAAGGTGAGAGTGTTAATTTGCTTTTTATGTTCATGTTTCAGTTGTTCTATTTTAGACAACAAAGCATTCTTCGAAGCGGCTAGATCACGCATCTGTCTCTCTAAATATTTTTCGTTTTGATGAGATTTAGCAAAGGCTGCTTCAAAACCTTTTTCACGTTTTTCTTGAGTTTTGAAAAAGTTTGTTGCTTTTGTAAAGATTCAAAATCCTTGGTTAACAGTGCATTTTTACTTTTCAAGTCCTGATTTACTGCACGACATTCTTCCACTATGGATTGTTGGTCTAGTATTAAACGAGCAAAATCTGGATGAGGCAAAAGTTCGGCGTGTTCAACGTGAGTCACAACATGATCATTATTTAGATCCTCAAGTATAACCACAAAGTCAATTTGATTATCAATGGAAACCATAAGGTCATCTTGATCGTCAAATGTAACTACGGGGTTTAATTGAAAATCGTCGGAATGAGATGTGGATGACTC
The DNA here is from genome assembly GCA_019973895.1 of Chrysanthemum seticuspe. Taxonomy (NCBI): domain Eukaryota; kingdom Viridiplantae; phylum Streptophyta; class Magnoliopsida; order Asterales; family Asteraceae; genus Chrysanthemum; species Chrysanthemum seticuspe. Next base: position 195,532,576 of record BPTQ01000007.1, read on the forward strand.
ATTTTGAACATTCTGAGCCTTGCCGGATTCAGATGTTGGCGGAGATATTAGATCAGAGATACATATGGTTTGTTCGGGTACCTGAGACAAGCCATCAGTGTCATACACTGGGCCTGTGTCACTTATGTGTAACTCATGCATATTAGCCATCAATATAATAGCTGCATTGGCCTGCAAGTCCTCCATATCATCATCTGAGTCTGCATCTGCCATAAAACTGTGTTCTTTGTCTGTGAGAGTTCCACCAGCTTCATCCTTAAGAGCCAAAAGTAAAGCCTCCTTGTGATAAGCACTGCCCCTAGTCCTCGGCTTTGGGCATGCATTAGCCAGGTGTCCCTTCTCATTGCAGTTGTAGCATCGAAGACCATTCAACCCATTCTGAGCATTTCCTTGTTCCACCACTTGAGCTCTGTTGTTATTCCTACCCATAGCATTAAACCCTTGACCACCGCCCATCTGACGACCATAACCACGATTCTGAACTTCAACTCATCCATTGTTCACAACAGCCTGATTCCTGGTGTTTGATGAGGAATGAATGCGATTGTTGGATTTGTTTGTATAACGGCCAAAAGCATTAGCAATCATAAAAAATCCTTGTTGCAATGCTTCGAACGGATCGGATTCCTCATTAGCCTGACTATAAAGTGCCTGATCCTTGTTGTTGTTGTAAGGAACCAATTGATTATGTTGAGATTGCTGTGATTGATCATTTGGTGTGATAGTGGCAGTTGGTTGAGTTACTGGTTGAGGAGGATAACTGTTTTGAGCATACAAGGCAAGTTGTTGATTTTCCGGATGTGAAGCTGAAGCAATTTGAGCACAGAGAATCCTTTCCTTATCAACTTCCTTTTGATGAGGCTTCAAGTAATCGTACAACAATCCGTATGTAGAATGATGCATGTTCTTCGCTTGACGGAGAAAAATGACATACTTCTCCCATTCAGGACCAAGACTACTCAGGAACTTAGTATTAACTGCAATTCTTGGCATGATGATGCTGTGTTTATCCAAATCATTTATGATGTCTGAGAATCGATGATGATAAGACTCTAGTGTCTCTCCAGGTTCAATCATGAAGTGTTCATAAGCCAAGTAAATTTTTGATTCCATATCCTCCTGATTTAGTGCAGATCCTTCCATAAGAAGATGAATATGTTCCCACATTGTCTTTGCAGTCTTTTGAGCATCAACACTTCGAAGAATTGGGTTTGGTAATCCTAAAAGGATATATTGCATTCCAAGCTCATCAGCTTCAAAGTGTAGAAGTTCTTCTGGATTCAGGTCTGCAACAGTAGCAATGTTTGATTGTTCATCCCTTGGTGGATTAGCATTTGGATCTCCGGGTACAATGACAGTAGGCATCTGAAATGGACCTTCCAAGATAACCTTCTTTAAGAACTTTCCATGTGGCTTCTTCAGATCACAAAACCTAAAGAACCTAATTACCCATTGATCGAAGTTTCCTGGAGTAAGCATTGGAGGTCTATCAAGTGTTCCAGCCTCATGAATTGATTGTTGGCTGCTTAAAGCTTCACACATCTTTGCAAACCAAGTGGGTTCCTTCATAGTGTTCCTTGATGGATGTTGATTGAAATTGTTTGTGTAGGGTTGAACTTGAAAACTTGGTGGTGGTTGAACCATTTGTGGTGGTGGAATTGCTCCAAGTTGTGGAGTATGTTGTTGATTAAATTGTTGTTGATAAATTGCTTGTTGTTGATTCCATTGTTGATGTTGTGGACTTAGTTGTTGTTGTCATTGAGTGTAAGTGTGAGGGAAATAGTTAGATTATGGTGGTTGTGACATGTTGAAAAACTTGTGTTATAAAATGGATCTTTGTAGTCGAATGAAGTATCCTTAGGGGTAGAAATCACAATAAACCAAGTAGCACTTATGCGTAAAAACACCAAAGTTACGCGTAACAGCAAGAGTTACGCGTAGATTTAGCTTACGCGTAAGGAAGGTGAAAACACTAAAGTTATGCGTAAAACAAGAAGTTAGGCGTAGAAAACTTAGGCGTAGGATTACCTTATGCGTAAGACTAAGCTTAGGCGTAAGATAAATCTTATGCGTAGGATTTTCTACGCGTAAGCTTTATGCTTATGCGTAATTTTAGGGTTTTTGCCCAAGTGATCTTTTACACTATCACAGTGCAAAAGATATCCCATGTCGACGTATTTTCAGGCTTATCCAAGCAAGAAAACACGGAGTAAACAACGAAACTGAAGATCAATCCAAGGAGCAAGTTACGCGTAGAATTAGGGTTTTGATACGCGTAGTTCTACTCGTAAGATGACTTTTGCCCAAAGATGTTTCTAAACCAGATTTTTGTGATGAAATAGCTTCAATATCACCAAAATAACACAAAAGTGTGAAACTTGATGAACCAAAGCGTCTAAAATGGTTACGTGTAGAACGAAACCCTCGTACAAAAACTAGCTTAAAAACGATGATCCACGCGTAAAGTTTGAAACTTTTTGCCAAAAACAGTTATTTTAACACCTTAAAACGTTGAAAGTACAAGAATCTTGGATTAAAAAGTGAAAAAAATGCGTTTTTAAGCAAGCCAAAGTATCAACCCACGAACCGTATGTTCTACGCGTAGGACCAAAACCCACTTCAAGAACAATACGTTCACCCAACTATTTGGCTCTGATACCACTGTTAGGTCACTAAGTTTACAACACAAGCATCAATAGAAAGAATAGAGAGGAAGAATGATCGGTTGAACAATACACAAACAAACACTACGCGTAGATAATAAGGAAAGGTTATGCGTGAGTAATGAAAGAGAATGAATTGAACAACCAACCCTCAAGTAAGGGTTATTACAAGGTATTTATAGGAAGGGGAGCTAGGGCAACACTCCTACTCCCTTCCTTTCCTTAATGGACATGGGCCTAAGCTCATGAGCCTTCTACATAAGCTTAAGCTAATAACAAACATAAAGGCCATAATTAAGCTAACTATTACATATGAATCACTAACACTTGATATAGGTTTAGGAGTGATTCCAACAAGAAGCATTAGTGAAAGGTGCTTAGAAGTCAGGACACAAGACATTAGTGAAGAGTGTCTTGAAGATCTAGTTAAAGGCATTAGTGAAAGGTGCCTTAGATGTACATTCGATATGGTGTGTTTCGATGTACAAGATAGACTAGTACTAGATCCAAGGATATTGATATCCTTGATGATGTTGTAGAAAGGAGTTGATCTCCTTTGGGATTAGTTGTTGGTGTAGTGTTGGGTAGTAGTTCCTCCATATTAATGGAACTAGGTGCTTAGCCTAGTACCTAATAAAGGGTAGGCGACATTGTGATAGGATTAGTTCTCCTTGGAGTGAAAGAACTCGGTGGTTAGCCTAGCACCGTATAAAGGTAGGCGAAATTGTGTTAGGTGTGGTTTGCCTTGGTGTGAAAGAACTCGGTATTTAGCTTTGTACCGGAAAAAGGTGTAAGCGACGTTGTGAAGGCTTCTCCGCCATAAGGAGATTGGTGTAGTGATTACGAACTCTCGAGTAGGTGACTCGGGGAGTGGAGTAGGGCAAGGAAGGTGTCCTTGTAGGCGAACCACTATAAATACTAGTGTTGTGGTTTTGTGCTTCTTACTCTTATCTTTTCATTACATACCTTTATATGCTTGTTTATCAACATCCAACACACACGTCCAAATAGATTGACATAAGTCGATCTAAATAGTTTAAAAGGAAGTTTTAATTGGCAAAACTATTCAACCCCCCCCCCCCTTCTAGTTTTCCACATTGTTAAAACAGGAAACAACCAAAAAGGTCTAGGTTTTCAGGAACTTAATGAGTCAACTAATGAAAACAAAGAAACACAATTCGTAAAGGCACTAGAAAAACAAACCACTGTAGTCACGGATCCTACAAAAAGGGAACCGGCTAGTGTACAACCAGGGATCCGTGGGTCTGCTGAAGCAAACAGTGGTAATAATATAGCTTCCTCGTCTAGAACTGATTTTGTTACTGTTAATAAGAAAAAACCAACCTATGTTACTATTAGACAACCACCTCCAAGACAAAATCAAAGTTTCTCAAGAAACAAAGGTCCATCATTTTCAAAACCAAACACACCTAGGAGACATAAAAATGTTTATCCAAGAAATAACCATCAAATGGGATGGAATCCAAATATGCGAAATGGCTTTCCATTTCAAAACTTTGCACCATGGAATACATTCTCACCTTATCTATATATGTCTAACATGAATGGAATATTTAACACTAATGGACCCATGAACAAATGGTGACTAAACTTTTGAGTTAATTGTTTTCTTAGGTGTGCTTAAAGGTCAACCTAGATCCGGATGAATGGATCAAGGATAGCGGGTGCACGAGGCACATGACCGGCAATAAGAATTTATTCTCCACATATGAATCCTTCAATGGAGTAAATGTGGTATTTGGAAATAGCAAAAGCAAAATCATCGGTAAAGGTACGATTTCTAACAAATCTCTAACCATCAATGATGTGTGTCACGTAGAATACCTAAACTTTAACCTCTTAAGTATAGGACAAATATGTGACAAAAAGTGCAACGTACTTTTTAACGAAACCGGTAGTAAGATATTGAAAAACGGTATCACCATAGGTAGAGGAATTACATGAAGTCTATGTCATTAAAATTGGTAATGAACCTAAAGACAAACTTTGTCTTACTTCTATGGATGATACTTCAACCTTATGGCATCGAAGATTGGGTCATGCCAACATGCGCCTTCTTCAATCGCTATCATCCAAAGATCTAGTAAGAGATCTACCAAAACTAAAATATGAACATCACTTTTGTGATGCTTGTAACGTAGGAAAACAAGTCCATGCTAGTCACAAAGCTAAAAATATAGTATCTACAACTAAGTGTCTAGAATTACTACACATGGATTTATTTGGTCCATCCGCTATCCAAAGTTATGGAGGTAACTACTACACTTTGGTTATAGTGGATGATTACTCTAGGTACACATGGACTAAATTCTTAAAGAACAAAACTGAAACGTTCAATAACTTTGAAATATTAAGTAAAAAAATCCAAAGACAATTAGGAAGTCCTATAGTGTCTATTAGAACGGATCATGGTAGGTAATTCGATAATGAAGTGCAATTTGGAGCCTTTTATGACGCTAATGGTATTACTCACAACTTCTCGGCTCCTCGCACTCCACAATCGAATGGGGTAGTTTAAAGAAAGAATAGAACCCTACAAGAAATGAGTCGCACCATGCTAAATGAGCAATCCATACCTCAAAAGTTTTGGTGCAATGCCGTTGATACCTCAACGTACATACTTAATCGAGTCTTAATTAGACCATTTTTAGGTAAAACTCCATACGAGTTACTTTGAGGCAATGCTAGACCACTTTAGAGTCTTTGGTAGCAAATGTTTTCTACTTAACACTAAAGAATACCTTACAAAATTTGATCCTAAATCAACCGAAGGTATCTTTTTAGGTTACTCTCCTAATAGCAAAGCTTACGTCATATTAAATAAAGAAACAATGAAGGTTGAAAAGTCATTAAACGTAAAATTTGATGAGAGTCCACCCAAACCTACTCTACATCTTGTCGATGACGAGATTGTCGAGAGTGAAGCCATTGTAATAAAGAAAAAGATAAACGAAGAAGAAGAAACCTTAAATGATGAAATCATAAATATTAAAGAGTCCAAAGACTACCCCGTAAATAAGGTCATAGGAAAGTTAAACGAAAGAACCTTAGGGTCTCAAGTACAAAACCAAAGTAGTCTATTTTGTTTTGTCTCAACAATAAAACCTAAGAATACACAAGAAGTCATAAAAGATGAAAGTTGGGTAATGGCTATGCAAGAAGAGTTAAATCAATTTGTTTCTAACGATGTTTGGACACTTGTCCCTCCACCTAGTAATCAAACCATAATAGGAACCAAATGGGTATATAAAAACAAAGTTAGATGAAAATGGTGTAGTTTCTAGAAACAAAGCTAGACTCGTTGCCCAAGGGTATAATCAACAAGAAGGAATAGACTTTGATGAGACCTATGCCCCCGTGGCTAGATTAGAGTCTATAAGAATACTTCTTGCTTATGCTTGTGCTAATGATCTCTAGATTTATCAAATGGATGTCAAAAGTGCTTTTCTAAATGGTTTTATTAATGAAGAAGTATATGTAGCTCAACCTCCGGGGTTCGTCGATTTTGAAAAACCTAAACATGTGTATAATTTAAAGAAAGCCCTTTACAGTCTTAAACAAGCTCCAAAATCTTGGTATGATAGACTCAAGTCATTCTTAATCAAACACAACTACACCATGAGGCTAGTTGATAACACACTTTTTACTAAGAAAAGAGAGTCACATATAATCATTGTTCAAATATATGTAGATGATATTATATTCGGATCTACTTGACAAGACATGTGTGATGATTTCTCTAAAATCATGCATGACGAGTTCGAGATGAGTATGATGGGAGAACTTAGTTTCTTTCTTGGTCTACAAATCAAACAAGTAGAAGATGGTATCTTCTTTAATCAATTTAAATACATAAAGGAGATGTTAAAGAAGTTCGGTTTAAAAGAGTCAAAACCCATTAGGACACCAATTTCATCCGACACTAAACTCACAAAAGATGAAGACGGCGAATCCGTTGATAACACAAAATATCGTGGCATCATTGGTAGCCTTCTCTACCTTACGGCTAGTCGGCCGGATACCATGTTTAGTGTTTTTCTATGTGCTAGGTTTCAAGAAGATCCTAAAACATCACATCTAGAAGCCGTCAAAAGGATATTTAGATACATTAAGGGTACGACTCAATTAGGTATGTGGTATCCTAAGGGTACGAGGGTAGAAACAATTGTATATGCAGATTCTGACCATGCAGGTGATTATGTTGACCGAAAAAGTACAAGTGGGGTATGTATGTTTATGGGATGTTGTTTAACATCTTGGTTCTCAAAGAAGCAAACGGCATTGGCCATCAACAACCAAAGCCGAATATGTCTCCGCCGGCAAAGCATGCCAACAAGCACTATGGATGAAACAAGCGTTAGTTGACTACGACATTCATCTAAGTGACATAGCCATTCTATGTGACAACAAAGGTGCCATCGACTTAAGCAAGAATCCGATATTACATTCTCGCACCAAGCATATAGAGATTCGTCATCACTTCTTAAGAGACAATGTTCAAAATGGGAACATCTCTATTGAGAAGGTAGCGTCCGAAGACAACATAGCCGACGTCCTAACCAAACCGTTGAAGCGGGAACAATTCAACCTACTTTGTCTTGGTCTTGGTCTCATGTAACAATCATCGTAATTAGTTTTTAAACTCTACAAGGTATGTAAACACTAGCCTTCTTCTTTCTGAGTCTAGGATCTCTATTTCACGCACAACTTACAAGCAATACGGGAATTTTCAATACCCAAGGTAAGTTTTTACTTATAACTCGTACTTTCATAGTCTTCTCTTATTTTTCAAGACAAGTACCTCTTGCAAACACATAATTGCATACCTATTTTTTAAGGGAATAAACGTTTTATTCACACAAAGAAATCTCTTTTTAAAGTGTTTTCTAAAAGGATACCTCTTCCCGTATCACTTTCATAAAAGCCATTTCTCACGTCTAGGATAAATCGCTTTTTCATTGTTAATACAAAGTAAAAACCCCGTTTTCATTGCATATCATGTCTTTGGAATGCTAAAGAGAACACATAACTAATATGTGTTTTTGGGTACATTCATTCAAGCAACAATGAATTAGGATCACTTGGGTTATCTCACATAATAATGTGCTTTTTCACTTCTAGTTTGTTTTTCTTTTCTTTTTAGGAGTCGAGATAACCGCAACTCCAAATGGTTTGCATAGAGGCACACACTAGGCACAAATGTTTCCATAGGAAAAATTTAGAGCTGCCTGAATCACCAGTACCACGGATCCCAGCCTTAATGTTGGACGGATCCCTCAAGGGAAGGATCCGTGGGATCCGTGAGACAGAAGCTAATTTTATCTTCTATTTTTTTCTCACTTTGGATGAAAACTTCAATATTTTCATCATTTGTTTTTTTTTTTTGGAGTATGTTACTTAATGCTTGTGTTCTCATGATCACATGCCTTAAATTCATATCTAATCATTAGATTTTAATCCACATTTTAGGTCAAGCATTCATTACAATGCATTATTTTCCTATAATAGGATTCCCAAAATGCTTGCATATTCATCACTCTCAACCTCACAAACAAAACATCATCATGTCATCCAAAAGATCTTCCAACATAGATGAATCACCTAGTGCAAACAATACGTTTCAAGAAATCCAAAACTTTGTCCTCCCACCTTCCAAAGTACCACCACCCAAATATAGAAAAACCGCATTGATTAGCATTCGTCCTTGTTGCTTAGCAAAACCATCTTCAAATGGTTCATCACCAACCACTAATTCACCACAAGATGCATCCATTATAGCACATCCTTCATCACCAACAAGTACACCAACTTCATCACCCATCAAATCCCCACCTAAGGTCACTCTTTTGGAACTCCTTAAGACTCCAACAAGATCTCAACAAACCAAGCAAAAAGAACTAGTCTTTTTGACACCTCCAACTTCTCCAAACACAATTTTTAAAAACCTTGAAACCTCACCACCTTTAGCTCCCATTGTGTTACAAGAACATCTAGGTTCTTTTCCACCACCACTTCCAAACATTTTGGCCTTTGATTCGTATTTTCCAACTTTTCCACCACAACTTCCGTATCTCACAAATCAAAGTAACCCGGAAAACTTCTGCACTCATTACCCACATCACTTACATTGTGAACATTGCGAATCCACTAGGGATATTGCAATAGAAATTAGGGAAGAAATGAGAGTCATACTTAACCTCATCCTTGATCGCATCAACATCATTACGCACCAAACCTTCCATCCATAACCTTATGCAAGCATGGAAGGAATCATCTTTATTACTTTTAGTATTTTTCTTTTGAGTCGTTTTTTTTAACAAGTCTTGTTCTTACTTTTACATGCATGTATGTGGCATAAATACCACTACATTTTGTTGTTTTCTTACAAGGCCTTGTTAACATACCTTGGCTCCGAATCTTGATTCTCGTCAAATCACAAGATTATTTATGCATGTTACTACTAACCCTTTCTTTGTAGGATTTTTTTACTCACTTGGCGCCCCATTCTAGGGGGAGCTACCGTCAAGGGGGAGTTAGAGATACGTGGGCTATTTTTCCACATTTTATTTCTTCGTTCTGGTAACTTTTTGTTTCGACAAAAAAGGGGAGAAGAAGTAAAACTTAGGCTTTCAAAACATACATTTAATCTTAAGTTTTACTCATCATAACATTATGTTTTGTCATCAACAAAAAGGGGGAGATTGTTAATACAAATAAACTGTAAAAACGTTTATTAATATTTAGCGATCTCTTTGTGTTTTGTTGATAACAAATATAATGTTATCATAAGTAAAATTATAAGGATACATGTTATTTTTGTAAAGCATTAACATATAGTCATTTAATACAAATTGTTGTAATGAATCATTTGTTGTAATAGTTTATTAGGATGGGTAAAAACCACAACCCATGACCCATGGTATTAACCCATGATCCATTGACTAGATGCATTGCATCTATTAGATACATTGCATCTATTAGATACATTGTATCTAAATAAATAACCATGGACCAACCCATAACCCATGACCCATAACCCAAAAACCCATGGGCAAAGAGGAGCGTCCCTTGGATCCCTGGAGTTACACTAGACAAATCCCTTAAGCAAGGGATCCGTGGGATCCGTGCAACAGTGGGAAGATTTTGCCTATAAATAGAGAGTCATTTCTTCATTTTTACTCACCCCTATTCTTACTAACTCTCTCATATATTCTTACACTCTTCTAACAAAAGATTAGTTGATCTAGAGAGTTGTTCTTCTTTCTTCTATTTTGATTCTCATATAGGTCCTTCTCTAAGGCGAGATCACGAGCATTCTACAAGTCATCCAAGCAAGGGGTCCTTGATTGATTTATTCCTCCACAAGATTTTAGTAGCAAAGATATTGTACTTGATATTTCACATATTTGTTGTGTAATAGTCGTGTTAGTTTGGTCCTCCGTGTTACGGACTCGGTATTTAGCTTTGTACCGGAAAAAGGTGTAAGCAACGTTGTGAAGGCTTCTCCGCCAAGTTGAAGGAGTTTGTTGACATAGTGCTTGAACTCTCGAGTAGGTGACTCGGGGAGTGGAGTAGGGCAAGGAAGGTGTCCTTGTAGCCGAACCATTATAAATCGGTTGTGTCATTTCTATCCCTTATTTTACTTTCTTTATTTGCATTACTCTTAGATCTATACTCTCTCTTCATCCATACGATTTCACACAACATCGAATCTAAAGTTTTTGAAACTAACTTAAAATCGGAAAGACTATTCAACCGCCCCTTCTAGTTTTCCACAATGTAGATCCAAATTGTAACACCCCCAATTTCGCGATACGCAGCGGAATTCAAACTGGGTGTTACTTCATGGCACAACAGTCATAACAATAGAAAACGTACTCTAATGGAGTCGTTTTAAAAGATTTATCATTCGATTTATATAAATATCAGAGTTTACAAAAATGAGGTCCCAGATGGTTCCAAGTTTACAAAATACATTAAATTGGTTTTCGAATGATAATAAAATTTATAGCCTTCTTGATCTAGTCCTTTCTCTTTCGTGCCAGCTTCCGACATTATGGACCTGAAATACATGCTTAAAACTGTCAACACAAAGGTTGAGTGAATTCATAGAGTTTAGGAAATCAGTTGAACACATAATGTTTGTGTGGGTTACGTTGTTATACACCAATAATGTTGAAAACAAAACAGATATTATTGCACTAAGCTCATGATACCGAAACGTTAACAGCTGTCATATAATAGTAACCGATGCCCTAATAGGTAATTTGCCATTAAACCTATGGATCTTCAAATAGAGTGCGTTTGTTTGCCGGACCTGGTCAAACAAACGGGATTTGTAATTCCCGATAGATCTATCCACATTATTCGCGTTCACTCGCAAGTGATTAATGGCTCATGATAATAGGGACTTAAGATTGGCAATAGTGGTACTTAGTGTAACTAATATATTCAAGTATAATTTGAAAGCAATGTGTTCGATTTAAAATAAAGCAATCTCCCCCAAGGGTTTGTAAAACAATTAAGTAATAGAAGGCTATGAACTCACCTCAAAGTAAATGATATCAAATGTAAAATGAGAATGATGGATATGCCGTGAGAACTTCTACGAGCAACCTGAAATAGAATGTTGCGACTTAGGTTTGGAATAATGTTTAGGAAAACATAAACCATCCTATATACGTCTCTATGTTGATCATGATGTAGTACATGGTTTTTGTGTATGTCGTTTATAGAAATGGTCTAGTTGTGAAAACGTGTTTAGTATATATATATATATATATATATATATATATATATTATACTAGTTTTCGAAGCCCGCCCAATGGGCGGGCATGACTTATAATTATTTCTTTGTTGTTTTTTGTTAGCATAAATATGTTTTAATAAATTGTCATAGAATATTATAAGATGATTGGTCGGGCATTTTTTTTAATCATTTGTTTGTTGTTTTTATTTTTTATTTTGTTGGTGTTAGTAAACGGAAAATTATTTTTAACGAAGGCGAGCTGTTGATTGATGAGATGCAACAATGTGTTATATAGGTTGGAACGTATGAAAGCATGCCTCAGCATTAAAACATCTTTTAGTTTAAGCGAGAGTAAAATTGAGATGTTTGCAAGGACAACTGGTTATCTATTGTTTTACTCCATCTATTTTGCATTTCTTGTATCTCCATATTTAAGCCCTTATCTTTAGTAGTTCCTGGGTCATGACTTCCTTGTAGACTTGTAATCTACATTTTTGTTTATGAATTTTTTACATTTGGAGTATCTTGTGCTACTTAGACGCCACTACAGTTTGAATTGGTGGCTTAGAATGATGCCGGAATCAACGCATATCTCTGTTTAACATATTGAGATTCTATCTGCATAGGACAGACACAAATTGGATTAAGATCTGCCTCCGGACCATGGTACATTTAAACATTAAGATGGTCAAACGTGGTGGGTTGAAGAATCTAAAAATTTAATCATACTGCATTACACTATGTGAATTATCCATAACAAAATGTGCCATGTGATACTCGGCTTTCATATTATTTGTTGTAGTCTATATACTTATTACTGATATACATATCTCAGACCCTTACTGACTCATAAAGAGCAACCCATTCACTAAATAAATATGAAGATAACATACACAAACCTGAAATACATAATTTCTAAACTAATCATGTGCAAGTGTAGAAAAAAAATCCAGTATGATTTCCTCTTTCCCTTTTTTTTTATACAGGTTGTTTCTTCTACAGGTTCACTTGGTGCCAATCTGTTTATTTACTGTATTTCTCAAGGATTTGGTGATGAAGAACTTGCAAATACTAAACACCCCTAAAGTAGGTAACTACAAATTCTCTGATAATCACAATGCCAAACTGATGTAGCAAGTCTACGCATATGTCTCTCATAGAGAAGTAATTCTAAGCCATTTTTATGAGTCCTATACGTAGCGTAAGCACTTGAAATATGTTCAATTCAATCGTCAATTACTAAACTTGTGTCAATTATGATAGTTAAGAGTCAAAAGAAGTAAATTTAGCCGACCGATCAGATCGTTATTTTTTCAATAATAAGAAGACTGATAAGGGGTGTTTGGCATTGCGCCTGCAGTTTGACCTTTTATTAGTCAAAGATATTAGGAATTATTGTATTTCTTTTCAGTAATAAAATGACTGGTAAGGGGTGTTTAGCATGGCCTAGTGACCACAATACTACCAATTTGAGACAAAAATAAGCTTGTTTTAACACAATGTAACAAATTGAAGGTGCTAAGTGTATTCTACATGTTGAAGCTAACAGCTCTCCTTGTTAAAAAATTGTAAAGATTCCTGCGGACCATAAGTTGGTTGTAATGATATTTTCTTCAAGCACCCAATGAGCATAAATCGCTTTCAAAGCTTGAATTGCTTTCTGACCTCCTGGTGTTTCCCGACCACCAATGAGAACCCTATCGGGTTTGAAAAGATCATCAATAGCAGTTCCTTCAGCAAGAAATTCCGGGTTGGAAAGAATCTGGAAGTTAATTCCTTTGCTGGTATGGGTCAAGATATTTTCAATTGCTTCAGCTGTTTTCACAGGTATAGTTGATTTCTCAACAACTATCTTGTCGGATTTTGATACATCAGCAATCATACGTGCAACCCAGTAAGTCAGATCTGCAGCTTTGCCAGCACCTAGACCTCGTGTCTTGGTAGGTGTATTGACCGAAACAAACACTATGTCAGCTTCACAGACATGCTTCTCGACATCATTGCTAAAAAAGAGGTTCTTGCCTCGGCATTGCTTCACGACATCTTCAAGGCCTGGCTCGTAGATGGGGAGCTGGTCACTGTTCCAAGTAGTGATAGGAGGTACATTAATATCAACCACAACCACCTGAATATCAGGGCACTTAAGTGCTATGACAGCCATGGTGGGACCACCGACATATCCCGCTCCAATACACCAGATCTTTACCATTTCTGCGTGTTTCAATAGACCAGAAAGTTAAATGAGCATCAACTCACATATTTAGTAATATATCTACATATAAAAGAAAGTTATTTTCTAAATCTTATGTTCTAAAGGAGACGATCCGATTCATGTTGTCCGCTAATGGCACTAAATAACTTAATGCTGGCCACATAACCTCATGTTACAAAGTTAGCTCGCAAGTCAACTTATGGAATCCTATCAGATCTGCATTTAGGGTTATCACTGCAAACAATCTAGCCATTGTCTTAACCTTATCACCCTCTCCCAATTTGCTGATCTAGCTAGCCACCCGATATCAAACACTTTCCCTATATAATCAATCGGATTAAGTCTTGAAAATTCATACCATTTAACGGCCTAAACATAACCAGCCTAAACAAAGAGAATTTGCTATTATTGTCTAAAACGACTAAGGTAGTTAAATAAATACACAATATTTCTGAGCTTATTTGTTTTCGGCTCCACCATCTAAAATATAATTATGATAACAATAAGAAAGAAGTAGGAAGCGTACAGACTGTATCTTGTATAATAGTAGAATGTTCACGTCGGCTACTTTGCGCAAAGGCAAGTATACTTTGATACATTTTTACAAAAAGAACTCTCTTTTTACTACTAAAAGGAACCATCATGTGTTTACTAAAAGGATACTAAAAAGAACCATACCGAAAGCATATGTTGTGTCAAATGTGGTATTGTTGAAGTCATGAAAGACGGAAGTTGCAAACCATAACCTTCAATTATATCACATTCATATAATACCCCTGTACGTCCTTAATCTCAGCCACTCGGGGTATCCTATCAAAACGCTCTTGATGAGCATTGCCATTAGAAACTTGTTTAGGACATGACTGGGTACGACCTAAATGTGATGTTTCCATCAGACCAGGTTGGTTTTGGCATCCAACTGAACTTCTTAAATCTGCAACAGACCTACTTGAATTATACTACAATTCAGTAGTCTTTTACTACTAAATGTGCCACCAAATTCATCAGGTCTCATATCATATATGAAGAAGACATTAAAGTCTAAAACTACCCTCAACACACCCAACATATCCCTCACCATTTACCATTCCACAATTTATGAAAAAAACACAACACCCAAAGCTTCAACTCCACTCAAAGTGATTCAAAAATACGAAAGTTTTACCTGTAAAACACACGAGTATAGGTCCTAGTGCTAACCTTCTAGTCTGATCTGGACTGACCAACTCGAGAAGAAAGAATGATGCCCACAATAAGACCATATAGAGCAAGTGCTTCAGTGAAAATGAGAATGAAGATCATTCCAACAAAAAGCTTTGGTTATTGTGCATTGGCTCTGAAACACAATTAAGTTAATCAGTCTTTCCTGATGGCTTATATGGTACCTGAATATATGAGACTATATTGTAAATATTGAATAGACGATAGGCATAATCATTAGCATACACTTAGAAATATTGTGAAAAGGAGTGAGCTCAAATTAAAGTCGGATTTGGACCGGATTAATCTGAGCCATTGGTGGTACAATTGCTGGCTCAGCTGTGATGGCACTTGTTGGGTTAGGCTCATTCACAAACGTGCTAGTGTTCTGCACCAAAAGCGCAACAACGTTTACATTTCCATCATCATCAGCCCATTCTTCTTCAATAAAGGGAGCACCACACTGCTCACCATTCTTTGGGCCGGCCCCGCTTTTCTTAAAAAATTTGCACACATTGTAGTAATTTTTTACATTGCATCTCCTAAGCTCCTCTTCGTCGAGAGTATACTCATGCATCACCCAATCCATGCATTGACCAGAGGGCGCACGGCCTAGGTAATATATGAGAGTTTTCTTTGACCCGACTGTGCGTGAGTTGCAAGTAATGATACAGTGAGTAGTTCCTTTGCAGATGGTAGAGAACGAAGAGGTTTTTTTAAGGTCTATTTGTCTAAACTCTGGTCTGTTGTGATTTTAAAATTTGTTTATAGTGATGGAAGAAAGTCTTCTCAGCCACAAGACAGTTCTTCGATTATGTCATTCTACCGAGCCCTTGAGACTGGCAAGTTCTTCTTTCCTGCTCAGGTCTTTAACCGTGAGGTAACCTTATTATCCAATCTTTAACCAACTCATTCATAATTAGTGACAGGAGTTATCAAGTGGCACGCAGCTGCGCGTAGGGCCTCATTTGAATGTTACGCTTAATAGTATTTAACTATTTCAAAAAGCTTCAGTAGTTTTTGAATTTTTTTTAATATATATATGTCCCCTTTTATAGAGTTTAATGTTCAGTTATTGCTTACACTGGTTGGATAAGTCAATTATCCCAAAGGCTTATATCATACAATATTTATGTATATGATACATTAGACAACAGCAATAATTGATCCTCCATCAATCCATAGACCAAACAATAATGTTAAAAAGGCGGCAAAATATACAAATTAACTATAATCATTATCTTGGTGGGGCTAACTCTTAAATTAATGATCTCGTACTAAAAAATTTAAATAGTTCTATTAACTACAAAAATTGGAGGGAGGCGGGAACGGCAGCTCTTCTTAAATTCAAATTGCTAATGAAACTTTTATATATGCCATTCAATAGATGTTAATGATTTAGTTGCAGTATGTATAGCGATTATTTAGACTATTGTTGACATGGCATGACTTTTCTATCAAGTGACTTGACTTTAAGTTGCAAATAGCCCAATTATGGATGTAATTTAAACTATACAAAGTTACCTGCAACAGGAGATGAACAACTGAGACCTATATGCTTACAACAGCAACCGCAACAGGTGTGTTGTCGATATTTGTGTGAAGAGAAGGCTTAGATGACCGGAAGAGCACCCTAGCACCTGTATTTACATCTACCCCACACTGTCATTGAATCAAAACCTTATTACTAACAAAGGCATGTACATAATTTAAATCAGATAAAAAGTAAGCATTCAACATAAACAGAAATGTTGTAATATGTTTTACCTTCATGAGGGTATCCACCACATCTGTTAATCCTCTACAACATGCATTGAAAATAGCACGCACGTATATATGTGTCCGTATTAGATTAGAAGGCATAAGAAACTCAATGTATTTAACCAACCATCAAACATGACTATTATGAATAAAGTCATACACTTACCCATATATGCTATAACTACTATGTAGCATATGTTGTAGTACTTGAACTATGGTTCCAGCTTTGTTCCTTCTTCTGCACCTTAACTCATCTCTTGTCGCCATTGCTCTATGCCCAGTTTGAATTACTAATGCATATTTTTGTAAAATCTTGTATGATGTTCTTGTTGTACTTCCACGAATATGCTTTTCTACGCGTATAGATGCAGCTTCTTTCCTTATGTATTCATAAAATATACATGCAAGTCTTCATGTTTGTATTCAGACGTAAGTTATTAAATGTAAGCTAAAGAACTGAATGCATACTATAATCTCTAGCTTGTCGACTTTTGCGGTTTTAAAATTTAATGCCGGTGGCGAGCGGTATCATTGTAAGTGGTGACTGCAAGTTGTATAGAATATGCAAAATAAATATACTCCATAACTGAACCACATGGACAGCGTACTTTCTGATCCACAATTACTTCTTTTCTGATCCACACACTGCCTCGCCCAATTACTGGATCATTTGCCCGTGTGATCATCATTTTCCTGAAACGATTTTTTTTTAATAGTGGTAGGAACACTTGATGTTCTCATATTTTTGTAAAATGAGGGAGACAAATAGCTACACATGATTTAGGGAGCAAAGTATATGGAACAGTACATCTAGTGATATATGAAAATATTGTAGCCATTTTGTGTAGTCATTGTATTCTCAAGAACATCATCTGTTATGCAAATAATTGATTGACAATAATGTTGAACTGAGAATAAATTAGAAAATGTTTAATTACCTATAAATGTCATTAATTAGCATAGCCATTGAGTCATTAGTATGTCACATTCTTACAGTTAACATGATGAGTGTGTAAATACTCATCATTTTTGTACAAAATAAACTGCAAAATCATCTGAAAACACTCAGAAACACATCAAAATGATCAAAATATCACAAATCAGTGTTTTATGTGTTTTAAATGCAAAAATATAAAAATCAGATGAAAAACATATCAAATTTGCAAAAATTGCAGTTTTAGTCCCCCAAGTTTCAAAAGTTGTCAAAAACAGTCCCTGAGCACATAATTTCAAAAGAAAAGTCACCAAAGGTCCTTTTGGAAACATAAATTATCATATTTAGTCCTTTGGTGAAAAATCTAAAAGTTTTGAGAAAATTACAGTTTAGTCCCTGAAAATCCAAAATTGGTCAAATTTAGTCCTTGGAAATTTTCAAAAATGTCAAACTAGACCTTGGTCTATTTAAGGTTGGCAACACTAGTCCTTGGATTGCATCTTCATAATTTTCAGGTTTGGTCCCTTGAGTTTCAAATATTACACAATTGGTCCTTTGTATTAATAATTTCACAAACCAAACGGACCTAATTATACCCCAAGCCCAAATAATCCCCTGGCCCAATCCTTTTACCCATCCAGTATACCCTTGACCCGAATCCAACCCAAACCCACATTTCAAAAACTAAACAAACCCGCCCCCTTTTAGCCTGTCTTCCCCGACAAACCTGTCTGCTCCCCCCTCCTCCAGCTACCTACCAGTCCACTCTACTACACCCTTTGTCTCCCCCCACCTCACCTAACATCCCACCACAATAAATGCATCCTCTTTCCCTGTCCAAGATATGGAAACTCATTTTCCCGCCAAAACTAATTGAGTGGCCAAGATGGCTTTAAGTCATCCAAAGGCTAAAAACAGATGTGGGATTTGCAGAAAGAGAGAGAAGAAGACATTTGGTTATAAAAAGGAAGAGAGAGGAAGGCTTGAAGCAGTAGTTAGTTTTTAGTTATTTTTCTTTAATGTCGTTTTTAAATAAAAGTCTTAGTTTACTTCCAAATGATGTAATTTAAGTTTCTTGGCATCACACTTATGTAAAATTGTTATTGTAATGTGTTTGTGAGTTTCAATCCAAGTTTTTGCTCAATTTCCAAGTTTCATGTTGATTGGTGAAATTTCAGTTTCAAAATTCTGGTGATAAAGCTTTTAGTAATTTATTTGTAAGCTCCATTAAGTTTATTTAAGCTAGTGAAAGCTTTTTGAAAGCTTATGTATTAAAATTCAAGCAGTTTGGTTCAAGGTCAACAAAAGTCAAACTGACCCTCAATTGGGTTTGGAAATGGCTACTGGTGTTGCAGATCATTGAATTTGGTTGGAATAGCTTCATTTAGAATAGTATTGGTTTTGGTTTTGGTCTGCAAAGCAATTGGACAGTGGTTAGTAAGATTTCTAATTTTCATATTTCAAGCCATATTACAGTTTATGCTTAACTGTGTATCTGTGGTAATCATTAGCTGAAATGAGTTTATATAGTTGTAATTAGGTCTAGTAAACTAAGTTTGATCCTTATTGCATATTGGTTCAGTGGTGGGTGTGTGTTTAAGTTCATACCAAGTATCACAAGTGGTGTTTGGATCAGTTATGTAAACTGAGTTTGAGATCAAAATTGTTGTTAAGATGGATTGCAGTAGCTTCTGTTATGTTATTTAGAACCTCTTAGTTCATCATTTTGCATTTTAAAGTAGAAATAGTCAAAATTACACTTAATCGGTTCTCATTCCTTCATCTGTTAGAATCAGTAGGAGAAATTAGTTGCAAAATGGTTTGAAACTAGTGGATCTAGCTTTTGGTAATCATAATTAGTCTTATATCATCATTATCAGTTCATAATATTGGATCAAATTTGAGTTTAGTCAAAATTTTATAAGTAGTCTTCAAAAGTTAAAATATGTCAAAATCTTCAAAACAGTTTTGCATCAACTTTTGTGAATCAATCATTGCTTCATCATTGAGTTTTAGAGTTTGAAACTTTGGGATTTTAAAGTTCACTTGGTCTAATATTGATAATCACTTTTTGTGAAATCTGGTTTGGTCAATTTAAGCTTCATATAAGCTAATACTTTAGCTTCTATCTGCCCTGTTCACACTTAAGTGTGAATCAGGCAATCTTTCAGTTGTTGCATTGATCTATTTTCTAAGAGTTAGGGTCTGGTATTTGGAACATTTGTAGCTTGCCAGGTATACTTTAGGACTGCATTGTTGGATTTTAGTCTAGCTTATTGGTTAAGCTTGTGCATAGGCTTTTACAGTGGTCTTGAACCACTGTTTGGCTTAGATAAGCAGTTTGCTCTAATCATCAATCTGAGCTTAGAATTTGTTAGGAATAGGTTTAGCTAGTTGCTTTTAGCTTAATTTAGTATACTTTAGCTTAAGTCACTGTTTAGTTGCCTAAATAGCTTGTTAGCTTATTTTAGTAGCTTATTTCATAAGCAGTTGCACTACATCTTTCATTTTTCACACATAAGTTGCTGTTTTCTCATTTTTCATAGATTCATATTATCATTTTAGAATTTTCCTGAGATTTTCATAAATTTTGGTCATTATTTACTATTTTTCTCAATTTAAAATATATTTTAATCAATTTTTAATAGCTTTTATTACAATAAATTCAGAAAAGCTTCAAAAAAAATAAGTTTTCATTTTTCTTAGGTTTAGATAAATATAAAAAGTAAAAAAAGTAATTTTCCAGATTTTTCATAGTTTATTTTGTAATTTTTAGCAATTTAATTAGTTTTTAATAGTTTAAAATTCCTAGAAAATTCAAAAATAATCAGAAAAATACAAAAATAGTTTTGAAAAATCTATTTTGATATTTTAGATTTTTCTAAGTCTTAATTTTATTTTTCTAGCTTTATTTCCTAATTTCTTGTATTTTAGATAAATATTAAATAGTTAAAAATAGTTTTTAATTAATAATAATTAGATAATTAGTTATAAAAATAATTTTCTTTTTCCAAATATTTTCTTTTATCATTAGGATTGTAAAAATGTATTTTTCATATTTTTAGGATTTATCTTGTATAAGTTTCACGTTTTTATTTGTACGTTTACGTTATTTTTATTTAAACGTAAGTTTTAGGTTTTATACGTTCATCACTTTAATTATAGTGATAGCGTTTATTTAATAGATTTTATCTTTTTAATTTCCTTTAATTTTCATTTTAGCCCTTGTAGTTTATGTCCTTTTTCCGTAGTTATAATAATTCCAAATTCTCTTTTCCGTCCAAATCTCCCGATCACTATACGTGAGGTGATCCATTGCACAGCTCGCTGGGACATAACGACCCGGGGAAACACTATACTCCCCAGATCCTCATTGCATTCGTGCTTAAGCTGCTTTAAGTTTTCTTACGCTTGCGTGAGAGAACTTGACGGTTTTGCGCGCATCAAATTTTTGGCGCCGCTGCCGGGGAGCTGTGCTGATTGTCTTACCTCTAGCGGATTAGTGATTTGGATATTCACTCTTTGTTCATACCATCCATCTGTATATGTTTATATTTTCTTATCCAAAAAAAATCCAAAAATATTCTTCTCATTCCTCTTATTCGTTGATTCTAATTCTCTTACCCTCTTTTGCCGTTTAATTCTATTCTTCGTATCCTCAAAACCATTTGATTCTCTTCTTAATCCTCTATATGTTTAATTCTTATGTCTACAATCGTCAACTTCATCGTCAGAAATGTGTGTGAGCGGTGTGGAGGGCCTAGTTCAAGCGAATTTTGCAATTCGTGCGAATTATCCATCAAAAATTCTTTTCAAAGTTATTTCGACCACCCGCCACAACCTGAAATACATTCTAATCTTGACAAACCAGTTCAAACGTCGGAGCTACCACAAGCACCCACCGAGGATTACGAGGACACATTCTTTGAAAATAGAGCCCGTAATCTAATCGAACAAATTCAAGCCGACGAAAACAGGTCGAGAATTAGAATTGATTACGATGAACCCGTTCAAACACCGGTGACTAGCAAGAATGACTTGCCTAATCTTCACGTTTCTCAAGAACCAGAACCAGAGACCATAACGGAAGTGGTGGAAATTGCTAGCTCTCAGAGCACACCACTTGTCCCACCTCCGGATTTTTCTGAATGTTCTTTGAGTCTTGATAGTCATTCAGATCACCATGTTGGTTTTGTTGATCCTTTGAATAAACTGATTCCTCTTCATAACTTTCAAATGCAATCGTTTATTCCTTGTGTCGGTTGTGGTGAGCTTCTTTATGGTTCACCCTGTCGTTGGTGTACATGTGTACAATGTGGTAATGATATTCATAACGGGAGTTGTTTGTTTTGTGGTTCGAG
The DNA here is from genome assembly GCA_019973895.1 of Chrysanthemum seticuspe. Lineage (NCBI taxonomy): Eukaryota > Viridiplantae > Streptophyta > Magnoliopsida > Asterales > Asteraceae > Chrysanthemum > Chrysanthemum seticuspe. The sequence goes on from BPTQ01000007.1 coordinate 195,554,477, forward strand.
GAATTCATTTGATTATGATCCTAATCCGAACTCATTTAACGACTCCTCAAACTTTTCCCATTACCCACCACAGCCCGACTTATCTTCATATGACCAACAATACTGTTGTGAATTTTGTGGAGGTCCTCACCAAGGATTTAAGTGTCAATCCGGAAACACGTTTGTCTATGAACAGTTTTCCAGTGATGCTCAGAGTTTTGGTTATGACCAAAATCCATATGATTCACCATTCCAGACTCAACAGTTTTACTGTTGTGAGTACTGTGGAGGTCCCCATTTCAGCTCTGATTGTCAAATAGGGAACCCAGTTCCTTGTAACAATCATGACTTTCACATGTTTGACAATTTTCAACCTCCACAGCACCATACGGCTCAAACTCCACCTGAGCCGTTGTCTCATGAAATCTCCCAGGATCTTGAAACCGCAATGAAAACACTTGAGGATATGATGAGTAATTTTAAGAATCAAGTGAGTGGTGAAAAGACCATAGGAGAATTGCTTGCCGAAGAGCGAGAGGCCCGCAAATCTAGGGAAGAATTATTAGCCCTAGAGCATGCAGCTCTAAGATGTTCCCAATTTCTTAAGGCCGCTCTGTATGATGATGACGAGGAGGGTTTTTATCCTTTTAAAAGTAATATTTTTCAACCCCCTCAGTCAGTTGATATTCCAGCAGTTGAGATTTCATCTCAAACAACTGCTATCACACCCGAAGCTCCCACTCACTCTCTGAACATGGGGGACGAGCATCTTGACACTGTTCCTGAAAAGGAATCGGACGAATTCATAAAGTCTAGTGTTGAGGACCTTGTCGCAATCCCAAGAGAGTCACAGGGAACTTTTGACCATATGTGTGATTCTCTTTCCCCTCTTGAGTGTTCAAAAGATCATTTTGAAACTTTCTCCGATTTTAGCGACGATTGTGCTTCCTTTGGAAACATCGAGTACGTTGAGGCATCACTTCCACAATCTGATGCTGATCCCCTTCTTGAGGAGTTCTCCGGTGAACTCACTCATATCAATCCACTCTTTGATTTCGAAGCCGATCTGGGAGAGACTGAAAGTCTCATTGATGATGATCGTTCACTCACTTCTCACCCTAACAGTCCAATAGAGAATATTGATCACTTTGTTCCCGAAACATTCAAAGCTACTTTCACTAATCCTCTATTTGAATTCGAGTCTGAATTCACTTCAATTTCTGAGAATCCACTCTTTGATACTCAGATTGAGGATAGTGATGAGCCCACAATGGAACAAGAGTTCACAACTTCACTTCATGTGAATGATTCTCTTCATGAAGAGTTCTCCGGTGAACTCTCTCATGACATATCTCCTCCGGAACATGATCATTTCCACTTTGATCTTGAGGATGATATTAGCTCGGAGGAAGGTGTACTCTATCGTATGAGTTTGCTTATTGATGATACTACCTTCACCCTTCCTCCCGATACGTCTGCATTTGAGGATGAGGAATGGATCTTGATTGTTATCAAGACCTTTCTTCCTTTCCTCAAATATCTTGTGATCTCCCTTCATCTTCACTCCTTCGGGAATGAAGACACTATCTTTGACCCCGGCATTTTCATTTATCATCTTTGAGCCGGTTCTATGTTTATCTCATCGGTGTGGAACTTTCACGTGCTTCAAATGTTTGTCCAAACATCTTGAATGAAAGTCCGATGGAGATTGCTTCTTCCACTTTGCTTCCCCATGAACCAATGAATTCGGGGTCGAGTCAAGCTAGCGACTCGGTAATCAAAAACAGTAGCACACCATATGGGTTTTCACCCATATTTCTGACTTCTTATCCCTTTCTACCACCTAAGTGTGGGGGTGATGCCCCACATGTTAAAAAAAAAAAAAAAAAAAAAAAAAAAAAAAAAAAAAAAAAAATCCTCTTTCTAAATAATGGCCGTAGTATTTCCCTTTTACGTTCTTTGTTTCGGCATAACCGCCGGTACTTTGAATATTGAGGGCAATATTCATTTCTAAGTGTGGGGGGGATTCTCACGAATTTTATCATATAATTATCCCAATTCCCCCGTTTTTGGCCAAAATTTTTTTTTGGAGTAAGTGTTCTACACTTACTCATTTGGTTATCAGTCCGCCATGTCTGTAAGACAAAAGGATTGGCTAATCCAGGAGCAAACGGCTCTTGGTAAAGATTTATCAAATCCGTTTATATGGCTTGCAATTTGCCCAAAATTGTATGGTATTCAACTCACCATATCCTAAAAAGTGAAGAGTTGGCTAGCCCGCAAGTTTATGGCTTGTGGTAAAGGCAGTGGAAAAACCATAATTGGTAATCAGCTCACCAAAGATAATATTGATAATTTATCTAAGAGTTGGCTAGTCCAGAAGGGTACGGCTTCTGGTAAAGACAAAATCAAATCCGTTGAAAGCTGGTGGTTTGCTCAAAATCACATGGTTATCGGTGTACCATGGTTCTTACTTGAACTGAAACATTTGGCTACTCCAGAAGTAATGGCTTTTGGTAAAGAGTTTAAAATCCATTATGTTTTCTCAAATCATTGCTAGGGACTAGCAATATCTCAGTGTGGGGGATTGATGAGTGTGTAAATACTCATCATTTTTGTACAAAATAAACTGCAAAATCATCTGAAAACACTCAGAAACACATCAAAATGATCAAAATATCACAAATCAGTGTTTTATGTGTTTTAAATGCAAAAATATAAAAATCAGATGAAAAACATATCAAATTTGCAAAAATTGCAGTTTTAGTCCCCCAAGTTTCAAAAGTTGTCAAAAACAGTCCCTGAGCACATAATTTCAAAAGAAAAGTCACCAAAGGTCCTTTTGGAAACATAAATTATCATATTTAGTCCTTTGGTGAAAAATCTAAAAGTTTTGAGAAAATTACAGTTTAGTCCCTGAAAATCCAAAATTGGTCAAATTTAGTCCTTGGAAATTTTCAAAAATGTCAAACTAGACCTTGGTCTATTTAAGGTTGGCAACACTAGTCCTTGGATTGCATCTTCATAATTTTCAGGTTTGGTCCCTTGAGTTTCAAATATTACACAATTGGTCCTTTGTATTAATAATTTCACAAACCAAACGGACCTAATTATACCCCAAGCCCAAATAATCCCCTGGCCCAATCCTTTTACCCATCCAGTATACCCTTGACCCGAATCCAACCCAAACCCACATTTCAAAAACTAAACAAACCCGCCCCCTTTTAGCCTGTCTTCCCCGACAAACCTGTCTGCTCCCCCCTCCTCCAGCTACCTACCAGTCCACTCTACTACACCCTTTGTCTCCCCCCACCTCACCTAACATCCCACCACAATAAATGCATCCTCTTTCCCTGTCCAAGATATGGAAACTCATTTTCCCGCCAAAACTAATTGAGTGGCCAAGATGGCTTTAAGTCATCCAAAGGCTAAAAACAGATGTGGGATTTGCAGAAAGAGAGAGAAGAAGACATTTGGTTATAAAAAGGAAGAGAGAGGAAGGCTTGAAGCAGTAGTTAGTTTTTAGTTATTTTTCTTTAATGTCGTTTTTAAATAAAAGTCTTAGTTTACTTCCAAATGATGTAATTTAAGTTTCTTGGCATCACACTTATGTAAAATTGTTATTGTAATGTGTTTGTGAGTTTCAATCCAAGTTTTTGCTCAATTTCCAAGTTTCATGTTGATTGGTGAAATTTCAGTTTCAAAATTCTGGTGATAAAGCTTTTAGTAATTTATTTGTAAGCTCCATTAAGTTTATTTAAGCTAGTGAAAGCTTTTTGAAAGCTTATGTATTAAAATTCAAGCAGTTTGGTTCAAGGTCAACAAAAGTCAAACTGACCCTCAATTGGGTTTGGAAATGGCTACTGGTGTTGCAGATCATTGAATTTGGTTGGAATAGCTTCATTTAGAATAGTATTGGTTCTGGTTTTGGTCTGCAAAGCAATTGGACAGTGGTTAGTAAGATTTCTAATTTTCATATTTCAAGCCATATTACAGTTTATGCTTAACTGTGTATCTGTGGTAATCATTAGCTGAAATGAGTTTATATAGTTGTAATTAGGTCTAGTAAACTAAGTTTGATCCTTATTGCATATTGGTTCAGTGGTGGGTGTGTGTTTAAGTTCATACCAAGTATCACAAGTGGTGTTTGGATCAGTTATGTAAACTGAGTTTGAGATCAAAATTGTTGTTAAGATGGATTGCAGTAGCTTCTGTTATGTTATTTAGAACCTCTTAGTTCATCATTTTGCATTTTAAAGTAGAAATAGTCAAAATTACACTTAATCGGTTCTCATTCCTTCATCTGTTAGAATCAGTAGGAGAAATTAGTTGCAAAATGGTTTGAAACTAGTGGATCTAGCTTTTGGTAATCATAATTAGTCTTATATCATCATTATCAGTTCATAATATTGGATCAAATTTGAGTTTAGTCAAAATTTTATAAGTAGTCTTCAAAAGTCAAAATCTGTCAAAATCTTCAAAACAGTTTTGCATCAACTTTTGTGAATCAATCATTGCTTCATCATTGAGTTTTAGAGTTTGAAACTTTGGGATTTTAAAGTTCACTTGGTCTAATATTGATAATCACTTTTTGTGAAATCTGGTTTGGTCAATTTAAGCTTCATATAAGCTAATACTTTAGCTTCTATCTGCCCTGTTCACACTTAAGTGTGAATCAGGCAATCTTTCAGTTGTTGCATTGATCTATTTTCTAAGAGTTAGGGTCTGGTATTTGGAACATTTGTAGCTTGCCAGGTATACTTTAGGACTGCATTGTTGGATTTTAGTCTAGCTTATTGGTTAAGCTTGTGCATAGGCTTTTACAGTGGTCCTGAACCACTGTTTGGCTTAGATAAGCAGTTTGCTCTAATCATCAATCTGAGCTTAGAATTTGTTAGGAATAGGTTTAGCTAGTTGCTTTTAGCTTAATTTAGTATACTTTAGCTTAAGTCACTGTTTAGTTGCCTAAATAGCTTGTTAGCTTATTTTAGTAGCTTATTTCATAAGCAGTTGCACTACATCTTTCATTTTTCACACATAAGTTGCTGTTTTCTCATTTTTCATAGATTCATATTATCATTTTAGAATTTTCCTGAGATTTTCATAAATTTTGGTCATTATTTACTATTTTTCTCAATTTAAAATAGATTTTAATCAATTTTTAATAGCTTTTATTACAATAAATTCAGAAAAGCTTCAAAAAAAATAAGTTTTCATTTTTCTTAGGTTTAGATAAATATAAAAAGTAAAAAAAGTAATTTTCCAGATTTTTCATAGTTTATTTTGTAATTTTTAGCAATTTAATTAGTTTTTAATAGTTTAAAATTCCAAGAAAATTCAAAAATAATCAGAAAAATACAAAAATAGTTTTGAAAAATCTATTTTGATATTTTAGATTTTTCTAAGTCTTAATTTTATTTTTCTAGCTTTATTTCCTAATTTCTTGTATTTTAGATAAATATTAAATAGTTAAAAATAGTTTTTAATTAATAATAATTAGATAATTAGTTATAAAAATAATTTTCTTTTTCCAAATATTTTCTTTTATCATTAGGATTGTAAAAATGTATTTTTCATATTTTTAGGATTTATCTTGTATAAGTTTCACGTTTTTATTTGTACGTTTACGTTATTTTTATTTAAACGTAAGTTTTAGGTTTTATACGTTCATCACTTTAATTATAGTGATAGCGTTTATTTAATAGATTTTATCTTTTTAATTTCCTTTAATTTTCATTTTAGCCCTTGTAGTTTATGTCCTTTTTCCGTAGTTATAATAATTCCAAATTCTCTTTTCCGTCCAAATCTCCCGATCACTATACGTGAGGTGATCCATTGCACAGCTCGCTGGGACATAACGACCCGGGGAAACACTATACTCCCCAGATCCTCATTGCATTCGTGCTTAAGCTGCTTTAAGTTTTCTTACGCTTGCGTGAGAGAACTTGACGGTTTTGCGCGCATCATAACACTTTGGACATTTGTGTCAATTCATTAGGCTTTCAACTAAAAATATTTAACCTGATGCAACTTATTAAGTAAATCAATTCCAGGACGATCCGATAGCCACTGCAGGTTGTTTACTGTCGTGTCAGTATACCATGTGACTGGACATAGCTTAGGAAGATGGTCCATGAGCCATGAAAACACGAACCACACTTCACAGATTACTGACATTGGCCATAGTCAAATCGCGTACAGGTTGAGATGTAAGATCCTCAATGTTAGATATAAACCAAGAGCCGCTAGCCGGAGAACAATTAGTAACCTGCAAGTCACCAAAGTTACCAAAAAAAAACAAAAATCTAAAACTCAGAAGTATCGATGTGCTAAATAAATGGTTGTAGCAGAACACATAATTTTGGGAAAACTGATGTCAAGTTGGGTTGTAAACATAACTATTCCATTATATCACTAATTAGTGTGCATTGCTATTCAATAAATATGGCCAAAACCTACGAAATCACAAGCAAATCACCCAATCTTTGCTTTGCTATGTTTAATTTGTTATGATGGATGACGTTGTAGATGTGATATGAAACAAATAGAAGGGCCTTAACCGCAAAGCATGCTCATTAATCCAAGCAAAGTAGCTTCCGAACCCCAGCTTGCAAAATGAGATTATTTTGCAAAATGCATTCCTATTATATAAATTTTGCCAAAACCATATGCCAGCAATTGCCACTGATAATGCTGATTTAAAGTTCATGTAATCTTATAACTTAATCAATTGAGATGAACTTCACCCTCCAATGAGGAATTCAAGGCATATTGCCTTGACACTGACATCAGAGTAATAGATAACAAAGTTGGCATACCTGAGTAGGTTGCTAACTTGGACCATCACCAGCATTAGTGACCGAAATGTATGTAATCGTGGCTGCAAGATCACTTTCAAAATGCCTCATTACAATTATGCCTAAATAACCTTCAACTTTCCTTATGGTATCTGCAAATCAGTATCAAATCACAAGGACTACTTACTTCAGAATGGGTTTATTTGGGTTACCAAAGGGTCACATAATAAAAATTAGCTAAAAAGGAATCAGGTCACAAGTCATGCTAATACTTCTATGTTTTATGCATATTCTAATGAATATTTAAAAACAATTGGATTGTTATTGTATGACAGAAAGAGTCATAAGTGTCTACCATATGACTTCTGTTCATTTGAATCATTAGTATCTATGCACGGCCAAGAAGGCTGCATTGACTAAATACTACAGAGGTTGAGGTCTTCCATCGTGTAAGTGAATCAAACCTCCTACAATAGAAGTTATCTTATATGTTGACTGTTAGTAGCTATAGGTAGGCACCTCCAGTTAGTAAGGAGTGTGATTCTGCCAGATATGTTGTAGTGCGATCCCTGGCAAGGGGAAAATCAACCACCAAAGTCACCTGCATTAGGCAACGGGATGCAACCCAGATTAGTGCAAACTCCAACTATAAGCCATTATATATAGAAATTTTGAGATAATCTATGTATGTGACTTACTTCATATATGACATGAAAATTGTATCCATTCTATATATACATAATCTCTAATTGCCAGGACCTGTCCTGCAAGAAAGTTAACAAAATAAAAGATATCATGAATAGGCATCATGAATGGAGTGTGTGGTTGCTTGTGGCTGGAACATCCGTGCGAGCTGCTGCAAATGCTTGTAGTCCTACATTTAAACCTACAATGACAACGATCATTGGTATGTCAGTGTTATATAAAACACAAAGTGAAATATATCTAACTCAAGGTACTATACTTAAAATTAATGAATCTTCAACTCAGAGTGATATATATCCATTCATCCCACCTCTGTTTAAAACCAAATATATCAGATAGATTAAATGCTACAATATGCATAAGTAATCATAAGGGTATAAACCTACAACATGGTGAATTGTTTTCGTGACCTCGAGGGTCCAAGGGGCCAATGGGGAAGTGCCTGTTGTTGATTCTCAGGCTGAGATGTCACGAAAGAGGCCAGCTAGCACAGACACTTATGATTGTAACAGTGCTTTAGTAAACATCTCACCCTTTCCAGCCAACAAAGGAGGACCTGCTAACTTGGATTAAAACTTTGAATATTGTGTGAAGATGATCCGTTGGCTCGAGTGTGAAGGGTACATTAAGCAAGAGTTTCAATTGAAGCTCCTAACGTGGTTTAGTTTGAGGTCAACTGATCAGGAACGTAGAGTGGTCTATACAAACACTCTTGGATGACCTGTCTCCTGAAATTTTAACCACAAAATAACACCAAAGTAAAAAAATGAAATGCTTGTAAATCATAGTTAATTCACTAATATGTGGTCTATGTTTAATATATCAAGAATGAACTATAAAATTAGTAAACAAACTAAAAGAAATATAAGATACCTGTTGAATAAAGGAAGGCTTATAAGACATATGTCATGTGGTATAAGACATTATGACTAATATCAACCATCGTTAAAGGAAGTTGGATAAAACTTAGATAGGAAGAAAAGTCTAGTGGTCGAGCTGCAATAGTAAAAGAAGTGAAGTTTATGGGAAGTGTAATTTATATAACTATGTTACTAAAACAGAAATAGAAAAGTTTTTTTTTATCAAAGAGTATTCTTTGCCTGCCTTCAAAGATGAATGGATTCGATTCGACACGCCAGGTCATTCAGTCATTGTGCACTGCAAGATATAAAAAGCACACTAAGAAAAGTTCACATGACAGCTTTTTTGCCAAAATCATACTCCAAAATGAACGTCATACTCAGCATGTGACGTAATATGTAAAGAATTATTCGTAAATGAACAACAAAGAGACATTAATTGAGAGGGTCAGAGAAGGATAAACAGAGAACAATGGAGCTCATAATAAATTAATTAACCATATCCAATTACTTTATATTAACTAAAACGTTTTAATGTGTTTTTAATTGATCAACCGTAGGATGCGATAATCAGATACTTTTACCATCACCAACTGGATAATAATTTTCTACAAATATATAACTTTTGTTTTATAAGTACACAACTCTTATACCAGATTAGTATAAACACACTTCTTTATTTCATAACAATGTATATTTCACAGTTACTAATATTTTTTGCAAGCTGGAGTATGAGCAACTCATTCACTATGGTAATCCAAGGTATCCCAGTGAAGACGTTGAGGACGAGTGGGACTCTATCGCGTTGAACAACCTCAGACCACTCTAATTTTCTAAATAAAAACAGAACATGTCAAATAGGTTGAGAGCTTACATTGCTTTATCAAAGAAACTCGGGCAAGAAATAATTATAGAATTCTTCTAGCAAACAATCCAGCTTCTCTTTTTCATTATTTGATGTCTTGTATCCAGAATAACATGATATATCTTCCTCATCATTAAGCTATTATGCATCTCTCGCAGTCTGGGAAAAGAAACAGTATTCAAAGTTAATAATCTTTATATATGAACATATGTTATCAGTTAAAAGTTGCTCGTGATGAAGTTTTCTTCATGCAATACTGATTAGGGTTTTTTTTTTTTTTTTTTTTTTTTTGGAAAATATACATATGATTTTTTTTTGTTAATAATGAATGAATTAACAAAAAAATATATATTTAAGGAAAAGATATCGATAAAAAGTTTTAAAAAAGATAATTACTTAATATAATTTTTGTAGATAAATTGTATTTAGTATAGGATTCCAATTTAATTATAGCCATTTATAGATTATAATATGCAACATAATTATCAAAATAACTTGTTGCCTAAGTGGTAAACACACAAGTTATTTATCAAAACAACCAAGGTTCAATCCTTGCAAGGCACCTTTTTTATAAACAATTTTCAAAAATGTTTAATAAAAATCCGAAAGTTACAAAAAAATTAATAAAATGCAAAATCCGAAAATTACAAAAAAATTAATAAAATGCTTAGTTGGACAAATGCTTATGTGGCATTGAGGTGGCATTGAGGTGGCAATGAGGTGGCATTGAGGTGACATTAATGCCAAATGCCTCCTGTTATATATATACATATATATATATATAAATATATATATATATATATATATATATATATATATATATATATATATATATATATATATATATATATCGTACTACCGTTCGGGCCATCACAATTCAGAGGTCATGCAGTAAACATTCGAGAAGCTAGGACACTTTAAATCGTAAATCCAGGAACTCGTCGATACGTTTTACTCAAATGAAACCCCTCACATGAAGCTCCCTACTTTTGTAGCACTTAGTAGATACAACATATGTTTTGAGTAAAGATTGTTATAACTTAAAGTTTATCATGTTTTTAATAAGTATCTAGTTTTTACAAGTTCTCGTCGTTTTCATAAATATGATCAACTTAATTAACGCTCTTGGGTAAACAAGCCTTAAGGCTTTAGCCATGGCCTTGCCGTGATTTTGGTCTTGACTACCATGGTCTTGAGACTTAGCTTTGGCCTTAGCCATAGCCGTGGTCTTGGCTTATGGCCATTAGGCCTCTTGGTTTGCTTTTAGTTGTGACAAAAGTATAGTTATGAGACTATATTTACGACAGTTTCTGTTTTTGAAAGATTTTGGCCTATTTATGCGTTTTCAAGGTCCGAGCTTCTTGGTTATTGAAGGAAAACGTCGTTCCGGACAACTTTTGTGTTTTAACTTTTTGATGATTCGGACCAGAAGTAATACTTTAAAAACGGCAGAACTCTTAACAGCTTATACATGGCAGTTTTGGCGTTTAGGGTTCGCTAACTTCTTTTGCTTATAACTTTTGATTCGTTTGTCCGTTTCGGGTGATTCAAATTGCTATGTTTACCTTTTTATATTTTCTACCATATTATGTAAGTTAGAAAGTCCTTATATTACTGTTTTTAATGGTCTCACATGTGTAGAATATGACTAGTTTACTAGTTTGTTACTTTTATGACAATATGTGAATTAAAACAAGTGATTGAGTATATGTACATCATGAATCAACATAGTAACTATATATATAGCATGAAATAGTTAAGATTATTAATAATAAAGATGAGATGATGGTGGTGATAAGTTACTTACAACTTTTGGCTTTCAATAAGAAAGGAGTAACTTAGTAAGGATAGGACTTTAATTGATCGCGAAAGACTTCGGATTGAGCTAGCTTTCCACACCTTGGCACCCTTGCAAACTTGAAGAGTTGGTGATGAAGTACTAAGTGACTTGAGTGGATTTAAACTCAAGAAGATCACTTAAACTTGCTAGAGATTTGATGTAGAAGCTTGATCTTTGGAACTTCCTTGCATAAACTTGGAGTTTATAGATCAAATGATGGAAGATATGTATGATTTGTGATATGAACAACCCAAAACAGATTGTGAGGGTTCTCAGGATGCATATCACTTGTTATTTATAGGAGGGTAAGTTTGGTTAACCATATATTGGGTTAAATATTAACCATGGTTAAGTTAGGACACTTGTAAAGATCTAAATGAACCATGGTTAGGATGATGCCACCAAAATGATGACTCCCCCCCCCTAAGTCAGCCAAGTGAAGATAAGATGACTTAGGTGGTTAGTTTTGATCTTATCTTGAGTTTAGAGAATGATTTCGTTCCGTTAAATGCCAACCGTAAGTTCTTAAGCCATAAAACGTAAAACTGGGTATCGTAAAAATACGAAACTTGTAGGTTTTCGTCATACGCGGGATAACTTTACAGTTATTCGTGACGTTTAAAAGTTACGCGATTTAAGCAAAAATGTACAACGTACAAGGTTAATTCCTTTATGGTCAAAGGAGAAGGGATGTATGTTTGACTTTTCCAAAAAATGTAAAAGTGTCAAAAACATATTAGAAACACAGTGCAGGAATCGTTAAGCCTGGATGTAAGTAGAATTGTCTAAAACGTAAGTTTAGTTTTGTTCTGCGCTGGGCTTATTTGGTAATATTAAAAATAATAAATTCTAAAAATTCTCAAATTAATCATGAGTGATCTAAAAATTTATCTGATGCGAGAAAAATTGTCAGAGTTGATTTTTGTTATACGCGTGATGTTTAAACGGTGGACCGTCTAAAACGAAACTTAAAACGATGCTTACTTTAATAACTTTTGCGAAAATGATCTAACGATGGTCGAACTCTCAGGTTATTACTAAAATAATTTATCTTACGAGAATGTGGATTAAAAATTTTACGGGATGAATAGTGAAAGTGAATAGTAAATTCTCGAAAATGAAAAGTAACCTAAAAATGCGGGTGGTTACAGTCTCACCCCCTTAATGGGAATTCCGTCCCGGAATTCAGGGTGTGTTACCCGATGTTGAATTGCCTAGGGAAATGTGGATGTATTCGCCGAATTCTAATCTTTGCGTTCTCAAGTTTCTGGTCATAGAATGTGTTATATACCATGTGGCTTAAGTTGATAATCTAAAGGGTTTTGTTAAAATCTTATAGAGTCCAATATACCTAAAGTTTGGCTTTTCCCGATTCTCAAAACGAATCATATCTTATTGTATCGAGGCTATCAATAAAACCTTAATTTCTAACATGGAGTTTTTGGTGATAGTGTGCGGCATGGAGCCTAATTTATATTTGTATGGTTTCCTTAATTGTTTCGTGGGTGATCTCTGAACACCTTAGCCCATCAATTGGTTAACTAATACTTTCGTTTATATAGTGCCTCAAAATGGAATAGTTTTGTTGTTGTTAGGGTAACTGTTGTTAATCAAATGTGTAAGATATTGTTGATGTGAAATGGTTTGTAATGATGTGATAACTGTCGTTGTAGGGAAAGTCTTGTTAGTGACAAGTGATTATCCAAACTATTTCCAAAGTTGATCATGTCTTAGGTGGTTTCGGGATGAAGGCTATAGTGTTTCTGTCTACTAGTGTTTGAAAGAAACGTGGTACAGTGAAGTTTTACGTACTGAATTTCAATGGGGTTCAGATAATGATGTGACATGTTGACGATTAGAAGAGTGTAGCGTATGTTTACCATTAATTTTAGGTAGAGATGTCAAGTTTGGTTTAAAATCAAAAGTAAATGACGGAATGATATCCTTGAAATCTAATCAGGCTAGTACTTCTAAGGAATGACTAGAAGATTTGATGACTATCCCAAGATAGTAGTTCAGATTATCTCATGTATGAAAATTTCAAGAATGAAATTAGGTAGTATAAATAAGATGTTAAGATCTCGTTGAGTGGTAAAACACTATCGCGTCTCTAGATCTTTTTAATGAATTCTGGTGGTTTATCGAGTTTAAGTAGGAAATTAACCTGAATATAACCCTTGTATAACTATTCTCAGTGTTTGAAAATTTGAAGTCGAACATAGTTAATCAAACTATGTTCCATTATCCCTAGGTTAAATATAGGTGATTAGGCTATATTTAGCCGAGGTTCGATAAATTTTTCAAATACCTAAATTAGGTATACTTATGATATGTCCATAGCTTTTGAGAAATTATCCACTAAGCAAAGGCGATATCAAACCATTCAGTTGCAAGTCCTGACCATAAAAGACTTGTAACCTATGTTTTCACATTCCATTGCATAGAAGATAATATGGGTAGATACGTGTGGAAAGGAAATCTTGAGTAATCCTAAAATAGTCCATACTTGGTTAGCATTACGGACCTTTAACAATGAAGGTTTCAGAAGAGAATTTTGATGAATGTATAGAAAGTTGCTGAACTTCAGCTTATGTAGATGATGAATCAGTTTATCTTTTAGAAATCCCATTTCTTGTATTTCCATTAGGGAAATTGATAGACTGTGACGGGTTTCATGTAAAATAATATCATATAATGTTTATAAGATAATTTTTAGAGACTATTATATAACTTGCAATATCTGAGGAGTAGTTGAGACCATTGTGCAACTCACAATGTTTGAGAAATAGTTGATACCATTGTGTAACTCACAATGTCTAGGAAATAATAAAGACCATTGTGCAACTCACAATATTTAAGGAATGATGGAAAGATCATTGTGTAACCCACAATGTCTTGAGAAACGATGAAGAGACCGTTGTGTAACTCACAATGTCTTGAGAAATGATGGAGACCACAGGAGGATTTACAGTGTCTGAGAATGTAATAGAGACCACTGTAAGATTTACAGTGTCTTGAAAAATGAATGAGACCATTGTATCTCACAATGTCTGGGAAGTAAGAAAGACCATTGTAGTCAATTACAATGCCTTGGAGGAAGTTTCGTAATCCTAAAATGCATGAGTAGAAGCATGATTGGGAGATTAGGAAAATATGATTGTGCCGTAATGCCTTAGAATAGGTATACGCAGATATGTTTAGTCTATTGTTTATGATTAAATTATGTCGAGTGTATATATCAATATACTAGTATGTTTGTATAGCTTAAAGATCCTAAAAGTCACATAATCGTCCGGAGGATGGAAGGAACGGAGAACGGAAGGCTATAAAATATATTTTTTGTAAAAGTAGTTATAGTTTAAGTCTCAATTAGACCAGTTTCTCTATAACTGTGGCTCTGATACCAATATGTAACACCCCCAATTTTGTGATACGCAGCGGAATTCAAACTGGGTGTTACTTCATGGCACAACAGTCATAACAATAGAAAACGTACTCTAATGGAGTCGTTTTAAAAGATTTATCATTCGATTTATATAAATATCAGAGTTTACAAAAATGAGGTCCCAGATGGTTCCAAGTTTACAAAATACATTAAATTGGTTTTTGAATGATAATAAAATTTATAGCCTTCTTGATCTAGTCCTTGCTCTTCCGTGCCAGCTTCCGACATTATGGACCTGAAATACATGCTTAAAACTGTCAACACAAAGGTTGAGTGAACTCATAGAGTTTAGGAAATCAGTTGAACACATAATGTTTGTGTGGGTTACGTTGTTATACACCCATAATGTTGAAAACAAAACAGATATTATTGCACTAAGCTCATGATACTGAAACGTTAACAGCTGTCATATAATAGTAACCGATGCCCTAATAGGTAATTTGCCATTAAACCTATGGATCTTCAAATAGAGTGCGTTTGTTTTCCGGACCTGGTCAAACAAACGGGATTTGTCATTCCCGATAGATCTATCCACATTATTCGCGTTCACTCGCAAGTGATTAATGGCTCATGATAATAGGGACTTAAGATTGGCAATAGTGGTACTTAGTGCAACTAATATATTCAAGTATAATTTGAAAGCAATGTGTTCGATTTAAAATAAAGCATGTATCTCCCCCAAGGGTTTGTAAAACAATTAAGTAATAGAAAGTGGGGCTATGAACTCACCTCAGAGTAAATGATATCAAATGTAAAATGAGAATGATGGATATGCCGTGAGAACTTCTACGAGCAACCTAAATAGAATGTTGCGACTTAGGTTTGAAATAATGTTTAGGAAAACATAAACCATCCTATATACGTCTCTATGTTGATCATGATGTAGTACATGGTTTTTGTGTATGTCGTTTATAGAAATGGTCTAGTTGTGAAAACGTGTTTAGTATATATATATATATATACTAGGCGAGTACCCGTGCCTAGCGGCATCGGTTTCTAGCGGCAGCGGTTTCTAGCCGAGTGTCCGCGCGTAGCGGCAACGGTATCTAGCAGAGTAGCCATGTCTTGCGGCAGTGGTATCTAGCAGAGTACCCGCGCCTAGCGGCAACGGTGTTTAGTTTTCGACAAAATTCCTGCGGCGAATATTATTTTTTTCAAAAAATTGTATATGTATTGCTCGGGAATCCTTTTCGAAGAGCACTTTTTCTGAAGGCATGATTGCACAACAACGACAATAGATTATTGTGTTTTTATGAAGGTATAGGGGTGGCGACGATTATTTACCGGCAAACATCTTATTCAACATGTAATTTTTTTTTATAGATTGTTTTGGTTTATGGTACTTTTATTTCTTTATCTACTTTTTATAGATTGTCGAGTACTCGCGCCTAGCGGCAACACTATCTATCCGAGCAGCCGCGCCTGGCGGAAATGGTATCTATTTTCGACCAAATTTTGATGGCGAATATTTTTTTCAATAGATTGTTTTTGTAGCGTAAAGGAATCATTTTCCGGTAGTATTGTTTTAAGTCGTAATGTTTTTCTGATCGTATGATTGCATTGTTCTTTTGATAGCGACGTTTTAAGTTTCAGTAGTCAATTAAAACTGTAGTATATATATAACCGAGTACCCACGCTTTCAGACATAGTTTTCAACAGAATCCAGTTGCCTGTGTCGTTTCCGGTTACGTCGATTTTTTGTGTTCGTTTATTTTCTATAATAAAATTAGTAAAAAAACTATAAGAGCATGAAATAATACATAGATCTATAAAACGAACCATAAAAACATGAAAAACGTTTAGATCTAAAAATATGTCAATCCATTAAAAAATACATAGATAAATAAATAAACACTAACAAAAATACCTTAAAGATCCGGCAACTGTTTCGGTGATTTTTGTACCGGTGATGGGGTTTGTGTGGCTGCGAGGATGAGGTGGTTCAGGCAAAAACAATAGTTTCGGCGGGGGTTGAGGTTGTGGCAGCTGAGGAGCAGGGTGTCCTGGAGAAGATGGCTGGTTATTTTTAGTGAGAAGATGTGTTTTGTTTTTTGTGTGTGTAATATGTGATGAGTGTTAAATTTTTTAGGTGTTTTTATAATCCCCAGGCTCAGGAGTAGGTTCGGGTGGCTGAATCTTTTAGGTGTTTTTACATACAGAGAAAGATAACCACACAATTTAAACCTTACATACAGAGAAAGATAACTAAATTTAAACCTTAATTGTGTGGTTATCTTTCTCTGTATGTAAGGTTTAAATTTAGTTGTCGTGATAGTTGAGAATAATTTCACTTGTTACATTGATGTATGGTTATGTTATATGTTAACTCAAAAACAAAAAATGTTAAATTATTTGATATACAAATTTACAATATGAAGTAATTTATATGTCGTATTATCTTATTTTTCCAACATTGATGAAACTATACCAAGTTATCTCATTTTTTACTTTATCTACCAAATAACAATTTTAAAAGCAGTATCACCTTAATATTTCTATATTGGGAACGGGCCACCATTTTCCCCGCAAATTATCTGTTTAAAGCTAGTTTAACTTTATTGGATGGTGATTAAAGATTTATGTTATTTTTTGTTACCTTGGGTGCATAGAACGAACGTAATAACATTTATATATGATGTCACATACGGAGTATTTCATTTACAGAATGGTTTTGGCTTTTTCTTTTTTTTTTTTAACTTTTCAGTGTCAGATGTGGTTTAATGGAGGTATATACTATCAATAAATCATGACATTACTCGCTTTTTACAACAAGCATCTTCAATAGTCACCATTGTTTAATTACAATCTATTACTTGTAAGGAACATGGGGGACAAAGCATGGTATTTTATTCTCTTTTTTCTTTTCAGAGACTAATGCATATAAAGTTTCAACATTACTGATTTGAACTTTTATATATATATATATTTACAACAAGCATCTTCAATAGTTACCATTGTTACAATCTATTTATTGTGCAGGGGTCTTGCTGTCATTCACCTCATTCTTCCTTATTTGTTTAAGCTTCTATTAGGCGTGGGAGACAAGAAGACAATATATTCCCCATACTTCTTTATTTAATCTAAGGTCCATTCTAGACATTGCTAGCCAACTTTTTAGAGTCATAAGCGGTGCTTTATTGAAGCACATATCAATTCCCTTTTTTAAATATGTTTTTGAGTTTTTCAATGACATTGCTAGCCAACTTTTTAGAGTCATAATAGTCTTAGTCACATAACTCCATCATGAAGATGTACCTCAAATGACACAACTATACTAAACTTATTTTTAAACATGATGGTCCAAACACTTGGTTCAAATTTTTAACTTTATGAGAATTATAAGTCAAATTTCTTTTTTATCTCAAGCTACCTACCTATATAGCTAACTATGTCACATGCACCATTTAATCAAAACTGTCACTTGTGCCATTTAGTAACTTTTTGAGAAATCTAATTTCACATTTAAAACAACTTCATTAGTTGTCAACATCAACTTTTTCTTTTGTCATAAGATATCAAACATACAATATTACCAATAATCTACCGTATCTTTAAACATACAAAAAATTTTGAATTTCAAGAACTTTAAAAGTATCACATTTATTAAATCTAAACTTTAACTTTTGTTCAAAAAAAACTTTAAAGATACTTTAAGAAGTTCGAAATTTTCAAAAGGTTTTAAATTTAAAGAGACTTGAAATTTAAAAACTCCTAACTATCATGATGGCGGCAGTGGAGGATTTCGGCAAACAACAATGGCAAATCTGAAAGAAAAAAAATTGTTAGATTTACAAAAAAAAAATCAATAGATTTACAAAAAAAAAAATCGGATCTATAAAAAAAATTAGAACAATTCGAATCTATAAAAAAAATCATTAGATCTAAAAAAATACGCATCTATAAAAAAATTTAAAACAATTCGGATCTATAAAAAAATTTAAAATATATTACGGATCTTTAAAAGAAAAAATACGGATCTTTTAAAAAATAAATATCTATAAAAAAAATTACGGATCTTAAAAAAATAATTAGAGCTACAAAAAAATTAATAGATCTACAATAAAATCATTAGATCTACAAAAAAAAAAAAAAAAAAAAAAATAGATCAACAAATAAAAAATAATAATAAGAATACTACGGATCTTTATAAAAAAAATACGGATCTTTTAAAAAAGAATATATCTATAAAAATTACGGATTTTTAAAAATAATTAGATCTACGATCTACCTAAAAAATTAGATCTACAATCTACCTAAAAAATAAACCATTAGATCTTCAAAAAAAATTTGGATCTATAAAAAATTAAAAAAAACGAAGGATCTTTATAAAAAAAAAAAATAATAAAAAAAAAAAAAAAAAAAAAAACTACGGATCTAAAAAAATACCAAAAAAATGTAAAAAAAAAACTATAGATCTCAAATAAAATGTACGGATCTAAAAATAAAATGTATGGATGTATAAAAAACTTTAAAAACTTGATTAATGAACATAGATCTATTGAAAGAGTTAAAATAATACCTTAATACTTGAAAAAAATACTTTTGGTGGTCGGTCTTGGTGGTGCCGTCCGAAGGTGGTTAGGTCTAACAAAAAAACACCAAAAATGTTAATATACATAGATTTATATAAAAAAACTTTAGATCTACAAATAAAATGTATATACCTATAAAAAAAACACCCTTCAAAACTCAGATCTATTAAAAATACATCAAAACTTGAAAAAATATTATTGGTGGTCGTGGGTCTTGGTGGTTACTCTTGGTGGTAGTGCTACTGTTGTGATGGGATGATGGTGGAGGGTTTCGGTGGCGCTAACGTGGAGTCCGGTGGAGGTAGCGCTGGGTGCTTGTGCCGTCGGATAGTGGTATGGTGGCGTCGAGTGGTGGTGACACCGGATGTTCGTGGTGTGAGTTGTGATGGTTGGGTAGTGGAAGAGATGAGGGGTTGTTTTAGGTGTGTTTGTTTTTAGAGTGTGAAATGAGAGTATTTGTGTGTGTGGTTTTGTGAGGAGTGTGTGTTTTTTTTTTGTTAAATATAAAGTGGAAGTAAAAGGATTGGAGGATGGGTGTTTGTGGGGTATTGGTTTGTATGGTAGGTTTATATATTTTTATTGGTTTGGTAATTTTTTTTAAGATGGGAGGTTGGTTTGGTGTGTGTAAATTTAGGTTTGGATGTAGCTCCGGATGGCTGAATCTTAATAATTAGGGTCGGAGTAAGGTTTGGACTTAGGCATTGGATATGCATACATTATATGTAGTTAAGATATATATATATATATATATATATATATATATATATATATATATATATATATCGCACTACCGTTCGGGCCATCACAATTCAGAGGTCATGCAGTAAACGTTCGAGGAGCTAGGACACTTTAAATCGTAAATCCAGCAACTCGTCGATACGTTTTACTCAAATGAAACCCGTCACATGAAGCTCCCTACTTTTGTAGCACTTAGTAGATACAAGATATGTTTTGAGTGAAGATTGTTATAACATAAAGTTTATCATGTTTTTAATAAGTATCTAGTTTTTACAAGTTCTTGTCGTTTTCATAAATATGATCACCTTAATTAACGCTCTTGGGTAAACAAGCCTTAAGGCTTTAGCCATGGCCTTGCCGTGACTTTGGTTTTGACTACCATGGTCTTGAGACTTATCTTTGGCCTTAGCCATAGCCGTGGTCTTGGCTTATGGCCATCAGGCCTCTTGGTTTGCTTTTAGTTGTGACAAAAGTATAGTTATGAGACTATATTTATGGCAGTTTCTGTTTTTGAAAGATTTTGGCCTATTTATGCGTTTTCAAGGTCCGAGCTTCTTTACTAATGAAGGAAAACGTCGTTCCGGACAACTTTTGTGTTTTAACTTTTTGATGATTCGGACCAGAAGTATCACTTTAAAAACGGCAGAACTCTTAACATCTTATACATGGCAGTTTTGGCGTTTAGGTTTCGCTAACTTCTTTTGCTTATAACTTTTGACTCGTTTGTCCATTTCGGGTGATTCAAATTGCTATGTTTACCTTTTTATCTTTTCTACCATATTATGTAAGTTAGAAAGTCCTTATGTTACTGTTTTTAATGGTCTCACATGCGTAGAATATGACTAGTTTACTAGTTTGTTACTTTTATGACAATGTGTGAATTAAAACAAGTGATTGAGTATATGTACATCATGAATCAACATAGTAACTATATATATAGCATGAAATAGTTAAGATTGTGAATAATAAAGATGAGATGATGGTGGTGATAAGTTGCTTACAACTTTTAGCTTTCAATAAGAAAGGAGTAACTTAGTAAGGATAGGACTTTGATTGATCGCGAAAGACTTCAGATTGAGCTAGCTTTCCACACCTCGGCACCCTTGCAAACTAGAAGAGTTGGTGATGAAGTACTAAGTGACTTGAGTGGATTTAAACTCAAGAAGATCACTTAAACTTGCTAGAGATTTGATGTAGAAGCTTGATCTTTGGAACTTCCTTGCATAAACTTGGAGTTTATAGATCAAATGATGGAAGATATGTATGATTTGTGATATGAACGACCCAAAACAGATTGTGAGGGTTCTTAGGATGCATACCACTTGCTATTTATAGGAGGGTAAGTTTGGTTAACCATATATTGGGTTAAATATTAACCATGGTTAAGTTAGGAAACTTGTAAAGATCTAAATGAACCATGGTTAGGATGATGCCACCAAAATGATGACTCCCCCCCCCCTAAGTCGGCCAAGTAAAGATAAGATGACTTAGGTGGTTAGTTTTGATCTTATCTTGAGTTTAGAGCATGATTTGGTTCCGTTAAATGCCAACCGTAAGTTCTTAAGCCGTAAAACGTAAAACCGGGTATCGTAAAAATACGAAACTTATAGGAATGATGAAACTCATCATTATACTCCATATAAAAATATAAAATGGATGATAAGTCTTATTGGGTGCAAAAACGCTGCTTAAAGGTGGAAATACGGGTCAAAAACGCGTAATTCGCAGTTTATCAAAAAAGAACGAAATTTCAGGGAAACGACCGTGAATTTATTTAGAGTAGACTAAAATTAGTCTAGAAATGATATGAAATGTTAAAATGCGGTTTTCGTCATACGCGGGATAACTTTACAGTTATTCGTGAAGTTTAAAAGTTACGCGATTTAAGCAAAAATGTATAACGTACAAGGTTAATTCCTTTATGGTCAAAGGAAGAGGGATATAAGTTTGACTTTTCACAAAAATGTAAAAGTGTCAAAAACATATTAGAAACACAGCGCAGGAATCGTTAAGCCTGGATGTAAGTAGAATTGTCTAAAACGTAAGTTTAGTTTTGTTCTGCGCTGGGTTTATTTGGTAATATTAAAACAAATAAATCTTAAAAATTTTCAAATTAATCATGAGTGATCTAAAAATTTATCTGATGCGAGAAAAATTGTCAGAGTTGATTTTCGTTGTACGCGTGATGTTTAAACGGTGGACCGTCTAAAACGAAACTTTAAAACGATGCTTACTTTAATAACTTTTGCGAAAATGATCTAACGATAGTCGAACTCTCAGGTTATTACTAAAATAATTTATCTTACGAGAATGTGGATTAAAAATTTTACGGGATGAATAGTGAAAGTGAATAGTAAATGTGAATAGTAAATTTTCGAAAATGAAAAGTAACCTAAAAATGTGGGTGGTTACACAAATGGCGTTGGTAATGTCTCCACTGCCCCAAACTAGAAGTTGAAACATTTGCCAAATGGAAAAAGAGAATTTTGTGTTATCTTGCCGGCATGAAACCATACCTCATTAAATGTCTTGAGGAAGGACAATTTGTTCCAAAGATGACTACAAATCCCAAAACCTGAAGCCCAATTGTCAAATGTTGGCCAATCAATACCAACGCCTTAAAAGTATTATCATATCATGTCAACCAGATGACATGATGGAATCAGTCATTGGATGTCCAACTACTAAACAAATGTGGAATGACTTGATTCTAAACTTTGAGGGACCCTCGACTTTAAACTTGCATACAAAACTTTCAAGTAATCTGATGATGAAAGTCTCTCTTAGACTTTTACCGAATACAAAGTTCACATGAATGAACTTGTAAACGATAGTGTCAAACTATCATATCATGAAATAAATGTTGTCTTGTTAATAGTCTTTCAAAAAAGTAGCTATATTTCAATCAAGGTCTTAGAAACTCCAATCATGTCTGAGATCTTGATCTAGCCACTCTTTATGGAAAATAAAACTATGAAGAAAATTTAATAGCCAAAATTTATGCTGCTGAAAACAAGAAAGCCCTGACCATCTCACTCATATCAACTGCATTTTTCTCTAACTTCATTGTTCAAGACTTTCAAGATGATCTTACTGATGAAGAAGATGTGAGAATCAGTCAAGAGTACATGAATGATCTTAATGAAGAATTTCAGGAAAGAGCCTTAGTAGCTAATTCTAAGAGATTCTTCAAAAATAATTCATCTAGATTCAGTGGAACAAGGCCCATTGAAGATAAATGCTTCAAGTGTGGTAAACTTGGTCACTTCATGAAATATTGTTTCTCAAAAACATCATTACCCTCATACACATCCTCAAACACCTCTAGATTTTAACCCAAGCTTATCACCTTAGCACCAACCTTTTTAAATAATCAATCAAAACCTACATATGAGAAGGATAATAGAGCTGAATATATGAAGGTGATGACATCAAATAAGTGCATATTATTAACATTATTTATCCTATGTATATTGCTTGTTTTTTTATCATTATGTATAAGATTTGATACTTAATCTCTTAAATGTACATATTACAGTTATTACAAGCTACTTGTGAAAGTTAGCTATTCTGTACACGTTTTGAAGCTAAATGGATCAAGTTAGAAAAAGTCCACAAAACGGACAAGAATACGCCATATCATTCTAGATGGATACGTCGTATACCAAGACTTGAACGATTATTAAGACTATTTCCTGACTTTTTTGAAGAATACGCCATATCCAATTATTAGATACTTCGTATATGAAACTTTGGTCAGCATGAAGATCTGACTTGTTTTAGTCCTGATACAATGTATGAAGACTAATGAATACGCTAACTTCACCAGAATTCCAAGATAAGAAGACAACATTCACCGTATGAAGATTAGTGATATGCCATATCACTATGGTGGTGTACAAATATTATAAAATATAATAATCTTGGACCCCACGCGAAGTTACCTTGATACAAAGTATCAGATAACCCGATACATGTATCAACCTTGTTTCCAGAAAGTATAAATAGAAAACCCTAAGTTCAGTTTTAAGAGAGGAGAGAGAGAGCACATAAACACCATGTACGAGACCAGATACATAAAAAAAGACCAAGAAGGTCCTGCTAGTTCATATTTATATAGGAGAATTTTACTTAATTCGTTTTAGTCCTCTATAATCATTTGGTTAGCGTATTTTTCTCTTTTGATTATACTTGAATCATTCAAAACATGTTATTTTGTATTACGAATGAGATTATGGGTTAATACCCATAGGTAGTAGCCATGTTTAATGATTATTTGATGTTCTGATTTGTTACTAATTCGATAGACAGCTTAAGCTTGTGTTTTGATTACATTTATTACTTTACTAATATTGTGTTGCATGTTAATGTAAGCCCTAGAAGGGATAAATGATAAAACTTGTAATCATTAGGGTGTGCTTTATGCATATTTTGAGTAATCATGACAGTAATACATATGCTGAAAAACTTAATACGTAAATTTAAATATGATAAACGTCAAGTTGTGAGTACCGTCACTACAGTTCTTTAGACTTATCAAACATCTTATATAACTTAAGAATGGCTAATATATTTTCCTTACTATCGGCTTGACCTCTTCTTTATTATATGTGTTTCTTTATTATTTGTCTCATTAGATTTACAGTTTTTATTAAATCTAAACCTTGTGCCAATCTCTCAGGCTGAAAACCCCTTTGCTGCGATAGATTAGGTTTAATTAGACTAATTTGTAGAATTGAAATATTGTTAGATGTTTAAGTATTAACGTTCCACTCTTAGTGTTCGACACCCTACTTACCAACTAGCTTACCCTCGACCAGATACATGTCCGTAAATGTTTGTTATAGGTAAATTCGGCTAAATATAAATTTAAAACTTGAAATCAATAATTACCTACATGACAACGGACACATCAAGTTTTTGGCACCACTGTTGAGGAGCGAATTTTTTAATACTTGTATTTATTAGTTTTTTTATTTAGGTTTTAAACTTAGTTTAACTCTTTTTAGTTTTTAACTTGAATAACTTTGTTGTATATTATGTATTTGTGTTTTTTTGCATTTGGTTTGTTTTGTTTGCTTATTTTGTTTGTTTGAGTTGTTTGTTTTTATTTGATTGTTTTTGTGTGTTTTGTTTGTTTTCTACATTCTTTCTGTCTGCTATATTTTGCTGAGTTAAACGATACGGCGTATTCATTATTTGAATATGGCGTATTGCTTTTTTATTATATATAGCGTATCAAATTTAATTATTTGGATACGGCGTATTTAACTTCTTAAATACAGCGTATTATGTTTTAACCATAATTTTTAAAACCGTAAAAGTCATACGGCCTATTAGCTATTTCTTATACGACGTATTAAATTTTTAAAACATATCTGAATTTTTAAATCCTAAATACGGTGTATTGATAACTATCGATACGGAGTATTTTATTTTTTGAAAAAAGGCTGAATTTAAAATTTATCGATCATACGGCATATCCAGATAACTGGATACGGCGTATCGTCTATCAAATATCACCAGATTTTGAATTTTCTTATTTCATTTTTGTTCTTAGTTTTCTGTACTTTTACTTTTTCAAACCTATCCTACTGATAACATTGTCTTATTTTCAGGTAGTGCATGACCAGAAACAAGAGTTCGTTGAATCTTATAGTGAACCCGAACAAGCTTTTCATTCTTTGAGGAAGCTTTTTAAGACCACAAGCTTTGATTGCTCTAATTTATCATACTTTTATACTTTTCTGATCAAGAAGTTAACTTTGAAAAAGAAAACACATAAACAATGAGGACCCAACAATGGAGTAGTACATGACTAAGACCCAAGAGGATTATGGATCGGGTATTACTAAGCTTCAGATTTGTGAGGAGGAAAAATTTAAATTAAAAGGGAAACTTTTCAAGGAATTACGTGAAAACACTTTTAGTGGCTCTGAGAATGAAGACCCGTTGATACATCTTGACAACGTCTTCGAGATTATTGAATCATACACTCTTGTTGTTGTTGACTTAGAACAACTCATGCTTCGTGCTTATCCAAATACTCTTATTGGGGCTGCAAAGGAATGGTTGAATAAAGAACCTTATGGTTCTATTTCTCTTTAGAAGGATCTTAAGAAGAAAATTTTGATACAGTTTAGGTATAAAGAGCCTTATGCTAAAGATCCTGAGTTCATCAGTTGGTTAAGTTCTAAATTATGCAACTACAAGAAGATGAGTCCAACTCTCAAAAGTGAACTTTGGTGCTATTGGACGAGAGGGGACCATGATGAAGAACTAACTGATCAAGTTGCTGAGCTATTAAGGATTGAAACAAGCCTATTTGATTATGAAATTCCCTTATGTAAGGAATTCATAGAATTCAAAAATTTATTGAGAATTGATGAAGATGTGCTGAATGGAGATCTGCCAGGGTTTAAAACTTATGATGACTTTAAAAATACCTGGTATTACAAGAAAGATAACCAAAAACCATAGGTTTCTGAAGAACCATGGGTTTCTAAAGTACCACGGAATGAAGATGTGATTGAACATACATGTGAACCTCTTCACTTCAAGGATGTACGCGAGACATGGCCAACGTGTAATTGGGAAAAGGGAAAGATTAGGTAACGGAGGTGATCTTCTCAGAATGAAACGAATTAGGAATAATATCTACTTCCAAAAATATGATTGGTATAACTTGCTCGAAGATAGCGAGAGAAAGAGCAAAGCTTTGTTTGAAAAAGCTAAATTGGAATGTTGCGAAGATGAAGAGGACGCTATGGAAGAGCTACAAGATTATTTGGAAGAAGATAAAAAACCTTATTTTGTTAATCAAGATGAAGAAGCATTTAAAGAGATAAAATGTAGATTACTTGGCATACCATACAAAGAGCCACTAACGTTCACGTCTTAGAAGTTTAAAGTTGTCAAGTATTCATTTGGACCACTAGAGGAATATGCTGCAATTAAGTTGAACAATTGCGAAATTTTTCTAAGAATTGAAGATAATGTGTCGAATGCTTAGCACGAAACTTTCCGCAAGAAGGAAGAAGGGTGGTACATGACTAGGACAACGTAGAAGCTAAAGATGAGTATAACTTAAAGAATCTGGAATAAAGAGAAGTTCTTCCCAGGAGACAACCCGAAATGTTATTTTCTGATTTTTTGTAATCGAGTCTGTCAGACCTAGACATCAATACGGCGTATCCATAATCATAGATACGGCGTATCGGTTGTACTTGTCATATCTATCTTTTATTTTCTATATTTTTAGTATTTCTGAACCTTGGAACTTTTTGTCAGTTACTTTGATACGGTTTATCCATGTTTTTGGATACGGCGCATTTGATTTCTGACCCGTATTTTATTCCAGCATTGATATGGAGTATCCAAACCTCATGGATATGGCGTATCGACTGACCTGATGATTTTCAATTTTATTTTTATTTTTATTTTTACTAACCATCGATTATCATAGACACACTAGCTGTGATTTTCATGCATATTAACATTGGTGGAGTACTAAGAATACAAAGGAAGTGGTGGTATTTTTTGTGTGCGCACTAAACCTAAGGCCATAATAGAACGATTTTTGCACAAGAAAATAAAAATTTTCTCACAAATGCATCATGGAGGATCATACCGAGCAAATCTCAGGGGATTTTTTTTTTATTATAACTCTTTACATTTCCTATATTTAATTTTCAATTTAAACAACGAGCACGCTGTTTATCTTTAGTGGGGGGGTGGAGAATTAGAACATTATTTTTCCTTAATTTTTTAAAAATATGCCTAATATATGCTTTAATTTAAAAAATTTAGCATGTTTTTTTGAAATCAAAAGTTGCATAACTCGCACATAACCCTTATTTCATTGTGAGAATTAAGCCTATTCCGTTTCCTTTACCTAAAATTCCACAAAAATATGAGTGTGCTGGTGACTTGCAGTAAACTTTAGAACTTGCCTTGGTATGCTATTCGAGACCACCATATTGAGTATTATTGTTCTAATTGGAGTAACTTGTCTAAACTAGTTAAATCTCTAGGATTACACCTAGATAGCCTTTATATGTTATGTGCTATTAACTAACTACACTGGTTAGTTAACCCCCATATAAACCCATTTGTTACTCTCATTTTTAGAGTAAGATACACCAAGAAAAACCCTCAAAGCCATTCCTTTCGTTTCTTACACCTAATATAAATTGTTTCGTTACACCTTTACACCTTAGCCTACCCTACAGATTAAAATACGTGGTTAGTTACTTTGGTGTGTATTTCCTGTGTTTATGTGTATGTTTCTTATCTTTGGTTAGGTTGGGAATTTGATAACATCAAATAGTCCTTAATATTAAGTGTCAATTTCCCCCGATAATGCTCGTTATTTATATCATTTATATGGATTTACGCTTGTTTTCCATTGTTTTCAACTTTCAGGTAGATTACGAGCATTGGAGCTAAAGAGACGCGGAAATGGAAACATTACTAAAGATTTATCACAGTATGCCTATTTTGAAGAAGTTACGGCGTAACTCGTCTCTCACATTACGTCGTAACTATTGCGTGACCCAGAAGTCCAACTTATCAAGAGGTTACGGCGTAACTTCTCCCAAAGGTTACAACGTAACTCCATTAGGTCAAAAGAGGTTCCACGCCGCTGATACTTACGCCGTAACTACTGCATCACTTACGACGCAACCGAGTTTTTTGAAGACTATGGCATAACCACTTATAAGGTTACGCCGTAACTAGCAGATCTAATGCAATTACGAAGAAATAGAAGGTTACGACGTAACTTCTCTATTGGTTACGCCGTAACCCAGACCTGGCCTATAAATACCCCACGAATTCCAGCATTTCAAAGCATCCCATTCCACACACAAAACTCTAAGAACGTGGGAAAAAGCTCAAGGCATGTCTAGGGAAGCATACGGAGTTGTTTCAAAGGGAGAAGTCACACCATTACGATAAGCTTTAGCGTTTTATATTTCTTTTACTTTCAATTCATGTATTTCGTACCTTTGAATATTGAATTGATTTGCATGATTAATATGAGCGGCTAAACTTCCTTTGGTGCTAGCCTAGTTATGATTCCTTAATTGTTTTGTTTACGTTTATCTTTACTTCCGTACAATTATTTATAAATTTATGCATGCATAGTTCTTTGGTAGTCACCCCTGGTTCGGTAGTTTTGAATGGCGATAGAGGCCAATTGCCTAGGAGATATGACCAACTGACCCTAGGTGAGCGGACTGAGACGGAAAGGGTAAGATATGACCAACTGACGACCCTTTCTACTTGTGCGATTTGACCAACTGATCACCTATCGTTTGGATGAACTTAAGAATTGGGGGGTGTAGTGTCTAAGTTCCTAACGGCCGGGCACTCACTATTTATAATCTAGCATGTAGCGGTACTTAATGACTCGGATTAGGGGACCAAGAACAACAGGACTTATGACGGTGCGCCTGATTTCTCCTGTGGTGGCATCTTTGCTGATAGGTTAGGGCGAATTGACCAAATGTTGTCCTCTCGAATTTGACCTCACCTGAAGTAATTGGAAGTAGGTAGACCTAGACATAACTAGCTAGGAGGATTGACTAGGTTAGCACCACTACTCCTCTATTGATTTCCCTTTACCATTTATTTGCTTTTATTTTATATTCTGCATTAGTAGTTTAATTATTAAATCCCCATCAAAACCATTATTACTCTGTGACAATTAGACTTAGTAATAATCCAACACACATAGCTCTTGGGACGACCTCAGATTTACCATTTACTACACTACCCACGACCGGGTACACTGCCCGTTAGTGCATTAGGGTAGACCATAGGTATAGCGAGACACTATAAATATTAAGACCTGGTCAGTAAAACCTGCATCAAGTTTTTGGCGCCGCTGCCGGGGAGTTATTTTAGGATTAATATTAAGTCTTTTATTTCGTTTTTAAAACTTTTCTCACGATCATATTTCAAGTTTTTAGGTACCATGGAAGTTGTTAACATCGATGACCTCACTCTTGAGGAATACTTGGCGTTGACTAGAGCAGATCAAGGGTCGGGTCTCGTAAGACCGGCAATCGGAGCGGATGTTCATTTCGAAATTAAAGACCAATTTATGAGGGAGCTTCGCGCTAACCCTTTTTCGGGAAACAGGGACGAAGACTCATATGAGCACGTTGAAAATGTCCTATACATCGCTAGCCTTTTCAACATTCCGGGCGTGTCTCATGATGCTGTCATGCTTAGGGTATTCCCAATGACTCTTACTGGAGCAGCCAGAAGATGGATCGAAAGATTGCCCGCCGGGGCAGTTAATACTTGGGCGCTACTAAAGAAACACTTTATTCAAAGATATTTCCCGCCATCGAAGATTTCTAATCAACTTTTGGAGATCCGTAATTTCAAACAAGAAGACGACGAAACTCTGTATCAAGCTTGGGACAGATACAACGATCTTCTTTATAAGTGTCCTACCAATGATCTAAATGACCAACAGAAGGTCAATATTTTCTACAAAGGAATAAATGTAACTACAAGATAGATGCTGGACTATCAAGGACCTATCCCGAACATGACTCCTACTACTGCAATTAAAGCCATTCTAAAAATGGCGGATCACTCTCAAAAATGGCACGACGGTGGAAGCAAAAGAAACAAAGGTGGAAGTCTTGACGGAATTGCAGCAATAGCTAGTAAACATGAAAATCTCGTTAGAGATGTGTTGAAAATCAAAGAAACTGTTCATGCCATCCAAGTCGGCTGCGAAAACTGTGGTGGGGGACATTTGACTAAAAACTGTCCTAAAGTCGACAAGGAAGATACGATCGAGGAAGCTAAATATGGAGAGAATAGGCCTTTCTACGGGGATAATCGTAATAGGTTTCGTGGAGGACCCCCACCGTATTATGAGCGTAATGAGAGAAAAGCTAACCTGGAAGGATTTATTAACAAGTTCCTTGTGGACACTACCAAGAGGCAAAAGGAGCAAGAAGAATGGCTTAAGAATTTCCAATATAATACAAACAAAAGCCTCTCGTCCCATGAAACATCACTTAAGAACTTGGAAACTCTAATTGGAAAGCTTGGCGATGAGGTTCAAAGAAGGAACGAAGAACAAAAGAGCAATTCCACTATATGTAAGGTTGTGTTCTCTGACAACAACAAGTGCTCTGATGAGTCGGATATTGATGGCGAAAGTGAGTTACGCCATAATCACACTCCAGAATTAGAGCGTAACCCAAATTCAAGAAAAGACACGGGCGCCAAGGACAACAACCCTAAAAGAAGGAGTCATTGGTGTAAGAGTATTGCAATTGATGATGGAGAATGCTACAGCTTGTGGGCCTCATGTGATCCTCGGAAAACCTGCGATGGTGGTGTTGATAAGGAAAGGATAAAAGATGACAGATACAAATGGACTACACTAAACGACGAAGAAAGGTTAGCCAAGTTCTCAATTAACGAAGTGGAAGGGCCGCTCATTAAGCATTACTGCAAACCCTTACTCATCATGGAAGATGAGATTACTAACGCTTGGCCGACGTGCAATCCTTTTCGTGATTATTGCAACGGAGGAGGTAATGTGAAGAACGAAGTTTGGATATGCCCACACGAATCTGGGAGACACGACGTTGATTTTGGAAATCTATCATTCAGTGATTGGTATTCAACAAGGTTCGGGGACGCGATATTTAATTCAACTCTGTTCAGAAATCTGAAACGCAAATATGAGAAACACATTCTTCGAGGAAAAACCATTAAGCTCCTCGATGATATTCCTTCTGAAGATGACGATGACGAAGGAGTTCGAAATCATTGGTGTGAACAAATTAAAACCTGTAACGGAAAAGTCTGGGCTTCCTGCAATCCTTTTGAGTATGATTGTGACGGGGGAAGCAGCATTGAGAGAGCTGGGGAAGACGAATTCCTTTGGACTTCAACTAACGATTCCAAAAGAACAGAACTACCTTGGCCAGATGATCTCGGATTCGACGAGTGGATCAAAATCAAATACGGAAAAATTGACGCGGTAACTAAAAAGAAAATCTGGAAAGGGTGTATGAGTAAAAATCAACCTAACTACGAAGCTCCTAATGAGAAACCAGAAGATGGCACCAAAGGCTCATCCAAGGTAGAAAATGAAGAATTGAAACAAACACTCAACCAACTTGAAGATACCGATTCTGACTATGACGATTTCGACTATCTCGAGTTACAAGGCGAAGACGGTTTCATTGACCCAGATGATGAAGTGCACGAGAAACGAAGATGCAAGCTTCTTGGCATCCCATTTAAGAGGCCACCCCCTATTATAGCCGAAAAAATTGAGTTTACATGATACCATCTGGGGCCTGAAGAAACATTTTGCAAGATACGAAAAATTGAAACCAAGGAATATCTCCGCACTACCACAAATGTTGGATGGGTTAGGCGCAACTTAATAAAAGACGTGGATGAAGTCGGGGATGTTCAAAGGCCCTCATAGGAGCCCCGTGGCTCTGAGTCTAACTTAAAGACTCGTTAATAAAGAAAAGTGCTCTTTCGGGAGACAACCCGAATTATCCCTTTCTTTTGTTTTTATTTCCTTTCTGTTGGGTTTTGTGTTTTCTGCAGGAAATGAGGAACTAATTGCTGCTGCAGTTGCTGATCTGAACAGAGTTACGGCGTAACTCATCTTGGTGATTACGGCGTAACCAACATGTTAGCAGCAGAATTCTTGACGCATTACCAATTACGGCGTAATACCATCTCAGTGGTTACGCCGTAACTACTCGCCATACAGCTCATACCAGGTTTTGCCAGTTACAGCGTAACTCCCTCATAGGAGTTACGACGTAACTCTCCTCTCTTTAATTCTTTCATTTTAAAACACAGTAACCTTGTATTAGTTTTTAAATGAACTTTGTGGGTGTGTTCCCTGTAAACCCTCACGAGACTTAACTCGTCCACTTGGGACACCAAGTGGTTTAAAAGGCTTGTTGCATTCGCTAAATGCAACCGTGATTCCTACGAAAGTGAGTTAGGTTTATTTTTCATTTATTCTTTTTTCTTTTTAGAATTATGCTTCTCGGTATTGTGATTTCAGGGATTGAAGTTTGTTCATGACGCTTAAACGAAGGCTCGATATTTTCTCGTGGGCCTTCTTCTTTTTGAAGCAAATTTCAGGGAAGTTCTCGCTCTAATTCTACCTTTCTCTTCACCTTTATTTTAATGCCTAGTACAAAAGGGACTTTGTACAATTCAAGTGAGGGGACGGGAGTAGAATTATCTCTTGAACTTTATTTCGCCCTCATTTTTCTAGTCTATTTTGAAAAATTATGCCATTTTGAAAATGTTGACATGTTTTTCCGAACCTAACTATATTAGACCTTAGCCGAGCACATACAACCCTTGACATTACATGGTGAGATTAGCCTTATCTGTTTCCAATATTTTACCCCAAATCCACCAAATTATGAGTATGCCAGTAGCTTGTAAACTTTAGAACTTGGCCTTTGCATCATTTCAAGACCATAGACGAGGTATGTTGAGTTAGCTCGATGTATTTGGACTTTTCAGTTTTAGAAGGCAATATTATAGGATTATCACCCAAACAGCCTACCATTGTGAGTCTATCGATTAGTCACCTCGACTTTTCAACCCCCATGTGAAACCCATTTGTTGCACTCCCCTTTAGTGCAAGATAACCCTAGATACACCCTTCTGAGCCATTCCTTTCATTTTGTCAGCCCAATATATTGTTTCGTTACACCTATACACCTTAGCCTACCCTGTAGTCTTTATTTGTGATTGGGAAGTCATCATTTGCCTAAGTTCAAGGTTCAAGTGGAAAGGTTTGGAAATCACGCTTTCATCAACAACATTTATGAAGATCATTGAAGACCCCCCGAATTCCCATTGTTCATCTCAAGTGGGGGGATATTATGTTATTATGTTATGATTAAAAAAAATGATGATTCGAAAAGAAAAAAAAAGTTGATTGAGTTATGATAGTGTAAAGTGCGATGTTGTAAGCACTATAGTATGAAGCTTTATTGATTAGTATCGAGGAGGCCACCTCGGTCACATTTGAAGATTGGAGTTGGTAGTTTTGCCAACAGAAGAAGAAAAGGTAGTATGCCCATCACGACGTCCTCTAATGACGCATCTGCCTTGCATTTCATGATCCGGTCTCTAGACTTCTAAGCTTGAACTTTGGGCGGACGGTAAGTGATGATGACTTGGTTATAGATTTAGACTAGCTGCTTGTTTTTCATTTTACACCAATTATATATCCCATGTCTTATCCTACCCTTTAGTCATGAAGCGTGTCTAGGTGATGAAGCGAGCAATATTTGGTGTCTTGGCCATGGATTTGGTCATGTATCCTTGATTTTGTCCACTTTGCCATGACATGTTAGTAATGACGAGTCACCCCTTAACCTTTGTCGTGTCTACCCATATTGCCTTCGAGAATTATTTAGCCCTTAACTCTAGTGGTGGAGATTTGTGTAACCGCCAAGCTTATGATAGAATACATGCTATGACTGTGCAATTGAGTGATCACCCCGAAATTGACACTTAGAATAGTTGAGAGATTTGAGTGTTTGTTCCCCTTTCGTGAGGTGTTCGGCTTTGTTTTATTCTAGCATAAGGGATTTGTAAACTCATATTTTCCAGGTTTTGGGAGATATCTTTTTAGGAATCTATCTAATAAGGTCTACTTGAGGGCAAGTAGAGTTCAAGTGGGGGGATATTTGATAACATCAAATAGTCCTGAATATTAAGTGTCAATTTCCCCCGATAATGCTCGTTATTTATATCATTTATATGGATTTACGCTTGTTTTCCATTGTTTTCCACTTTCAGGTAGATTACGAGCATTGGAGCTAAAGAGACGCGGAAATGGAAACATTACTAAAGATTTATCATAGTATGCCTATTTTGAAGAAGTTACGGCGTAACTCGTCTTTCACATTACGCCATAACTATTGCGTGACCCAGAAGTCCAACTTATCAAGAGGTTACGGCGTAACTCCTCCCAAAGGTTACAACGTAACTCTATTAGGTCAAAAGAGGTTCCACGCCGCTGATACTTACGCCGTAACTACTGCATCACTTACGACGTAACCAAGTTTATTGAAGACTACGGCGTAACCACTTATAAGGTTACGCCGTAACTAGCAGATCTAGTGCAATTACGAAGAAATAGAAGGTTACGGAGTAACTCCTTTATTGGTTATGCCGTAACCCAGACCTGGCCTATAAATACCCCACGAATTCCAGCATTTCAAAGCATCCCATTCCACACACAACACTCTGAGAACGTGGGAAAAAGCTCAAGGCAGGTCTAGGGAAGCATACGGAGCTGTTTCCGAAGGAGAAGTCACACCATTACGATAAGCTTTAGCGTTTTATATTTCTTTTACTTTCAATTCATGTATTTCGTACCTTTGATATTGAATTGATTTGCATTATTAATATGAGCTGCTAAGCACCCTTTGGTGCTAGCCTAGTTATGATTATTTAATTGTTTTGTTTACGTTTATCTTTACTTTCGTATAATTATTTCTAAGTGTATGCATGCATAGTTCTTTGGTAGTCACCCCTGGTTCGGTAGTTTTGAATGGCGATAGAGGCCAATTACCTAGGAGATATGACCAACAGACCCTAGGTGAGCGGACTGAGACGGGAAGGGTAAGATATGACCAACTGACGACCCTTTCTACTTGTGCGATTTGACCAACTGATCACCTATCGTTTGGATGAACTTAAGAATATAGCATCTAGCGGTACTTAATGACTCGGCTTAGGGGACCAGGAACAACATGACTTATGACGGTGCGCCTGATTTCTTCTGTGGTGGCATCTTTGCTGATAGGTTAGGGCGAATTCACCAAATGTTGTCCTCTCGAATTTGAACCCACCTGAAGTAATTGGAAGTTGGTACACATAGACATAACTAGCTAGGAGGATTGACTAGGTTAGCACCACCACTCCTCTATTGACTTCCCTTTACCATTTATTTGCTTTTATTTTTTATTCTGCATTAGTAGTTTAATTAATTAAATCCCTATCCAAACCATTATTATTCTGTGACAATTAGACTTAGTAATAATCCAACACACATAGCTCTTGGGACGACCTCGGTTTTACCATTTACTACACTACACACGACCGGGTACACTGCCCGTTAGTGCATTAGGGTAGACCATAGGTATAGCGAGACACTATAAATATTAAGACCTGGTCAGTAAAACCTGCATCAGGATTGCACATCGCAATAAGAATGTGATAGTAGTTAATTTTTATTTTTGTGTGTTTGCTACTATCACTATTATATTTATATCTGAAGTTTTCAAGTATATGGAAAAATTATCCAGATTTATTATGATAGAGTGGTGAAGTTTTACACCAATTAGTTTATTTTATGTTACTGAAAAAATATAGAAAAGAAAAAAAAAAAAGAGAGAGAGAGGAAAAGGTAAAATTGTGAGATAATCGGGTTGTCTAAACTTAACCAATTTTATATTTTGAGCTAATCGATTATTCGTTGGTACGTGTTATAAACCAACGATGTAAGTTTTGTATTAGTGGAGATATCGCCACTATTTGTTGTACTATATTTATGGATTGCAACAACTAAGGTTTATAAGATGATGATTAAGATCATTGAGTCTAATTTGTGTATACCTATTAAAGCATGATTTTATGTGTTAAAATGTGAGTTAGTTTATAATTTGTATCTTTTTCATGCAAAGGTCATGAAGTAATTAACCACATGTTTCCTTTTGTATGGAATTGATCTATTTGTTTGTATGTATGTTTTCCCTTATCCTTTCCCATACCTTGAGAAAATATTTAGTGCATTAATATTATTAGTGACCATCCAGTTTTTGAATGATCAAATGGCGCGCCAGTGATTTAGGGTGTATATTTTGGTGACCATCCATTATGTAAATAACGCACCAGCGATCAAAGATGTACTATTCTATTGACCATCCATTGTTTCAATAAATCAAGAATACACGCCAGAGATCTAATATGTTTTTGTATGAGATATTTGAACATAACCCTTAAGCCTTATTATATTTTACCTAATTTGCCGCTTTATACCTGACTCCTTAGCTTTAGTGGTGGAGATGTGTATCCTTTCGAAGCTTATGATAGAATACTCGTCATGACTTAGCAATTGAGCAAACTACTTAACTGTTACCACATAGATTAGTTGTGCACTTGAGATTAAACAGATGAATGCTTAACTTGAAATATCCTAGACGATGTTTCAAATATATTTTTATAAGTCTTATCTAGAATTTACTTGAGGACAAGTAAAGTTCAAGTGAGGGGATATTTGATGACATCAAATAAGTTCATATTTTTAGCATATTGCTTGTTTTATATCATTATATATAAGATTTGATACTTAATCGCTTAAATATTCATATCGCAGTTATTTACAAGCTATTGGTAAAAGTTAGCTATTATGGACACGTTTTGAAGCTAAATGGATCAAGTTAGAGAAAGTTCACAAAAACAGACAAGAATATGCCGTATCATTCCAGATAGATACGTTGTATACCAAGACTTGGACGATTATGAAGACCATTTCCTGAATTTGAAGAATACGCCATATCCAATTATTAGATACGTCGTATATGAAACTTTAGTCAACATGAAGATCTGACCTTTTTTAGTCTCGATACACCGTATGAAGACTAATGAATACGCTATATCAACCTTAATGACTTCACCAGAATTCTAAGATAAGAAGACAGCATACGCCGCATGAAGATTAGTGATACGCCGTATCACTAAGGCGGTCTACGAATATTCTAGAATATAATAATCTTGGACCCAACGCGAAGTTACCTTGATACGCCATATCGAATAACCCGATACACCGTATCGAACCTGTTTCCAGAAAGTATAAGTAGAAAAGCCTAAGTTCGATTTTAAGAGAGAAGAGAAGAGATAGAGCACATAACCACCAGTACGAGACCAGAGACATAAAGAAGACCAAGAAGGTTCTGCTAGTGCATATTTACATAGGAAATCGTTCGGTTAGCGTAGTTTTCTCTTTTGATTATACTTGAATCTTTCAGAACATGTTATTTAGTATTATGACTGAGATTATGGGCTAATACCCGTAGGTATTAGCCATGTTTAATGATTACTTGATGTTTTAATTTGTTACTAATTCGATAGGCTGCTTAAGCTTGTGTTTTGATTACATTTATTACTTCATTAATATTGTTTAGTATGTTAATGTAAGCCATAGAAGGGATAAATAATAAAATTGATAATCATTAAGGTCTGCTATATGCGGATTTCGAGTAATCGTGACAGGATTACATCTGTTGAAAAACTTAATACGTAAATTTAGATCCTAGCGAAGAGCTAGGTTTAAATCTAATAAGTGCCAAGTCGTGAGTACCGTCGCTACAGGTCTTAGACTTATCAAACATCTTATATGACTAAACAATGTCTAATACGTTTTCCTTACTATTGGCTTGGCCACTTCTTTATTATTTGTGTTTCTGCTTGTGTGCGTTATTTGTCTCATTACATTTACAGTTTGTTGGAATCACTCCTAAACTATATTTCAAGTGTTTGTAATCAATATGTAATAGGTTGCTTAATTAGGCTTTTATGTTTGTATTAATGGCAAGGCTTATGTAGAAAGCCCATAAGCCTTGGACCATGTCCAATAAGGAAGGAAGGGGACTTGTAGTGTTTCCCTAGTCCCTTCCCCTATAAATACCTTTGTAAACCTTCATTTGAAGGTTGGTTGTTCACTTTGCAATATTACCTACGCATAACCTTTCACATATTCTATACGTGTATTGTGTGTTTGTGTTCATCCGCTCTATCTCTTCTCTATTTCTTATATATTGATGCTTGTGTTACATTATGGTGACCTAACACAGTTTTTATTAAATCTAAACCTTGTGCCAGTCTCTCAGGTTGAAAACCCCTTTGCTGCGTTAGATTAGGTTTAATTAGACTAACTTTTAGAATTAAAATATTGATAGATGTTTAAGTATTAACATTCACTCTTAGTGTTCGACACCCTACTTACCAACTAGCTCACCCTTGAACGGATAATTGTCTGTAAGTGTTTCTTATAGGTAAAGTCGATTAAATATAAATTTAAAACATGAATACAATAATTACCTACTCGACAAAAGACACATCAGAAGGCCAAAGCCGAACTAGCTCTCTTCATTGCTAGTGGCTCTACCTCTTAAGTCTTACAATTATCCTACTTTAAAATTAAAGGACTTGTTTCTAAATCCTATGACTCGGACGAAGAAGAAATCTCATCTGATGAAGAGGGAATGGTAACTGTGAAAGTACTCATGGCCTTTGCTGATGATGAAAAGGTTGTTTTTAGAAAGAACAACCCATAAATGGAATGGGTTGACATCATAGTAAAAAAGTTACAAAGTTTGCTACAAATGGATGATAATGAAGATGATAACGCTCATTTTATACATATTTCTATACGCGTTAATAGTACTTTATTCTTGTATATTGATTAATTATATGAAATTACGATACTTAATAGAGTATATTTTAGGTTCATGGTATGTGTCATGGGAGAATCGGAAGAAAACTTAAAGATTTGGAGCTTAAAAGAATACTGGAACTCAAGCTCAAAGCTCCCCGACACTTGTCCACTATTTTGGCCTTAACTTGAGCATAAAAACTCTGATTTAGTTGATTTAAGCGGCCACGAAAAGAGGAAAGAATTATCTACAAATTTAATGTTTTGGTCAAGATATGTAAATGCCCTTAGTATGTCGCACTTTCTAAAATGTGCGGCGCACTTTCTAAAATGTGCGGTACACTTTCTATCAGCAACTCAACAAGCTTATTTATGGAGCCCATAACTACTTGCATTCATTGAGTCCGATCACTTGCCTTTCTACCTTTTCTCTGTACGTCTTTGAAAGTCCTTAGATCTTATATAACACCTCACAAACGCATATTATAATGGATAAATGAGGAGAAAAAGTGTCAAAGTGATAAGGGTACAATTCATAAAGATTGTGGCTTGTTGTTTCTCAATCCTAGAAATGTAGTGACAGTACAAGAAGGGTTTGGAAAGCAATGGGTTGGAATTCTTGGGGTATAGCAAGTTGATTCTCATGTATAGGCTTGTAATCACCATTTTTGTTCTCGTAACTTTGGTACAATTGCATTAACTCTTTAATATGATATTTACTAAATTTTCTGAGTTGGATGTGTACTAATTCTGTGATTATCAAGTACTGGCTTTTTGTTTGATTAGGCGAAATGTAATCTTTGATATGGTGTGTTTGGAACTGTGGTTTCTTTCGATTTATGAATTGGTGAAACATAATATTTCTTCATATTTTATCTTGGGATGACCTAGACTTACCTAGGCTATCCTATACACGAAAAGGTATACTTGCCCGTGTTGTGTTTTAGTCCAAAACCGGTATTTCTAACTTTATAAATTTAAGTCTTGTAAAACACACATAAAGTTTTTGGCGCAGTTTCCGGGGAATTATTTTTTGTTGTTATGAGTTTGTTTATTGTTTCTTGAAATATGTGTTATGTGTCTGAAATTACGCCACATTTCAATTGAAGCGAGCCGCACTTTCTATGTTTTTGCTCATTTCCATCGTTAAAAAATTGAATAAATATGCCAACTTTACATCCAAAGCCGCCGCACTTTGCTCCTCAGAAATTAAATCTTCATAAACTTCATAAAAATCTATATATAACTTGCTTTGGTATTTATTCTTGAGGTTCTGAGATTGCTTTTGTGATTTGGTACTTCAAAACTCATTTTCCTGTTTAGTTATTTTCAAAATTTATTTTGTTTTGTATTCATTTTGATTATCTTCGTTAGTTGATTTACTAGCCTTTCCAGTAGTTGTTAATTTTTGTTTGTTGTATATCCTGCTTTATTTGCTTGTTTTGTTTATCTTTGTTTATTTGGTTTTCTTTTATAATCTAAATTTTTTTGCTATAACCTAAAATAAAAAAACTAAGAAAAATCTAAAAAAACCCAGAAAACCGCCGCACATACACTCGTGAGAATCGAACCATTGCATCTGTCAAAAGTTCGATTCTTAACTGATTAATTCAGTGTCCAAAAGAAAAAAGAAAAAAAAAACCTCAAACTACTTTTCTTAGGTTCTGTAATCATTTGAAGCATATTTTATCTGACTATATTGCCTTGTAAAGTTGTGCATATTTAGTTTATTCAGAAAAAAAAAACCAAAAACAATATATTTCTTTTTGTTTCGATTATTGTTATTGTTGTCTGAATTATTTTTCCAAATGTTTATATTTTCTATTTGTCAGCTGCGTTTTATTTATTTATTTTTTCTTATTTTGTTTTCTATTATGATCGGTAAATATAAAAAATAAAAATAAATAAAAACCCAGAAAATCGTCGCACTTTTCTAAAGGTACGCCGCACTCTATCCAAAACCCATAGAGCCGCCACACTTTTCTAAAAGTACGTCGCACTTTTCCTCTGAACCAAAATAGTTCTTCATTTTTTCCCATTTTCGTTTATCATTTCATCTCAACATTTGTGACCGGTTTGAACTCACATTCTTATAGTGAACAAACTGTTATCCCTTTATCCGAATTCTCTCTCAATATAAATTAGTAAAATTATATATATATATATATATATATATATATATATATATATATATATATATATATATATATATATATATATATATATACTCCCTTATAAAGGAGCAATAAACACAACCTAAAACCGAACCTCACTCCAAACCAAAATTTAAGATTCAGCCACCCGAGCCTCAAATCAAACCTAATCCAAACCTAAATTCAAACATTCAGCCACCAAACCTAATTCATATAAAAGCAACAAAAACACACACAAAAACATACGTATATGCTTTTCTTTCTTCTCTCTTCAATTTTTCTCTCTAACCTAAAACACACCATCTCTCCCTAAACAAACACCAGCCGCCGCCGCCGCTATCATAACCTCTTCCTAGCCACCATCTACCGAAATTGCCACCATCTTGATACACACCACTAGGGATCACTTAAGATCCGTTAATGGATTCACAATTAACTTGGACAAACAAGATTAAAGAATTGTTATAGTCGAAAGCTTAATTGGATTATCAATGATGGTTTGTTACAATGGT
Organism: Chrysanthemum seticuspe; assembly: GCA_019973895.1. Classification (NCBI taxonomy): domain Eukaryota; kingdom Viridiplantae; phylum Streptophyta; class Magnoliopsida; order Asterales; family Asteraceae; genus Chrysanthemum; species Chrysanthemum seticuspe. Next base: position 195,596,386 of record BPTQ01000007.1, read on the forward strand.
TGGTTACAAGTGAGTATTGAGAGAGAGAAAGGAATTACAATTCTAAAACTGAAAATGAAAGAATGAAAGCTAACAACTATTTAAAGGTAGTTTTGGAGGGAAAGTTAGTTAGGAGTATTGTGGAGAACAATACATGTGCAACTCACAAATGTGATATAAATCCCATTTATGCCCCTCACATGCCACAAGACTCCTAACAATCCATCCTCCTTAAATGATTCTTGTCTCAAGAATCAAAATCAGGAAACCTCTTGTACAAATCTTCTAACAGCTCCCATGTTGCATCTTGAGGTCAACTGTTGCTCCATTGTACAAGTCCATAAACTGCTACTGCATTTTTCTTCTTCACAATCTTCCTTTCAAGAATAGCTTGTGGTTCTACTTCAATTTGTCCTTCTTTATCCATTTGTGGAAGCATTGTTGTAACAGTAGTACTATGATCTCCTTTACATTTCTTAAGCTGTGAGACATGAAAGACATCATGCACTTGAGAGTGTGAAGGAAGGTCTAACTGATATGCCACTTGCCCAATCTTAGCCACCACTTGAAATGGACCAAAGAACTTAGGAGAGAATTTATTCTGCTTCCCTTGTCTTATGGATACTTGTCTATGTGGTTGCAGCTTCAAAAGTACCCAATCTCCCACCACAAATTCTCTCTCAGTCCTATTTTTATCTGCTTGCTGCTTCATTCTGTGTTGAGACCTTTCTAAATGAAACTTCAACATCTGAATAGCCTTTTCTCTTGCACTCAAGGACCTATCCACAACATCAACCTTACTGAACCCACTCATATATGGAACATGTACTGGTGGTGGTTGACCATATAAGGCTTCAAAGGGTGTAGTGTGTCTGGCAGAATGGTAGTTGGAATTGTACCACAATTCTGCTAAAGACAGCCACTTTGACCATTCCTTTGGGTGCTCTCCTGTCATACACCTTAGGTAACCTTCCAAACACCTATTAACAACTTCTGTTTGTCCATCTGTCTGTGGGTGGTAAGAAGTGGACAATAGTAACTTGACTTGCAGCAGTTTAAACAATTCTTTCCAGAAAGTACTGAGGAACACCTTATCTCTATCTGACACAATTGATTCAGGAACACCATGTAACTTGCAAACTGAGTCTAGGAAAACTTTGGCCACTTGTAAAGCATTAAAGGGGTGTGCAAGAGGAATGAAATGAGCATACTTAGTTAACCTATCCACCACCACCAATATAACAGTATAACCTTGGGACTTAGGAAGACTTTCTATGAAATCCATAGAAATGCTAGACCATACAGTTTGAGGAATAGGTAATGGCTGCAACAACCCAGGATAAGAAGAGAGATCAGGTTTATACCTTTGGCATACCAAACATTCTTGTACCCATTTCTTGACCTGTTTCCTTAGACCCTTCCAATAGAGTACTGCACAAATTTTATGGCTAGTAACCTTGACCCCAGAATGTCCTTCAACAGCACCACCATGGAAGTTTTGCAACAATTCTCTTCTTAGTAACTCATCTGCCCCAACTACTAGTTTACCCTTCCTTAATAAGAGACCATTATGAAATGAATAGTGTTTCTTCTCTTCACCCTTTGCAAGTGTATCCATTATAGCCTGTAAATGCTCATCATTGACCCAACTGTCTTTCACCTTTTGAATCAACTCTGTAGATACAGTAGTAGTGTGCATACTAAAGAGTTCACTTTCACCTTGCATTCTTGATAGTGCATCAGCCACTACATTGTCTGCCCCCTTCTTGTAATTCACCTCATAATCAAACCCCATTAGTTTAGGAAGCCACTTCATTTGAGCTGGTGTAGTGATTCTCTGGTCCAATAAGTACTTAAGGCTGTAATGATCAGTTTTTATCACAAAGTGTCTATCCAAAAGGTAACCTCTCCACTTCTCTAGGGCCAACAAAACAGCTAAAAACTCTTTTTCATAAGTAGACAGACCTTGATGTTTAGTTGATAATGTCTTACTCAAAAATTCTATAGGATGGCCATTTTGTTGCAAGACTGCTCCTATTCCTACCCCAGATGCATCAGTCTCCACTATGAATGTTTGTTCAAAGTTTGGCAAGGCTAACACAGGAGCTTGAACCATAGCTTGTTTGAGCTTAATGAAGGCCTCTTGAGCATCTGTATTCCATTTAAAAGAATTTTTCTTAAGTAACTGAGTAAGAGGTCTACTAACAGTGGCAAAGTCCTTGATAAATCTCCTGTAGTAACCAGTCAACCCAAGGAACCCTCTAAGTTGCTTCACTGTAGTTGGAACAGGCCAGGACTGCATTGCTTGAACTTTAGCTGGATCTGTAGCTACCCCCTCTGCTGATATTACATGACCCAGATATTCCACATGAGATGTCCCAAACACACACTTACTTTTCTTAGCATACAAACTGTGAGTTCTCATGGTTGATAGGACAGCAGTGAGGTGTTGAACATGATCTGATAAGCACTTACTATAGACCAAAATGTCATCAAAAAACACCAATGTGAACTTCCTTAAGAATGCCCTGAACACTTCATTCATTAAAGATTGAAAGGTAGATGGTGCATTTGTTAGTCCAAATGGCATGACTACAAACTCATAATGTCCTTCATGAGTTTTAAAAGCTGTCTTTGCCACATCATCTTCACTCATTCTGATTTGATGATAACCAGATCTCAAATCCAACTTAGAAAATACTGTAGAGCCATGCAATTCATCAATTAGTTCTTCAATAATGGGAATTGGGAACTTGTCTTTAATGGTACTTTTGTTTAACTGCCTGTAATCTATACACATCCTCCAGGTATTATCCTTTTTCTTAACCATTACCACTGGTGATGCAAAAGAGCTTTGACTGTGCTTAATGAATCCTGATTCCAACATTTCTTTAACCATGGCTTCTATGGCATCCTTCTGCATTGGTGGGTGTCTATAGGGTCTGATATTGATAGGTTGTGTTCCTGGAATTAAAGGAATTTTGTGGTCATGAGTTCTTGTTGGGGGTAAGGCTTTTGGGACTTTAAACACATCAGCATAAGTGTCAATGACTTGTTGAATCCTTTTGTCTAACTTTTCTTCACACTGATCCACCCCATTGGCTGCATTCAAGGTTAAACCAGTGTTGGGATACACACTTAACATCATTAGTTCAGCCTGTTTCCCACCTTGCATCTTATTAACTTGTTTTTTTCCTTCCAACCAATGTGCCACAGTCTTGTTAGTACCCCTCAAACATACCTTCCTACCATTGTACAAAAACTCCATCCTCAGTTCTTTAAAATTGCACATCATATTTCCCAAGGTAGATAACCATTGGATACCCAAGACCATATCACACCCTCCAAGTGGTAACAACATTGCATCAGAAACAAAGGTCTCCCCCTTAAGCATCCACTTAAACCCTTTACATACACTTACAGTCATCAAATTCTTTCCTCCAGCAACTGAAACAGACATAGGACAAGTTTTTCTAATATCACACCCCAACCTCTTTGCTACATTGACATCTAAGAAATTGTGGGTTGACCCTGAATCTACCAAAATATGCAACTCATGTCCATTGGCTACTAAACTAATCACTCTCATAGTTTGATAAGAACTTACACCAGATAGAGCATTTAGAGAGATTTGTGGCACCACTTCATCTAACACATTTTCCACCAAAGAATCACCTGCATCCACAAATTCTTCCTCCTCTTCTTCCTCTTCTCCAGTAATCACAATAGTATACAATTGTCCTGCACACTTATGACCTGGAGCAAATTTCTGATCACAATAGAAACAGAGGTTTTTCGCCCTTTTTTCCTCATATTCCTTCTGAGTCAACTGTTTCCTATTTTGTCCACCTTGTGAATTGTTTGGTCTACTCCTCCACCCATTGGTTGCTGTAGGTAAAGCTAACAAAGGTTTGCGATTACCAGTTCCTGCTGCAACATTCATTCTATTTCCATTCCCCATATTACTACTCCACTGCAGTCTATTCTTTTTCTTAATAGCATTTAAAGTAGCCTCTTGAAGATTGGTTAAAGAATAAGCATCAGCCAAAGTTGTTGGTTTAAACATTCTAACCCCCATTTCTAACTCAGTTGGTAAACCCCCAAGATAGAAACTGATTGCATGTCCTTCACTGATGTCTACTCTACTTAGCAAAGTATCAAACACATCTTGATATTCTTTTGCATTAGTTTCATATTTAACATTCTTTAGTTCAGACATTGGGTCATCAAACACAGTTCCAAATCTTTGAATGATAGCATCTCTATAAACAACCCAAGAAACCAATTCCCCATGCAATCTAATAAACTGTCTATGCCAAAGAAGTGCTTTATCAAACAAGTGAACAGAAATTAACCTCACCTTCTGATCATCTGGAATGCTATCAATTGCAAAGAACTGCTCACACCTAAAGATCCACCCTCTTACATCATCCCCTGAAAACTTAGGAAACTCCACTTTAGTCATCCTGCTGTACTGGTTTTGACTTGGTCCCCTATTCACCAACTGATTCTGACTCATCATCTGGAGTTGATTCATCATCTGCTCCATTGTTTGTCTGAACCCATTCAATGCTTCGTCCACATATCTTCTTGTATTATCATCAGTGTTTTCCCCACTACTGGTACCAGTTGTTCTTGTTGATGGTGCCATTGTTTTGTGATCTTTCTTGAATTATGAATGAATCTTGAATAACAGAATTTGGCGGGAAAACTCAACAGAATCTTGAACTATGAATCTTGAATCTGCTTCAATGAGACTTCACCAGGAAAAGTCTTTGATACCACTGATACACACCACTAGGGATCACTTAAGATCCGTTAATGGATTCACAATTAACTTGGACAAACAAGATTAAAGAATTGTTATAGTCGAAAGCTTAATTGGATTATCAATGATGGTTTGTTACAATGGTTGGTTACAAGTGAGTATTGAGAGAGAGAAAGGAATTACAATTCTAAAACTGAAAATGAAAGAATGAAAGCTAACAACTATTTAAAGGTAGTTTTGGAGGGAAAGTTAGTTAGGAGTATTGTGGAGAACAATACATGTGCAACTCACAAATGTGATATAAATCCCATTTATGCCCCTCACATGCCACAAGACTCCTAACACATCTTTAGGTGGTTTAGGTGGTTTCATGCAGTACGGGCTGGGTCATTGGTTGTTGATGGTAGTTTCGGTTGTCCATAGCCACTCTGTATATAATATACCTCTCCCTCTCTAAGAAAGCACACTACAACTACTTATACCATTCTTTCTAGAAACATAAACTGACACCTCACAACAGCCTTTGCCACCCCGACCGTTGTCGCCACCAACACAAGCACCACAGGCTTTGTTGTGCTGTGGTGGTTTCGTGTGTAGATCTGATGACATTTATGATATCTAACCGAGTTTTTTAAGTGATGGTTAATGATATTTAAAGCATGTGTTCAGAGTACATTTGTTTATTTTTCCTCTTTTTTAAGTTAGAATTTTATGGTACGTAAAGCTTATGATGTTTGTATATTTAAGTTTTTTTAACAAATTTGTCCACATACGTCTTTAGTGGTTAACTGTCTATGACGTTTGTTTTCCAAATGAGACCCACCGGATATTGTTTCTATCATTTGGTCTCTTTATTATTTTGAGGCCACTTTTGACTCTTTTAATTGTTTTGAAACTTTTGACTCTTTTATATTGTAGATCTGTTTCATACATTTTTTCGAGGGTAATGGTTTTGTTTGAGTTTTTATCAACATAAAGAACTAAGAGTTAAAGACAATGGTTTTGAGGGTTAAGGCTCATGATCTGTTATAGAGGTCCAATTCACTTCTGGTGTTTTCTTTTTCTTCCAGCTCTATAGAAAGCTGAGTATGAACATAGCTTCCCATATGTGTTTTTATGGTTAGATACTTAGATCTATTCTTTTATGGTTTATTATTGTTAGCATACGTTAAACGGCAATAAAGTACCAACACTGACCGTGACAGAGATGGGTTTTGTTGGTTTTGCTTTACGTGATGTTGCCACGTTCCATTCTTAGTTTTTTGTTACTTGGAGTGTTAGAACACAATAAAACATTTAAAAAAGGCTGTCTTATGCTATTTTTAGGCGCGGTTTTAGAGATTTTGATATATACAGCTTCATTACGAAATTTGTGACTTTTTAAAGTCGGGGTCTAAAGAATAAAGCTGATTATTTTATTTAATGTCTTTATATATTTCTTATATGCTTCAAGTTGATTTATAAACCAAGCTGGTGTCTTGAAATCTTAGATGATATTTTGGTCTTGTAAGATCTGTTCAGATTTGTATGAAAACCGATTGGTTTTGTTTTTTTTTTTCTTAGTGTCTTTCAACATTTTGAAAACCGTGAGATATTACTATGAGAATAGTTTAGATTTGGGTACGAATTTCTTACACTAACATTACCACCATATGAATCAACTGCCTATACAAACATAAATGGGTTTTCCTTTTTAATTCAACCATTATCCCTTATAATGGTTTGACTAACTCTTAAACAACCTCACACATGATTATCTTGGTTTACAGATTAGAATCAATCTAGCAATACTCAAATTAAAAAATTCATTTAAGCATTGGGAAGGCTTTTTGTGTGGAAGTGTGTATCATTTTTTTTTTTCTAACTTTTATATTTTTTTTTTAGAATATATTGCGATTCAAATTTAAAATACAAGTCAAAAGTTTCTGACATGTAAAATATCACATCTACATCTAATTGCCTTGATTTAACCAAAAGTTTCAGACAAAGACAATGCATCATATTTTGATTTAATCAAAATTAAAGAGATTTAATAATAACTTGAAAAGGAATGTGGTAACGTTTGAAGCTAATAAATTTTTAAATAGAACTTAAATAACCTCAATGTCTCGTAGACTGTAATGTATTGCTTGAAACAAAAACTCTGAAGTGTACAATTTTGGGATTAATGACAAAAGGGTCATAACATTGCAATCACTTGTGAATGATAGTATTTGTCTAACACACGCAATTATCTCCAGTTGCATTATTAAAGATATTGCAACTAAGTACGCATTAATAAAGTGATATAAGATTAGCGAAGTATATACGTGGAGTACTACCGCTGAATCATGAACCGGAGAATCATTGTCGAACCATCGTTGACATGTTTATCAGTTTATGACATGCTGTAATGGAATAAATAAGACTCCTAGCTGGCCAAATAAGACGTGTTCCATGATATTAAATTTTGTGAGACGCGTCGTGCATGAAGAAAAGTAAGAAGCTGGCCGCTTTTTATAACGAGTAGTGTTTGAGCTTATTTGTAGGGTTTTTATTAAATCATTTGTACTAAATGGTTGTATGTGGGAGTTTTCTTATTAAATGGTTTTTGTGGTAATTATCGCCATCGTCTTATTACATTAAGTGTGTCATGAAAAATGTTGTAAAACGAGAAACTAAGTTGCCATTGATGTGACAGTGATAACCGCGGTCATGTGTGCTTATCATTATCCTTAACCTGACTGTGCCGTAAAAAGAATAAATATATTTAAAAAACACGCAAAAATGCAAAAGGAAACAAACGCACGTATATGTATCGATGCCACCGAAATATTGGTGAAATAGCAGCCGTTAGGCGCGGGTACTCGGCTAGTGTATATATATATATATATATATATATATATATATATATATATATATATATATATATATATATATATATATATATATATATATATATATATATATATATATATATAAATATATATAGGGGAGGGATCGGGTGCGTTCCAACTTTAAAGTACGGATGGTACGGATGAATGTCAGCCGCACGATCAAGCGTCCATCTGATCTACGTTAAAAAAAACGCGGTGGCATTTTCGTAATTAATCTATATTATTATAATATCAGTGTAGATCAGAATAACAAAACATACAAAAACATAAACTAAAAAAAAAATCTAAAAAAAAATCTAAAAAAAAATGATTTCATCAAGTTTAAGATTTGCAGAAATTGATCGGTGCAAAACCGTCAAGTTATCTCACGCAAGCTAGTCACTTGTGAATGACCAACTGTAAGAAACTCAAAACAGATTACACACCAATGCAATTTAAGATCAGAGGAATACAGTGGATTCCCGGGTCGTTAAGTCCCACGGAGGATGACTGGTGTTAAACACAATCAGATGTCGAATAACCACTAAGGATAGTGGTCAATAAGGATTTTGAGATTTTTATAAACTACAGGAGATTAAAGGAAATTAAAAGTTAAAATCTATTAAATAAACGCTATCACTATTTTTAAACTAATGTTTTTGTTTTTATGTTTTTATAAATCTGAAATTAAAATCTAAGCGACGTACAAATAAAAACGTGAAACTAACACAATATTAACCCTAAAAATATGAAAATGATATTTTTACAAACCTAATGATATAAGAAACTTTTTAGAAAAAGAAAATTATTTTTATAACTAATTAATTAATTATTATTAATTAAAAACTATTTTTAACTAATTAATAATAACCTAAATTACAAGAAATTAGGAAATAAAGCTAGAAAATTAAAATTATGACTTGGAAAAATCTAAAATAACAAAAAAGAATTTTCAAAACTATTTTTATATTTTTCTGATTATTTTTCTATTTTCTATGAATTTTAAACTATTAAAAACTAATTAAATTACTAAAAATTACAAAATAAACTATGAAAAATCTGGAAAATTACTTTTTTCACTATTTATATTTATCTAAACTTAATAACAATGAAAAATTATTTTTTTGGACTTTTTCTGAATTATTTGTATTAAAAGCTATTTAAATAATCCTAGAAACTGTTTTTAATTAAGAAAAATAGCAAACTGTTATGGAAAAATGTGAAAATTTCAGGAAAACTCTAAAATTATACTAGGAATCTAGGAAAAATAGAAAAACATGGTGTTGTGTGGGAGATTATGGAACTGTTGAATCAAGTGCTTATTAATAAGCACTAAAATAAGCCAAATGAACCAAATAAGCTACCCACTGTTTACCAAAGTTCTAAACTGTTAAAATGACTAAAATGCAACAGATCCTAATTATTTTTAACCACTTGATTACAGATTACAAAGAATTGATGATTATGAGCTAATGAGCTAAAACAGAATTTGGTACCTAATTGCAGTCACAAATTAAGCACTCAAATAAGCTTAAAAGCAAAATCCAAATATTAAGACTTAAACTAGACCTAGCTAACTATGTTTATACCAAGAATCAGATCTTGCCAAGCTTTTATGACCCCTGTGCACCTTGCACAAAACCTGAGAAAACTCAGTTTATAAAGAGGATAGTGGAGCAGGGCAACTAGGCTCGACTTTGAGCCTATGCACAAGTTTATCCAGAGGGCTTGAACTAGAAATAGTTATGAGGTCTTAAAGACCACCAAGGAGACTACTTATAAACCAAAATTCAGTACCTAAAAAGCTTTAATGAGTCCTGTGCAGATGCTGCAATATCTGCACAAACCTAATTTTTGACCCCATTTGACTTTTTGAAACAGATAGCAAAGTTGACTTTGGTGAGGTTTTGATCCAATTTAATGACTGATATTGATCTCTTTTGATGAAATGAACACAAAGTAAGCACTGTATAAGACTTTTAAACACAAGTCAATGGTTTTGCAATCCTAAATTTCCAACAGTGGGTAGTTAAGACAGATTTAGATAGAATTTGACTTTTGAAGCTACAAGTGCAGTTTTTAAGACAGATAAGAGTCAAAAGAAGCTAAACAAGCATGACCCAATAGACTTTATCCACTGAGCTAACCTCAATTGCAGTATAAGCATTCAATCCAAACACACCTTTAGAGACTGTTTTGTGATTTTAAATTACCCAACTTCTTAACTAGCACAGACTACTGATAAATATGACTTAAGTTAACATAATTATTACTATTTAAACATGTTTAAACCATTTATGATCACAGATACAAGTACAAGTACAAACTGCAACAAGAAAAATGAAAATAAGAGTAAAAGCTCACAAAGGTCCAGCTGGTTTTGTAGCTTAAACCAAACCATACATCACCCTTTTAATCCATTTCCAACCCAATTCATCACTGCAACACCCTGCATCCATTTCCAAACTCATTTGAACCAAAATGCCTTCACAGTTGACTTCTGTTGACCAACATCCAAATGTGCTAAAAACTGAGTTTCAAGCTTACAATAAGCTATGTTAAGCTCAAATAAACTTGTTTACACTTAATATTAAGCTGTTGGAAGATTGAATTCAGGACTTTGAATTTAACATTTGAAACAGTAAAACTGCAAACTTGAAATATAAATGAACTACTGAATTAAGCTTTGAAAACTGAGTTATAATGATCAAAAGGTTTAGTATTAATACAATAAAGCTTGATATTACAGAGTTGTGAACTAATTAAAACATTCAAAAAAAAACGACATTCATGAAATTAAAAAAAAACTAAGACTACTTCTTCTCTGCTTCTTTCTCCTCTTTTATGCTTCAAATGAGCTTACACGTGTCCTTAGAGCAGATCCCACCTCCCAATTCAACCAATGGGTGAGCTTTGAGCTTTTTAGCCGTTTTTATATTTTTGGCGGGAAGACCTATTTTGACTTGTAGGGCACTGTAACAGGCAAGTAGGGGGGGGGTGGCATTTATTGTGGGTGGTGGATGATGATGAGGGTGGAAAAGTTGAGGTGATGGGAGGAGAGGTGGCCAGTGTTTGCAGAGAAAGGTGGGGAAGAAGATAAGCAGGAGGTGGCGCGTGTTTTATCTGGTTTGACTGTTTTTGACCAAGAGGTCAAAATGGGAGGGTCCAAAAGGGAAAAGGCAGGGGTCCAAAGGTATATGTGGCAAGGTCAAATGGGTTTTGACAAGTCTTTAGGCTTAATAAGACAAGGACTATAGTTGCAATTCTGAAAACTTGAAGGACTATTCCTGCCATTTTTCCAATGTTACCATAAGGACCAAAACTGACAACTTTTAATAGTGCAAGGACTAAACTTGCCATTTTCCTATTTTCAAAGGACTATTTTTGCCAATTTCCAAAGTTCAGGGACCTAAGTTGTAAATTTGTAATTTTAAGTTTCAAGGACCAATTTTGACAACTTAGGAATCCCTAGGGACTCAAAATGATATTTTTCTTTATTTGGATTTACCAGGGACTGTTTTTGACAACTTTTCAAACTTGGGGGACTAAAACTGCCAATTATGCAAACTTTATACGTTTTTCACCAGATTTTGATATTTTTGCATTTAAAACACATAAAACACTTGTTTGTGATATTTTTATCATTTTGATGCATTTCTGAGTGTTTTCAGATGTTTTTGCAGTTTAAACAGTACAAAAATGATGAGTATTTACACACTCATCAATCCCCCACACTAAGATATTGCTAGTCCCTAGCAATGATTTGAGAAAAATTAATGGATTTCATCTCTTTACCAAAAGCCATTACTTCTGGAGTAGCCAAATGTTTCAGTTCAAGTAAGAACTTTGGTACACCGATAACCAAGTGATTTTGAGCAAACCACCAGCTTTCAACGGATTTGATTTGTCTTTACCAGAAGCCGTTTGCTTCTGGACTAGCCAACTCTTAGATAAAATATCTTTGGTGAGTCGATTACCAATTATGGTTTTCCAACTGCCTTTACCACAAGCCATAAACTTGCGGGCTAGCCAACTCTTCACTTTTTAGGATATGGTGAGCTGAGAACCATACAATTTTGGGCAAATTGCAAGCCATATAAACGGATTTGAGAAATCTTTACCAAGAGCCGTTTGCTCCTGGATTAGCCAATCCTTTTGTTTATTAGCCAAGGCGGACTGATAACCAAATGAGTAAGTGTAAAACACTTACTCCAAAAAAAAAATTTTTTTTTTTTTTTTTTTGAAACATTCTTATATACACAACATGTGGGGTAACTCCCCCACACTAGGGTGGTACACATGGGTGAAAACCCATGTAACATGCTACTGTTTTTGATACCCGAGTCGCTAGCTTGACTCGACCCCGAATTAATTTGTCCATGGGGAAAGTAACGTGGAAAACCAATCTCAATCGGACTTTCGTTCACAATGTTAATAAACATACGAACATCAGAAAGTTCCACACCGACGAGTTACAACCGCGGTATTGTTAATAGTAGAAACTATAAGGGATGATACCGGGGTCAAAGATGGTGTCCTCATTCCCGAAAGAGAAAAGGGAAAGAGCAACCACACCATCTGTGAAGAATGGAACAAAGATATGCATGACAATGCAAGTCCATTCCTCATCAGAAAGAAGCAAATCACCATTTTTGACGTTTTGAAGCTTAAACTTGAAGCTTAGATGGTGATTGTTAAGAAGATGTCCGGGAGGGAGGATGGGAAATGGTTCTTCAATCAACAGACTTTCCAGAAAAAGGATGTCTCCCTCCGGATCAAAGTAAGTGTTATCAATTCCCGTTGGAATTGACTCATCACTAAGAAATGCATCGACTTCATTCCAAAATTTGTCATCTTCCTCATCAAGAGTGAGAGAAGGGATGGAAGAGTCGGGAATAAGACTAGAAGATGATGGATCATTTTTGAGCAATTCATCAATGGGTAAGATGTCTCCCATTGGATTACAAACATCATCATCCAATTCAGATGAAACTGAAGAGAGTTTGGTTTCATCCACAGAGGTAACAATCTCGATGCGATAAACTGATTCCGGAGTTGGGACAAGTGGTGTGCTCTTAGAGCTAGCAGTTTCCACCACTTCCGATGAAGTCTCCGATTCTAGATCATCGTCATCATCAAGAACACTCTTGACTTCCCTGGTACAGCTTTCAAACCATTTGTTTGAACCAGGGGTAACTTTCAAAGCTTTGAGCTCAGCACGTTTTTGAAAACTCCTCTTAACCGTGAAGTTTGAGAGTGTTGCATTGAATCTTTCAGATCTTTGTTCAATTGTGGCAACACTCTGTTTGTACAGAGGTTTGGAGTTCTGGTTGATATTTAACGTGAGCTCTTCGCTGTCAACCCGTATGGTCAACTCTTCAGCAAACACATCAATCAGAGCACGACTCGTTCTCAAGAAAGCTCTCCCTAAGATGAGGGGAACTCTAGGATCTGCATCGAAGTCTACTACAACAAAGTCAGTAGGAAAGTGAAACTTTCCTACTTTTACCACGACATCCTCGGCTATTCCAAGTGGACGAGTTATGGTACAGTCCGCTAGCTCGAGAGTCATACAAGTAGGAGTAAGTTCAGGAAGAGACAGTTTCTTCCATACTGAGAGTGGCATAAGGTTAATGCTAGCGCCAAGATCGGCCAAGGCGGAGCATTGAACCATCCCCAAGAAATCACACAGGATTAAAAACTTGCCAGGGTCTTCAAGCTTTTTAGGAAGCTTCTTGAGAAGGACCGCTGAGCATTGCTCATTGAGAGGGGTTTTAGCCATTTCAGATAACTTATCTTTGTTACTCAGTAGGCCTTTAAGTGTAGATGCAAATTTAGGCATTAGAACGAGAGCATCAACGAAGCTTATATCAAAGTGTAGCTCATTGAAGATTTGGAAAAATTTTTCCATTTGCTCTTTGTTTTTGTCTTTGAGCTTCTCATCATTCATTCTTGATGGGTAAGGAAGCTGACTAGACTTTTGAGCCGGGACGGAAGTCATTTCGGGCTCAGAATTTGTCTTCGAAACTTCAGGTTCCGGTCTTAAAGCTTGGACTACCGAAGGTGGGACGTGTGCGGTACTTCGTGGGCTTGAAAAATGCACCTTGTCCGTTGTATCCTTGGTAACTTGACTCATTGCTCCTAGTGGAGGAGGCATTGGAGTCGAAGGTCCATTGTGCTTCTTAGGTTCACTTTCTACTACCTTTGGGAGAGAAGAAGAAGAGGTAGTAGGAATAGCGGGTCCATTGTATGAAACACCACTTCTGGTTGTGATCGCCTTTGCATCGCCCCTCGGATTAGCGATCGTGTTGCTAGGTAAAGTACCTGAGCCCGAGGGTCGATCATTTAAAGACTTCTTTAATTCAGCGATCTGACTGACCAACACCCTGTTTGTCTCCTCTTGAGTCTTTATGAATTGCTTTAAAAGCTCATCAGATGTTGATACAGGAGGTGGTGGAGGGATAATTTGAGGCCGTATGTTCTGGTTATAGCCAGGATTCCCTTGATTAGGGTTCATATTCCCCTGAAATTGATTCCCTCGGTTGTAAGTGTTTTGATTAAGATTTCCTTGTTGTTGGAAACCTTGATTGGGCCCGGAATAGAAATTACCTTGGTTTTGATAACCTTGGTTCATTCTTTGTTGGTTCTGATTCCGGTTAGGATTCTGGTTGAAACCGGGTGGTGCCTGATAAGTACTAGCTCGGTAGTTTGGTTCATTTTGAGGACGGTATTGATTACCTCCTTGATTTGAAGTACCGGCTATAGCATTAGCTTCAAACGGACTACCATCGGTGGCAGTACAGTTGTAGTATGCATGAGGACCACCACAAGTAACACAAACTTCAACTTTCTTCACTTCACCATATGATGGTGCTTGTGTGAAAGTGACTTTCTTTTGGTTAGCAAAAACCAAAGCCTGAACAATATCCGTGAGTTTGTCAATCTTAGCATTGGCGCTAGATGTACTCACGGGAGATGAAGTAGAAGGTCCAGCATTAGACTCAGTATGATAAGTCTTTGTGCGGAAAGGACGGACCTGGGACTTGTTTTCAATGATTTGCAAGGCTTCTTTTGTGGTCTTGCTCAAGAAATTACCTCCCGCGGAGGCATTCAGAGAGTCTTGATTGGTCTGGTTCAGACCATTGTAGAAAGTATCCATTTGCATTAACTCGGTAAAACCATGATGCGGACACTTGCGGAGCAAGTCTTTGTAACGATCCCATGCCTCCCCGAATGATTCATCAAATCTCTGAGAAAATTTCATTATCTCATTCTTAAGACTTGTAGTTCGGGATGGAGGATAGAATTCGTTCACAAACTTTGTGACTAGATCTTCCCATGTCTCAATGGAACGAGGGGGTTGTTTCTCAAGCCAATTCCGGGCTTGTCCCTCTAGAGAAAATGGGAACAGAAGAAGCTTGATAGCTTCATGTTGGACGTTCTTGTACTTGATGGTAGATGCAATCTTGTTAAACCATCGAATGTGTGCATGAGGATCATCCCGCTCAAAACCATAGAATTGGCTTTGGGTTACCAGATTAAGTAACCCGGTTTTGAGCTCAAAAGTGTCAGCCACGATGGCTGGGACAACAATAGCATCTCCGTAACCCTCGATGGGTGCTTGGAGAAGCTCATTCATCGGCTTATCTTCTGCCATTACGGCAGGTGGTGGTGGTGGTAGACGTTCCTCAGTCACAGCTGAAGGAGCAGAACGTCCTCTACGTCTTCGAGGAATCTTTCCAAGTTCTGACAAAGGACTTGTAGAACTGGAAGAACGAGTGCGCATGCACTAAGTATAAAAATCAGTTTTCAAAACAAATGCGAGGCAAAACGACAAGTGAACTTAACCAATAATCACAAGTGAAATGGCTTCTTTGAAAAAGGTACACCAAATCACAAGGACACAAAGGCAAGTTTTAAATCTGATGTTCGGGAACTTATTATGGTCGCACCCCCAGTTAGGTAGTGCACTGCCTTGATTTGCGGTGGTTGATTTTTATGTATATTAAGTATCACTGAAAAGACGTAGGTATAGATATGTGCTGATGGGTTTAAAAACTTTTGGACAATATTTTTGGTATCGTCTCGTTTAACCAAATCGTATTTCTTTAAGAATCACCTTAAAAGAAACACAAGATAGAAAACGTTACGATTGTTTTGTTGTTTTATACTTTGTTTGGTGTTTTTAACACTTTAGGAAAAGTGTTAATGAACTTTTTGATTTTGTTATACTTTTACAAAAAACTTTTTACAAACTGTGGTATATGTGCAAGTACGGGTCTGAAAAATGTTTAGAACACGCTTACAGCCTCCCCGGCAGCGGCGCCAAAATTTGATCGGTGCAAAACCGTCAAGTTATCTCACGCAAGCTAGTCACTTGTGAATGACCAACTGTAAGAAACTCAAAACAGATTACACACCAATGCAATTTAAGATCAGAGGAATACAGTGGATTCCCGGGTCGTTAAGTCCCACGGAGGATGACTGGTGTTAAACACAATCAGATGTCGAATAACCACTAAGGATAGTGGTCAATAAGGATTTTGAGATTTTTATAAACTACAGGAGATTAAAGGAAATTAAAAGTTAAAATCTATTAAATAAACGCTATCACTATTTTTAAACTAATGTTTTTGTTTTTATGTTTTTATAAATCTGAAATTAAAATCTAAGCGACGTACAAATAAAAACGTGAAACTAACACAATATTAACCCTAAAAATATGAAAATGATATTTTTACAAACCTAATGATATAAGAAACTTTTTAGAAAAAGAAAATTATTTTTATAACTAATTAATTAATTATTATTAAATAAAAACTATTTTTAACTAATTAATAATAACCTAAATTACAAGAAATTAGGAAATAAAGCTAGAAAATTAAAATTATGACTTGGAAAAATCTAAAATAACAAAAAAGAATTTTCAAAACTATTTTTATATTTTTCTGATTATTTTTCTATTTTCTATGAATTTTAAACTATTAAAAACTAATTAAATTACTAAAAATTACAAAATAAACTATGAAAAATCTGGAAAATTACTTTTTTCACTATTTATATTTATCTAAACTTAATAACAATGAAAAATTATTTTTTTGGACTTTTTCTGAATTATTTGTATTAAAAGCTATTTAAATAATCCTAGAAACTGTTTTTAATTAAGAAAAATAGCAAACTGTTATGGAAAAATGTGAAAATTTCAGGAAAACTCTAAAATTATACTAGGAATCTAGGAAAAATAGAAAAACATGGTGTCGTGTGGGAGATTATGGAACTGCTGAATCGAGTGCTTATTAATAAGCACTAAAATAAGCCAAATGAACCAAATAAGCTACCCACTGTTTACCAAAGTTCTAAACTGTTAAAATGACTAAAATGCAACAGATCCTAATTATTTTTAACCACTGGATTACAGATTACAAAGAATTGATGATTATGAGCTAATGAGCTAAAACAGAATTTGGTACCTAATTGCAGTCACAAATTAAGCACTCAAATAAGCTTAAAAGCAAAATCCAAATATTAAGACTTAAACTAGACCTAGCTAACTATGTTTATACCAAGAATCAGATCTTGCCAAGCTTTTATGACCCCTGTGCACCTTGCACAAAACCTGAGAAAACTCAGTTTATAAAGAGGATAGTGGAGCAGGGCAACTAGGCTCAACTTTGAGCCTATGCACAAGTTTATCCAGAGGGCTTGAACTAGAAATAGTTATGAGGTCTTAAAGACCACCAAGGAGACTACTTATAATCCAAAATTCAGTACCTAAAAAGCTTTAATGAGTCCTGTGCAGATGCTGCAATATCTGCACAAACCTAATTTTTGACCCCATTTGACTTTTTGAAACAGATAGCAAAGTTGACTTTGGTGAGGTTTTGATCCAATTTAATGACTGATATTGATCTCTTTTGATGAAATGAACACAAAGTAAGCACTGTATAAGACTTTTAAACACAAGTCAATGATTTTGCAATCCTAAATTTCCAACAGTGGGTAGTTAAGACAGATTTAGATAGAATTTGACTTTTGAAGCTACAAGTGCAGTTTTTAAGACAGATAAGAGTCAAAAGAAGCTAAACAAGCATGACCCAATAGACTTTATCCACTGAGCTAACCTCAATTGCAGTATAAGCATTCAATCCAAACACACCTTTAGAGACTGTTTTGTGATTTTAAATTACCCAACTTCTTAACTAGCACAGACTACTGATAAATATGACTTAAGTTAACATAATTATTACTATTTAAACATGTTTAAACCATTTATGATCACAGATACAAGTACAAGTACAAACTGCAACAAGAAAAATGAAAATAAGAGTAAAAGCTCACAAAGGTCCAGCTGGTTTTGTAGCTTAAACCAAACCATACATCACCCTTTTAATCCATTTCCAACCCAATTCATCACTGCAACACCCTGCATCCATTTCCAAACTCATTTGAACCAAAATGCCTTCACAGTTGACTTCTGTTGACCAACATCCAAATGTGCTAAAAACTGAGTTTCAAGCTTACAATAAGCTATGTTAAGCTCAAATAAACTTGTTTACACTTAATATTAAGCTGTTGGAAGATTGAATTCAGGACTTTGAATTTAACATTTGAAACAGTAAAACTGCAAACTTGAAATATAAATGAACTACTGAATTAAGCTTTGAAAACTGAGTTATAATGATCAAAAGGTTTAGTATTAATACAATAAAGCTTGATATTACAGAGTTGTGAACTAATTAAAACATTCAAAAAAAAACGACATTCATGAAATTTAAAAAAAACTAAGACTACTTCTTCTCTGCTTCTTTCTCCTCTTTTATGCTTCAAATGAGCTTACACGTGTCCTTAGAGCAGATCCCACCTGCCAATTCAACCAATGGGTGAGCTTTGAGCTTTTTAGCCGTTTTTATATTTTTGGCGGGAAGACCTATTTTGACTTGTAGGGCACTGTAACAGGCAAGTAGGGGGGGGTGGCATTTATTGTGGGTGGTGGATGATGATGAGGGTGGAAAAGTTGAGGTGATGGGAGGAGAGGTGGCCAGTGTTTGCAGAGAAAGGTGGGGAAGAAGATAAGCAGGAGGTGGCGCGTGTTTTATCTGGTTTGACTGTTTTTGACCAAGAGGTCAAAATGGGAGGGTCCAAAAGGGAAAAGGCAGGGGTCCAAAGGTATATGTGGCAAGGTCAAATGGGTTTTGACAAGTCTTTAGGCTTAATAAGACAAGGACTATAGTTGCAATTCTGAAAACTTGAAGGACTATTCCTGCCATTTTTCCAATGTTACCATAAGGACCAAAACTGACAACTTTTAATAGTGCAAGGACTAAACTTGCCATTTTCCTATTTTCAAAGGACTATTTTGGCCAATTTCCAAAGTTCAGGGACCTAAGTTGTAAATTTGTAATTTTAAGTTTCAAGGACCAATTTTGACAACTTAGGAATCCCTAGGGACTCAAAATGATATTTTTCTTTATTTGGATTTACCAGGGACTGTTTTTGACAACTTTTCAAACTTGGGGGACTAAAACTGCCAATTATGCAAACTTTATACGTTTTTCACCAGATTTTGATATTTTTGCATTTAAAACACATAAAACACTTGTTTGTGATATTTTTATCATTTTGATGCAATTCTGAGTGTTTTCAGATGTTTTTGCAGTTTAAACAGTACAAAAATGATGAGTATTTACACACTCATCAATCCCCCACACTAAGATATTGCTAGTCCCTAGCAATGATTTGAGAAAAATTAATGGATTTCATCTCTTTACCAAAAGCCATTACTTCTGGAGTAGCCAAATGTTTCAGTTCAAGTAAGAACTTTGGTACACCGATAACCAAGTGATTTTGAGCAAACCACCAGCTTTCAACGGATTTGATTTGTCTTTACCAGAAGCCGTTTGCTTCTGGACTAGCCAACTCTTAGATAAAATATCTTTGGTGAGTCGATTACCAATTATGGTTTTCCAACTGCCTTTACCACAAGCCATAAACTTGCGGGCTAGCCAACTCTTCACTTTTTAGGATATGGTGAGCTGAGAACCATACAATTTTGGGCAAATTGCAAGCCATATAAACGGATTTGAGAATCTTTACCAAGAGCCGTTTGCTCCTGGATTAGCCAATCCTTTTGTTTATTAGCCAAGGCGGACTGATAACCAAATGAGTAAGTGTAAAACACTTACTCCAAAAAAAAAATTTTTTTTTTTTTTTTTTTGAAACATTCTTATATACACAACATGTGGGGTAACTCCCCCACACTAGGGTGGTACACATGGGTGAAAACCCATGTAACATGCTACTGTTTTTGATACCCGAGTCGCTAGCTTGACTCGACCCCGAATTAATTTGTCCATGGGGAAAGTAACGTGGAAAACCAATCTCAATCGGACTTTCGTTCACAATGTTAATAAACATACGAACATCAGAAAGTTCCACACCGACGAGTTACAACCGCGGTATTGTTAATAGTAGAAACTATAAGGGATGATACCGGGGTCAAAGATGGTGTCCTCATTCCCGAAAGAGAAAAGGGAAAGAGCAACCACACCATCTGTGAAGAATGGAACAAAGATATGCATGACAATGCAAGTCCATTCCTCATCAGAAAGAAGCAAATCACCATTTTTGACGTTTTGAAGCTTAAACTTGAAGCTTAGATGGTGATTGTTAAGAAGATGTCCGGGAGGGAGGATGGGAAATGGTTCTTCAATCAACAGACTTTCCAGGAAAAAGGATGTCTCCCTCCGGATCAAAGTAAGTGTTATCAATTCCCGTTGGAATTGACTCATCACTAAGAAATGCATCGACTTCATTCCAAAATTTGTCATCTTCCTCATCAAGAGTGAGAGAAGGGATGGAAGAGTCGGGAATAAGACTAGAAGATGATGGATCATTTTTGAGCAATTCATCAATGGGTAAGATGTCTCCCATTGGATTACAAACATCATCATCCAATTCAGATGAAACTGAAGAGAGTTTGGTTTCATCCACAGAGGTAACAATCTCGATGCGATAAACTGATTCCGGAGTTGGGACAAGTGGTGTGCTCTTAGAGCTAGCAGTTTCCACCACTTCCGATGAAGTCTCCGATTCTAGATCATCGTCATCATCAAGAACACTCTTGACTTCCCTGGTACAGCTTTCAAACCATTTGTTTGAACCAGGGGTAACTTTCAAAGCTTTGAGCTCAGCACGTTTTTGAAAACTCCTCTTAACCGTGAAGTTTGAGAGTGTTGCATTGAATCTTTCAGATCTTTGTTCAATTGTGGCAACACTCTGTTTGTACAGAGGTTTGGAGTTCTGGTTGATATTTAACGTGAGCTCTTCGCTGTCAACCCGTATGGTCAACTCTTCAGCAAACACATCAATCAGAGCACGACTCGTTCTCAAGAAAGCTCTCCCTAAGATGAGGGGAACTCTAGGATCTGCATCGAAGTCTACTACAACAAAGTCAGTAGGAAAGTGAAACTTTCCTACTTTTACCACGACATCCTCGGCTATTCCAAGTGGACGAGTTATGGTACAGTCCGCTAGCTCGAGAGTCATACAAGTAGGAGTAAGTTCAGGAAGAGACAGTTTCTTCCATACTGAGAGTGGCATAAGGTTAATGCTAGCGCCAAGATCGGCCAAGGCGGAGCATTGAACCATCCCCAAGAAATCACACAGGATTAAAAACTTGCCAGGGTCTTCAAGCTTTTTAGGAAGCTTCTTGAGAAGGACCGCTGAGCATTGCTCATTGAGAGGGGTTTTAGCCATTTCAGATAACTTATCTTTGTTACTCAGTAGGCCTTTAAGTGTAGATGCAAATTTAGGCATTAGAACGAGAGCATCAACGAAGCTTATATCAAAGTGTAGCTCATTGAAGATTTGGAAAAAATTTTTCCATTTGCTCTTTGTTTTTGTCTTTGAGCTTCTCATCATTCATTCTTGATGGGTAAGGAAGCTGACTAGACTTTTGAGCCGGGACGGAAGTCATTTCGGGCTCAGAATTTGTCTTCGAAACTTCAGGTTCCGGTCTTAAAGCTTGGACTACCGAAGGTGGGACGTGTGCGGTACTTCGTGGGCTTGAAAAATGCACCTTGTCCGTTGTATCCTTGGTAACTTGACTCATTGCTCCTAGTGGAGGAGGCATTGGAGTCGAAGGTCCATTGTGCTTCTTAGGTTCACTTTCTACTACCTTTGGGAGAGAAGAAGAAGAGGTAGTAGGAATAGCGGGTCCATTGTATGAAACACCACTTCTGGTTGTGATCGCCTTTGCATCGCCCCTCGGATTAGCGATCGTGTTGCTAGGTAAAGTACCTGAGCCCGAGGGTCGATCATTTAAAGACTTCTTTAATTCAGCGATCTGACTGACCAACACCCTGTTTGTCTCCTCTTGAGTCTTTATGAATTGCTTTAAAAGCTCATCAGATGTTGATACAGGAGGTGGTGGAGGGATAATTTGAGGCCGTATGTTCTGGTTATAGCCAGGATTCCCTTGATTAGGGTTCATATTCCCCTGAAATTGATTCCCTCGGTTGTAAGTGTTTTGATTAAGATTTCCTTGTTGTTGGAAACCTTGATTGGGCCCGGAATAGAAATTACCTTGGTTTTGATAACCTTGGTTCATTCTTTGTTGGTTCTGATTCCGGTTAGGATTCTGGTTGAAACCGGGTGGTGCCTGATAAGTACTAGCTCGGTAGTTTGGTTCATTTTGAGGACGGTATTGATTACCTCCTTGATTTGAAGTACCGGCTATAGCATTAGCTTCAAACGGACTACCATCGGTGGCAGTACAGTTGTAGTATGCATGAGGACCACCACAAGTAACACAAACTTCAACTTTCTTCACTTCACCATATGATGGTGCTTGTGTGAAAGTGACTTTCTTTTGGTTAGCAAAAACCAAAGCCTGAACAATATCCGTGAGTTTGTCAATCTTAGCATTGGCGCTAGATGTACTCACGGGAGATGAAGTAGAAGGTCCAGCATTAGACTCAGTATGATAAGTCTTTGTGCGGAAAGGACGGACCTGGGACTTGTTTTC
Organism: Chrysanthemum seticuspe; assembly: GCA_019973895.1. Lineage (NCBI taxonomy): Eukaryota > Viridiplantae > Streptophyta > Magnoliopsida > Asterales > Asteraceae > Chrysanthemum > Chrysanthemum seticuspe. The sequence goes on from BPTQ01000007.1 coordinate 195,619,013, forward strand.
AATGATTTGCAAGGCTTCTTTTGTGGTCTTGCTCAAGAAATTACCTCCCGCGGAGGCATTCAGAGAGTCTTGATTGGTCTGGTTCAGACCATTGTAGAAAGTATCCATTTGCATTAACTCGGTAAAACCATGATGCGGACACTTGCGGAGCAAGTCTTTGTAACGATCCCATGCCTCCCCGAATGATTCATCAAATCTCTGAGAAAATTTCATTATCTCATTCTTAAGACTTGTAGTTCGGGATGGAGGATAGAATTCGTTCACAAACTTTGTGACTAGATCTTCCCATGTCTCAATGGAACGAGGGGGTTGTTTCTCAAGCCAATTCCGGGCTTGTCCCTCTAGAGAAAATGGGAACAGAAGAAGCTTGATAGCTTCATGTTGGACGTTCTTGTACTTGATGGTAGATGCAATCTTGTTAAACCATCGAATGTGTGCATGAGGATCATCCCGCTCAAAACCATAGAATTGGCTTTGGGTTACCAGATTAAGTAACCCGGTTTTGAGCTCAAAAGTGTCAGCCACGATGGCTGGGACAACAATAGCATCTCCGTAACCCTCGATGGGTGCTTGGAGAAGCTCATTCATCGGCTTATCTTCTGCCATTACGGCAGGTGGTGGTGGTGGTAGACGTTCCTCAGTCACAGCTGAAGGAGCAGAACGTCCTCTACGTCTTCGAGGAATCTTTCCAAGTTCTGACAAAGGACTTGTAGAACTGGAAGAACGAGTGCGCATGCACTAAGTATAAAAATCAGTTTTCAAAACAAATGCGAGGCAAAACGACAAGTGAACTTAACCAATAATCACAAGTGAAATGGCTTCTTTGAAAAAGGTACACCAAATCACAAGGACACAAAGGCAAGTTTTAAATCTGATGTTCGGGAACTTATTATGGTCGCACCCCCAGTTAGGTAGTGCACTGCCTTGATTTGCGGTGGTTGATTTTTATGTATATTAAGTATCACTGAAAAGACGTAGGTATAGATATGTGCTGATGGGTTTAAAAACTTTTGGACAATATTTTTGGTATCGTCTCGTTTAACCAAATCGTATTTCTTTAAGAATCACCTTAAAAGAAACACAAGATAGAAAACGTTACGATTGTTTTGTTGTTTTATACTTTGTTTGGTGTTTTTAACACTTTAGGAAAAGTGTTAATGAACTTTTTGATTTTGTTATACTTTTACAAAAAACTTTTTACAAACTGTGGTATATGTGCAAGTACGGGTCTGAAAAATGTTTAGAACACGCTTACAGCCTCCCCGGCAGCGGCGCCAAAATTTGATCGGTGCAAAACCGTCAAGTTATCTCACGCAAGCTAGTCACTTGTGAATGACCAACTGTAAGAAACTCAAAACAGATTACACACCAATGCAATTTAAGATCAGAGGAATACAGTGGATTCCCGGGTCGTTAAGTCCCACGGAGGATGACTGGTGTTAAACACAATCAGATGTCGAATAACCACTAAGGATAGTGGTCAATAAGGATTTTGAGATTTTTATAAACTACAGGAGATTAAAGGAAATTAAAAGTTAAAATCTATTAAATAAACGCTATCACTATTTTTAAACTAATGTTTTTGTTTTTATGTTTTTATAAATCTGAAATTAAAATCTAAGCGACGTACAAATAAAAACGTGAAACTAACACAATATTAACCCTAAAAATATGAAAATGATATTTTTACAAACCTAATGATATAAGAAACTTTTTAGAAAAAGAAAATTATTTTTATAACTAATTAATTAATTATTATTAAATAAAAACTATTTTTAACTAATTAATAATAACCTAAATTACAAGAAATTAGGAAATAAAGCTAGAAAATTAAAATTATGACTTGGAAAAATCTAAAATAACAAAAAAGAATTTTCAAAACTATTTTTATATTTTTCTGATTATTTTTCTATTTTCTATGAATTTTAAACTATTAAAAACTAATTAAATTACTAAAAATTACAAAATAAACTATGAAAAATCTGGAAAATTACTTTTTTCACTATTTATATTTATCTAAACTTAATAACAATGAAAAATTATTTTTTTGGACTTTTTCTGAATTATTTGTATTAAAAGCTATTTAAATAATCCTAGAAACTGTTTTTAATTAAGAAAAATAGCAAACTGTTATGGAAAAATGTGAAAATTTCAGGAAAACTCTAAAATTATACTAGGAATCTAGGAAAAATAGAAAAACATGGTGTCGTGTGGGAGATTATGGAACTGCTGAATCGAGTGCTTATTAATAAGCACTAAAATAAGCCAAATGAACCAAATAAGCTACCCACTGTTTACCAAAGTTCTAAACTGTTAAAATGACTAAAATGCAACAGATCCTAATTATTTTTAACCACTGGATTACAGATTACAAAGAATTGATGATTATGAGCTAATGAGCTAAAACAGAATTTGGTACCTAATTGCAGTCACAAATTAAGCACTCAAATAAGCTTAAAAGCAAAATCCAAATATTAAGACTTAAACTAGACCTAGCTAACTATGTTTATACCAAGAATCAGATCTTGCCAAGCTTTTATGACCCCTGTGCACCTTGCACAAAACCTGAGAAAACTCAGTTTATAAAGAGGATAGTGGAGCAGGGCAACTAGGCTCAACTTTGAGCCTATGCACAAGTTTATCCAGAGGGCTTGAACTAGAAATAGTTATGAGGTCTTAAAGACCACCAAGGAGACTACTTATAATCCAAAATTCAGTACCTAAAAAGCTTTAATGAGTCCTGTGCAGATGCTGCAATATCTGCACAAACCTAATTTTTGACCCCATTTGACTTTTTGAAACAGATAGCAAAGTTGACTTTGGTGAGGTTTTGATCCAATTTAATGACTGATATTGATCTCTTTTGATGAAATGAACACAAAGTAAGCACTGTATAAGACTTTTAAACACAAGTCAATGATTTTGCAATCCTAAATTTCCAACAGTGGGTAGTTAAGACAGATTTAGATAGAATTTGACTTTTGAAGCTACAAGTGCAGTTTTTAAGACAGATAAGAGTCAAAAGAAGCTAAACAAGCATGACCCAATAGACTTTATCCACTGAGCTAACCTCAATTGCAGTATAAGCATTCAATCCAAACACACCTTTAGAGACTGTTTTGTGATTTTAAATTACCCAACTTCTTAACTAGCACAGACTACTGATAAATATGACTTAAGTTAACATAATTATTACTATTTAAACATGTTTAAACCATTTATGATCACAGATACAAGTACAAGTACAAACTGCAACAAGAAAAATGAAAATAAGAGTAAAAGCTCACAAAGGTCCAGCTGGTTTTGTAGCTTAAACCAAACCATACATCACCCTTTTAATCCATTTCCAACCCAATTCATCACTGCAACACCCTGCATCCATTTCCAAACTCATTTGAACCAAAATGCCTTCACAGTTGACTTCTGTTGACCAACATCCAAATGTGCTAAAAACTGAGTTTCAAGCTTACAATAAGCTATGTTAAGCTCAAATAAACTTGTTTACACTTAATATTAAGCTGTTGGAAGATTGAATTCAGGACTTTGAATTTAACATTTGAAACAGTAAAACTGCAAACTTGAAATATAAATGAACTACTGAATTAAGCTTTGAAAACTGAGTTATAATGATCAAAAGGTTTAGTATTAATACAATAAAGCTTGATATTACAGAGTTGTGAACTAATTAAAACATTCAAAAAAAACGACATTCATGAAATTTAAAAAAAACTAAGACTACTTCTTCTCTGCTTCTTTCTCCTCTTTTATGCTTCAAATGAGCTTACACGTGTCCTTAGAGCAGATCCCACCTGCCAATTCAACCAATGGGTGAGCTTTGAGCTTTTTAGCCGTTTTTATATTTTTGGCGGGAAGACCTATTTTGACTTGTAGGGCACTGTAACAGGCAAGTAGGGGGGGGTGGCATTTATTGTGGGTGGTGGATGATGATGAGGGTGGAAAAGTTGAGGTGATGGGAGGAGAGGTGGCCAGTGTTTGCAGAGAAAGGTGGGGAAGAAGATAAGCAGGAGGTGGCGCGTGTTTTATCTGGTTTGACTGTTTTTGACCAAGAGGTCAAAATGGGAGGGTCCAAAAGGGAAAAGGCAGGGGTCCAAAGGTATATGTGGCAAGGTCAAATGGGTTTTGACAAGTCTTTAGGCTTAATAAGACAAGGACTATAGTTGCAATTCTGAAAACTTGAAGGACTATTCCTGCCATTTTTCCAATGTTACCATAAGGACCAAAACTGACAACTTTTAATAGTGCAAGGACTAAACTTGCCATTTTCCTATTTTCAAAGGACTATTTTGGCCAATTTCCAAAGTTCAGGGACCTAAGTTGTAAATTTGTAATTTTAAGTTTCAAGGACCAATTTTGACAACTTAGGAATCCCTAGGGACTCAAAATGATATTTTTCTTTATTTGGATTTACCAGGGACTGTTTTTGACAACTTTTCAAACTTGGGGGACTAAAACTGCCAATTATGCAAACTTTATACGTTTTTCACCAGATTTTGATATTTTTGCATTTAAAACACATAAAACACTTGTTTGTGATATTTTTATCATTTTGATGCAATTCTGAGTGTTTTCAGATGTTTTTGCAGTTTAAACAGTACAAAAATGATGAGTATTTACACACTCATCAGAAATAAACGAAGGTAAGTTTCTTAATTTCGAATTTAAGAATTTTTTTATGATAGTTAGTCTGATATTAGGGATATCTGATGATAGATAATCTGATATTAAGAATATTGCTATTATGATATAATTCAAACTGAAGATAGCTATTCTGATATTAACATAATTAATTTTTTTCTTAAGATACTTATTCTGATATTAATTTTAACTGAAGCAATTTAATCGATATAAGTAAATTATTTTTACAATTATTCTTACCTTTATAGAATTATAGTATAATCTTTCGAAGTCAATTTTAATTATAGTCTTATTCATAGAATTCTTTTTTTAATTAATACAATTATAGTCTTATCGATAGAAGTCAAACTTAATATAGTATTATCGTTATAAGAATTATAGTCTAATAGATAGTAGTCTATAGGGATTATAGTCTGATTGATAGTATTTTTTTAAGAATTTAAGCTTTAATTCTTTGAATGGAAGCAAATAAAGACTACTCACACATTTATGAGTAGTAAAAACATGACAAATTTGACGTTTTTGTAGACTTTTGTGAGTCTTAACGTAGTTTTACTATTTTTATAGTGTTTGTTCACAAAATACACAAAATTTACGTTTTTATAGTTTTAGACC
>BPTQ01000007.1:195654315-195672220 GCA_019973895.1 Chrysanthemum seticuspe
TTTGGTAATGAGTAAAACTTTTTTGTCAAATAATAAAAATTGTGCTGTTGAGCTTTTTACTCTGTAATGAAAGTTATAGTTACAATATATATCTGAATAAGTGCCGTACATTGAAAATTTTATTTGAAATAAATTTTTATATAAAATTTAAAATATTTATATCAATAAATTTTACAATTTATATTGTATATAATAAAAATTTAACAATAACAGAATTATAGTCTCAATGAACATAATTATTTCTGTAAAAGAATTACAGTCTAAAAGATTCTTTTTTATAATTAGTAGTGAAAGATAGTTTTGGAAAAAATTCAAACCACAAATTAAAACTGTTAAAAATTATATAATAACACAAAAATAACATGGAGGAGCTCTGTGTTTTATAATTATGTCATTTGGACATAAAAAGTAATATTTTGTGTCTCGAGGAGGTACAATAAAAACACAATAATATATTAAAAATTGTCAAAATTAAACACCAAACTTAAAAAAGGTTTTGATAGAAAGTGATGATTAATATTTTTTCTTAGAAAATCTGACATTAAGAAAATGTCTTTATTAATACAAGTAACTCTGATATTAAGACAATAACAATTTAAAAATAATATATGTTATATTTAACATTTTAAATAACTATATTTATAAAATTTAAAATATATTTTTAAATAAAGTTTATTTTAAAAGTTACATGCCGTGAATAAGTCTATATATAACATTGATATTGAAAGTAATGTCTCATTTTTCGAGTTGTCGTGTTAAAAATAATAAACTGTTTTTTCAAAATGAGTAATGGTTTCGTGCCATTTACAGAGGTGCCTCCATCAATTATTATTCATATCTTACAATCTATGCACAATTCAACTCGTGATAGGAACCATTTCCAGGAGACATTAGAAAGTATACCCAGTATACCATCATATTTAGTTCATTTTATCATGGGAAGGTATCGTGAAGATGTTCTCCAAATTGAAGAACAAGATATAGTTGAAATAATTGGTGTTTCAGAACAAAATATGATTTTTGATGGTTCGGGATTGACTAGAGAAACTATAAGGAAAAATCTTCATGACAATATAATGCTTGACAAGGTTGAAGGCGTTTGTGCGATTTGTTTAGAAGAATACAAAGAATATGAAAGCATAAGCACATTGATTTGCAGCCATGAGTTTCATGCAGATTGTATTAGACGTTGGATGCTACACAAGAACATTTGTCCATTATGTAAAAGTGTCGGACTGAATATCTAATAGTATTATTTAATATCACAGTAATGTTATTTCTTATGTAATGTTAATTGTTGTTTTGAAAATTTTATATAATGTTAATTCTATTTATATTTTACTTCACTTATTGTTATAATAAAAATTAATAATGTAATGTAGTGTTAAAAGTTTATCTTAAAAGGAATAAGAAATATAACAAGAACAGACAACTAATATTGAAAAATACAATAACAATTGATCTTTATCTTCATATAATTCTTCATCTTCATTTCTTTTTAAAAATCTTCATCTTCATCTTCCATAATTGATCTTCAACTTCATGTTCTTCCGTTTCTTACATTATACGAGTAATAACTTTTATTAGGAGTAGGCACCGTTTTGTCATGAAGATTAGGGTTTAAGGTGTAATGATAGGAGTAGGCACCGTTTCTTACATTATACGGTGCCACATGCGTTTTTTAGGGTTTAAGGTCTTTTCTATCATTACACATGTGGCACCGTTTTGTATCTACACAGCATGCAAGAAGTACCATTTAATATCACAGTAATGTTAATTCTTATGTAATGTTAATTCTTGTTTTGAAAATTATCATGTTCTATTTAATAAAATTAAAAGTTTATCTTAAAATAAAATTAAAATTATCATGTTCTTATAATAAAATTATCATGTTCTATTTAATAAAATAACAAGAACATACAACTAATCTTGTAAAATATCTTCAGTTAAGACACAGATAATTTTAATCTTCATATAAAATCTTCAACGACTTCATATATGGCTGAATTTGGTAGTTTTTGATGAAGAACATACACCTTCAAAAAAATATTGTCTTCAATCCGATCATGATACATATTTGTAGTTTGGAATAACTCATCACCTTCCAAAATAACCAAAATTGGATAATAATATTATCCAAAATTGGATAATAATGTTATCAACAAATGCTTTGTTAGAAAAAGCAAAGTTGAAGTTACAAATACTTTCGGTAGAATATCTAGATTTCGATTAAAAAAATAAAGAAATAAAAAAATCTTCCAAAGATAATAAATTATCGATGATACGAAAAAATATATTTTTAATATAAAAACAATCATTATATTAAAGTTGCAAAAAAACATGAAATGAAAATGAAGAAAATTTTTGTTATTTTTTTCTATGTGTGATTGATGAAATATTTATAGGCAAAAAAGACAGTCATTTGTACAAACGAATATATAGAGCCCTTAAAAAATAAATAATATTTAAAGTACAACTGCTTACTTTATTTGTTCATATTAAAGGCTATGTACGTTATTTTTAAAGTACAAGTGCTCAGCTGTAGTGGTATTTTTTATTTTTATTTTAGACTGTTTTTTCGTAAATAATATTCTTAATAATAAAAGAAAAAAATTAATACTAGTTGCATAATTAATAATATTCTTAATAGTATATTAAAAATTATATCCGAGAATCAGGTAAAATATTTTTCATAAGCTATTTTCAGTACGTTGCGCGTCATCTTGGACGTTCATACATTTCTATCACAAAAAACTGAGCAACAAAGGTTATCAAAACACATTTCAAAATTTGAAACCAAACAAAAATCAATGGCGATGGTAGATGAGCCAATAATGCATCATTGTAATATTATATTATTCATAACATTCCTTTTCGTGTTCGTCTTTCTTCATAACAACCATATCCGAGAATGCCAAAGGAATTGAGACTCTGATCCTCCTTTCGAATGCATCATTGTAATATTATATTATTCATAACATTCCTTTTCGTGTTCGTCTTTCTTCATAACAACCATATCCGAGAATGCCAAAGGAATTGAGACTCTGATCCTCCTTTCGAAGGCGATGGTAGATGCACCAATAATGCATCATTATACTATTATCAAATCTGAACTATAAGCAATCTCTATCTGGTGTAGATCATCTTTTGGAGAGATTGACATACCAGTTGACATTTTAGATGCTTTAGATTTGATAAAATTCAGTAAAATATTTAGGTTTCAGTGATAATTTAAATAAATACTCTAATTCCTCCATTATCAACAATAAGAGGTATAAAAATAAACTGCCCTTCATGAGTAATTAAAATATGCATTTCTGAAATGAAAAGAAAGAAGAAGAACATATAATCAGTCTAAAGAATTAAATAAACATAAATTATAAATTTGTAAACAAAAACACAAACCTTTTTGTTGAAAATAGATTACTTAGATAAACACTTCTAAAAAAAAACCTTTTCTTAAAAAAGAGATACAATATTCCTTTTATTTAAACAATTTTTTTGAGTACATTTTTGAAGTGGGAATGTTCAAATTTATATTGCAAAAATAAGGATAAGGTTGTTGCTCAAATTTATGTGTATCGTCTAGTCTTCTTACCCATGTGTCTTTTTTCTGACATTATATATTAGGTGATAAAAAAACAAATTTAAGTTACTGTGATATTAAATAATTTTTAAATACCATTCGAAATTTACATACTATTATAACTATGACATTTACATACTATGATAATAATAATATAATAGTTATTATAAATAATTTTTAAATATTATCTGAAATTTAGATATTATGATATCATTTAAAAGTGTGAAATTTTCATAGTAATATAATATTGAAACTTAAAGTATTAAATTTGCCGATTCTAAAAAAAATGAAATGTAAATTAATTAAATTTATAGCTAAAAATAAAAAACAAAAATATGTATACGTCATAAGATTTTAAATATCACAGTACATCAAGTAAAACATTTATATTAAAAATAAAAAACAAAAATTAATATGATAATTATATTCATTAATGTCTTGTGTATTGTCAAAATCAACTTTAAAGATTATCACAGATAAAGTGATATTTTGTGTCTCGAGGAGGTATCTTTAATATGATAATTATATACATTTACTTTAAATAAATGTAAACAAATATTCAAATATGTATACGTCATAAGACAACTAAAAGTCTGATATTTAATACATTATTAATACGTATACGTCATAGAACATGAAAATATTAATTTTTCTTTGATTTTGGTTTTAAATATAACAGCTAACTCTGATATTAAGATAATATAATAAAGAAAATTTGATATTAATACAATATTAATATCTTGTTTCAGTCATTCATTTTATAACAACTAACTCTCATCTTAAATTCTTGCATTTAATTTGAATTTTAAATAGTATCATAATATATGAATTGATTAATCTTTGAATTTTTAATATGCAAAATATTAATTTTGTTTGATTTTGATTTTAAATATTAAAATAATATTAAGACAACTAATATTTTAAATAACTATATTTATGAAATATGATAGTTATATTCATTAAAAATAATATGTGTTATATTTAATATTTTAAATAACTATATTTATGAAATATGATAACTATATACATTAATTTCTTATGTACAGTCAAAATCAACTTTAAAGATTATCTGATATATATGTCAGTAGGACATAAAAAGTAATATTTTGTGTCTCGAGGAGGTACTTTTCATCATTATAAAATCGAGGAGGTACAATAAAAACAGAATAATATATTAAAAGTTGTCAAAATTAAACACCAAACTTAAAAAAGGTTTTGATAGAAAGTGATGATTAAGAAAAAAGACATAGTATATGAATTGATTAATCTGTGAAATTTTATTAACTCTGATATTAATTGAAATAAATGTTCCAAAATTAATATAACATTTTTTTAAATAATATAATTAACCTTTAAATTATACATGGAAAATAAAAATTAAATATGATATTAATATTATTTTTATTACAGATAAAGTGATATTGTATTGTCAAATCATTTTAAATAGTATCTGACATTGATAGCTCAAATATCATTTTGAAAAATATTTGCTATATAATAAGTTAGTGTGATATTTTGAAAAGTATCAAATATCATTGATACTATTTTAATTTAGTGTGATATTAAGTTAGTGTGATATTATGTTTCTGACATATAACATTTATTAAAATAAATGTTCCAAAATTAATATAACATTTTTTTAAATAAAACATAGCATATCTTGGTAGGAATTCACTGAAAATAGACTTTAATTAATTTATATTTTAATAAAAACCATTAAAAATTAAAATTTTTCTACAATCACAATTGATCTTCATCTTCATATTATTCTTCATCTTCATTTCTTTTTAAAAATCTTCATCTTCATCTTCCATAATTAATCTTCAACTTCATGTTCTTCCGTTTCTTACATTATACGAGAAATAATTTTTCAAAATGATGTACTCTCCCCATTCAGAATCTGAATCTGAAGAGATTGAAACATTTGTAATTATAAGAAAATAATAAATTATACCAATATACACAATATGAATAAAAACATTAATAAAAAAGTAGAAATGTGTCAAGCTCAATAGATTCAGAATATTTTAAAATACTCTATAGACCTATCTAACTTATTTTTCAGATTCTGCATCTCTCTTGTATTTTCTTCCTATTACTGAAATACATGTTACATACTACCAATCGTCATATATAATAATAATATATATTTCAGACTGGCATACATTACATGTATTAAGAAGATACATTTTTGATAGTACCAACACAGTAAATGTAATTAGACAATACATATTTAGGGAATCGTGATGTCAAAATAATTAATCATTATAAAATAGCATAAAAGGGCACATATTTAGGGGCATACCCCGTCAACTATGTGGCGGCTGAAAACTATGGCATCTGCTCCTAGCCTCATAGAACTGGTTTGGAAGCTGAATATGAATGTTCTGTACAAATGCTTTGTTAGATTGCATTTGAAACGAATGTTATCAACAAATGCTTTGTTAGAAAAAGCAAAGTTGAAAAGTTAGTTGAAGAAAAACTTATATGGTCCTGAAATATAATGATTGATAAACATTTTTTTCTTCAATAACAAATACTTTCGGTAGAATATCTAGATTTCGATTTAAAAAATATAGAAATAAAAAAATCTTCCAAAGATAATAAATTATCGATGATACGAAAAAATAGATTTTTAATATAAAAACATTCATTATATTAAAACTGCAAAAAAAACATAAAATGAAAATGAAGAATTTTTTTTTTATGTTTTTCTATGTGTGATTGATGGAATATTTATAGGCAAAAAACATAGTGATTTGTACAAACGAATATAGAGATCCCTTAAAAAAAGAATAATATTTAAAGTACAACCGCTTACTTTATTTCCTTATATGCTCAGATGTAGTGATAATAATATTCTTAATAGTATTTTAAGAATAAAAATATTATATTTAGTTAGTATTAATTTTTTTATTAAAATACAAACATTAATATGATATTTTTTATATATAATTCAATTTAAATTATCTAACTTTGATATTAAGATAATATCATAATTAAACAATAAAATTTGACATTAATACAATATTAATATGTTCTTTCAGTCATTCATTTTATTTACTCTGATATTAATTGAAATTTTACTATAGCATATATCTAGACACTGATAGAAATAAAATATCATATATCTCTAGACAAATAACTCTGATATTATATATTTGTATAGTCAAATCATTTTAAATATTGTATTGTCAAATCATTTTAAATAGTATCTGACATTGAAAGCTCATATATCAGTTTGAAAAAATGCTGCTAGGAATTTCGAAAGAATTACACTATTTTAATTTATTATGATATTAAGTTACTGTGATATTAAGTTACAGAGATATTAAAAATAGTATCTGACATTGATAGCTCATATATCAGTTTGAAAAAATGCTGCTAGGAATTTCGAAAGAATTAATACTAACATAATACATATATGTCAGTTGCACATAAAAAGTAATATTTTATGTCTCGAGGAGGTACTTTTCATCATTATAAAATCTGACAAATTTACAAATTTACAAAAAAAAAATTATTAAAAAATGTGAAATTTAAAAAAAAAAAAAAAATTCCTAATATACAAATTTACATTCTGAAATATATGTCAGTTGCAAATTAGTTAATAAATGTAAACTAACTATGATATTAAGAGAATATTAACATGTATTCGTCATAGAACATAAAAAATAATAATTTTTTTTTATTTTGATTTTAAATATTTTGTTTCAAAACTATGATATCAACAGAATATCATATATTAAGACAACTAACTCTGACTTTGATATTAAATCTGATATTAAAAAAATATCTTTATAAAAAAAAGTAATTCTTATATTAAGACAATATTAATTTTAAATAGTATGATAATATCATAATATATGAATTGATTAATCTTTGAAATTTTAATAACTCTGATATTAATTGAAATTTTACTAACTCTGATATTAAGACACTCTGATAGTAATACAGTATCATATTATGCAACTAACTTTGATAGTAATACAATATCTTGAATTTCAAAAAATATTGAAACTTACTCATTAAAAATATTGAAATTTACTACGTCATAGGCCAACTAACTCTGATATTAAGAGAATATCAATATGTATACGTCATATTAAATTTTTGAAAATATTATATTTAGTTAGTATTAATTTTTTTATTAAAATACAAACATTAATATGATATTTTTTATATATAATTCAATTTAAATTATCTAACTTTGATATTAAGATAATATCATAATTAAACAATAAAATTTGACATTAATACAATATTAATATCTTCTTTCAGTCATTCATTTTATTTACTCTGATATTAATTGAAATTTTACTATAGCATATATCTAGACACTGTGATAGAAATACAATATCATATATCTCTAGACAACTAACTCTGACATATATGTATAGTCAAATCATTTTAAATATTGTATTGTCAAATCATTTTAAATATTGTATTGTCAAATCATTTTAAATAGTATCTGACATTAATAGCTCATATATCAGTTTGAAAAAATGCTGCTAGGAATTTCGAAAGAATTATCTGACATATATGTCAGTTGCACATAAAAAGTAATATTTTGTGTCTCGAGGAGGTACTTTTCATCATTATAAAATCTGACATGTATAATAGCGTGTTATGTATATATGTTTTCAACAAATACTTTAATATTTAAAGTTTTGAACAAATACTTTAATAACGTCAAAATTTATCTTAAGTCACTAAATATTTAAAGTTGTCATCCAGGTTACTAATTCTGATATTAATTGAAATTTTACTAACTGTGATATTAAGACAGTGATAGTAATACAATATCATATATTTATGCAACTAACTCTGATAGTAATACAAATATCTTGAATGTAAAAAATATATATAAAAAAAACATGAATTAAAAAAAGCAAACATTATTGAAAAACTATATGAAAATTAAATGTAAAACTTTGAGTTAATTTCATCACTATTTGACATGTATGTAAAAGTAAAACTAAGTGTGATATTTAGACAATATTAACAGATATACCTCATTATAAACATGCAATTATAATAAAAAAAAAATAGGATTTGAATATTAATATTTTGTTTAAGACAGTCTGATATTAAAATAGTGTGATATATTATAGAGAAGTAACTTTGATATTTAATCTGATATTAAAAAAATATCTTAATATCACACTATTTTAATATTAATTTAAAATAGAATGATAATATCATAATATACGAATTGATTAATCTTTGCAATTTTACTAACTCTGATATTAGTTGAAATAACATTTTAGTGTGATATTAAGTTACACTATTTTTATTTTAGTGTGATAATAAGTTACTGTGATATTAATTTACTGAGATTTTAAACACATTTATTAAATAAATGTTCCAAAATTAATATAACATTTTTTAAATAATATAGCTCAAATATCAGTTTAAAAAAATAATAGTAACGTCAAAAACTACTCAAAAATATATTAAATTAGAATATTTATATATTAAAATTTCTTTAAAGGTACACCGAATTGTTAGTATTTAAAATATCTTTTGTTTGACTTATAAAGTCAACAGATTAAAAAATGTAACAAAAATTCAATATTATAACAAAAAGAAACACACAAAACATATCAGTTAAGCTACAAAACATAGCATATCTTGGTAGGAATTCACTGAAATAAACTATAATTAATTTACATTAATTTAAATTTTAATAAAAACCATTAAAATTAAAAATTTTCTACAATAACAATTGATCTTCATCTTCATGTTCTTCTTCATCTTCATTTCTTTTTAAAAATCTTCATCTTCAGTTTCTTACATTATACGAGTAAGAATTTTTCAAAATGTATAAATTCATGTACTCTCCCCATTCAGAATCTGAATCTGAAGAGATTGAAACACTTATAATTATAAGAAAAGAATAAATTATAAGAGTATACTCAATATTCATATAATTTTTTCTTATCACAATATGAATAAAAACATTAATAAAAAAGTGGAAATGTGTCAAGCTCAATAGATTCAGAATATTTTAAAATACTCTATACACCTATCTAACTTATCACATTTCTGCTTTTGTACCATGGCGACATTCGGTAAAATATCTAGGTTTCATACCATGGTACTAACATGTATATAATAGATGTAGAAGAAAATTTAAAATGATTTTACACATATTTAAATAGAGCTTCTACATCTATTACAAATTTCGGTAAAATATCTAAGTTTCTTAGCATATAAAAAACCATAGAATAACCTCCAGGGTCGTAAATAATATAGAAAAATATAAAAACGAAGTACATGGTTGCACTAAATATGACTTTTAGTTTTTGTAGAATGAAAGAAAGATTTATGTTATTTCTTTGTAATGGAAGAGTTTAATTTTATAGAAGCAAAGTGGTAAACGAAAAGGCTCTTTTATAGGAACAATAAATGAGTTTTTTATTTGATTTGATCGAATCTCGAGGAGAAAAATAATAAATGGCTTCTTATCTTTTTATTTTTTAACTCATAAAGTATTTTAACATAATTAAATTAAACTGTTATATTTAATTAAACATTATTACATTACAAAAGACATTGTTAAACATATTCGAAAGACAGACATAAAAATCCTAAAAATTATCAGCATCAGCAGCAACTTCTTTGAGTATGTTGATAAGGTTTTTGGCACATTCATCCATCTCTTGATACTTATCTTTGACAATAGCATTATGATTTTTCAAATTCTTTAAACTGGTTATCATCTCTTGATATTTTGCTTCAGCATCAACATTAAAATCTTTGTAAATCTTAAAATCAGCTATCGCCTCTTCAAACGTAGCTTCCAAGTTAGCGTTATCATCTTCGATCCTCTTGAAACGAGCTTTCATATCTTCATACTCACATTCATACTGTGGGAGTTGTTCAATAATTGTCTTCCTCTTAGAAATCAGCTCTTGTTTCTCTCTGAAATTTCCTTCTATTGGAAAAGTCTTTTCTGGCTCACAAGTAATTACCATTTTATTGAAACGATCTATCATGTCAATCTCATCTTTCAAAAAAGAATCCTGCAAATTAGCACAATTCGGAGTGCATGTACCCTCTGGACAGAAAGAACACGGCATTTCAAGTATACGTAAATGATTGTGATGAATGATTTATAATGTAATTGATATAAATGTTACAAATATTATAAGTGCATTCAACAAAAAGTTAAAATGAGGTTTACTGAAATGGGCCTTAAAAATTGGGCCTAATTTTATGCAACTGTTTTATAGTGTATTCAAACTTTTACATGATTTTTGTGCAACTGTTTAACATTTAAAAAAAATCCAAGTATTTTTATATATGAAAGTAGCTAAAAAGTAGACTCACTATATCTACTCATAATATACGTATATAACAGTGAATATTAAAAAAAAAATTACAATTTTGCTGCTTCCGTTATAATCTCCTCCTTGAATTTGTTAGCATCACTTAATAAAATCTTTACAACATACAAATTTCTCAATGATGCCAATTCATCTTTACTTCCATTTTGCTTAAATATAGATCTCCATTGTTTGTCCTCGCTTCCAGAATAGAATTCAAGGTGTCTCATAGTAAAAATGCCACAATCTGTTTTATTTTTCGATGTTTGCCATTGCATTTCAAGTCTTCGAGGAACACACTTTGAAATCTGTTCAACCTTTGAGTGCTTTGAAACATTTAGATAATGACAAAACAAATTGAACTGAAAAAACAAAAAAAAAATTAAATAATAAAAATATTAACCTTAAATTTGTTACATATATATAAAAATAATAATAATGATATTACCAGCTTTTGAGTTGTATTTCCATATATAGCACCACTTTCCTTTAGATTGTCAATAATGACAAATGATGGATTGAAGAGATTGAAGCAATAAACATAGAAATGATTTTGCCTACATACTGGGAAAAAAACCTGAAACAGAAAAAAGTAAAATATTAATAAAGAGTATAATAAAATTCAAATAAGTATATATTGTAATATTAAAATTAAATTTAATAGTTTTAAATGGAAATAACATAATTTTTAATGTGATATCAGATAAAGTGTTACAAATGTTACTGCTGCTGCAACAAAATGTTGCTACTGCTGAAACTACTGCTAGTACAACTTCAATCACTGTTGGTTTAAAAGTTTTACTACAATAAATCGCAGTAAAACAACCACAACCACAATAAAATCGCAGTACAACCGCTTACTAATATTTAATTTGTAAATTTAGTAAATACTTAATTATAGCTCCTCAATTATTAAATATATATAAAGTACAACTTCTTATTGTCTTAAAATATATGATTTCTAAAGTACAAATAGTTAATTTCAAATAAACTGCTGTTGCAACAACAAAATACATAATGCAACAAATGTTCCTACTGTAGCAACAAACAAATGTTTTGTCACATTTAATGATTTAAGAAAAGAAAATTTAAACTTACCAGATTAACTGTCGATAGATTATTACAATTCAGAAAATTATTGCATGCAAAATTGATTGCATTCAAAAATTCTTCTTGTATCTTTTTATATCCAAGTCCCCTTTTTTCTCTTCGAGGTCCCTGAATTAAATTTGAAAATAAAAAGATTATAAACGCTTTGTTTTCTTAAAAAAATAATAACAGTGTAATAAAAAATGAAAAACAAGAAGACATA
Organism: Chrysanthemum seticuspe; assembly: GCA_019973895.1. NCBI lineage: Eukaryota > Viridiplantae > Streptophyta > Magnoliopsida > Asterales > Asteraceae > Chrysanthemum > Chrysanthemum seticuspe. Next base: position 195,666,545 of record BPTQ01000007.1, read on the forward strand.
CCATTGCTTCAGTGTTAAGAAATAATCTTAAGCATGATCCAGGACTTCTATATTTTCTTGAAAATTCAACACAATAGTCCAAATATCTATGATGTTTGAGGTAATCTGTTTTGTTTATTAATCAGATCTTTAAAATAGCTCCGATTGACAACACAATAAAAATCTGACCCAAAAAAATGCTCCCTGTATTAAAATAATAAAAATAGTTAATAAATTTTGTATGATTTTATTCTGATAATAATAACATTAGTTAATAAATAAAATAAATAAACAAATAACTTACGCAATTTTGCTGTTGTTCTTTTTCTTTATTAACTCTATCACAGACTTGTCGTTCTTATTTAATTTACTTTTTATATCAACTTTTCTAACATTGAATGGTGACTTCAAAACTGTTGTTGGATTCTTTTGTCTAATATTCTTTGAGTGTGTTTGTACATAAGTATCTACTTGTACAGAATCTTCATTATCAACTCTTTTGTTAACAATATTTCTTAAATTGTGAAGAGTTTCCGCTCCATCTATCATCTGCAAGTTTAAAATCAAAAAATAATTACAAAATGTAAAAAAAAAAAAAAAAATAACCATGTGCAATCTACATTACTTATTTATCATCTACCTGAATCCGTTGAATATCGTCGGACTCATTTGAATCCTCTTCTTCAGAATCATCATCATCAGATGACGAAGTTGACCGGAAAAAGTTTATTGGCTCAGGACACTCAATTAAAGCCTATTACGAATGAAAAAAGAAAAACTTACATTAAAAACATAATTTGTTTCACACATATAAAAATTTGTGCTCATATAAAATACTTACTACAGAATTACTTAATTCATTGAGTGCTTCAACAACAACCATAAGCTGAAATTATAATGTATGTTATTAAAATAAAAATAATAACGACAAGTCTGTGATATATATATATATATATATATATATATATATATATATATATATATATATATATATATATATATATATTTGAAATGTTAATAAAATTAGTTTAATGACAGTGTATGTTATTAAAATAAAAATAAAAAATAAACAAATAAAATAAAATACCATTTTGTTCGAATTTGAAGAAGCTTCATGAACATGATCATAATCAAACCCATCTGCAAGCCCATCTATCTCTGGTTTTTCATCTGTCAGAGAAAGTAACTTCGTATTATTCCCATCTGTTTCTGAACTTTGATGTTTCTGTAAATTTAAAAACATTTCTAACAAAAATGAATTAAAATTAAAAAATAAAAATAAATAAAAAAATTAAAAAAATTCTTACCTTTAAATCTTCGACTTCAAAATTCATTGCTTCTTCCTTGACCTTTTCAAATTCTGGATATTTTGATAAAGCTTTTGTCTTAAAATGTAATGCTCTCAAAACTCTCTTTTTGAATTTTGCATTTTGATCCGTTATGCACAACTTGAAAAAAACAACCATATGCAAAATCGAAAGATTAGTTATTCCAGAATAACTTTGAAAGCATTTCTTATTTTCCTTGTTTAAGTAACAAAGCCCTGCTTCAGGTTCTTCGTAATACTTAAGGTCTTGAAAGATGATACCATCTGGAACTCTTCGAAAACATGGACGATCTCCAGATAAAACTCTTCTACAACAATCTACAAAATACGGTTGATGAACAAAGGATGTGAAATGAGTCAACCCAATATATGATTGATAACACTCGTCAACTGTGATCTCATTCAGCATGTAGGCTTTTACGAAAATGCTTTGAATTTCTTTTATGATTTTTTTCTTCAGATTGCACTCTGTATTACTTTTGTAAATACAGAACATAAAATCTTTCCATTCTTGAAGTCCTAAAAAAGGAAGATCTTGATGCGAAATTGTGTCTTTTGAATTGTATTCTAACATCAGCAAGTATCTTAAAGATCCATTCACTTGCTCAACATCGACTTTAATAATTTTTTTATATCCATAATGTCTTCTGAATCTGCAAAATTTCAAAACTTGCTCCATATTCCTTGAATCTAACGAAAGCTTACAGTCCAACAAAACTATCCTTTCTTCGTTGAATCTCTGTTGAATACTCATACCTTCTCTTTTAATGATTTTGCTAACTTTTGCTTTCGTTCCTTCTTCTTCATATTCATCTGGATGTTCTTCCATCCACTCCTCTGCATACTTTATCAATTTCTGTCTATGTATATTGATCTCATGAAGCAAAAGCTTTGTAATGTATCTACTTCTCAACACATCCATCTGCATTCGACGATTTGGGTCATTTTCTACTAAAAGACCTGTTTCCCAATTTTCATCTTGAGCCTCGTAAAGTTCCATATGTGTCATCGCATATAAACCACAATTAACTTTATCTTGTCTGGTTCTCCATTTTAGTTGAATTATTTCAGCACTTGAATCCAGCAAAAAAGAAATATTTGGATGGCTCTTATCAAGCAAATAGTATGATAACAGACATTTCTGAAAAGAATAAAAAATGAATGAGAACAACACAAAAAATATACTGAACAGGAAAAAGTATAAAGTAAAAAAAAATCAAATCTTACCACATAATCAAAAACGTGCTTGTATTTTGCATTATATGAAGCACCTGAATTACTGTTGTCTAAAATAATAGCACGACCATTCCTTATGTTGAAAACTATTACATAATAGTGCTCATATGCAAGGATTGGAAAGAACACCTATTAAAAATGAAATTAAAATCAAATAAAGATGACTATTATTATGTTAATATTAAAGATAGATTACATTACCAGTTCGATTTTTTCCATTGACATATCTTTTTTATCATTATCAAACTGATCTTCAACATAGCCTTTAAACTTTAGACAATGTGCTTCTTCATCTTTTTCATATTCCTTAAGATCTTCTGGCTATTAAAAACAAAAACAAAATGCAAAAAGTTACAAACAAAACATATTTGTGTATAATGAAAGAAAAATTAAGATAAAAAAGTATATATTAACTTACAATCATCACTGTTTTGAAGTAATGTCTAAAACTTTTTAAAGCATCCTTTGTTAAATTTTCTTCAAAATTGAGGATACTAACAAAGTTATCAATAACTTCACGCTCAATTTCTGTTTCAGAAGCAAGACACTTGATATGAACTCTTAAAATTCCTTTTACTTTCCCATAACTGAAAATCTCCTCCCTATAAAGTAACAAATAGAAATTATTATATACTAGCATATAGAAATTACATGTAAAAAATTAAAAATTAAAATTATGTATAGTTTTAAAAACTTACAAATCATTTTTCTCTGTATCGGATAGAATCATTTTCGGGAATAGTTTTTCAACCTGTGATTTGAATTCCATTATAGTCTCAACTCTTTTGTTCATATATGGAGATTCAAAAAGGATGCATGATTTTCTTCTTCGTTTTAGCTTCTCTTCATTTCCTTTGATATTCAAATCATGTTTTTGAAAAACCTGAAAAAGCGTATTAAAGTGCACTTATATAAGATATTATTTTTACTACTATTCACTAATAAAATAAAAAAAAATTAATTAGATATGAAATTGTACCTGAATGGCAAGATTATCGATTTGATTTCTCTCAACATCAATAACATAATCTTCCATACTAACATGAGTAGAAACAGCACTAGAAAGTTTTTCATCAAAAGTAGAACTCTCAGAAATATTTAAAAGTTCCTCTTCAGCCTTGATACACTTCAAAACATCATCACCTGTAAATGTTTCATTCTTATCAAAATCATCATCTTCAGTATCTAACATCTCATCATCTTCACATATCTGTTCTTCAAATGGTTCTTCTTCCTGAAGGATACATTTGGTGGTGTCACTCGTGCCCTTACCAATTTGATTAATCGGATTGCTTTGGGATTGCGTGACATCAATAGATTCTTTTGGCAGTACATCACCACTGCTAGAACCCACTGGCCTGTTAGGTTGATTACCTGCAAAGTTAGCTGTATTTTGATCTTCTTTCTCAAAAGTTTTCTTCACTTTGACATACTTGTCGCTTTCATCAAAAGATTCATAAGCATCAATGCCTTCTTCTAACTTTGTGATAGTTGCGCTTTTTTCTTTCTCGTTGTCTTTGTGATCATCAACTTCTTTCAAATGTTTGTTTGAAATTTCACTTTCTTCAAACTCTGACTTTCTGTCAGCATTTTCATACTCATGTGAACATGCTTCATCAGCAGTAGAAAAATGATCATTAGGAACGCTTTCTTTAACCACTTTATTAGTTTCTATGACATCATCTATCTGCATCTCAGGCCTAAGAGAGTCTTCGGATTTCTCTATCTCATCTACTTGTAAGACATCTTTTTTAGTTTCTAAACAATCACTGTGTAGAGAAACTGCATCCAATTCTATGATAACATTACTTCCTTTGTCTTCTAACTCTGACTTTCTGTTGGCATCTTCATCCTTAGGCAAAAATGATTCATCAGCAGTAGAAAAATTATCATTAGGAACATTTTCTTCAGCAACACTTTCTTTAACCACTTTATTAGTTTCTATGACATCATCTATCTGCATCTCAGGCCTAACAGAGTCTTCGAATTTCTCAATATCATCTACTTCTAAGACATCTTTCTTAGTTTTAAAGAATCACTGTGTATAGAAACTGCAACCAATTCCATGTTAACATTATTTTCTTTGACAAGCCCTTCATGTTCTATTGCATCATGCATTTCTGTATCAGCCAAATCTTGAACTTCTTCTGAAACTGCAGCAGTACGAACATCAAGAGTATGGGCATCAATACTAGCAACATTTTCTTCAGCAGTACTCTCAGCAAATGCAGCAACACTTTCTTTAACCAATTTATCAGATACTACAAAGAAATCTTTCTTAGTTTGTACACAATCACTATTTTCTTTGACAAGCCCTTCATCTTCTATATCACGCATTTCATCTTGTACGTGTGACAATTCTTCATATGCTTTTGTGCTTGGATCATCCATTTCTGTATCAGCCAAATCTGGAAATTCTTCTGAAGCTACAGCAGTAGGAAGATCAAAAGTAGGAGCATCACCAATAGAAACATCAGCATTAGCAACATTTTCTTCAGCAGAACTCTCAGCACATGCAGCAGCACTTTTTTTAACAACTTTAACACTGCCTATAGAAACTGTAGCAAAATCCATATTATCATTATATCCTTTGTGAACATTTTCGACACACACGACGTCAACTGAATTGCTTTTAACATTACCATCTTCATGTTCTTCTGAAGGAGTAACCAATTCATTGGCTGTGTAATCATCTTCATTTTCGTTCAAATATTGTTTGGCAGCTTCCTCAGGAAAACTTGTTTCATCAGCAATAGAAAGATCCGCAATAGGAGCATTTTCTTCAACAACTTTTAAAGGTTGTACCACTTCACGTGAAATCATTTGAATATTACTTGTATTCTCTGATTCATCATGGATCTTATCATTACTTTCTTTGGCACATCCTTCATTTCGTATTTCTGTTTCTTTAGCAAATCCCACGTTAACTACACCTTCACTTCTCTGTTTTTCTGTTTCATCTTTTCCAATTAAAAGCGACAAAAGTACTTTCTTAAGATTAACAACTTCTTCATCTTTTGAAAGAATATCATCATGCAATGAAAAATGTGATATACATCTTTTCAGATCAGAAATAGCTTCCTGAAAAATTAACAAATTAACAGAATAAGTTATCCATTTCTTAAAAAAAAAAA
>BPTQ01000007.1:195699771-195711028 GCA_019973895.1 Chrysanthemum seticuspe
ATTTTTGAAACAAACTCTCGAACCCTCAAAATATTTAAACAAATACTTGGAAAAAAAAAATTTTGAACAAATAGGTGTTTTTAAACTTGTTTGGATCCTATGTCTTTCCTGAATGAACATAGTAGGTTTAAAAATTAGTATGGTAGTTTTTAGTAGAATCTTTTACTAAAATCCTGAATAGGTTACGTCGGTCAACAAAATCCTGAATATGTTACGTCTTACCATACCTAATCTTTAAAGGTAACTCCACTCTTATCGGAAAAAATTTTAAAATTTCTTAGCAAAAAGAAGAGTATAGGGTAAAAAAGTTCTGGAAACTTTTATCGACCCAAACCGTCCGTCAGCTGTGGTAACAATAGAAGATCAAAGTTCCTTGAAAACTGCTAAGTCCAGAACTATAGATAGGGAAGTACAAATTAGAGCTTTAGTAGATGATGAAGAGATAATTGTCACCGAATCATCAGTTAGAAGTTCCTTGAAACTAGAAGATAACAATGGTGTCGACTGCCTGCCAAACCCAGCTATTTTCAAAGGTCTTGAAAAAATGGGATATGAGAAGAAAAACGATTCTTTAAAATTTTAAAAAAGGCTATTCTCACCTCAATGGAAATTTCTAATCCATACCATTCTGCATTGTATAAGTCCTAAAACAACTGGCTGCATTGGATAAGTCCTAAAATCATTTTCTAAGATGATTTTTGATGGTATGATTAAAAATTTGGATGATACAAGTAAGTCCTTTCTGTATCCTAGGTTTGTTCAAATTTTTGTGGATAAACAAGTTTTAAAAAAAAAAGGTTCATAAACAAATTTATAAAACTCCCAAGCTCTCAAACAAAGTTTTTACCTTTATGAAAAAAAATGGAAAAGGTTTTTCTGGAAGTGTTACACCACTTTTTCAAAACATGATAAACATTCCACAAACAGACGATGAAGCTGATACACACCCTACATCCAAAAATTTACAGTCAACATCACAACAAAAAAAGACCTATACCCGTAGGAAATCTGAACAAAAGGGTACTAAGCTAAATAAGACTCAACCCAAGGAAACATCTGTTTGCGGAGATGGTGTAAACCCCAACAAAATGGCTAATATGGGAGGCTTAGATTCAGCTATCAGGGAAAGTAACTCATCTGAAAGTAATGAAGGTACAAATGGAACTAATGAATTGATGGATTTTGCTGTACATAATAACAATTCCATTAATCCACCTCTACAGCTAGGTAACAAATCCCAAAATTTTGAGGATAGTATAGAACTCATAAAAGAATTGATTGCAAACTCTACAAAATTGACAAAAGATGTTCTTGCACTCCAACAAATCACAACTTCTCAAGATGCAGAGATCAGAAGTTTGAAGCAGAGAGTTAGATATTTGGAAGGTGTAAAGAGACCAAAAACAACTAGACTGAGGAGGGTTGAAACTGAGAAGAATAACTTTTGCAAACAAGTTGTTTTAGAACAAGAGAGTCAAGCAGTTGAATATACCAATGTTTTTGACGAACGTGCTTCTAGTAAAAATTTACCTACTGCTGGATCTGTTGCTACTCAAAAGAAACCTACTTCTGATGTTTCTCTTGATGAACAAAGTTTGAAAGAAAGTGACCATACCAAGACAAATTTTGATATATCTGTTGAAGGAACTGGAAAAGATTTCAATGAAATTAACGAGATACTGCATAACATTGGTGAAGATGTTGATATGTTAGAAACTGCAGATGACGAATGTGCTGCTAGTAAAAAAGAAATTGTTGGTAGTAGAAATTCACCTACTTCTGATGTTTCTCTTGATAAACAAAGTTTGCAGAAGGATTTTTCAAAACAATCGTTGAAAGAAAGTGACAATGCCAAGACAAATTTAGATATATCTGTTGAAGGAAATGTAAAAGATTTCAAAGAAATTGACGATGTACCGGATAAAATTGGTGAAGATGGTGTACAACCAATTGAAGAGGAGAAAGGTGAAGATGTTAAGATGTTAGAAACTGAAGAAGACAAATGTGCTGCTACTAAAAAAGAAAGTGTTGCTAGTAGACATTCACTTACTGTTGATGTTTCTCTTGATGAACAACCAATTGAAGAAGAGCAAAATGAAGATGATCAGATGTTAGATACTGCATACGATAGTTATGATAAGAATGGAAGAGTTACAGATGATGATGTTTTGGAGACTGCAGAGAGAATGAAAATAAAGAGGGCCGAAGAAGAATAGGCCAAGGCTGAAGAAGAACGTCTAAACAAGGAAACCGACAACTACATTGTTGACAATCGTTCAAACAAATCCAACCAATCTTCTGAAGCACCTCAAGACACTTTAACCAAAGCAAGATCATGCATCATTTTCGAATATCCATATATGAACAAAAGAGTTGAGACTATACCAGAATTCAAATCACATGTGGAAAAACTATTCCCGAAAATGATTCTATCCGATACAGAGAAAGATGTTATGTAAGTTCTTTAAACTATTCTTGTAAAAACTAAAAAATTTATTTTTTAATTTTCACATCTAATTCCTATATGCTACAATATAATTTCTATATGTTCCTATACAGGGAGGAGATTTTCAGATATGGGAAAGTAAATAGTCTTTTAAGAATTCATATCAAGTGTCTTGCTTCTGAGACAAAGATCGAACGTGAAGTAATCGATAACTTTGTCAGTATCCTAAATTTTGAAGAAAAATTAAGAAAGGATACTTTAAAAAGTTTTAGACATTACTTCAAAACAGTGATCATTGTAAGTTAACATTTTCAAAACTTTTATTATTTTATTTACTTATGTTTAATTTTTCTTCTATTATACAGAAATATGTTTTTTGTAAGTTTGCACTTTATTTTTGTTTTAATAGCCAAAAGATCTGGATGAATATGAAAGAGATATGAAAGGCCATTCTCAAATGTTTCGAAGCTATGTTGAAGATCAGTTTCAAAATGAAAAAAAAGCTATGTCAATGGAGAAAATTGAACTGGTAATATTGACATTAATTTTTTTAATCAGTTTTTTTTTACTGATGTACTCTATTACTAATAATCATGTTTATTTAATGTTAGTTTCACTTTTAATAGGTCTTCTTTCCAATTCTTGCATATGAGCACTATTATGTAATAGTTTTCAACATTACAAATGGTCGTGCTGTAATTTTAGACAACAGTAAGTCAGATGCTTCATATGATGATAAATACAAGCATGTTTTTGATTATGTGGTAAGAATTGCTTTATTTTTTTGATTATGATTGTAATTTTAGACAACATTATATTTTTTGTGTTGTTCTCATTAATTTCTTATTTTTACAGAAAAGTCTGTTAACATCCTATTTGCTTCATCACAATCCTCCGAAAATTGAACTTTTGCTGGATTCAAAGGCTGAAGTACTTCCACTAAAATGGAGAACTAGGAAAGATAAAGTTAATTGTGGATTATATACAATGATTCATATGGAACTTTATGAGTATCAAGACAAACAACGGGAAACAGGTCTTTTAAAAGAAAATGACCGAAATCGTCAAATTCAGCAGGATGTATTGAGAAGTAGGTATATAACAAAGATCTTACTGCATGATATTAATATGCATAAAGAAAGTTTGATAAAATATGCAGACGAGTGGATAGAATCTTCAAAAGTTTTTGACGAAATTGCCAGCGGATGAAAGTACTGCTAAAGAAAATGTTCCTACTGCTCATATTTCTACTGCTTATGAAGCAAGTCTGAAGGAGAATGGTCAAAAACAAGTTTCTAGAAAGTTTAGCAGAGGCAGAAAGTTTGGTGATAAGAATGACTTTGTAGTAGTGAATAAAATGGGTAAAGAAGTAGTTTTGGAGCACCAAAGTAAAGCAGTTGAATATACACAGGTTGTTGAAGAAAGTGCTGCTGGAGGCCATAAAACTATTTCTAGTGTCGCAGAGGTGATGATTGATTTGAAGAAATCAAAACCAATTGTTAAGGGTATTAGTATCCAACAGCCTTCTTTAACACCTGTTAGGGCTATAGAATCATCAACACAAGATATAAACAAGGGTAAAGGAAAACTTGTTGAAGATACTGATCTTGAGATACCTGAGGAATTAGGTGCTACATTTGAAGAAGATTCTAAACTGGCTCGTGAATTAGGTGCTACATATGAAGCAGAGAATCAAAAGTTTCTTGAAAAACAAAGAAAAGATGCTGAGAAACAAGCTAAAACATTAGCATTATTAGTTGCTTGGGATGAGGAAAGGGTTCAATGTGATGCACATATGGTGCTTGCTAACAAGCAAACTCAGAAAGACATGCAAATGTACACTATCGAGGAAAAAAATGAATGGTTAAAGAGGTACATGGAAGAAAGAAGGAACTTATATGTTGCTGAGAGACTTAAGAAGAAGCAGCTCAGACCACCTACTGTTAAGCAAAGAAGAATGTTTCATGAAACTTATTTAAAGAATATAAAGGGTTGCACAAAGAATCAATTGTCTCATATACCAGATGATCAAGTTGAGAAGATGTATAAGACAGCTAAGGAAGAAATAGATATAGAGGGACATAAAAAAGAAACAGTGGAGGTACTCGATAAAGAAAGCTCTAGCTCAGGATTGAAAAGATCTGCAAGTGTGTTAAATACTTTTTGTAGGAAAAAAATGAAACCAGATAAGTCTTAAGCATTTGACTTAATATCATAATGTTTGAAAAGAAAAAAATTAATATCAGATTTATGATGTCTTAATATATTTAAATTAGTTAATATCAGAGTTATGATGTTTATCAGATTTATGATATTTTATTTCAGTTATGACTGTTTAACCATTGTGAGATGCTCTATGACGTATACATATTTATATAGTCTTTAATATCAGAGTTAGTTGTTTTAATATATGATATTCTGTTAATATCAGAGTTAGACCTATGACGTATACATATTAATATTATCTTAATATCAAAGTTATGATATCTTAATATATATAAATTACTTAAATAATTTTACTTAAGTTATGATGTTTATCAGGGTTATGATGTGTTTTATTTCAGTTATGACTATTTAACCATTGTGAGATGCTGTATGACGTATACATATTTATATTGTCTTTAATATCATAGTTAGTTGTTTTAATATATGATATTCTGTTGATATCATAGTCAGGCCTATGACGTATACATATTAATATTATCTTAAATATCATAGTTTAGTTGTCTTAATATATATTGCCTTAATATCAGAGTAATTAAATGATGTTAAACATAATAATAATATATGATATTTTGTTGATATCAGAATTAGGCCTACAGATTTCAAATATCATAGTTTAGTTTAGCCCTACTGTTTAACCATTGTGAGATGTTTAACTTTAATATATACTTGAATTATAAATTTTAAACCATAAATTCGCACTACATAATACGAAATTGCATAAAACTTCTAGAACAACCAACAAACAAAGCAACAACCCAAACTACAAAAGATCATTAAAACAAAAAGATTTAAACAGCCAAACCCCCCATCTTCAAACTTCTTCATCTTCTCCATTTTCAAACTTCTCCATCTTGGTGATATGCTCCTTCTTTTTATTGACAATTGCACGCATATCAATCAAAATGCCAACAAGCGAATCCAACAATTTATGCTCCATGACCTGAATGTCATTCAGGGAGTCATAAATCTTATCCGCAGCTTCTTCTTCATCGAAATTAAGAAACAATACCTCAGTCATTGCCTCTGTACGCTTTTCAACCTTAGTAACCAACTCAGTTCTACGCTCGCCAAGCCACTGAATAATCCCTTCTTCATCTGTAACTTCTTGATTAAATAAACACTTGAACAAGTTATGTAGTTGATTAGTTCCAAAAACGTTTTTGAGTTCATTGATAATTGGAGTTTGAGACATTTTGAGGATGATTAGGGTTAGAGCAGAGATGGTATCTTATTGTAATTGAATAGACTTATTTATATTGTAACTGAATAGCCTTTTTATTGCAAATAAACCCTCCAACTTAAAAAATGCGTTAAACTTTCAATTAAAGTTTTCAAAAAATAAGAAAAGCAGCCTTTGTATCAGAGTAAGTTAATAATATCAGAGTAGTAATTAAGTAAGTTAATAATATCAGAGTAATAGTTTACGTCTCGAGGAATCTTTAATAACTATAAATATCTGAGAAATATCTCTGTTGAAACTTACTTAACAAACAAATACTCGAATATATATACGTCATAAGCAAACTGACTCTGATATTAAAGGAAATATTAATATGTGACGTCATAAAACATACAAAATATTAAATTTTATTTCGTTTGTATGCGCTTCTTCTTTTAGACTTTGTAAAAAAGTATGTGTTAGGAAAGACAAAAACTTAATAATTACATTTATTTGTTTATTATAGTTAGACTTTTATTTGATTCACTTTTACTTATACTTACAGCAAACACAACTTTTAATATATGATATTGCTCTTTAATATCATTATTATGATATTAAAGAGGAATATGATATATTAAAACAACTAACTCTGATATTAATACAATATCATATAATAAAAAATGTCAAAAAAATAAAAATAAATAAATAAATAAAAAAAGATATGTCAATATTCTAAAATATCATATATTATTTTATCTAAGTTTATTATAACAACTAACTATGATATTAATTTTTTCTTTAAAACAACATGATATTAAAAAAAGAAATTTTTTTGAAACACAAAGACTTAAATATTTGCAATAAAAATTTGTTTATAATATTTTGTCTTAATATCACAATGATTTTGCAATATTTATTTTAACAAATATGTCTAATTTACAAAAATTTTTTTTAATATTTACTATATAAATAATTTTGATGTACTCTGATATTATACTTAATATCTCAATAACTTAATATCATAAACAAAAGATATGAGAAAGAAGTAACTAAATATCTCTGACATATATGTCAGATATTTATTAACTTAGTTCTCTTATAGTCTTGAACATTACTTCCTCGACATTGATATTAATTATGTTAAATATAAAATTAATTAAATATGTTAATATCACCATAGATAAAAAATCAAAATCAAAATCAAAATTTTATATTTAAAAAATACATATCATATTAGATAAAAAAAAAATTAAATTAACAATATTCTTAATATAATTTATCAAGTATATTTTTCAACATGATTAACGTTATTTCAGTAAAAAAAAAATACATAGATGATGATTCCGCTATATAATTAATATTACAAAGTTATATATTACATGATTTCTTTTGAATAATATTATTTCTAAGAGCACAATGTATGGGGTGCTATTGGTGTGCCAAATGCATGCCATTCGTGTGCTAGCCATACCAGATCATCTTTTATCCATGAGCCAAACGTTTTTCAGCCAATGCAATTGTTCAAACCATTTTTTTTTATTTGGGGCCTGTTTGGCAGAGACTTTTTGGAGGAGCTATTAGCTTTTTGTTACAAAATAATCTCCTAAAAACTAAGTAGCTTTGTTTGGATGCATTAGCTACAAGCTTTTATTTCAAACAAATAGCTCCAAAATAAAAACCTGATTCATGAAACTTTTTAAATGTCTATAAGCTGTTAAAACTTTAAATTACTAATATACCCTCCAAACATTTATTTACAATTATAGATTTGTCCTTTTATGTCATTTTACATCTTATAAATACATTTAACAGCTATTTACCAAACACTTTTATTAAAAAAAAAGATACAGCTTGTAGCTCATGTTAACAGCTTTGCAGTTTACAGCTTACAGCTTACAGTTTACAGCTTACAACATACAGCTTACAGCTAGTTTTGCCAAACATACATTTTTGAGGGACTCAAAAACATTTCAGCGGTGTTTTATGAGGGAGGATGTTTTAGTTATTGGTATGTTATTGGGGAGTTGTACGATGTTGCGCAGAAGTGGCATACCAATAAAATGTTATTTGTATCTTCTCCAAGTTGTGATCTTATATGCATTGTACTGTCCTTCTCTTCCTTTGTGCTCAAATTTTATAGACGGACCAGTAAGAAGCTAACCAATATTGGTTGTCCTTCAAACGACTTGTTTGTTGTACAACCAATATTTTTCTTCAGAAATGCCTAATATGTTACTCATGCTCATTCTGATGAGCATGGCGAAACATAGGTAGTTAAAATAATTAAACTTTCATCACGCACCAACGCCATCTTCATCAAGTGTCCCCAACTTTTTGTATTGTAGTTGGGGCTTCTTCTACGTGACGGCTATCATCGATATCTTCATTCAGAAGAAAATCAATAATGATTTTTCTGAATTAGATCATGCAATTCCTTCACCGCATGTAGTTTTAGTACGTCTTGCGTGACTACTGTTAAGATACATACAATAGACAAAAAAGATAATTTCAAATGAAGTTATACAACTTTGAAATACCCCTTTTTCATCTATATAACTTTCGGTAAAATATCTAAGTTTCTTATCAAATAAAAAACCATAGCATATACTCCAGGATCATGAATAACAATTTTCCAAATACATAATTTTTCAGTAATTTTTATTTTTGATGAACTAACTTTGTGACGAAAGTTTAGAATCTGTATATGGTTGTAATGATAGGTTTTTATAACAAGAGTAAATTACTTTTTTGATGTGATTGATGGTTTGCATATCGAGGAAAAATAATAAATTAATCATTGAAAGAATCTAAACATGTAATTTATATTTATATATTTATATTTGTAAAAATTATAATAATATTAATAACAATTATAAATTGTAAATTGTATATTTATATTAAATGTAACAATTATAATAATATTAATAACAATTTAATATCTCCGTAAATTAATATGACACTATTTTTATTTAGTATTGTCTTAATATCACATTTTATTTTCTGTTGAAAGGATAGATGTATAAGACACTGACATACAATTTATAGTGATGAAAAAGAGCTTCCTCGAGACTCAAAATATCAATTTATGTCAAACTTTTACATTTAATTTTAATATAGTTTTTCATTAATATTGCTTTTTTTAGTCATCATTTATAGTAATCTTTCTTACAGCATAATTAAAATAACATCTTTTTTTATAATAGTAAATTTTGTTTAAAATAATATTAATATTGTATTAATATCAGAGTTTCTTGTTTATTAATATTAATATCAGATTTAATATCAAACTATTAAACAAGTAACTTAATACTCTGTTATTAAATCTGATATTAACAGTAACTATTGTTTAGAGATTATCATATACTGTATTAAGACAATTAAATCTAATATTAACACAATACCATATTTGCCTTAATATCAGATTTAATTCTCCTAAAATATGATATTCTCTAAAACATGGTTTAAACCAATTTGAGAATTAGTTTTTTAAAATGAATGTCTAATAGAAAATATTAACATTTTTCCAAATATAAGATTTTGTTTGTTTAATATATGATATTGTCTTAATATCAGAGTTAGTTATTTAATATATGATATTGTGTTAATATCAAAGTCTCTTAATATCAGAGTTAGTTATTTAATATAGATTTCCAAATATACAATGGTTTTCTTAATATCAGAGTTAGACATACGATGGTTTTCTAAATATTTAAAAACGTAAAATAAATAGTTAAGATGAAAATTAAAAATATATAAATAAAAAATATAAGGAAAAAACTAATATAGGCTTAAGTAAATATTTATAAGTAATATTAAAGTTTAAGAATGTAAATTGTATATTTACGTTAAATAACAATTATAACAAAATTAATTATATATTTATTTTTATTTTTTTTAAACTAGAATCAAATTTGACAATTAATTTTTTTAATCTTCGCGTCTACAGCAATATTTTTTCTCTGACATTTTTTTATGTCTCGATTTAATGATGTTTTGTCAAATATTATGTTTAATTTTAAAATTTTATTTTTAAATATTTTCACTATATAAATAATTTTGATGTACTGTGATATTAAATTTAATATCTCTGTAATTTTATTTAGTACCGTGTTATAATATTATTCTCTTAATATCACAGTAAATTAAATAATTTCAAAGATAGATGTATAAGACACCAACATACATGTCAGATATTAATTATAGTGTTGAAAAAGTACCTCCTCGAGAATCAAAAATATCACTTTATGTCAACAGCTTAACATTTAATTTTAATATAGTTTTTAATTAATATTCTTTTTTAAATTTATGTTTTTATAAGTATATTTTGTTTATATTTAATTTACTAGATAATTTTAATTGAGTTATATTGTTTTAACGTAAATATACAATTGATCAAGCCTAGTTTCAAAAAATTTAGTATATATCTTTTTAATTTCATTGTAATAATATTTTGAATATATATACTATATTAATAAACAAAATGATGATCAATTACAAAAAATATTCACGTCTATTCAGAGATAATTTCTCTGACATTTTTGGTAGCTAGATGTAGTGATGATTTGACAAATCACAAGATATTCGACCAAAAGATATTGATATATTATTTTTACATTTCGTTTACATTATTTCAAAAAAAATATTAATATATTATTTTGCCTCGAGCTACAAACCATCAATCACATCAAAAAAGTAACTTTCACTTGTTATAAAAACCTAACATTACAACCATATCTATCCTACACTTCAATAACAAAGTTAGTTCACCAAAAAAAAAAACAAAAAAAAAAAACAAAAAAAAAACAAAAATTGTTCTTACTGAAAATTATGTATTTGAATTTACTATTTTTTTTCCAATTGGTTATTCATGATCCTGGAGGATATACTATGGTTTTTTATTTGATAAGAAACTTAGATATTTTACCGAAATATAAAAAGCGTCCAAGGCTACAATGTGAAGATGGCCTTGGTGAAATGAACATTGCAACCAACGACATTGTCAAAGAAACATGCTGACATCGCAAGCAATGATAACTTTGGACACTTGATGAAGATGGGCTTGGTGCATGACGAAATTTTAAACATTTTGTCCCACAACGTTGCGATCGTTTGAATCCATTATATAGACGGAAAAAGAGATGATTTTAACTTTGTAATATTAATGAAATGGTGTAACCATCGACTATGTATTTTTTTTATTTTATTTTATTTTTTTATTTTTTATTTTTTTTTATCTAGTGTGATATTTAATAAAATAATACGTAGTAACAAGAACATCATGTAAATATTCTGATATCACATATTGAATAAAATTTACTAGAATTAACTTTTTATTATATAGTCGTAATAATAAATTACGTGCCTCAAGTTGTTTCTTTTATCAATCATTACATGCAGACTAAACAATTTGCTTATATTAATTT
>BPTQ01000007.1:195714546-195781645 GCA_019973895.1 Chrysanthemum seticuspe
TAAGACTATAATTTAGACCATTATAGAATATATATCAATAACACTATAATTTAGACCATTATAGTATATTTCCCAAGAATAACACTATAATTAGAAAAAACAATAAGAGTATGTGAAGATTTGTATGTTAAAGTTTGTGTTTTAATAATACCGAACAACAGGGAGAGTAAGGGAACTTCTATACGTTTACATGCAATTTTTTGTTACACTTCTCCTACTACACCGAGCTTTTTTACGATAATATCTGCAATAGTTAAACAAACTCGTACGTTCCCATCTCTTCGTTGCATACTCCCTTCTGATGTGCTAAACGTTACTATAATGCGAACTTGCTTTTAGGCAATAAATTTTCAAAAACTACCTACTTCTGTCGTTTCTACTTTTATAAAAAGACTATAAAACACCCACACACAAGCTCTTTATGTCTTGTTGTAGTTATTGTTATAAACCGAGTTCAAGCAGACGATCTGATCCTTCTAAACCGAGCGTAACTGCTTATACGGCCAATAGCGTAACTAAAATACTAAATACATAAAACATAACAATTATAACAAATTAATCATAATTGTCGTCATCATTGTAAAACAACGTCATCCTCATTACAAAAAAAAAAAAAAAAAACCTCATTGTGAACAAAAAATTCTATCAATAAGACTATAAATTTTGACCTTATAATAAAATTATTTTGTAAAACAAGTTCAAATAAAATAAAACACTACAAAATTACTAAAATTATACTATCAATAACACTATAATTTCCACACATATAGTAAGTTAATATAAAGAACACTATCCATTCTTTTATCAAAAACTTATTATCAATAAAACTATAATTTTGACAATTATAATAACTTACTATCAAATAACACTATAAAATAGATTTATAAAATATTTTCATCTTTGCTGTCTTCATCCATCAAAAACTTTTAAATAACGGATTTTCGTTCAAGCGTAATATCATTGCAAATCGTGTAGTCTTCCCTCATACGTTGCTTCTCTACCCTTGCATGCTCAAACAAATTGATAACGTCTATAATAGCATTTTTTCGAGCCACATCATCCTCTTCACATTGTTTTTTAACGTACATTTGCATATCTTCAAGGGAATGAGAGGGACAACAAGCCATAATAATTTTGTGTTTGAAATTGTATGTTTAGAAGTGTATGAGAATAACAAAAAAGATTAATATCACAATAAGAACCCTTTATATGATATTACCAGATTTAATATCACAATAACTATATATAAGATATTACCAGATTTAATATCAGAATAAGTATCATATAAAGGTTATTGATATCAGAATAACTATCCATATATAAAACGGTTTTAAAACGCATAATAAGAAAAAAAAAAGCTTAATATCAGAATAAATATCAACATATTAATGTTATTAATATGTTGATATCAGAATAATTATCATTATATGATATTACCAGATTTAATATCACAATAACTATCATTATATGATATTACCAGATTTAATATCAGAATAAGTATCATATAAAGGTTATTGATATCAGAATAACGATACAAAACGGTTTTAAAACGCATAATAAGAAAAAAAAAAGCTTAATATCACAATAACTATCATATTAATATTATTAATATCAGAATAACTATACACATATCAGAAATAAATAAATTAATATCAGAATAACTATCCTCATATCAGCATAACAAACTTAATATCAGAATACCTATCCTAATATCAGAATAACAAACTTAATATCAGAATAACTATAATACTAACGATAGAAACATCAAAGTGTAAATGTACTAATACTCAGAATAACAATAGCAATATCAGAATAACTATCCTCATATCAGCATAACAAACTTAATATCAGAATACCTATCCTAATATCAGAATAACAAACTTAATATCAGAATAACTATAATACTAACGATAGAAACATCAAAGTGTAAATGTACTAATACTCAGAATAACAATAGCAATATCAGAATAACTATCCTCAAAATCATTATAAAAACCTTAATATCAGAATAACTATCATAAAAATACCTTCAACAGCGTTTTTTAATGAAAAATGTACCGATAGATCAGGACCGATACGAGAATACTGATCAGGTAATTCCATTGTATAAAAAAATTAAATAAAAAAAGATGAGAAAAATAAGGAAATAGAATATTCTAATAAAAATAAAAATATACGGAAAGAAAAAAGGGATGAATTTGGTCAAATCTCAACCGCTAAATGAAAAAAAATCAACGGATGAGGTACATCCGCACATCCGCACTAAAAAAACATATCCGCACGTGATCCTCACTCTATATATATATATATATATATATATTAGGATCAAATAAGAAGATTACTTAAAATAAGAAGGAATAAAAAGAATTATAACCGCAAATCCGAGATGCACCGACCTAAATTAGATTCATCTCTATAATCTTAGATGCATTATAACGCATCATAGTGTGTTTTCTAGCTTTTAATCAGATGCATATACGTATATTAGATGCATTTCATGATTTCTCTTGTTTTTTGTTCCTCTACACGTGCCAAAATCATGAAAATCAATTTGCACCATCTATGCATCAAATTAACTTTCGAAACTCAAGATGTTGCATCTATATGAATAGAAATGAATCTAATGCAAGTTGTTGCGTCTCAAATGCGTGGTTTTGGTCACTTCTCACCACTTCTTATTTTAATTTACTTCTTACTGGATCCGTACTATATATATATATATATATATATATATATATATATATATATATATATATATATATATATATATATATATATATATATATATATATATATATATATAGGGAATGGATCGGGTGAATATCAGCCGCACGATCAAGCGTCCATCTGATCTACGTTAAAAAAAACGCGGTGGCATTTTCGTAATTAATCTATATTATTATAATATCAGCGTAGATCTGACTAACAAACATACAAAACACATAAACTAAAAAAATCAAAAAAAAATTATCTAAAAACAATGATTTCATCAAGTTTAAGATTTGCAGAATTAAACGAAGGTAATTTTCTTAAGATCGAAGTTAAGAATTTTTTTATGATAGTTAGTCTGATATTAAGAATGTCTGATGATAGGTAATCTGATATTAAGAATATTGCTAATCTGATATAATTCTAACTGAAGATAGCTATTCTGATATTAACATAATTAATTTTTTCTTAAGATACTTATTCTGATATTAATTGTAACTGAAGCTTTCTAATATGATATTAAGATATTTCCATTCTTATTAACATTTTTATTAACTGAATATAGCTAATCTAACATTAACAACAAAAACAATGTCTTAAAATTTTTATTCTGATATTAATTGTAACTTAAGATTGCTAATATGATATTAAGATATTTTCGTTTTCGTTAACATTTTTATTTTTATACTAATGGTATCTGAACCTGAAGTAAATAAGGTTCCGGTATAATTATACCGATAAAAAATTTCTTAACATTTTTATTCTGATATTAATTGTAAACTGAAGATTGCTTATATGATATTAATATATTTACATTTTCATTATCATTTTTATTCTGATATTAATGGTGTCTGATGAGAGCTAATCTGATATTAACGAATTCCCTTTTTCTTATCATGGTCATTCTGATAATAACTATAACAAAATTCTGTTTTCCTGAATGTAGTTATTCTGATATTCATTGTAAACTGAAGATTACTTATATGATATTAAGATCTTTAGATTTTCGTTATCATTTTTATTCTGGTATTAATGGTGTATAATGATACCTATTCTGATATTAACGAACTTTCGATTTTCTTATCATTGTTATTCTGATAATAATTATAAAGTGAAGAACGGCATCTGATAATAATTGTAGTTAATCTGTTATCAAGAAATTTCTTTGATGTTTATAAATTGTCTCTGAAAATTATTATAATAGGTAATCTGAAATCAAGAATTTTTCTTAACTATCAGCTTCATATTACTTACTTAATATCCTAATAAATTTGATAAAATAGTTAATTCAGATGATAGTTATTATTATAGATAATCTGATAATTAATTCAAAATCCTTAGCAGTAGTAACTTAGTACTAGTAGCTAATAGCTAATCTGATATTAAATATTCTTAACTATCGGTTTGTTATATTCAACAGAAGGAGAAGAAAGATTAGCAGATGAAGAAGAAAGTTCAGCAGTGGATGATTTTTTGTCAGATTATAAGGAACAAATGCGAAAATGCTTGAGTCAAGTAAAACAAGAAATTCACTTTAATATTTCATTTTATACAGGAAAACGTTTTCTCTCTCCTCTCTGTGGGCGATTTTGGCGATTTCGTCTCCTTCAAGCAACTATTCAATCCTGGTAATTTAGGGTTCTTAGTTGTGGTTCTTTTTCTGTTATTCCTCCTGATTTTTTTCATCCTTTTGTTTTATTGCTATGCCACTTGATCCTCCTGAACCTCCGGATAAAATCCTTGAAGAGTTTTGTGCTCTTACTGGGATGGCGACGGATGGTCTTCAGCATAAACCTTGTGGTTCGTCTGAGGGTGATGTCCCTAGATCTAGAGGAAGACCTAAAGGTGTGAAGAATCGTCCTAAGATTATTAAAGTGAAGTCTCCAGGTTCTGCTTCTGCTGGGTCAGGAGCTATTCTTAAGAGGCTTAGGCATTCGAAGTGAGTCTTCTCTGTTGGTTGGTGGTGGTAAGCGTTCTAAGTCTAATAGTATTCCTATTGATGGTGCTCTTTCTAAAGTTTTAGATAGGATTGCTGTTGGTAGAGATATTTCTAGGCAGATGGTTTTTAGGGAGGGGTGTAGTGATAGCAATTCTAATGGTGGTATGAATTCTATGGTTAATAGTGATTGTTTGGTGGCTAAGAATGATGGTTCTTTTATTAATACCATTTTAGATGTTCATAAGTCTGAGGGGTTGATTAATGATTGTGGAATGGAATCTAAGAAAGGTATTGATGATACTAGTTTTGATTGCAATGGTATTAGTTAGATTAATGGGGCTGGAGTAGAGCATATGGAGGTTGAAAACAATATGTCTGCTAACAAGGTTGTGGAGGGGTGTGATAGAAGTGATTCTGAATTTGTGTTTGGAAATGGTCATAGTTCTAATGGTGTTCTTAAGAAACCCCCTGTTGGTTTGTCTAGTGTGCAGTTTGGTCCTAGCATGTTTTTCAAATCTAATGTTTGGTCTGCTTGTAAGCCTGGTTTCAAATTAGATGGTTCTATTAACATTGAATCCTTTGCTGAGAAGATGAAGAAAGGTGTTGAAGATAGAGAACTCCATATGAATTTCTCTCCCCAATGTGTATCTAAAACTTGTGATGGTGCCAAGAGGATTTCTATATCTATTGAAGATATCAATAAGGGAAGTGATGCTTGTTCTCTTCAGCTTTACGGTTATTTTGTCGGGACCTCTATGGACTACAGGGTTATGAATGCTAATTTAAGTAAAATGTGGAGGGTTCATGGGATTTCTGACATTACTAAAACTAATGCTAGTTTATTCTATTTTAAGTTTAAGAGTGAGGAAGGGATGAAAGCAGTTTTAGAAAGTGGGCCTTGGATTGTGAATAATATACCGTTGGTGTTGAATGTTTGGGAACCAGGGATTTGGCCTGAGAAGGTGGAGCCATCTACTATTCCTATTTGGGTTTGTGTGTATGGTATCCCCTTGGAATTGTGTAATGGGAATGTTATGGGTATGATCTTTAGTGGAATTGGTAAACCTATGCTAATGGACAGAATGACTAAAGAGAGATGCTTAAAGAAGTCTGGTAAGTTAGATTTTCCTAGAGTTTTGGTGGAAGTTTCTGTTGATGATATTCTTCCCCATTCTTTAGAAATTGAATATCCTCAAATTGGTAATAGGCCGGCTAAGGTTGGTAAACTGGAAGTTAAATACCAATGGCAACCTCCTCAATGTACACATTGTAATACCTTTGGTCATTCTACTTTGGCTTGCAAAATTAGGCCAAGGTCTGATGCTGAGATTGAGGTTATGAATAAAAAGGTTGCTGCAGAGTCTATTAGTACTAGAAATGAGAAGAATAATACAGAGGTGGGAGGTGATGATGGTTTTGTAACTGTTGGGAATAAGAATAAGGTTGTGGATTATGGTTTCTCTCGTCTTGGTAATGTTCCTTTGAATGATATTCATGGTAAAAATGTTCAGAGTAAGGGTGGTTTTTTGAATAATAGGCATGTCTCTGGGAATGTTAGACAAAGTGGTGGTAGGTCTGGTCCTAATTTGCAGAATAAAAATAGTAATGTCAAGCAGCAGGGAAATTCTTATGCTAAAGGTACTAATGGGTATTCAGGTGGTTGGAAACATGTTAATAAGGGGGTAAAGTTGTTGATGGTTATGTTCAGAAGAATGCTGGTGAGGCTGGAAAGGTTAATAGTGACTTGGTTCATAAACCTCCTTTGGCTTCTAGATATAATGAAGGGTTTAAGCCTAAAGTTTTAGTGAGGGGGTCTGGTTCTAATGACAGTTCTGGTAAGGCCAAAGGTGAAAATATTCCTTTGCAAAACTCTTTTCAAGCTTTGGATGATCATATTATGCCTGATAAGGATGAGGAGTTCCTCAATAATGTTGATGAGGAATTTAATAATGTTGTTTGGCCTAAATTGAAATCAGAAGTTGATGAAGTTATGAAGTCTGGTATTTATCCATCCTTGGATGTCAAATCTAATTGGTCTCTTTCCCAACTTGATTACTTTTATAAGAATTGTTCTAAGTTTGGTATGGAGCCTTATGCTGATGAGGAGGAAGTGGAATCTGATAATGGTAGTATGGCGGACTTGATGAAACCTGAGAATGCGTAAGATTTTGGTCTTGTAACTGAGAATGATAGGACAAACCTTAAAAATTGTATTAATGAATCTTAAAGCTTTTGCTTGGAATGTGAGGGGCTTGAATAATAGTACTAGTCAAGTTCAGTTTAGTAATCTTATTAGAAATGGTGTTTTAGTTTTTGTGGGATTTTGGAAACTAGAGTTAAGAAAAAGAAATTAAATAGGATATGCTCTAAAGTTTTTAGTAACTGGGCCTGGACTTCTAATGCTGCTGATTGTGATGGTGGTACTGGAATTGTCATTGGTTGGGATCCTAATTCTGTTAGGATTATGGTTCATAGTCAGTCCTCTCAATTGATGAATGTTTTTGTAGAGGCTATCAACGGTCAACATAAATTCTTTTGTTCTTTCATCTATGCTCATGTGCAGATGTGACACACGGTAAATTTTCACTAAAATTTAACTGATAATTAGTAATTTATTATTACTAAGCATAAGTCATTAAGCATGCATAAGCTTAGCCTGATCATTTGAGTAGATAACTCGCACACTGTAGACCATGGCATCACTTTTGCATTCATATCATTTTATGAATATTTCATTTTGTCTTATGATTTAAATTGTAAGACGAGAAGTTATCTCGTTTTCCCCAGTGACCGACACTGCGCGCGTACCGACACTATGATAAGGGTTTGATAAAACAAATGACAAATGCCCGTGATATGGAATATTACAAAGATAAAAATATTTCAGACACGTAACAATAAAATACTACGTTATAAAAAGTTATCAAACAATGATACCTCGATCACAATTTAATATCGCGAGACACAAAGTATATAACACACTTACACTTAAATATGAACTTTTATAAGACTCAAATACAATAAATACCTAAGTGTAATGTATATACATACATCTTCACAATTTGTACTATAAATAAAATACATATGTACACACACATTAATACTTCCATTTTAAATAAAAGCCTTTTTTTTAAGTGAGATAAACATCTCTTTGTCCCTCTACCCACACACGTTTATACTTAATAAAATTGAGATGATATCTCTTTTGTCTTTCTCTTCCCACACACGACAAACATAAACCAGGAAAAGGAAGATATCAAATCCATCTTCAACCTCTCTCTACCCCTAAACCCACGCCTCTTATAGGCCGAATCTCCCAAAATGGTAAACCAACATACCTCTTTTTATTATTCCTCATCTTTCCTCACCAAAACCATGAAAGGTTTGCTTCTCAAATCTCTCCTAGATGCGCCTGCAACTACTCGTACGAATCCAAGGAGAATCAAGGCAAAAATCACTCAAGAGAATCATATCTTCACTTGTGTCTACCTTGAACTAAAGTCCAAAACATTTTAAGGGTTGGAAGTTAGCCAAATTCGGCTTCAAACCAAGACCCAAGGAGAGAAAGGCAGCCAAGCATCTTCCCAAAATACTTCTTTATCTCTAGTAGAGATGCAACGCCCCAAACTCAGTTTCATTATCAATTTTACCAAAAACTAGGGTTTGTGAAAGTTAGGGTTTTCTAAAATTGATTTGGGGGTTTTGCAATTGAGGTATTTTGGAGCTAATTCAAGTCTTGTTTGGTCCGAATCCAAGAAACAACCTTTCGTTCATCACCCATCATTTTCGAATTGAGGTTATAATCTTTCTTGATGTAATGTTTTATGTTCTTTATATGATATTATGTTGGAAAGATTTTTATCAATAAGATTGTTATATGTTTTGGTCATGGCGAATATTTACTTGTTCTTGGTTACCATGTCAAGTCTCGAATGTGATCACTCATTTGGTTTGTGTGTTTGATTTTCCTTCTTTTTGTCGAGTTGTATAACCAAGAACTAGGGAAGTTAAGTTTTATAAAATTTGGATAATATAACTATGAAATTAGTGTTCTTGATAATGAAATCTTTATGTTGATAAACAACCTAAGTTGCCTTAGTTTCAAGATGTCACTTACCAATTTCTGTCCGTTTGGTTTTTCTGTCGAGAGACATGAGGCAAGAAAAATGAGATAAGTCAAGTTTTATAAACATTAGTATTAAGTCTAGAGTAATGATGTTGGATTTTGTTAACTTATGTAGTCATGAGATTAAACTTGGTAATGATATGTTGAGACATTGTCTAATCCGACTAGGAACCCATTTCAATGCTCGTAACCCTTTCGAGTCAACCTCGGTATTACTCTTTGTGTCGACAAGAGTCTTAGGCCAAAGAAACTTACACAAAGTTATGACCTTGTGATAGCTTGGGAAAACTAATTTTTCGTTAAAATGAGTAACCGGTGTCTTGGACTTCGACCATGAGTTTTGTGTTAAAATCGTTATGTCCTTCGAATATAAGAAACCCAAGTCAAGTGTGCTCTCTTGCTAAAACACATTATGAGTAACCATTTTGTCAAAGTTCCGTAGTAGTATAATAGATCGTCGGATGAGATCGAGTTGAGTAGTACTCGACTAGCACAAGATTTCACCACACTCTTACCCAAACTTCCAATAACTTGTTGACCTTGAGCACTACTCGAGAGGTATGGATCACACGGAATAGGCATGCCCGGCTTGAGTTGTGTCTTGAGTTAAGACTAGTTATGTTAAACTCCACTTTGATGAAATCTTGTTATGTAATGTGTTAAAACAAAAATCTGCACCTCTACTCTTTGTTTGGCTTTGGGCCGCAGCCCAACTTAACCTCCAAATGCTTACTAGACCAACTATGGGCCTCAGCCCACACTCATATTAAAACTATAGTTATTTTGGTTTTTGGGCTTAAGCCCAGTCGTGTAACCACTTCGGCCAGACGCGGCCCAACCGTGTCGGGTCCATACTCAAACGGCAGCCAAATGAATCGACAAATCAAGACTCAAAATGTTAACCCGGAAGTCTAAACATAAGCTTAACCCGTTCTCGTCTATTCTTTTCCTTCATCTCGTTGCATATCGTCATAATGTCAAGTCTATAAAAGTCTTAAAGCAACTAAACAAGTGTAAAGATTTTTATATAAGAAACTAGTGCTTAAGGACATGCTACACTTAATAATGTCTACAACAATGTTTAACGACTTAGTAAACAAATATATGTCAAGAAAATCTCACGTAAAGGACTATATATTAAGAACAAGTTTGATAAACAACTAAAGGCCACTATGTCACTTTATCACTTATTAAAATTTGAAAGTCTTCAACTTTAACTCATATATTTTCTAAATACAATTAGAGAATAAATCGATTATACGTAATCTTGACAATACAAATTTTGTGTCAACTTAAATAAGTATATACAAATTTATATACTTACTAGTGGAATATTATAATTATTTTTCATATCTAACTTTGGATACTAAAAATCATATTATAGTGTCTACATGAAAAGTATATATATTTCATATACTTACTAGTAAAATCATTCTTATAACTTTTACAAACTAAAGTTTAGTTTTAATACAATTAAACTATTTGAGTAAGCAATACTTAAAACAATGAACTAAAACATTGCCCTCCTTATCTAGGTCGCGTGTCGGTGCCGCTCCACAACGTTCACTAGATCCCACATTTGGATTGCACTTTTGCTAAGGTGAGTTTTCATAGCCCCTCTTTTACTTGATAAACTGTTTTATACATTTTGGGGTGAGAAATATGCAAAACCTTTTTATGGACCTAAACTATTACATGATTACTATTACGTGGTTTAGCCTAAGCCCTTATGTCCCTAAAGAATGCCCTTTTTTATGAACCGTCAATTCCCCATTGGGAAACGCGAATGTTATAAATAGATCTATTGAGGGTGACTCCTCCGTTCGGTTGGCCATGCTTAGGCCAAGGTGAAACGTATACCATGTCGGAATCAAGTGTTGAGGGACAAAACACTTGCTATGGGCCCCTACATTGTATGACATCTTTTAGCATACAGAAACTGTCATAGTATCGGTTGCATGAACTTAGAGCTAACGTAATAGACATTCATCCATATATCATTATATTCGTTGTAATGATTATATGACTTTGCTTATGGTCCAAACTTACTATTTTAACTTAAACCTATGAACTCACCAGCTTTTAGCTGACCTTTTTAGCATATTTTCTCAGGTGTTTAGTTGTGATCATGGATACAAGGCAAGAGGCGGATAAATGGTCGTAGTAATTTCTAAAGAAGTGTTTTTACACAAAAACGATGTTTTTACTTTGGGACCACTAAAAATTATGGGATGTGCCCATTTATCTAAACAATGTTGTAAGATAATGTTTTTAAAATATTTTATGAAATTAACGGAGTATGTATTCCGTTCTTTATTACTTGTGTTACGATTCACCAATTTCGTAACGCTCCCAAATAACACGTATGCTTCCGCTAAACCAAATTTGGGGGTGTTACAGATTGGCATCAGAGCCTAAGTTATAGAGAACTAGGTACATATAAACCCTAAACTATAACTACTTTTCACAAAAACATCATACTACGACCGCCAATTGCCGCTTGCCTTACTTGCCATTTACTTAGAGTTTATTTAAGTAGGGTTACATGTTTTATTTCCTATTTACTTATGCACTATTTCATATTCATCATGAGCATATTTTTCCACATACTTACACATATGCACCGTCTTGTTACAGACCATGCCTTCACCAGCCTTCCCTCACGATGTTCAGGAGGACATCCTACTTACTCACTCACCTACCGTCCGTCAGCTTGCACACTTAGCCACTGATCCGTATATTCAGGCCACACTAGCAGCTCAGCCAGTTATTGCACCTACTCCATCTATACCGACCCTTACCACCACTCCATCAACTTTGTTGACGCGCAGGCGAAAACCCCGCATGATTGTGAGGGTACCTGGATATCGAGAGCGGTATTCATTTGTGCCTGCACTAGCTTCTCATATGACCCGCGCTGCTTACATGGGTCCTTCTACTACTTCAGAGTCACTGACACCATCATCCACTGAGTCACCACCTCATCAGAGACTCAGGAGATCTACTGATTCCTACTCAGAGGAAGACCCGGAAGAAGATCCGGAAGAGGATCCTGAGGAGGAACTACCGGAGCCTATGCCGATTGAGAGCGTTCCCGGATACGTTAGCACAACAGCAGATATGAGTACACAGGGTCTGGAGATTGTCCATAGTATTCAGGAGCTAGGACAGAGCTCCAGGATGGCTCAGAGATTGAGCGAGGACATGGACATTGATGCACCAGTTGGATTAGGACAGAGGGTTGCTTTCCTCCACAGTCAGGAGGAGAGTAGTGAGGTTGCTTGGAGGGATATTGATTGCTTGATTTGTTCTGTACCACATATCGCGAGTCCGAACTACAGTCCATCATTACCCTCATTCATACCATCTGCAACAGACATGGAGTGCCTTGCTCGCGCCACTAGACAGCTTGAGACCATTGAGGAAGTTGCACCGGTTGAGGCACAATCAGTGCCAGATCTATCAGGATCTCCAGATGGTGAGATGACCCTCACTGAGAGGATGTTTATTTAGTTGGACTCTCATGAGACTTTGCTAGGAGTCCATACTGATTAGCTAGAGAGAGTCGATCCAACACGCTTGCAAGCTTGCTAGCAGCGTGTTGAGGGCTTAGACCGAGTCACTGATGTGTTGTTTGAGAGCATGAAGCTCAAGAGACACGAAAGGATTCGACTGGGTTTCAGGGTTGAGGCTCAGGTCGAGGACGTCAGAGAGTTGGACAGCAGAGCACGAGCCTTGGGCAGAGGTCAAGCCCAGATGCACGGACGACTAGAGGAGTTAGAGCGCGTCCAGTGGGTTGCGAGAGATACTGCCAGAGAAGGATGGCAGAGGACCACAGATTTAGAGTCCATGTTAGCATCTCAGATGAGACGCATTGCGAGCTTGGAGGCTACCCAGCGAGAGTTGGTGGCTAGCCTTGAGCGACTACGTACCGAGCGTGGACATCTTTAGATAGGACTTCGTGATGTATCACACTAAACTGGATTTATAACAGTTAATGTTAGCTATTACTCTTGTATTTCCGTTATATTTCCGTTGTATTCCGGTTGTATTCCATCTAGTATCTCATCATGCACTTTAGAAATCTTGTAACCGAAATTCTATCTATGTCAAACTTATTTTCCGATCCAATTGTCTTTTCTTTTATAGATTGCTCATATGATCTATCTGCGACAACCACACTGTTACTTGGCACTTACCTTGTTTAAAGGGTTATATATCTTATCACCTTTCTTACTGCAGAAATGCCGCCGAAACGAAGATCAAAACGTACCAATCCTGGTGGAGCTTCCAATGCCCCTATTCCAGCGAGAGTTACTCGCAACCAAGCTGCAAACGCTGCTATTCCAAACAGAGTCACACGCGATCAGACTGCTGAAGCCACTACTCCTGTTAGGACTACTCCAATCCAACCTACCATGAATCAAGCTATGATAGACCAACTAGTCAATGATCGAGTGAACGCCGCTTTAGCTGCAGTAAACCACTCGTCTACCAATGCTGGAACTTCGAGACCACCCACCCACTGCCGAACTTGTACTTACCAAGACTTTCGTAAGACCATGACTGGAGGCTTTAGTGGAACCGAAGGAGCTGTCGGTCTGACTAGATGGATCGAGAAGCTCGAGACTGTGTTCCGAATCTGCAATTGTGAAGAAGAATCTAAGGTTAAGTACGCATCATTCACTTTCACAGATGCTGCCTTGACCTAGTGGAACAATTTTCTGAAATCTGCTAGTATAGATGTTGCCTATGCCATGCCATGGGAGAGCTTCAAGGAGATGGTACTTCGAAAGTACTGTCCTCATAATGAGATCAAGAAGCTAGAGCATGAGTTTTGGAACCTCAAAGTTCAAGGCACCAATATGGCTGCTTATAATCAACGATTTCAAGAACTAGCCTTGTTGTGCCCTGAGATGGTTCCAACTGAGACTCGATTGTTGGAGAGATACATCGAGGGACTGCCCCAACCTATCAAGGGCAATGTCACCACTTCTAAGGCTATTGATCTTCACGAAACCATCGAAGTAGCCAACAAACTCATGGACCAAGTGATTGAGGATTCCATGGACAAAGTGGTTGACAATAAGAGGAAATGGGATGACCACTCCCGAAGCTACAGCAACAATGGGCACCGTGGCAACAACAGTGGGTACAACAGCAACAATCAAAACAAAAGGCAAAATGTTGCTAGAGCATATGCCGCTGGGATTGAAGAAAGAAAACCGTACGCAGGGACTTCACCACTGTGTAACCGATGCACCCTGCATCACGAAGGACAGTGTACAGTCAAGTGCCATAATTGTCAGAAAATCGAACACTTGACCAGAAACTGCAGGTCCAATTCATTGGCGATGGTTCAAACAGCCCCAGCTCAAGACCTAAAAGCTGCTATAACTTTCTTTGGTTGTGGTGAGAAAGGGCATTATAAGAATGAATGCCGAAAGACCAGGAACCAAGGCAATGGAGGAAATCAAGGAAACCGAGGAAATCCAGAAAGCCATGGGAATGGTAGGATTCATGGAAATGTTGGACAGCCGAGTAATCAGGGAAATGGCGAAGGAGCTCGTGGAAGAGTCTATGCCGTGACCAAAGTGGAAGCTCAGGAAGACCCGAATGTCGTGACGGGTACGTTCCTTATAAATAACCGTTATGCATCCATATTGTTTGATACGGGAGCCGATAGGATTTTTGTTTCTAATGCATTTAGTCTACTACTCGATATTGCCCCAACTGCATTAGGAAATGCATACAACGTGGAATTAGCTAACGGTAACGTAGAAAGGGTAGATACCATCATAAGAGGTTGCACCCTGAATCTGTTAAACCACCCATTCAATATCGACTTGATACCAGTAGCATTGGATAGTTTCGATGTCATCGTCAGAATGGATTGGTTAGCAAAATATCATGCTGCCATCATTTGTGACGAGAAGCTCGTTCGAGTACCATATGGAGATGAAATCCTAACTATAGAAGGAGACCGGAGTGACAGAAGAAGCGTTTCAAGACTGCATGTCATTTCTTGTACCAAGGTGTTGAGGTGTATCGAGGAAGGATGTCACATCTTCCTAGCACAAGTCACCGGAAAGGACGAAAAAGAAAAAGAAGAAAAACGTCTGGAAGACGTACCAATAGTGAGAGAATTTCCTGAAGTCTTTCCTGAAGACTTTCCAGGACTCCCGCCAACCCGACAGGTTGAGTTTCAGATCGATTTAGTGCCTGGTGCCGCACCAGTGGCAAGAGCACCTTATCGATTAGCTCCAACGGAACTCCAGGAGTTATCAAACCAGTTGTCAAAACTTGCAGAAAAAGGGTTCATTAGACCGAGCTCATCACCCATGGGAGCACCAGTCCTATTCGTCAAGAAGAAAGACGGAACTTTTAGGATGTGCATTGACTATCGTGAGTTGAATAAACTAACCATTAAGAACCGTTACCCACTCCCGAGAATCGATGACTTATTCGATCAACTTCAAGGTTCAAGTGTTTATTCAAAAATCGATTTAAGGTCCGGATATCATCAACTAAGAGTTCGGGAAGAAGACATTCCCAAAACTGCCTTCAGAACTCGTTACGGACATTATGAGTTCCAAGTCATGCCTTTTGGGTTAACCAACGCACCAGCTGTGTTCATGGACCTCATGAACCGAGTGTGTAAACCCTACCTAGATAAGTTTGTGATCGTATTCATTGACGATATCCAAATTTATTCCAAGAGTGTGCAAGAACACAAGGAGCATCTTAGATTGATCTTGGAATTGTTGAAGAAGGAAGAATTGTATGCAAAGTTCTCGAAGTGTGAGTTTTGGATATCGACTATACAATTCCTAGGTCATGTAATAGACAGTCAGGGTATTCATGTAGATCCCGCTAAGATCGAGTCAATAAAGGATTGGGCGACACCCACAACTCCTACTGAGATACGCCAATTCTTAGGACTCGCTGGATACTACAGAAGATTCATTGAAGGTTTCTCAAAGATTGCCAAATCTTTAACCAAGCTAACCCAGAAAAACACCAAGTTCGACTGGGGAGAAAAAGAAGAAGAAGCTTTTCAACTCCTTAAAGAAAAGTTGTGTAGTGCACCCATTCTGGCCTTACCTGAAGGTAGTGAAGACTTTGTTGTTTATTGCGACGCTTCACATAAGGGGCTAGGAGCGGTGTTAATGCAAAGAGAGAAGGTGATAGCATACGCCTCTCGCCAGTTGAAGACTCATGAGAAAAACTACACGACGCACGACCTGGAGTTAGCATCAGTTGTGTTCGCACTCAGAATTTGGAGACATTATTTATATGGCACGAAGTGTGTCGTATACACCGATCACAAAAGCCTACAACACATTTTAGATCAGAAAGAACTAAACATGAGACAACGCCGATGGTTGGAATTACTCAATGATTACGACTGCGAGATTCGTTACCATCCAGGTCAAGCGAATGTAGTTGCTGATGCTCTCAGTAGGAAAGAACGACCAAAACTTCTTAGAGTCAGATCCTTGGGTATGACAATTATTTCACCTCTTCCATCCAAGATTCTTGAGGCTCAATTGGAAGCACTCAAGGAAGAAAATCGTTCGAATGAGAACCTTTACGGAATGCCAGAAAGCGAAAATGGATTCATAAAAAGGTCGGATGGAATTTTGTGTTTCAAAGAGCGAAGTTGGATACCACTCTACGGAGGAATTCGCGACATTATTATGCACGAATCCCACAAGTCTAAATACTCCATCCACCCAGGATCCGACAAAATGTATCTCGATCTGAAGAAATTGTACTGGTGGCCAAACATGAAAGCCGACATTGCAACATATGTCAGCCGATGTTTAACCTGTTCAAAAGTCAAGGCCGAACATCAGAGACCCTCAGGTCTACTAGTACAACCCGAAATTCCCGAATGGAAATGGGAATGTATAACAATGGACTTTATCACTAAGCTACCTAAAACCTCTAAAGGCTACGACACTATTTGGGTAATAGTTGACCGTCTCACCAAGTCAACACATTTTCTACCGATGAAAGAAAGTGACGGAATGGACAAACTTGCACAACTATACCTGAAGGAAATCATCGCACGTCATGGCATACCAATCTCCATCATCTCAGACAGAGATAGCCGTTTCACCTCGAATTTCTGGAAATCGCTTCAAGATGCTTTAGGATCTAACCTCAACATGAGCACCGCTTACCATCCTCAGACCGATGGGCAAAGCGAGAGAACCATTCAAACACTGGAGGATATGCTAAGAGCATGCGTGATAGACTTTGGAAATGGCTGGGATAAGCACTTGCCATTAGCCGAGTTTTCTTACAATAACAACTATCACACAAGCATCAAAGCCGCACCATATGAAGCACTCTATGGTCGAAAGTGTAGATCACCTGTGTGTTGGGCCGAAGTTGGAGAAAGTCAACTTACTGGTCCGGAGTTAATTCAAGAAACTACTGAGAAGATCGTACAAATCAAAAACCGACTGCAAGCAGCTCGTGACCGTCAAAAGAGCTACGCGGATAAAAGGAGGAAACCACTTGAGTTTCAAGTGGGAGATAAAGTTATGCTCAAATTTGCGCCATGGAAGGGCGTGATCCGTTTCGGAAAACTTGGAAAGTTAAATCCTCGTTACATTGGACCTTTCAAAATTCTCGCTAGAATCGGACCGGTAGCATACCGACTCGAATTACCACAGGAACTCAGCTCTGTACACAACGTGTTTCACGTATGCAACTTGAAGAAATGTCTTTCTGACGAAACTCTTGCTATTCCCTTGGAAGAGATCCAAGTTGACGAAAGATTGAATTTTTTCGAGGAACCCATTGAAATTATGGATAGAGAGATCAAACGGCTTAAGCAAAGCCGCATTCCTATCGTCAAAGTCCGCTGGAACTCTCAAAGAGGTCCAGAATACACGTGGGAACGTGAAGACCAATTCAAGCGTAAATACCCACATCTTTTCTCTACTTCAGCAAATAACTCTAACTGAAAACCGAGGACGGTTTTCTCTTCTAAGGCGGGGAGGATGTGACACACGGTAAATTTTCACTAAAATTTACCTGATAATTAGTAATTTATTATTACTAAGCATAAGTCATTAAGCATGCATAAGCTTAGCCTGATCATTTTAGTAGATAACTCGCACACTGTAGACCATTGCATCACTTTTGCGTTCATATCATTTTATGAATATTATGATTTAAATTGTAAGACGAGAAGTTATCTCGTTTTCCCCAGTGACCGACACTATGATAAGGGTTTGATAAAACAAATGACAAATTCCCGTGATATGGAATATTACAAAGATAAAAATATTTCAGACACGTAACAATAAAATACTACGTTATAAAAAGTTATCAAACAATGATACCTCGATCACAATTTAATATCGCGAGACACAAAGTATATAACACACTTACACTTAAATATGAACTTTTATAAGACTCAAATACAATAAATTCCTAAGTGTAATGTATATACATACATTGTTGGATCGATATACTTTAGTCAAACTAACTTAACTAGCTTGTTAAGGTTTAATAACCTCGGATAAATCCTAAGTTATTAACAAAGAAACACTGAGCAATCTTTATCAAGTACGCGGAATTTACTTAACAAAGCTAAGAAGAATAACTTTATTATAAACTCTAAATCTGCTTATTATGCAGATACTCTAATACAACTCTAAGATAATCGAACTTTTCTCTAAAACACTAATTTGTAAACTCTAAAACTCTTTTTCTGAAATCGTACATCTAATGCCAATCTAGGAGTCCTTTTATAGACTCAAGGATATCCTAGTCGGTTTACGATGGATAACCTTGTACGACAAGTAATCTAAACATGGAATACAATACTTTCCATAAACGAATATAACAGTTCTTTTGTTCTAGCAGTACTTTGACTTTATCTTGCAGTACTTTGACTCTGTCTTTAGCAGTACTTTGACTATTTGACTTCTTCCAGTACTTTGCATCTTACAGTACTTTCATATCTTCAGTACTTTGATATCTTCAGCACTTTCATATCCCAACAATCCTCCCCTAACTTGAATTCTACTTGCTTGACTTCAAGTTCCTTTGTGAATATATCTTTAACAGCTTCATCTTTAAAATGGATTGTATCTTAGTCTTTAGATTGTATCTCTGTAATATCTGTGCTTGTCAAAGTATCTCTTAGAATTGTTCTCTTCACAGCAGCATCTAGCAATCTCCATCTTTTCAGCAACACAGCAACATATGACAATTTGTACAATAATTCAGTTTAAGTTGCATACTATTCTCATCACATTTAAGTGAATCATTGAAAATTTAATGGATTTAGAACTCTTTACCAAAGCCATTATCTCTGGAGTAGCCAAATGTTTTGGTGTGTAAGACCATGGTACATTGATAACCATATGATTTTTAGCAAACCACCAGCTATCAACAGATTTGTTTTGTCTTTACCAAAAGCTGTACCCTTCTGGACTAGTTAGTTCTTCTATCTAATGGTGAACTAATTACCAATAATGGTTTTTCCACAACCTTTACCACAAGCCATTTTCTTGTGGGCTAGCCAACTCTTCACATTAGTGATATGGTGAGTTGATTACCATCCAACTTATTAGCAAGTTGTCAACTAAAAACGGATTTGATATATCTTTACCAGAGCCGTTTGCTCATGGATTAGTCAATCCTTTTGCAACCATGGTGGATTGATAACCTATTGATGTTATCATCACAAAAACCATTTAATCAAAATTTATTTCAAAATATTTATTACTTAGCAAAAAGGTTTCTTCTAAAATTCTTTTAACTGGTTTAATTCAGCAAACAGTACTTTGATGAAAGTACTGTCTGATAAGCAGTACTTTGAATAAAAGTACTGATATTTCAAAAAGTATTTATTCAAATAAAATTCCTACCAGTTATAGATCATTCTCAGCAATGGTAGTCCAGTCTATAAACAAATTGACAACCATGCAAGCAGTTTCATTAGCCTCTTCTACTTCCAATCCATGCTGTAGCATTCTTCTCATGAGCTCAACTGTAAGAGGGTATCTTCTTTCCGCAAACATGTGTATCATTGTTCCATTTTCTAGCTCCAAAACATGAACTCCAGATTCTTCAAAGAATCTCCAGCAAACTATTTCCCAGCTTTCTTGATCCTTCCAAATATCATCAGTGCTCTCTTCATTAGTTTCCCACATAGTTATGAGATCACCATGTAAAACTAATCCAATCCCTTCTAATGGATTATCTTCAAAATAAGCCTTCACAACATGATATAAGTAGAATAGATCTACTCTATCTATAATATGCAGCAAATCCCATAGCCTTTTGAAAACTTTGAAATTTTCATCTTCTTTGTGAAAAACCATGTAATCTTCATTCTTAGATTTCTCAACTTTGAAAACACTAATCTTTGATCTGTTCATCTTCATGTCATTATCTTCATTTGTATAATCAAAATCTACGACTCTGAGATAATTCTTCAATTCATCACTAGTCTCAGATCTTAATTCAACCTTTTCTTTCTTTGAAAACTGAACATCTGTAACTTCAGTTTGTCTTTTTCTCTTTAAGCTCTTCTTCCTTTCAGCTTCAGTCCAATAAGCTTCTTCTCTAAAGTCTTTAATGCCTGCAACATCTTTCTTATAAGCTTCTCTCTCAGCATCATATAATCTCTTCATATCCACATAATTTAGCTTCTGCAATCCTTTAAATCCTCTGCTTTTTAGATATGCCATCATTGCATTCCTTTCTTTAGCTAAATTAGGTCTTCTTTGCATATATCGAACAGGTGTAGGTGACTGTAATGGTTCAGTAGCTTCAGCATTCAATTCCTCATGTAATTTCTGAGCTGCTTCTCTATTCTGAGCTTCTTGAGCTTCCTGTTCTTCTTTATATTTAGCATTTGACTCTTCTTGAACTTTTCTGGCTGCAGCTTCATTCCTAGCCACTTCAATTACTCTAAGTTCTGCCAAAGTTAGTTTCTTTTTCTTAGTTTCGACCAGAACACCTTTCCCTTTGTCTTTTGGATCAATTGCAGGTTGATCAGTTCTTGGTTGTTCTTCTTCTTGTACGTCTCTAATAGTAACTCCTCCTCTTGGTTGTGACAAATCTAACATTGTAGCAATTAATTCATCATCACTCGCAGAATGAATAGGTTTGAATGTAGGTTCCTCCTCTTCTTCTATAACAGTTGTAGAAGGACCAGCTTCTTCATCAAAATTCAATACCCTTGGAGTTATTGGTGTTATTACTTCTTCCCTAGATGTATCATGAAAATCAGTACTTTGATGTTCAGTACCTTGAACTTGCACTTCTTCTTGTTCCTCTGAAATAATCTTTTCTGCAGTACTTACAGATTCTTTCTTCTTTGTAATATCTTCTTCAGATTCTTTCTTCTTTATAACATCTTCTTTCAAATTATCCTTTTCTGAATTCCTCCCCAAGTTGACAGAAGATGGTTTAGGAACTTTCTTTCGTTTCAATTCCTTTCGAAGTGCTTTACAACGTTTGTTTTCCTCTTTAACCCATAAGTTGAAACCTTGAATATAGGGTTTAATAAAATTCCTTAACCAAATATACTTACGCCTTAACTTCCTAAGTGATTTAGCTTGACTTTCAACAGTCTTGTTCAACCGAGCCAGCTCCTTTGTCAAAGCATAATTATCCAAAGTCAGACCTTCACGAGGAATAGTATGATCATCACCTTGAAGATGAGATTGTTCTACTGAAACAGAAACAGAACGTTGTGGAGATGGAGTAGGTGTTCTCTCAATCTCTGCTTGAACCTCAGGACTTGGAGAAACATCACCCTGTAAAGATGCAGTACCTTCACTAGAAGCAGTACTTGCAGATGCAGTACCTTGTGAGGCAGCACTTTGTGAAGCAGTACCTTGTGCAGAATCAGTACCTTCACTCTCTTCATCCTCTCCAGCTGCATCACGTACAGCTTGTACAACTTCCATCATTGTGGTAGTTAATGGAATATCTCCACCTCTGAACAAATTACTTCGCTTAGCCATGAATGTATAAATTTTGGCTTGTTGCACAATGACAGGTAGCAAAGTAGCAGGTTTTGGAACATCAGCCAATTGCTTGTTCAAGAAAACCTGTACAAATCGTGGATACATCAACCATGTTGACCTAGAGGAGATATGAGATAGCATCCCATCCAAAATAAGCCTTGAAAAATTAAACATTCTATCAGTAGCTAAGCCAACCACTGCAGATGCTATATTTGACCCAAACTGCTCCCAAGAAGTGCTTTTAGAACTTATGCATTGGAGCAAGACATGAATCAAGAACTTCCATTGAGGACAGAATAATGCTTTCTTGAAAGTTTGTTCAGTCAAAGAACCTTCATAACCAAGATTCCGAAAAGTATCCCAAATCAGTTGCTTGTCAAATCGAATAGCCCCATCTTCATCTTCAAATAATAAATCTGCTCGAATAGAGGCTTCTGTAATCTTAATAGTCCTTCCAGCAACTGTTGATCTAATATAGTATTCATCCTCCTCCATATTTTCTCTAGCATTAGCCCAAAATTCTTGAATCCATGGTTCAATAACATCCGGCTCAACTAAAAGAGCATAACTAATAGGCGACCCAATAAGATAATCAATTATATCATAGAAAGCCACATTCGCCTCAGTCTTGTCCAAATTAGCCACCATATTGTGCTTCGAAACAGTTAAACGATTCACCATTGTTGAAAAAGTGAGCACAATAAAGATTGTATCTAATAATAAAGAGATGGTGATTGGGAGATAAGTATGGAAACGATGTAAAGTAATAAAATGAGAGGGAAAATCGGAAAGTAGTTATTTATAGATGGGATTTGAAAAATCACAGCCTAAACAACAAAGTTACCGTTGCTACCAATTACCCATCAATATTACCGTTGGAACAGTACTTTAATACGACAAACAGTACTTTCCACATAAGCAGTACTTTCCCAAGCAGTACTTTCCAAGCAGTACTTTCAGGAAACACAGTACTTTGCCAAATACCTTCATATAAACTAAGTATAAACAAGCATCCTCCCCTCAAGCAATACACAGGACTATACCTAACACCTTATAGTCCTCCCCGTAAACATAGCTTAGTAGTTAATCATTCCAATGCTCACGACCAAGTGATTGAATCGTGACACATCAAAACCTTTTGTGAGTAAATCAGCTACATTGTCATCCGTGTGAACTTTAACCACATTAATGAGCCTATGCTCATAGCAATCTCTAATAAAATGATGCCTAATCTGAATATGCTTTGTCTTGGAATGATACACAGGATTCTTCACAATACAAATAGTACTCTCATTATCAATATTGATAGGAGTATTCTTAAAATTGAATCCATAGTCCAAGAGTTGATTTTGCATCCACAAAACTTGACCACAACAACTTGCAGCAGCTACATATTCAGCTTCAGTAGATGATGTTGCTGCAATTGTCTGCTTTTTGCATTGCCAGGTGACTAATCTTCTTCCAAGATATTGGCATCCACCAGTTGTGGATCTTCTATCATAATTATCACCTGCATAATCACTATCTGAAAAAGCTTCTAAGTGGAAAGGTGACTCCTTAGGATACCACAACCAAATCCATATGTAACAGCTCCAATGGTTCTCTAATATTTCTTTCATCAAGCTTCTTGCAGGAAGCTTTGTGTTGTTTACCCTTCTTTCATGCCAAACATGATTGATCATTCTTGTAAGTCTTTGAAGGTAATCCTCTAACTAAATTGCCTTTGACCAGTTTGTTGATGTTCTTGAAATTAACATGGGCCAATCTTCTATGCCATTGATGTGCCTCTTCAGATGTTGCTTTAGCCACCAAACATGTGGCTCTACCATAGGAATGTAGACTCTTCATGTCTAAACTATACACATCATTTGTCCTTGGTACTCTAAGTACTACCAAGTCATCATCAACAGGTTTGAAGTCAGAAGAAAGGATGAGACATTCTGTGTCAGTGAATAACACAGGATGCTTTTTATCACAGATTTGAGAGACTGACAACAAGTTGAACTTTAGCTCCTTCACATATCTGACATTCTCAAAATCAATTCTGCCAGCTTTAATTGTTCCTTTCCCAGTAATCCTTCCTCCATTGGGATCATTCCCAAATGCAACTTTTCCTCCACTAATATTTCTAAAATCAGACAGGATCTCTTTATCGCCTGTCATACTTCCAGAGCAACCACTATCCACAATAAGATGATCTTTAAGCTCCTCTTCTGGGTTGCCCTGCACACAAAGAAAAGAGTTAGAAACTTTTAGGAACCCAAGCCATTACTGACTTGTGTTCCCCTTGAGAAGTTACAAACTCAAATTCTTTGAGTATGTAATTCCCACTATCTTTCAAATGATGATCCAAAATTATCTTTTGATTTTTAGCATGTGGATTTTCAAAACTCTCTGGTTTTTCAACATAAATCTCTTTCACCAGATTTTTAGCATTTTCTTTTGTCACAAAAACATCTGATTCACTTTTTGTTGAACGTACTGTATGTCTCTCAGCAGTACTGTCCCTTTTAACCCATTCAGTTTTAACAGGTGGTTCCTGTGATCTAGATCCCCTATATGAATTGTGATACCTTCTAGGTTGATAGTGAGATCTCCTAGAATTTCTATCCCAAGTATGGTTTTCAGTACCTTGTCTCTGAGCAGTACTTTGGAAAGTACTGTGAGATACTGAAGGTCTTCTCTGATGTGGGTATCTATGATCTGATGTGAAGTTTCTGTGATTAACCCTATTAGAATTAGTCCAAACTGGTTTGTGCTCTCTAGGTCTCTGATTGTTAGACTTATTCCTTGGAAACTTGCTTAGATATTCTGAGTGTTTGTCACAATCTTTGATTAAGTGAGTAGGACTATAACACACAAAACACAGTTTTTGACCCATATGACCAAAGTGATTTCTTCTATGTCTATGCCCAAAATTGTTTTGCCTTCTTGATGACTGATAAAATTTGTTTTGACCAAAATTATCCCAAAAGGGTTTAGCAGTATTGTTTGGAAAAGGTTTTGCAGAAGGTACTGCTTGTTGAGCAGTACTTTGGTTTAAAGGTACTGCTGGATTTTGAACATTGTTTTCAACAGTTTCTTTGGGTTTCTCAGACCTAGATTGAGCAACAATCTTCTTCCTAAACTCTAGACTATCTACTCCATAACGAGAAACATCAGGCCTAGAGGGGTGATGACTAATGGGATGAGGAACAGTATGATAACCATTGTCTTTCTTATATTCAGGAGGTGGTTCACTTACTGAGCCCTCATTACTAGATGAATCTACATAGTTAATGAGCTCATCATCACTAGTGGTTATGTCCTCAAACATACCATCATCCTGATCACTAGTTTGGTTTTCATCTATGTTACTAAAGTCCATTCCAAATCCTAAGCCTGTTCTAATGTAAGCCCTTCTCTGTTTTTCAACATAAGCAACATGGGACAAGCCAGACTCTCCCCAAGCAGCAAACTTAGCTAACAAATCATCTCTTTCCTTAGTTAATTTCTCAATTTCAGCAATTTTACAGTTTAGTTTCCATTCACTAAGTTTTAACTGGTAATCCTGTTGTTCATACTTTTCAGCCCAAGCCATTTCATTATTTTCATGTGTTATGATTTTAGCTTCTATAGACTCTAAAGTGATTTGATATCCTGCTACCTCAGACCTAGCCCTAATACAATTATCTCTTTCAATCACATAATTGTTAAGCAGTTTTAGATAAAACTCATAACAGTTTGAGCATACCTCAGAGATAGGAGACTGAGTTGGTGAAGTAGCCACCATAGCAAGAAGAACAGGATCATCTTCACTTTCTTTGCTCCAATCAAATCCTCCAAAGCCATCATCAGATTCCAAAGCAGCATGTTCAGATTCTTCATCAAAAGCAGTGCTCCAGTCCAATGCTTCCACTGTGACTGCAACTGTATCTTCCACTACTACCATACAGTAAGTCACCGGTTCATCATCAAACTCTTCACTCCAGTCAACTTCTGATAACTTTTCTTGAGCAACCAAAGCCTTTGTTTCAGTTATTGGAATTTCCTTGAGCTCAAGTTTAGGCTTCTCAGATGTTCTGTTTGCTTGATACTTAGCAAACCTGCACTCCCTTGCAAAGTGACCAGTCTTTTGACAATTGAAGCATTCAATTTTAGATTTGTCAAAAGTTATTCCTTGTTTTGGTTTGAAATCAATATTTTTGCCTGTCTTCTTCATGTACTTTTTGATCCTTGCAGTGATCAAAGCAACTTGCCACATGATGTCAATTTCTTCAAGTGCATCTTCTTCAATCTGTGCTAGATCCTCTTCATAAGTGACAGGTAAACTTGCTTGTTGTGCAAAGAAGGAGCACACAACTTCATCTGAGTTCAAAGTGGTAGATGGTGGGGCCTGCTGAGCATATGATGGGGGATTGTAAACAGCAGTACTTTGAGAAACAGTACTTTGAGGAGAAGCGGTACTTTTGAAAGTACTGCTCTTCTTTTCAGATGATAGAAAAGCAATACTGTGAGATTTGGAATTGGGTTGACCACTCATCTCATGTTCATACACCTTCAGTTGATGATAGAGATCATAAAAGTCCATAACGTCCAATCCTTGTTGTCCTCTGATCATAGTAGCAATCACATGCCATGTAGATGGCAAACTCCTTAGAAACTTCAAATTAGCATCCTCAACTGATACTTGTGCCTTGTATAACTCCAACATGTTGAGGAGATTCTGAAACCTATCATATGCAGCATCAAGACTCTCTCTTTCTCCTACTGTGAAAGTTTCAAACTGTTGTTTCAGCAAGTTTCTGTGCATCTTCTTAGAGGCTTCATTCCCTCCAAATATGGTCTTGAGAGCAGCCCAGAGCTGCTTAGC
Source organism: Chrysanthemum seticuspe (assembly GCA_019973895.1). Classification (NCBI taxonomy): domain Eukaryota; kingdom Viridiplantae; phylum Streptophyta; class Magnoliopsida; order Asterales; family Asteraceae; genus Chrysanthemum; species Chrysanthemum seticuspe. The sequence goes on from BPTQ01000007.1 coordinate 195,741,183, forward strand.
ATCTTTAGCATCATGAAACTTGAGAAGATGACCATCTGGAATGGCAGACAAGAGAATGTTTAGAGCCTTCTCTTGATTCCTTAGTGTTGCTGCTGGTAAGACTGCCTTTGGTGCTATAGGTTGTCCAGGAACATGAACGGGTTCTGGAACAACTTCATTCCCATTCACAATTACATTCCACAGAGCATGGTCTGTAATGGCAATATACTGCCTCATCTTCATGCACCAGAGATCATATTCTCCCTTTTTGATTATTGGAATTCTGAGTGAGGTGATTGAGGGTGGTGGAACAGCTTCAGTCGACATCTTTGAATATTGTTGAAGTAGGGTTTCTTCCTAGTCAGAGTTTCCACACAAGCTCTGATACCACTTGTTGGATCGATATACTTTAATCAAACTAACTTAACTAGCTTGTTAAGGTTTAATAACCTCGGATAAATCTTAAGTTATTAACAAAGAAACACTGAGCAATCTTTATCAAGTACGCGGAATTTACTTAACAAAGCTAAGAAGAATAACTTTATTATAAACTCTAAATCTGCTTATTATGCAGATACTCTAATACAACTCTAAGATAATCGAACTTTTCTCTAAAACACTAATTTGTAAACTCTAAAACTCTTTTTCTGAAATCGTACATCTAATGCCAATCTAGGAGTCCTTTTATAGACTCAAGGATATCCTAGTCGGTTTACGATTGATAACCTTGTACGACAAGTAATCTAAACATGGAATACAATACTTTCCATAAACGAATATAACAGTTCTTTTGTTCTAGCAGTACTTTGACTTTATCTTGCAGTACTTTGACTCTGTCTTTAGCAGTACTTTGACTATTTGACTTCTTCCAGTACTTTGCATCTTACAGTACTTTCATATCTTCAGTACTTTGATATCTTCAGTACTTTCATATCCCAACATACATCTTCACAATTTGTACTATAAATAAAATACATATGTACACACACATTTATACTTCCATTTTAAATAAAAGCCTTTTTTTAAGTGAGATAAACATCTCTTTGTCCCTCTACCCACACACGTTTATACTTAATAAAATTGAGATGATATCTCTTTTGTCTTTCTCTTCCCACACACGACAAACATGAACCAGGAAAAGGAAGATATCAAATCCATCTTCAACCTCTCTCTACCCCTAAACCCACGTGATTGGTGCTGAAAACACAGTCAAGCTTAATCACTCAAGCTAGCCACTTGTGAATGGCTAACCGTAATAAACTTAAAACTGCTCAGAAACCAATACAATGAAGATCTGGAGAATACAGTGGATTCCTGGGTCGTTAAGTCCCACGGAGACTCAATGGTGTATCAAAACTTATTCAGATGATAGAATGATCACTAAGGATAGTGATCAGTAAGAATTTTGATTGATGTGGACAAATTAAGCTGTAAACAACTTAAGCACACTGAGATAAGCTAAAGAATGTAAAGAAACATATTATTAAACTACAATAAGCAATTCAGCAGAATCAACAGATTCAGCAGAATCTAAAATTCTAAATCAGTAGGAATGAAATAGAAATAAGCAACAACAAACAAATCGGCAGAATTTAAACTTCTACATCAGCAGACTCAAAAATTAATTCAGCAAACTTCAAACAGATCAGCAGAAGCATATCAGCAGAAATGAAATACTGAATCAGCAGAATCAGCAAATAACACTTCAGTAGATTCAAATACAAATCAGCAGAATCACGGATAAGTTGACTAATGTGAACTTTGAATTAAATCTACTTACTAATTATGTTGTTTTAAGGTGAACTAAGACTGATTTGATCAAAAATTACAACTTATGAACACAAAAACAAGATCATGGGTCATAAAAATCCATTAGTTGATGAGAAGATTTGATCAAAAGGAATTTTGACTTTTACACTAATGAAGACTGATTTTCTCGGTTGATTTTAGTTATTAAGTATGTAGGTGACACAGAGCAAGCACAAACAATCAACACAAACAAGACCTACTACAGTTTAAACAAGCAAATCCAAACACCCTTTTATGAGACTGTATTGGAATTTTTCAAAGCAAATCACAGATTTAAACCATGAAACTGATTGCAGACCTTATATAATCATGAAATAAGACTAAATAAACATGAAACAACAGTACTAACAACATGAAACAAAAGACTGATGATTATACTAATTTAACTGTCAAAATGAGATTTCTAACAACTACAAATTTAAATGAACAAACAACTGATTTTAATGGTTAATTATCCTTATCTAAAGCTAATGATCATGAAAACACAGAGATTCAAGCTAATAAATAATTAAAACAGTGAAATGCAAAAATGAACAAAAGGCTTACAAATGGCTACCCAACTGAAATCACAGAACCAAGATCACAAGACCACTCCTATAGGCTTACCACTAAGCCACTAACCCAAGGCCATCCAAAATTCACCCTGCTCCAGCTGTGAATACCATTTCTTATGATTTTTGATTTTTCAATTAACTTATTTGTATTTTTGGTGATTTTTGCTTGTTGATTCTAAACTGAATTTTAATGTATCTAATAGCTTTTAGAAGCTATCTAGGAGCTTACATGTGCTATTTTAGTCCAAACAACAACTAAAAACAACATTTGAATCATATGATATTTTTGAAAGGAAACTTGCATAAACTGAAATTATAACTTAAACACTGAAATTGATAATTTCAAAGGGTTTATTACACACTAAATACTTGAAATACAAAGCTTTTAAGTTAAGATATACACTGAAAACAGAGTTTAAGCTAAAACGACATTAAGTAAACTAATACATTCTAGATGATGTGATACATTGCTTCTCTTCCTTCTTTTATAGACTTTTCCACTCTTGTTGACAACTCTGATTGTTTCCCACCTCTTTCCAGCCATTGGATCCTCAAAATTCATCAGAATCGTCCATGTGTAGATTTTGGCGCCAAAATTCATTAGCAGGTTTTAACCATTAATGGGTTTTTGGAAGATGTGGAGGTGGAGGGGGACAAGGTAAGGTGAGGGTGAGGTGAGACAAGTGGTGTGTTTGAAAAAGTTGGAAAACCAGCTCTGGTTTTGGTTTTCAGGGGTTGAGAGGGAGATGAACAGTGGCCGGATTTGACTTTTTTGACCGTTGGTTTTAATAGGTGGGAGGGTTCACAATTGGTTATGACAGGGGTCAAGGGATATTGGCAGGGGTTCTATTTGTTTTGGTTGGACTCAAAATACAAAGGGGGTCCGTTTGGTTTAGTAAGTATACAAGGACCAAAATTGTAATTCGACCAAAGATAAAGGACTGAACATGCCATTTTTCCAAAGATATCAAAAGGACCAAACTTGACAAACTTTGATAGTACAAGGACCCTTTTTTGCATAAAATTCCATTTTAAAAATATCCAAGGACTAATTTTGCAATTTTTCAAAGTTTAAGGACCTTTTCTGCCATTTGACCAAAGAATCATTCAAGGACCATTTTTAACAACTTAGAATATTTCAGGGACCTTGAATGATAAAATTCCACATTTTTGAATTCCAGGGACTAGATTTGACAACTTTTAAAACTTGGGGGACTAAAACTGCCAATTTTGCAAACTTGAATCATTTTTCATCTGATTTTGATATTTTTGCATTTAAAACACATAAAACACTGATTTGTGATATTTTCATCATTTTGATGCATTTTTGAGTGTTTTCAGATGATTTTGCAGTTTAGATTATACAAAAATGATGAGTATTTAGACACTCATCAATCCCCCACACTAAACTATTGCTAGTCCCTAGCAATGATTTAGATCTTTAATGGATTTTAAAAACTCTTTACCAAAAGCCATCACTTCTGGAGTAGCCAGTTGTTTCAGTTCAAGTAAGAACCTTGGTACAATGATAACTAAATGATTTTGAGCAAATCATAAGCTGTAAACGGATTTGATTTGTCTTTACCAGAAGCCGTTTGCTCTGGACTAGCCAACTCTTAGATAAACTATCAGTATTATCTTTGGTGAGCTGATTACCAATCATGGCTTTTCCACCGCCTTTACCACAAGCCATAACCTTGCGGGCTAGCCAACTTTTCACTTTTTAGGATATGGTGAGTTGAATACCATACAATTTTGGGCAAATTGCAAGCCATAAACGGATTTGAGAAATCTTTACCAAGAGCCGTTTGCTCCTGGATTAGCCAATCCTTTTGTTTATTAGACATGGCGGACTGATTACCATATGATGAATAAGTGAAAAACACTTATTCCAAAAAACAAATTTTGGCCAAAAACGGGGGAATTGGGCGGATAATACATGATAAAATTCGTGAGAATTCCCCCCCACACTTAGAAATGAATATTGCCCTTAATATTCAAAGTACCGGCGTTTATGCCGAAACTGAGAACGTAAAAGGGAAATACTACGGCCATTATTTAGAAGATTTTTTTTTTTTTTTTTTTTTTTTTTTTTTTTTTTTTACTGAAAAGATTTTATATACAACAGCGTGGGGTAACTCCCCCACACTAGGGTGGTAGAATAGAGAAAGAAGACAGAAATATGGGTGAAAACCCATATGGTGTGTGCTATTGTTTTTGATTCCCGAGTCACTAGCTTGACTCGATCCCCGCATTCATTGGTTCATGGGGAAAGTTTGTAGATCCGGGACAACCATGGATGGAATGTCCTCTCCAAAGTAATGCTTCACTCGATGACCATTCACTTTAAAATTAGGACCATCGGGTTGAGATAACTCAATGGTGCCATAAGGATAAACCTTAGCAACGGTGAATGGACCAGACCAACGGGACTTGAGCTTTCCCGAGAAAATCTTCAATCTTGAATTGAAAAGAAGGACTCGATCACCAACGTTAAAAACGCGGTTCTTGATTTTAGAGTCATGAATCTTCTTTGTCTTTTGTTTATAGATCAAAGAGTTCTCGTATGCTTGATCACGGAGTTCATTTAATTCATTCATTTGAACTTTTCTATGATCACCAGCTGTCTGAATATCGAAATTTGCATGCTTCAGGGCCCAGTATGCCTTGTGCTCTAACTCAATCGGAAGATGACATGGCTTTCCGTACACTAGCTTGTATGGAGTACACCCGATGGGTGTTTTGTAAGCTGTACGGAAAGCCCAGAGTGCGTCATCCAGTTTATCCGACCAGGATGCACGGTTTTCGCCTACTGTCCTTTCAAGAATTCTTTTAATACCACGGTTGGAAACTTCCACCTGCCCACTTGTTTGGGGGTGGTATGCAGTAGAGAGACGGTGGGTAACACCATACTTTTGCATGACACGATCAAATTGGTCATTGCAGAAATGTGTACCACGATCACTGATTATCGCTCTCGGAGTTCCAAACCTGGCAAAAAGAGATTTTAAAAACTTCACAACAACTCGGGCATCATTGGTAGGTAAAGCTTTCGCTTTAACCCATTTTGACAAATAGTCAACAGCCACGAGTATGTATTTGTTACCGCGAGACGAAGGAAATGGCCCCATAAAGTCAATACCCCATATGTCAAAGATCTCACAAACTTGAATGGCATTTTGTGGCATTTCATTTCTTTGAGATATATTTCCATGACGTTGACAAGCGTCACAAGCTTTGACAAATTTATGGGCATCCTTATAGATAGTGGGCCAATAAAACCCGGAATCAAACACCTTTTTGGCGGTGTAGTTTGGACTATGATGGCCCCCGGTGGGTCCAGCATGGCAAGCTGTGAGAATGTCAATAGCTTCCTGTCCATAAACACACCTTCGGATGACTTGATCCGCACAGATTTTGAATAAGAAAGGGTCGTCCCAGAAATAATGTTTAACATCTTTGAAGAATTTGTTCTTCTGTTGGGTCGACATCCCTTTCACTATGAAGTTACCCGCATGGTAATTTGCGAAGTCAGCAAACCATGGGGTAGAAGAGTTTCCACGAAAAGAAACCGCATTGAGTGTCTCGAGAGGAAATGTTTCATTTATTTCCTTTTTCTCGAAAACATCTTGGTGAGGGTTTTCTAATCTGGACAGATGATCAGCAGCTAGATTCTCAGCTCCTTTTTTATCACGTATAATGATATCAAATTCTTGTAGGAGGAGAATCCAACGGAGCAATCTCGGCTTTGCATCTTGTTTTGCAAAGAGATATTTGAGAGCCGAGTGATCCGTGTACACTACACATTTGGTCAAGATTAAGTATGGCCGAAACTTCTCAAATGCATACACCACGGCTAATAGCTCTTTTTCTGTGGTGGTGTAATGAGTTTGAGCTTCAGTCATAGTTTTACTTGCGTAGTGGATAGGCTGAAAGTGCTTAGCTCTTCGTTGCCCTAAGACTGCACCGATAGCAAAATCACTTGCATCGCACATGAGCTCAAAAGGCAAGTCCCAGTCGGGAGCAACGAGAATGGGTTCTTCAGTAAGCTTTTTCTTCAATGTTTCAAAAGCTTCGATGCACTCGGGTGAAAAGATAAAAGGAGCATCCTTTTCAAGAAGATGGGTCATAGGCCGGGCGATTTTAGAAAAATCTTGTATGAATCTACGATAGAAACCGGCATGACCTAAAAAACTCCTAATACCTTTGACGGTAGTAGGATGAGGTAATTTAGCAATAACATCGACTTTTGCTCTATCTACCTCAATCCCGTTTTTGGAAATTTTATGGCTAAGGACTATGCCTTCTTTGACCATAAAGTGACTCTTCTCCCAGTTTAGACAAAGATTGGTGTCTTCACACCTTTGAAGCATTTTTTCTAAATGGGATAGACATGTTTGAAATGAATCCCCAATGACCGAGAAGTCATCCATAAACACCTCCATTGTTTCCCCGATCATGTCGTGGAAAATGGCCATCATACATCGTTGGAACGTGCCAGGAGCATTACATAGGCCAAAAGGCATACGTTTGTAGGCAAAAGTTCCGTATGGGCAGGTGAATGTGGTCTTCTCTTGATCCTGTGGATCAATGGGAATCTGAAAGTAACCCGAGAAACCATCAAGGAAACAATAGTATTCATTCCCTGCTAATCTCTCAAGCATTTGGTCCATGAAAGGTAGAGGAAAATGGTCTTTACGGGTGGCGTCATTCAACTTACGATAGTCAATGCAAACACGCCATCCCGTAACCAATCGAGTTGGAATTAACTCGTTATCTTCATTTGTGACAACAGTTATGCCACCCTTTTTCGGAACACAATGAATTGGGCTAACCCAAGGACTATCTGAGATCGGGTAAATCAATCCTGCATCAAGAAGTTTGATAACCTCCTGTTTGATAACATCATGGATTTTTGGATTTACTCTTCTCTGATGTTGAACTGCTGGTTTAAAGTCATCCTCCATTAAGATTTTGTGAGTACAAAACTCAGGGTTGATACCCTTAATGTCGGAGAGTTTCCAAGCAATTTCTTGCTTGTGTGACTTCAAGACCTTTATGAGAGCAGCTTTTTCATCTTTACTCAAATCTCGAGCAATAATGACGGGTAATTTATCATCACCTTCTAGAAATGCATACTCGAGATGAGGCGGTAAGTCCTTAAGCTCAACCTCAGGAAATTCTTCAGTTTTCTCAACTGACTTGACTTCCTTGTTATGAAGCTTGATGGGAGGGAGAGGAGGAGAAATGTTCTGATTTAACAACTTCTCAAGAAGAATATCTCCCTCCAGATTAATCTCATCAGGAATTGAATCACTAGTGTGAGGGGTTGACGATGGATCACCATTAAGCAACTTCTCAATGAGAAGTATGTCCCCCTCAATGTCAATTGGAGCATGATCAATTTCCCATGGAACAGAATCACTAGCCAAGTATGCTTCAATCTCATCTAAGATGAAGTCGCTTCCCTCAAACGGAGTGAGGGAAGGAGTAGAATTGGCTATGATAGGTTAAGAAGATGTGGTGGGATCCCCACTCACAGATTATGAGAGTAACCAAGAACTTCTTGAGAGTACTCTTCAGAAGCAACATCAATGATATCTATTCGGTTAACCGACTCAGAATCATAATTTGCGGAGTACTTCGAAGTTTGATCAAGGGTAAAGGTGACAGCTTCATTACCAACACGTAATGTGATTTCTTGCTCAAATACATCAATGAGAGCACGGCCCGTTCTCAGGAATCCTCGACCAACAATGAGAGGAACCCGATGATCGGCATCAAAATCAACAACCACGAAGTCAGCTGGAAAATGGAACTTTCCTACTTTCACAAATACGTCCTTGGCAATGCCAAGAGGACGGGATATGGAACGATCTGCAAGCTCGAGAGTCATGCATGTAGGAGTAAGTTCCGGAAGAGAAAGTTTCTTCCATACTGAATAAGGCATCAGATTGATGCTTGCACCAAGATCTGCTAGGGCAAAGCATTCAACCATTCCTGGAAATACACAAGGTAAGAGAAATTTTCTAGGATCTCCAAGCTTTTCTGGAAGCTTTTTCAGGATAACTGCAGAGCAGTTCTCGTTAAGAGGAGTTTTTGCCATTTCAAACAGCTTTTCCTTGTTGCTTAACATGTGTTTGAGAGTTGATGCAAACTTGGGCATCAGCATGATAGCATCCGCAAAGCTTATGTCAAAATGTAACTCTTGGAAAATTTGAAAAAAATTGTCCATTTGATGACTGGCTTTCTCGCGGAGCTTTTGCTCATTCAAACGTGATGGGTAAGGAATAGAAGATTTGGATTTCTGATTCTCAACGGGAGCTACTGGAGGTTCAAAAACAACTCCTGGATTTGACTTGGGTTTCTGGACAACTTGAGGTTGGACTAAAGAAGGTAGGACGTGTGCGGTACTTCGTGGGCTTGAATAATGCACCTTGTCCGTTGTATCCTTGGTAACTTGACTCATTTCTCCTAGTGGAGGAGGCATTGGAGTCGTAGGTCCATTGTGTGTCCTAGGTTCACTTTCCACTACCTTTGGGAGAGAAGAAGAAGAGGTGGTAGGAATAGCAGGTCCATCATATGAAACACCACTTCTGGTTGTGATCGCCTTTGCATCGCCCCTCGGGTTAGCGATCGTGTTGCTCGGAAGTTTTCCTGAGCCCGAGGGTTGATCATTTAAAGACTTCTTTAGATCAGCAATCTGACTGACCAACAACATGTTCATTTCATCTTCGGACTTCATGAATTGTTTCAATAGCTCATCAGATGATGGTCCAGTTGGAACAATGGCGGGAGGTGGATTAGGAAAATTCTGGCCTCTAATGTTAGGATTAGGGCCTTGGTTTTGAAAATTTCCTTGATTAGGGTTCATATTCCCATGAAATTGATTCCCTCGATTGAAATTGTTTTGATTAAGGTTTCCTTGATGTTGGAAACCTTGATTAGGTCCAGGATAGAAATTACCTTGGTTTTGATAACCTTGGTTAATTCTTGGTTGGTTTTGATTTCGGTTTTGCATGTTATGATTCTGGTTAAAACCAGGTGGTGCCTGATTAGTGTTAGCACGGTAGTGTGGTTCATTTTGAGGACGGTATTGAGTACCTCCCTGATGTGAAGCACCGGCTAGAGCATTGGCTTCAAATGGACTACCATCGGTGGCAGTACAGTTGTAGTATGCATGAGGGCCACCACAAGTAACACAACTCTCCACTTTCTTCACTTCACCATGTGTTGGTGTCTGAGTGAAGGTCACTTTCTTTTGGTTAGCAAGAACCAAAGCCTGAACAATATATGTGAGTTTGTCAATCTTAGCATCGGTGCTAGATGTACTCACTGGAGATGAAGAAGAAGAAGGTCCAGCATGAGACTGATATGTCTTTGCTCGGAAAGGGCGGACCTGAGATTTGTTCTCAATGATTTGCAAGGCTTCTTTGGTAGTCTTGCTCAGGAAATTACCTCCCGCGGAGGCATTCAAAGAGTCTTGATTAGTCTGATTGAGACCATTATAGAAAGTATCCATTTGCATTAACTCGGTAAAACCATGATGCGGACACTTGCGAAGCAACTCTTTGTAACGATCCCATGCCTCCCCGAATGATTCATCAAATCTCTGAGAAAATTTCATTATCTCATTCTTAAGACTTGTGGTTCGAGATGGAGGATAGAATTCGTTAACGAACTTGGTAACTAGATCTTCCCATGTCTCAATAGAACGAGGGGGTTGTTTCTCAAGCCAATTCCGGGCTTGTCCCTCTAGAGAAAATGGGAACAGAAGAAGCTTGATAGCTTCATGTGGGACATTCTTGTACTTGATGGTAGATGCAATCTTGTTAAACCATCGAATGTGTGCATGAGGATCATCCCGCTCAAAACCATAGAATTGGCTTTGGGTTACTAGATTAAGCAACCCGGTTTTGAGCTCAAAAGTATCAGCCACGATGGCTGGGACAACAATAGCATCTCCGTAACCCTCGATGGGTGCTTGGAGAAGCTCATTCATGGGCTTATCTTCTGCCATTACGACAGGTGGTGGTGGTGGTAGACGTTCCTCAGTCACGGCTGAAGGAGCAGAACGTCCTCTACGTCTACGAGGAATGTTTCCAAGCTCAGAAAGTGGACTTGTAGAGCTGGAAGAACGAGTGCGCATGCACTATGTATAAAAATCAATTTTTCAAAACAAATGCGAGGCAAAACTACAAGTGAACTTAACCAATAATCACAAATGAAATGGCTTCTTTGAAAAAGGTACACCAAATCACAAGTGACACAAAGGCAAGTTTTAAATCTAATGTTCGGGAACTTATTATGGTCACACCCCCAGTTAGTAGGTGTACTGCCTTGATTTGCGGTGGTTGATTTTTATGTATATATTAAGTACCACTGAAAAGACGTAGGTAATGATTTGTGCAAATGGGTTTAAAAACTTTTGGACAATATTTTTGGTATCGTCTCGTTTGACCAAATCGTATCTCTTTAAGAATCACCTTAAAAGAAACACAAGATAGAAAACGTTCCGATTGTTTTGTTGTTTTATATTTTTTTGGTGTTTTTAACACTTTAGGAAAAGTGTTAATGAACTTTTTGATTTTCTTATAACTTTACAAAAAACTTTTTACAAATGATGGGTTATGTGCAAGAATGGGTCTGAAAAAGGGATAACACACGCTAAAGCCTCCCCGGCAGCGGCGCCAAAATTTTGATTGGTGCTGAAAACACAGTCAAGCTTAATCACTCAAGCTAGCCACTTGTGAATGGCTAACCGTAATAAACTTAAAACTGCTCAGAAACCAATACAATGAAGATCTGGAGAATACAGTGGATTCCCGGGTCGTTAAGTCCCACGGAGACTCAATGGTGTATCAAAACTTATTCAGATGATAGAATGATCACTAAGGATAGTGATCAGTAAGAATTTTGATTGATGTGGACAAATTAAGCTGTAAACAACTTAAGCACACTGAGATAAGCTAAAGAATGTAAAGAAACAGATTATTAAACTACAATAAGCAATTCAGCAGAATCAACAGATTCAGCAGAATCTAAAATTCTAAATCAGCAGGAATGAAATAGAAATAAGCAACAACAAACAAATCGGCAGAATTTAAACTTCTACATCAGCAGACTCAAAAATTAATTCAGCAAACTTCAAACAGATCAGCAGAAGCATATCAGCAGAAATGAAATACTGAATCAGCAGAATCAGCAAATAACACTTCAGTAGATTCAAATACAAATCAGCAGAATCACGGATAAGTTGACTAATGTGAACTTTGAATTAAATCTACTTACTAATTATGTTGTTTTAAGGTGAACTAAGACTGATTTGATCAAAAATTACAACTTATGAACACAAAAACAAGATCATGGGTCATAAAAATCCATTAGTTGATGAGAAGATTTGATCAAAAGGAATTTTGACTTTTACACTAATGAAGACTGATTTTCTCGGTTGATTTTAGTTATTAAGTATGTAGGTGACACAGAGCAAGCACAAACAATCAACACAAACAAGACCTACTACAGTTTAAACAAGCAAATCCAAACACCCTTTTATGAGACTGTATTGGAATTTTTCAAAGCAAATCACAGATTTAAACCATGAAACTGATTGCAGACCTTATATAATCATGAAATAAGACTAAATAAACATGAAACAACAGTACTAACAACATGAAACAAAAGAATGATGATTATACTAATTTAACTGTCAAAATGAGATTTCTAACAACTACAAATTTAAATGAACAAACAACTGATTTTAATGGTTAATTATCCTTATCTAAAGCTAATGATCATGAAAACACAGAGATTCAAGCTAATAAATAATTAAAACAGTGAAATGCAAAAATGAACAAAAGGCTTACAAATGGCTACCCAACTGAAATCACAGAACCAAGATCACAAGACCACTCCTATAGGCTTACCACTAAGCCACTAACCCAAGGCCATCCAAAATTCACCCTGCTCCAGCTGTGAACACCATTTCTTATGATTTTTGATTTTTCAATTAACTTATTTGTATTTTTGGTGATTTTTGCTTGTTGATTCTAAACTGAATTTTAATGTATCTAATAGCTTTTAGAAGCTATCTAGGAGCTTACATGTGCTATTTTAGTCCAAACAACAACTAAAAACAACATTTGAATCATATGAGATTTTTGAAAGGAAACTTGCATAAACTGAAATTATAACTTAAACACTGAAATTGATAATTTCAAAGGGTTTATTACACACTAAATACTTGAAATACAAAGCTTTTAAGTTAAGATATACACTGAAAACAGATTTTAAGCTAAAACGACATTAAGTAAACTAATACATTCTAGATGATGTGATACATTGCTTCTCTTCCTTCTTTTATAGACTTTTCCACTCTTGTTGACAACTCTGATTGTTTCCCACCTCTTTCCAGCCATTGGATCCTCAAAATTCATCAGAATCGTCCATGTGTAGATTTTGGCGCCAAAATTCATTAGCAGGTTTTAACCATTAATGGGTTTTTGGAAGATGTGGAGGTGGAGGGGGACAAGGTAAGGTGAGGGTGAGGTGAGACAAGTGGTGTGTTTGAAAAAGTTGGAAAACCAGCTCTGGTTTTGGTTTTCAGGGGTTGAGAGGGAGATGAACAGTGGCCGGATTTGACTTTTTTGACCGTTGGTTTTAAAAGGTGGGAGGGTTCACAATTGGTTATGACAGGGGTCAAGGGATATTGGCAGGGGTTCTATTTGTTTTGGTTGGACTCAAAATACAAAGGGGGTCCGTTTGGTTTAGTAAGTATACAAGGACCAAAATTGTAATTCGACCAAAGATAAAGGACTGAACATGCCATTTTTCCAAAGATATCAAAAGGACCAAACTTGACAAACTTTGATAGTACAAGGACCCTTTTTTGCATAAAATTCCATTTTAAAAATATCCAAGGACTAATTTTGCAATTTTTCAAAGTTTAAGGACCTTTTCTGCCATTTGACCAAAGAATCATTCAAGGACCATTTTTAACAACTTAGAATATTTCAAGGACCTTGAATGATAAAATTCCACATTTTTGAATTCCAGGGACTAGATTTGACAACTTTTAAAACTTGGGGGACTAAAACTGCCAATTTTGCAAACTTGAATCATTTTTCATCTGATTTTGATATTTTTGCATTTAAAACACATAAAACACTGATTTGTGATATTTTCATCATTTTGATGCATTTTTGAGTGTTTTCAGATGATTTTGCAGTTTAGATTATACAAAAATGATGAGTATTTAGACACTCATCACCATGCCTCTTATAGGCCGAATCTCCCAAAATGGTAAACCAACATACCTCTTTTTATTATTCCTCATCTTTCCTCACCAAAACCATGAAAGGTTTGCTTCTCAAATCTCTCCTAGATGCGCCTGCAACTACTCGTACGAATCCAAGGAGAATCAAGGCAAAAATCACTCAAGAGAATCATATCTTCACTTGTGTCTACCTTGAACTAAAGTCCAAAACATTTTAAGGGTTGGAAGTTAGCCAAATTCGGCTTCAAACCAAGACCCAAGGAGAGAAAGGTAGCCAAGCATCTTCCCAAAATACTTCTTTATCTCTAGTAGAGATGCAACGCCCCAAACTCAGTTTCATTATCAATTTTACCAAAAACTAGGGTTTGTGAAAGTTAGGGTTTTCTAAAATTGATTTGGGGGTTTTGCAATTGGAGGTATTTTGGAGCTAATTCAAGTCTTGTTTGGTCCGAATCCAAGAAACAACCTTTCGTTCATCACCCATCATTTTCGAATTGAGGTTATAATCTTTCTTGATGTAATGTTTTTTGTTCTTTTTATGATATTATGTTGGAAAGATTTTTATCAATAAGATTGTTATATGTTTTGGTCATGTCGAATATTTACTTGTTCTTGGTTACCATGTCAAGTCTCGAATGTGATCACTCATTTGGTTTGTGTGTTTGATTTTCCTTCTTTTTGTCGAGTTGTATAACCAAGAACTAGGGAAGTTAAGTTTTATAAAATTTGGATAATATAACTATGAAATTAGTGTTCTTGATAATGAAATCTTTATGTTGATAAACAACCTATGTTGCCTTAGTTTCAAGATGTCACTTACCAATTTCTGTCCGTTTGGTTTTTCTGTCGAGAGACATGAGGCAAGAAAAATGAGATAAGTCAAGTTTTATAAACATTAGTATTAAGTCTAGAGTAATGATGTTGGATTTTGTTAACTTATGTAGTCATGAGATTAAACTTGGTAATGATATGTTGAGACATTGTCTAATCCGACTAGGAACCCATTTCAATGCTCGTAACCCTTTCGAGTCAACCTCGGTATTACTCTTTGTGTCGACAAGAGTCTTAGGCCAAAGAAACTTACACAAAGTTATGACCTTGTGATAGCTTGGGAAAACTGATTTTTCGTTAAAATGAGTAACCGGTGTCTTGGACTTCGACCATGAGTTTTGTGTTAAAATCGTTATGTCCTTCGAATATAAGAAACCCAAGTCAAGTGTGCTCTCTTGCTAAAACACATTATGAGTAACCATTTTGTCAAAGTTCCGTAGTAGTATAATAGATCGTCGGATGAGATCGAGTTGAGTAGTACTCGACTAGCACAAGATTTCACCACACTCTTACCCAAACTTCCAATAACTTGTTGACCTTGAACACTACTCGAGAGGTATGGATCACACGGAATAGGCATGCCCGGCTTGAGTTGTGTCTCGAGTTAAGACTAGTTATGTTAAACTCCACTTTGATGAAATCTTGTTATGTAATGTGTTAAAATAAAAATCTGCACATCTACTCTTTGTTTGGCTTTGGGCCACAGCCCAACTTAACCTCCAAATGCTTACTAGACCAACTATGGGCCTCAGCCCACACTCATATTAAAACTATAGTTATTTTGGTTTTTGGGCTTAAGCCCAGTCGTGTAACCACTTCGGCCAGACGCGGCCCAACCGTGTCGGGTCCATACTCAAACGGCAGCCAAATGAATCGACAAATCAAGACTCAAAATGTAAACCCGGAAGTCTAAACATAAGCTTAACCCGTTCTCGTCTATTCTTTTCCTTCATCTCATTGCATATCGTCATAATGTCAAGTCTATAAAAGTCTTAAAGCAACTAAACAAGTGTAAAGATTTTTATATAAGAAACTAGTGCTTAAGGACATGCTACACTTAATAATGTCTACAACAATGTTTAACGACGATAAGTAAACAAATATATGTCAAGAAAATCTCACGTAAAGGACTATATATTAAGAACAAGTTTGATAAACAACTAAAGGCCACTATGTCACTTTATCACTTATTAAAATTTGAAAGTCTTCAACTTTAACTCATATACTTTCTAAATACAATTAGAGAATAAATCGATTATACGTAATCTTGACAATACAAATTTTGTGTCAACTTAAATAAGTATATACACATTTATATACTTACTAGTGGAATATTATAATTATTTTTCATATCTAACTTTGGATATTAAAAATCATATTATAGTGTCTACATGAAAAGTATATATATTTCATATACTTACTAGTAAAATCATTCTTATAACTTTTACAAACTAAAGTTTAGTTTTAATACAATTAAACTATTTGAGTAAGCAATACTTAAAACAATGAACTAAAACATTGCCCTCCTTATCTAGGTCGCGTGTCGGTGCCGCTCCACAACATTCACTAGATCCCATATTTGGATTGCACTTTTGCTAAGGTGAGTTTTCATAGCCCCTCTTTTACTTGATAAACTATTTTATACATTTTGGGGTGAGAAATATGTAAAACCTTTTTATGGACCTAAACTATTACATGATTACTATTACGTGGTTTAGCCTAAGCCCTTATGTCCCTAAAAAATGCCCTTTTTCATGAACCGTCAATTCCCCATTGGGAAACGCGAATGTTATAAATAGATCTATTGAGGGTGACTCCTCCGTTCGGTTGGCCATGCTTAGGCCAAGGCGAAACGTATACCATGTCGGAATCAAGTGTTGAGGGACAAAACACTTGCTATGGGCCCCTACATTGTATGACATCTTTTAGCATACAGAAACTGTCGTAGTATCGGTTGCATGAACTTAGAGCTAACGTAATAGACATTCATCCATATATCATTATATTCGTTGTAATGATTATATGACTTTGCTTATGGTCCAAACTTACTATTTTAACTTAAACCTATGAACTCACCAGCTTTTAGCTGACCTTTTTAGCATATTTTCTCAGGTGTTTAGTTGTGATCATGGATACAAGGCAAGAGGCGGATAAATGGTCGTAGTAATTTCTAAAGAAGTGTTTTTACACAAAAACGATGTTTTTACTTTGGGACCACTAAAAATTATGGGATGTGCCCATTTATCTAAACAATGTTGTAAGATAATGTTTTAAAATATTTTATGAAATTAAACGGAGTATGTATTCCATTCTTTATTACTTGTGTTACGATTCACCAATTTCGTAACGCTCCCAAATAACACGTATGCTTCCGCTAAACCAAATTTGGGGGTGTTACAGCAGAGTAGTGGTAGGAAATCTCTTTGGAGGGATCTTATGGTGCATAGCTTAGCTGTTCAAGATGCTCCGTGGACACTGTTAGGGGACTTCAATATCATTTTGGATCCTAGTGAAAGATCCATGAGTTCCTCTACTGTTAATGCTGGTATGGAAGACTTTAGGGAGTGTTTTTGCAATATTGATGTGGTGGATTTGGTTATGTCAGGTCTCCAATTTACTTGGAATAAAAGTCCTGGCAATCCTAATGGTCTTCTGAAGAAGTTAGATAGAGTTATGGGTAATATCCATTTTCTGGATAAGTTTCCTAATGCTATTGCGTTGTTCTTACCTTTTTTGACATCTGATCATTCTCCTGCTGTTCTCAATTTCCCTAATGTTTCTGGTGCTAAGCCAAAACCGTTTAAGTTTGCTAACTTTTTGGCTTCTAAATCTGAGTTTTTGCCTATTGTGAAGCAACACTGGAGTAAGGAGGTGGTGGGTTGTTATATGTTCTCAGTTGTTTCTAAACTCAAGTTTCTTAAAAAGCCTTGACGAGTGGTCTTTTACTCATCATTTTAAGCCCGGAAAATCCACGAAAACGTCTAAAAACACTGAAATATAACCATTTATACTGCAGATATCCTTGGAATGTGTTTTTATGTGTTTTAGGTACAAAGGATCGAAAACAGGACAAAAACGGATATAAATGAGCTTGGAATGAAGAAAAGGCTTTGCGGACGGAGCCGGAAGTGGCTTTTCTACATTTTTTGGAGCCCGGGATACGTTTTCTGATTGAGATTGGGAAAACAAACTTAAAACCAAACCTCGAACCAAATTTACCATTTTACCCCTAAACTTAAAACGTTTTTCACTAAAAACAATTATTTTTATTTTTAACCATTTTTATTTACAACAATTATTTTCATTAAAACCAATTTTTATTAAAAATATTTTTCTCAAGTTAAAAACTATTTACAAAACACAAAAATACATTTTATTTTAAACCTCTTTTACAAAATACAAAATAAAAATAAAACTCTTTTTTAACAAAACAAACCATTTATCCTTTACCCTTACCCACCCTTAAAACGTTTTACCCTAACCCATCTTTACCAATTTTACTTTGACTGCCAAAGTCAGAAAGAAACAAACCCACCAAGAACACAATTTGCCCGCCAAAATAATCCACACCTTTTCCCTCCTCCTATCACTCTCATCCCTGTCCCTTTCTTCCCCTGCTACCATCCAAAACATATCACATGTTCTCTCTTTGCCACCTTGGCAATCCCCAACTCACATAAAGCTCTCAAGAAATGGACGGTTCAGATGCATCTCCTTGGGCTCCAAGATTGAATGGAAGGTTAGGATTGAATCAAGAAAGCACAAGTGCTCCATTTCTCATTTCTCTCTCACAACAAAAGCACAGGCAGATGTAGACAAGAAAGAAGTCAAGAGACCCTTAATCAGCTTTTAGTATAAATAGGATGGTAGGGAATATTGTAAAACTTGTCTAGAAATCCTTGTTCTAGTACCATTTACTTTTAATGTCATTTAAATTTCCATGTAATTTTAATTTTCAGTGCAATTTAATTTTCAGTTTTTAATTCCTTTACAGTTTATGAATTTTTCCATTCTGATTTTTGGTAGTCCCAAATTGTTTGCTCAAGTGTGTTTGAACTCAGTTTTGAGTTTTATTAATGATTTCTGTACTGGTTCTTAAGATTTCAAAACCTTAGAAGTTGATTTCACCATTCCTGCCCCTTAAGGGGCGTTTGGAATAGCTTCTTTATTTGGTCATATCTCAGTTTTACTCACATTCATTTTCATAAATTAGTTTTAGAGTTCATGTGCAAGGTTTGGTTAAGTTTTACAAAAGTTAGAACCATGTTTCAAAAGATTTTCAAGTGCTTTTTTTTAACAGTTGCAGACTCCATATCAGTCCCTGAACCACAGATTTGGTAAGCTCAAAATAAGCTCATTTTAGCTTATTTCCTGCTGAATTTTAGCTTATTAAGAACTTAAGTATTGTATCTTCATCTGATTTTCCTTAACTAGGTTGCTAGATTTTATTAAGTGATTAGTCTGCAAGTACTCTAGGATTAGTTGTTTAACTACATTATTTCTGTTTTAAATTCAAGTGTTTATATGGCCAGCTTTAGCTTATTCTTGTTTTGATAATTCATTTTCATATGCTTTATTAGTACCTCCTTAGTATCCCTTTTCCTTAATCCATCCTTTAAGTAGTCTAGATAGCTTAATTTTTAACTTAAAAACCACCCCCTGGGCTGTTTGCAAACAGCATTGTAGCAGTTGCTTAGGGGTGAGATTAAGAGCTTTTAGCTTCCCATTTTTGCTTATTTATGATCCTTGGTAGCTTTTAGGTTTAGTGGTTTAAGTTTTACATGTTAGTTTAGCTTATAAGAAGCTTTTATTAGCTTTTGGCATCCTTGATAAGTTCCTCATCCAAACAGCCCCTTAGTATTTTATTAGCTTCTAATTCTTTTTTTTGTATCTGTTAATAGCTTATTTGCAGTTTCCAAGTTTAGTTTTAGTTGAATAATTAGCTTATCTTGTTCCCTTGTTTAAATTGCAAAAGTACAAGAAAAGAATAAAAAAAAAAATAATAAGTACAAAAGGGAGGACGTGGGACTTGAACCCGTGACCTTCTGTCCACCCACGAATAGAAAAGCAACACACTCCTCTATACCATCTGCACTAGTGTCTTTTATTGTTAGCAATTTCTCTTGTTTTTCACTTAACTCGTTTTTCAACCTTTAGTCTATATTGCTTATTTTTTAACAGCTTATTCATATAAGATGTTGACCTCAGCTCATTTTTCCTAAGCCTATCATAGTATCTAGTATTTTTACAAAAAGTTTCAGAATTTTCCAAAAAGTTTTAGTATGTTTTATAATTTAATTAGATTAAATTAGTTTTTAATTCATAATAAATAATTTAAAAGTCAAAAAAATACCCGGCTTTTTCCTAAAACCATTTTTTGTCATTTAGAATGTAAGAAAATTAATTTTAAGTTTGTAGGGTTAATATTTTTATATTTTTACTTTTTAAAGAGCGTGCGAGACCTGCACGTGGCCGATTTTAGGTTAATTATGCTTTTAATTAGCTTTAAGTTTCCCGTAGTTTCCCTTAGTATTTTAGATTAATTTTAGGACTCCCTTAGATTTCCTTAGTGTAGTTTTATTGCTTTCCTTTAAATTCCCTTCAATTAATTTAAATTGTTTAAATCCCCGTTTTACGTTTTATTGCACTTTAGTTAATTTTAAGTTTCCCTTTACGTTTATTGTTGCCTTAGATTAGTTTTTATTTTCCCGTAGTAGCCTTAGCTTAGTTTACTTGCTTTATTTAAATTCCCGTCATTTAGTTTAACATTCCAAAATTTAAAATTCTTTCCATTCAAGCACTTTAATAACAAACCTCAAACGTCACCGTCAATTCACACCTCATTGGGAAACGACCCGGGTAACACTTGTCCGGTATCACTTATCGAGTATTCGCGGGTTTTGCGTGTCGATCTTTTTCCTAAAGGGTCGATTCGTTGATTCTCTCGTATCACGTATATTTGGTATATTATTACTACTAGATCAAGCCTCTTAGAAAGCTGAAATTTGCTCAAGGAGATCTAGCTGATAAGGTGAAGAAATTGAAAGAAGAGTTATGTCAGGTCCAATCTGATATGGTTATAAATCCTACCAATGCTTTTATTAGACAACAAGAGGATGTTACTCTTTAGAGGTTTAAAGAAGCTGTTAGAGATGAAGAGTTATTCCTCAAGCAAAGATCGAAAGTTAGTTGGTTAAGTGAAGGTGACCATAACACCAAGTACTTTCATAGGGCTATGAAGGAGAGGCGAAATTTTAATAGGATTGAGTCTTTGGAAGATTTGGATGGTAATTATTTTTCTGGTAATGATGTGGGTGAGCAGTTTGTTAAGTATTTTGAAGGGGTTCTGGGTTCTAATGGAAATGTTGCTCCCATTTTTGATCCTTCCCATCTGTTTACTAAGAAGTTGGCTAAAGAGGATGATGATTTTATGGTTAGACAAGTTTCTCAGGAGGAAGTCAAAGTTGCTCTTTTTTGTATGGAGGGTGATAAAGCTCCTGGGCCGGATAGGTTCTCGGCTAAATTCTTCAAGTATGCTTGGTCTGTTATTGGTTCTGAGTTCACTAAAGCTATCCAAGACTTCTTCTCCAATGGTAAATTACTCAAAGAAATTAATTCCACTATTATTGCTTTGGTGCCTAAAATCAAAACTCCCAAAAAAGTTTCTAATTTTAGACCCATTTCATGTTGCAATGTGCTTTATAAGTGTATCAGTAAGGTTATTGCTAATAGGATTAAGGGTGTGCTGAATTCTCTTGTTAGTGATTGCCAACATGCCTTTATCTCTTCTAGGCTAATTAGTGATAATATTATGCTTACTCAGGAGTTAATGCGTAATTATCATAGGAAGTGTGGCCCGCCTAAAGTTGCATTCAAAATTGACATTAACAAAGCCTATGATTCTGTGGATTGGGAATTTCTCAGACAATGTCTTATTTATTTTGGTTTTCCTTTTAAAATGGTGAGTTGGATTATGAGTTGTATGACCTCCCCTTCATTTACTATTAATATTAATGGATATCACCATGGTTATTTCAAAGGTAAAAAAGGATTAAGGCAGGGTGATCCTCTATCCCCTTATCTTTTTACTTTGGTTATGGAGGTTCTTTCATTGATGATTAAGAGAAACATTGCTTTGAATGATAACTTTAAGTATCACTGGAGGTGTAGCAAGGTCAGTCTCACCCACCTTTGCTTTGCTGATGATTTAATGTTGTTTTCCTATGGCGATATAGAGTCTGTTGCTACTTTGAAATCTGCACTTGATGAATTTAGTAGTGTCTCTCGTCTGACTCCTAATTTTGATAAAAGTGTTGCTTTTTGTGGGAATGTTCCTGGTAATATCAAAAGATCTATTCTTAGTATCATGAATCGGGTTCAGGGTTCTCTTCCCATTAGATATTTGGGTGTTCCTTTGATTTCTTCTCGGCTATATAAGAAATTTTGTGATCCTCTTATTGATAAAGTTAAGCAAAGGGTGCTTAATTAGAAGAACAAAATGCTTTATTTTGCGGGAAGACTTCAGCTCATTCAATCTGTTCTTGGCTCTATGCAAAATATTCTGGTCATCTGTTTTTATTCTTCCTGTTGGAGTGTCGCAAGAAATTGAAAGGATTATGAGAAGGTTTCTTTGGGATCAGGGTGATATGCATAAAGGGAAGGCTAAGGTTAGATGGGAGGATGTGTGTGGTTAAAAGATTCAAGGTGGCCTTGGGATTAAGTCTTTGCATGAGTGGAACATTGCTCTTATGTCCAAGCATGTCTGGAACATTGTTTCCAAAAAGGATTCTTATTGGGTGAAATGGATCAATTCATACAGGTTGGTGGATAGAAGATCTTGTGAAAGAAATTTTTGGGATATTCCAATTTTAAATGATGTTTGTTGGGGATGGAGACAGATTTTACAGTGTAGAGATTCCTTGAGAAGCCATATTGTATCTAGAATTGGAAATGGCTGTAACACTTCTCTTTGGTTTGATAACTGGTGTTTCTTGGGGCCTTTGTGTCAGTTCATCTCTAAGAGAGACATTTTTGAAGCTGGTCTTTCTCTTAATTGCAAATTCGATGATATTATTCATGATGGAGTATGGGCTTGGCCTGAATTTTGGATTGATAAATTTCAGTTCTTATTTCATTTACCTCCCCCTCTTCTGTTTCATGATCAAATGGACAAAGTCCTGTGGTTTTCTAATAAGGGTAAGACGGTGCATTTCTCTGTCAAGCATGTTCGGTCTGATTTGATTCCTGTGAAACCTGTTGTGCCTTGGTTCAAAATTATCTAGTATAGCAATAACATCCCTAGGCATGCCTTCATGCTTTGGCTTGCTATATTGAAGAAGCTTAATACTCAGGACAAAGTTGCTATCTGGTTGAAGGATGATACTCTTATTTGCCCTTTGTGTAATCTTGTGCAAGATGATCATCACCATTTGTTCTTTGCATGTTCTTTTTCCTCAAAGGTTTGGAGCTTTTTTAAAGGACTCATGAGGTTTGATTCTGCTCCTAATGACTTGTATTAGGTTCTTGATTTCATGATTGCAAGACCCATTAATAAGTCTATTTGGTGTGTTATTCAACGATTAGTGATTGGAGCTACTGTCTATACTTTGTGGCAAGAAAGGAATCTTAGGATTTTTCAGGGAAAATCTAGGAATGTTGTCTAGACAAAGTAAAAGCGATAGTTGATGATGCTGCTTTGATGATTAAGGTTGTTAAAGATTTTGACTTGCCACCTTTGAAAGATGAAATACATCCAGTTATATGGGAAGCTCTTTGCAAGATAAGCAATGAAATTAAAGATATTAGAGATCCAAATTTTTTTAC
Source organism: Chrysanthemum seticuspe (assembly GCA_019973895.1). Lineage (NCBI taxonomy): Eukaryota > Viridiplantae > Streptophyta > Magnoliopsida > Asterales > Asteraceae > Chrysanthemum > Chrysanthemum seticuspe. Next base: position 195,764,454 of record BPTQ01000007.1, read on the forward strand.
ATTTGATGATGTAGAAATATTTGATAAGTCTGCAGAAGAGGCAACAGAAAAAAAAAATTGTCAATGATGTTCTGAGAGAAAAGGTACTCTTGTGTGATATTAAGAAATTTTGTTAGTCAGATTTTAATTGTCCTTATTCTTATGTGATATTAAGAAATTTTGATATTATTTCTGATGATTTAGAAAGATATTAAGAAATTTCTGATTTTTGGAATATAAATTTTATTATTCAGATAGGAAGACTGTCTGATGATAGTAAATTGTATGGTACTCCCAGTTTTAATATCAGAATAATTTTGCTGTAACCAAAATATGACTGCTACTGCAACAAATTTTTCTGCTGCTGCAGAGAATATTTTTATTGGTGATTCTATTGCTGATGAAAAAGTTGCTACTGCTGTTTCTACAGATGAACAAAAAGTTACTGATGTTGCTAGTATAGAATTTAAATGTGACAATCATATTAAAATATGAATGCGCCTTTTATAAATTTAAGTTATCATTGATTTTCATAGCATAAAATGTCAAAAAATATTAATATCAGAATTACTATGAGTTGTTGAAAAAGATAGATGCATAATTGCACCTTACATTACACAGCAGTTGTTCATAGTGGAAAGTCGTACATAAAAGACATTAGCAACTACTTGATTGTCATCTTCCCTTTACTTTTAACCACATTCCTTGATCCCACTTCCTTTACCCTAAACCTCTTCTGCTTGATTGATTCCCAAGTCAACATATTTGCAAGCCCTAAAACTTGAATCCTTTTACCAGGGGTACCTTGTACATAATTAGCTTGAACAGGAGCAGCAGTATCAGTGACAGTTCTTTTACACTTGTTTGAACTAGCTTTGGTTATTGTAGTTGTTTAGCTTATTTCTAAAATAATTGGATTATAAATTCATACAATCTAACTTCCTCAACTGTGACTACTGCAAAGCATCATCATATACCATTATTTCTAAGTTTTGTTGATGAAACTGGAAAATCAAAAATGTACAATGGCATATCATTTTAATAGAATAAGGATTAAAAAGCAACAAAAATATAGTTTGCAACTTTATACAGAATATCATACACCATTGATTATACTTGAAGATGAAATACTTAAGGGTTTAGGGTTTAGGGTTTTAAGGAACTCTTAGTGAGACAACTTGGTGATTTGTAAGAAAAATTGTTTACTTGTAAGTTGTTTCAGTTTCAACATTCGGTAGAATATCTAGATTTCATATAAAAACGAAGCAAAAAAATAAAATTATAGAGCAAAATGATCATCAATGTTTTGAATATAGATTGAAATTTTATGTGAGTTGATTGCTTGGTTTGTTTTTTGTGAAATTGGAAATGGTCATATTTACAGAGCAAAAATAATAAATTTTGTTTGTACTATATAGAGTAATGATTGGATACCTAACTGTTTTATTGGTATATGTCACATACAATTTGCTTAAAATTAAAAATGATGATATTGAAATAAATCATTAAATAAACAAAAATTAATATTTCATTAAACGATAAAAAAAGATAATTAAATAAAAAAACTAATATATTAAGAATTATATTCGAGAATCAGGTATAATATTCTCCATAACCTATCTTGAGTACATTACACACTCGTCTCAGACGGTTATCAAAACACATTTCAAAATTTGAAACCAAACTAAAAAACACCGACATAACAAAAATATTCTTCATAACCTATCTTGACTACGTTACGCGCTCGTCTCGGACGCTCGTTCCTTTTTTTCCCGAAGAACCAAGCATATCCGAGAATTGAGAGACTGATACTCCTTTCAATGTCGATCGTAGATGAGCCAAGAATGCATCATTGAATTATTATCAAATCTAAACAGTAAGAAATTCAAGAAGCAATGTTTATCTGGTGTACATCATCTTCTTGAGAGATTGTCATATCAGTTGACATTCCAGCTGCTTAGATTTGATAAAATTCGGTAAAATATTTAGGTTTCTGTGAAAATATAAATAAATAATAATTCCTCCAGAATCAAAATAAACTGTCATTAGAACAAGCACTTCTGGAAAAAAGAAGAAGAAGATATAATCAGTCTAAAGAATTAATAAACATAAATTATAAATTATTAAAGGAAAACACTAATCTTTTTGTAAAAAAGAGCTTCCTTAGATAAAGACTTAAAAAAAAAAAAAACCTTTTCTTAAAAAAGAGATGCAATATTCCTTTTTTTTTAAACACTTTTTTTTAGTACATTATTGAAGTGGGAATGCTCAAATTTATATTGGAAAATGAGGATAAGGTTGTTGTTGAAATTTATTTCAAAACTAGTAAATATAAACTGACATTTGGTAGGTATGTTTAAAAACTGAAAAGGACGAAATATTAAAATTTATGTGTATAGTCTAATCTTACCCACATGTCTTTTTTCTGACATAATATTTTAGGTAATAAAAAAACAAATTTAAAATCAACATGGATATTAATACAATAAACAATACTATTTTTTTTAATTACTAAATTACTATGATATTAATGTCATATTAAGTTACTGTAATATTAAATAATTTTAAAATACGATTCAAAATTTACATACTATTATAATATTTAAACTATGAAATTTACATACTCTGATAATATTAAGAGAGTAGTTATTATAAATAATTTTTAAAGATTATCTTAAATTTAAATATATGATAACATTTAAAAATGTGAAATTTTCATACTAATATAATATTCAAACTTAAAGTATTAAATTTTTCGTTCTACGTAAATTGGTTAAATTTGTAGCTAAAAATATTTTAAAAAGTTTAATATCACAGTACATCAAAGTTGTTTAAGTAAAACATCTTTATTAAAATAAAATTACAAATGTTAATATCAAATTCTTTTTTATCTAATTCAATTAAAATTATCATCAGATATACTTTATTATTTAATTATATTCATTAATGTCTTGTGTATTATCAAAATCAACTTTAAAGATTATCACAGATAGAGTGATATTTTGTGTCTCGAGGAGATATCTTTAACCACTATAAAATAGTATCTGACATATATGTCAGTTGGAAATTACTTAATAAATGTAAACAAATACTCAAATTTATAAGTCATAGGCAAACAAACTCTGATATTAAGACAATATAAATATGTATACGTCATAGAACATGCAATTATAAAATTTTCTCTGATTTTTTTTAATATTTACTTTCAGACACTCTGATATTAAGACAATATGATATATTAAGAGAACTAACTTTTATATTAAGACAAATTTCATATATTAAAAAATATGAAATTTAAATAAAAATTTGAATGGTAATTATTCTGATAGTTTGTCTTCAAAAACACTATGATTTTAAATAAAAATAGAACAACTAACTCTGATATCATATATTAAACAACAAACTCTGATATTAATACAATATTAATATTTTATTTCAGTCATTTATTTTAAACAACTAACTGTCATATGGTTTAGACTACTCATTTTAATACTGCTAGTGGATAGAATGAAAATTTAATACTGCTGCTGGGAACTTCAAAGGAAAATACAAGTAGAACTTTTGATACTCTGATATTAAGACAAATATCATATATTAAAAATATTAAATTTAAATAAAAATTTGAATGGTAATTATTCTGATAGTTTCAGACACTTTGATATTAAGACAATATCATATATTAAAACAACTAACTCTGATATTAAGACAAATATCATATATTAAAAAATATGAAATTTAAATTAAAATTTGAATGGTAATTATTCTGATAGTTTGTCTTCAAATACACTATGATATTAAATAAAAATAGAACAACTAACTCTGATATTAGGACACTATCATATATTAAGACAACTAACTCTGATATTAAGAGAATATCATATATTAAACAACAAACTCTGATATTAATACAATATTAATATTTTCTTTCAGTCATTCATTTTAAACACACTAACTCTCATATGGTTTAAACTACTCATTTTAATACTGCTAGTGGATAGATTGAAAATTTAATACTGCTGCTGGGAACTTCAAAGGAAAATACAAGTAGGACTTTTGATACTGCTGCTAGTAGAAAAGTTAATGCTGCTATAAGAAAAGTTACTATTGCTTAGGACTTTTGATATAAAAATTATAAAAATAACAAATTTTATTGAAAAATAAACATCATATTAATTTTTACCAACTGAGTGAGAAATTAAATCATTTTAGTTTAGATAACATAACTCAATTAAAATTATTTAGTAAATTTAAATAAAAACAAAAATATACATAAAAACAACATGAATTAAAAAAAAACAACATTATTGAAAAACAATATTAAAATTAAATGTAAAACTTTGACATAAATTGATATTTTAAGTCCTGAGGAGGAATTTTTCATCACTCTCTGACATGTATGTCAGTGTGTTATGCATCTATCTTTTCTAACAGATACTCAAATATGTATGTCAAATACTAAATTTAATTTTATTTAAGCTCTTTTTGAATATAGATTGAAATTACTTAATAAATGTAAACAGATACTAAAATATATACGTCAAAGGCAAACTAACTCTGATATTAAGACAATATTAATATATATATACGTAATTAGAACATGCAATTATAAAATTTTCTTTGATTTTGTTTTTAAATAGGATGTGAAGATTAATATTTTGTTTCAGACACTCTGATATTAAGACCATATCATATATTAAGACAACTAACTCTGATATTAAGACAATATCATATATTAAAAAATGTGAAATTTTTTAAAAAAAAATTCAATGGTATCAAATGTGATAATCACTATAAATAGCATCTGACATACATGTCAGTTGCAAATTACTTAATAAATGTAAACAGATACTCAAATATGTATACGTCATATGCCAACTAACTCTGATATTAAGACAATATTAATATGTATACATCATAGAACATGCAAAATATTAAATTTTCTTTGATTTTGATTTTAAATATTTTCTTTCAAAACTATGATATTAACAAAATAACATATATTAAGACAACTAACTCAGATATTAAGACAATATCATATATTAAACAAAAAACTCTGATATTAAGACAATATTAATATTTTCTTTCAGACATTCATTTTAAAACAACTAACTCTAATGGGAATTTAATACTACTGCTGGGAATTTCAAAGGAAATACAATACGTAGATAGAGCAGCCACAATGTGTTAAACACCTCATAACTCTAATAAACACATCATAACTCTGATAAACATCATAACTCAATTAAAATTATTCAAGTAATTTAAATATATTAAGACAAGTAACTCTAATATTAATATTTTCTTTCAAACATTCTGATATTAAGACAATATTAATATATTAAGACAACTAACTCTGATATTAAAATTTTGATTTTGTTTTTAAATAGGAGGTGAAAAATAATATTTTCTTTCAGAAAATCTGATACTAAGACAACTAACTCTGATATTAAGACAATATTAAGTTAAAAATAATATGTGTTATATTTAATATTTTAAATAACTATATTTATGAAATGTGATGATTATATTCATTAATGTCTTGTGTATAGTCAAAATCAACTTTAAAGATTATCTGACATATATGTAATTTGGAAATTACTTCAATTTCTTTGATTTTCTATGACGTATATGTCAGTTGGACATAAACTCATATTTTGAGTCTCGAGGAGTTATTTTTCATCATTATAAAATCTGACATGTATGACAGCGTGTTATGCATCTATGTTTTAAACAGATACTCAAATATGTATGTCACATAGTAAATTTAATTTTATTTTAGCTATTTTTGAATAATTTTTTTAGTGTGATTCTAAGACAATAATATAATATTAAGTTACTGAGATATTAAATATTAGTGAAATATTTAAAAATAAAATTTTAAATTAAACATATTTATTTAAATAAATATTCAAAAATTAAAATCATATTTTTTTAACTAAATATAATTAATATTATTATTCTTAAGTTAACATTAAATTAGATATACTTTAATATTTAACGTCGAAATTTAATGTGCAAAATAAAATTTAATATGATATTAAGACAATATTAATATATTGTGTATTGTCAAATCAACCACCTTTAAAAGGTTTTGATATACAAGACAATATAAAGATTAATATTATTATAACTAATAAAACAACTTACTGTGATAGTAAGACTATATTAAAGTATTTAAAAATAAATGGAAAAATTAAAGATATAAATATTTTAATAATATCTATTGATACCAACATTAAAATAAAGTTTATTTTAAAAATCACATGCCATGAATAAATCTATATATAACATTGATATTGATAGTAATGTTTCATTTATCGACTTGTCGTGTTAAGAATTAAAAAAAATAAACTATTTTTTTAAAATGAGTAATGGTATCGTGCCATTTTACAGAGGTACCTCCATAAGTTATTATTCATTTCTTACAATCTATGCACAATTCAACTCATGATAGGAACCGTTTCCAGGAGATAATAGAAAGTATACCGAGTATACCATCATATTTAGTTTATTTTATCATGGAAAGGTACCGCGAAGATGTTCTCCAACTTGAAGAACAAGACATAGTTGAAATAATTGGTATTTCAGAACAAAATATGAATTATGATGGTTTGGGTTTGACTAAAGAAACTATAAGAAAAAATCTTCATGAGAATCTAATGGTTGACAAGGTTGAAGGCGTTTGTACGATTTTTTTAGAAGAGTACAAAGAAAATGAAAGCATAAGCACATTGACTTACAGCCATGAGTTTCATGCATATTGTATTAGAGGTTGGTTGCTACACAAAAACATTTGTCCATTACGTAAAAGTATTGGACTGAATATCTAGAAGTACTATTTAATATCACAGTAATGTTAATTCTAACGTAATGTTAATTCTTGTTTGAAAATATAATGTAATGTTAATTCTATGTTATTTTACTTAACTTATTCTTATAATATCAAAAGAAACTCTTAATCAAAAAAAGTGCATTTGATATCAATTAAATTATCATGTTCAATTTAATAAAATTAAAATTTTATCTTAAGATGAATAAGAAATATAACAAGAACAGACAAATAATCTTGTTAAATATCTTCAAACAAGAAATTACAAGTTAATATCTTCAGTTAAGACACTGATAATTATAGTCTTCATATAAAATCTTCAACGACTTCGTATATGGCTGAATTTGGTAGTTTTTGATGAAGAACATACACCTTCAAAAATATCGTCTTCCATCTGATCATGAGACATAATGGCGTTTCACAATATACGAACCAAGTTGAATAATTATGAGTAAACCCTTTCTTATACAAGTGAAACATTATGTCGTTTATTTGTCATAAAATTGCATTTGATACGATTGTTATCAACAAATGCTTTGTTAGAAAAAGTAAAGTTGAAAAAAAAACATCAAGGTTACTTGCAGAAAAACTTACAGGGTCCTAAAATATAATGATTGATAAACATTTTTTTCTTCAAGACCAAATACTTTCGGTAGAATATGTAGATTTCGATTTAAAAAATATAGAAATAAAAAAATCTTCCAAAGATAATAAGTTATCGATGATAGGAAAAAATAGATTTTTAATATAAAAAGAATCATTATATTAAAATAGCAAAAAAACATGAAATGAAAATAAAGAAAAATTTTGTTATGTTTTTCTAAGTGTGATTGATGAAATATTTATAGGCAAAAGACAGTGATTTGTACAATCGAATATAGAAAGCCCTTAAAAATAAATAATATTTAAAGTACAACTGCTTACTTTATTTGTTGATATTAAAATTTTTTATTTTCATATTAAAGGCTATGTACGTTATTTTTAAAGTTCAAGTGCTCTGCTCTGGTGTTATTTTTTATTTTTATTTTGGACTGTTTTTTTGTGAAATTGCAAATGGTCATATTTATAGAGCAAAAATAATAAAAGAAAAAAATTAATACTAGCTGCATAATGAATCATATTCTTAATAGTAAATTAAGAATTATATCCGAGAATCATGTATAATATTCTTCATAACCTATTTTGAGTACGTTACGCATCATCTCGGACGCTCATTCATTTCTATCACAAAAGGTAAGCAACAGCGGTTATCAAAACGCATTTCAAATTTGAAACCAAACTAAAAAACACACACAAAACAAAAATATTCTTCATAACCTATCTTGAGTAGGTTACGCGCTAGTCTCTGACTCCTTCATTTTTTTCTCGTAAAATCAATGGCGATGGTAGATGAGCCAAGAATGCATCATTGTACTATTATATTCTTCATAACATTCCTTTTCGTGGTCGACTTTCTTATAGTGTATTAACAACCATGTCCGAGAATGCCAAAGGAATTGAGACACTGATGCTCCTTTCAAGGGCGATGGTAGATACGCCAAGAATGCGTCATTGTACTATTATCAAATCTGAACTATAAAGAATGTCTATCTGGTGTACATCATCTTCTGGAGAGATTGACATACCAGTTGACATTCCAGTTGCTTAGATTTGATAAATTCGATAAAATATTTAGGTTTCAGTGATAATATAAATAAATACTCTAATTCCTCCGGAATCAACAATAAGAGGTATAAAAATAAACTGGCCTTCATGAGTAATTAAAACATGCATTTCTGAAAAGAAAAAAAAGAAGAAGAAGATATAATCAGTCTAAAGAATTAAATAAACATAAATTAGAAAGTTGTAAAGAAAAACACTAACCTTTTTGTTGAAAATAGCTTCCTTTGATAAACACTTAAAAAAAACCTTTTCTTAAAAAAGAGATGCAATATTCCTTTTTTTTTTAAACAATTTTTTTTTGAGTACATTTTTGAAGTGGGAATGATCAAATTTATATTGCAAAATAAGGATAAGGTTGTTGTTCAAATTTATTTCAAAACTAGTAAATAAAAACTGACATTTGGTAGTTATGTTTAAAAACTGAAAAGGATGAAATATTAAAATTTATGTGTATAGTGTAATCTTACCCATGTGTCTTTTTTCTGACATTATATTTTAGGTGATTAAAAAACAAATTTAAGTTACTGTGATATTAAATAATTTTTAAATACGATTCGAAATTTACATACTATTATAATATTTAAACTGTGAAATTTACATACTCTGATAATATTGAGAGAGCAGTTATTATAAATAATTTTTAAATATTATCTGAAATTTAAATACTATGATATCATTTAAAAATGTGAAATTTTCATACTAATATAATATTCAAACTTAGAAGTATTAAATTTGCGGGTTCTAAAAAAAAGATGAAATGTAAACTAATTATATTTGTAGCTAAAAAATATTTAAAAAAGTCTATTATCACAGTTGTTTATGTAAAACATTTTTATTAAAATAAAAATACAAAACTTAATATCAGATTTTTTTTATCTAATTCAATTAAAATTATCGTCTGATATACTTTATTAATTAACTATGTGAATGAAATGTGATAATTATATTCATTAATGTCTTGTGTATTGTCAAAATCAACTTTAAAGATTATCACAGATAAAGTGATATTTTGTGTCTCGAGGAGGTATTTTTTTACCACTATAAATAATATCTGACATATATGTCATTTTCAAATTACTTTTAATAAATGTAAACAGATATTCAAATATGTATACGTCATAAGCCAACTAAAGTCTGATATTTAAGACATTATGTTAGGTCACCATTTATGTAACACAAGCATCAATAAGAAGAAATGAGATGATGGAAGGATCGGATGAACAAGAACTAACAATACTTGTATGAATATAAGGAAAGTTATGCGTGTATATTGAAAGTAGGGAAGGAGCTAGGGCAACACACAAGCTCCCTGCCTTTCCTTATTGGGCTTGGGCCAAGGCTCACGGGCTTTCTACATAAGCCTTGGCATTAAAACTAACTTAAAATCCTAATTAAGCACACTATTAAATATTGATTACAAACACTTGAACTATAAGCTAGGAGTGATTCCAACAATCTCCCCCTAAGTGTTGGTAATTAATGATTAGAGTGAACAACGTTGTATGTGCTGATGTAATAGTTGCTTTGACGTCTTCTGACATTCTTCTTTCTTGTGAGAAGAAGTGTCTTGATTCCAAAAATCTCCCCAGTGTAGGGATCTTGTTTACTTTGAAGTTTTTCAGCTTTGACGTCTTCATTTTCCTTGTTCTTTGAACTTTGTTCTTTGTGGTGGTAGTGATAGTATGTTGTAGTTATCTGCATCAGGTCCGCTTCGTTGCTCCAGTGTCTCCACGTCCTTCTCCAACATGCTCACACGCTCATATGACAGTGAATTCCAGATGTGAAGTAGTTCTCGAGTCTTTATAACTTTGTAGATTCTTTGATTTGATGAAGAATCAATGTGACTTTGTGTTGCCTTTGATATTGAGAGAACTTCTTTTGTGATGTTGTTGGTATGAGCATGTGAAGAATTTGCACGATCTTTTCCTCCCGCGAGCATCCATAAGAAGAAAACATAAACATGGGTTAGAAATAATCCAGCGCTTACAAGTTTGAACTTCGAGTGTGTTAACAGCATAGTGTGAAAACACGTCTCTAATTCTCACAAAGGCTGTTCCTGAACTGGAGTCCCACAAGTGAGATAACGCGATGTACCGAAGTACACCTATAGTTCAGGTGAGTCGCTGAGGTACACCGAAGCATCACCCCATGACTGTAGACCGTTTGAGACACACTAAGCGTAACCCACAAGGAGTTACCGAAGTGGCCTGCTATCAGGGATGTTTGATGTTGACCCTGGCAGGAGTTTCCATTCAATCACTGAGGATCACATGTGTGAACCTCTCATGAATGTTCTCGACAGATTGCTAAGATCTGTGTCGGACTCGATAATGTATCACTTGCGTCCTTAATGTTGAATGACAAGTGATGAAATATCAAGTGTTCCTAAGAGATCTTTTGATGAATCTCGTGGCCCTAGACTCAATAGTGTGCTTTGGTTTTCCTGAGCAGAGACTAGGGAGAGGGTCTCCTTCTTCAATACCAGCAATCTCTAAGAGAAAGATGATAGTTACGTAGGGTTCCCTGTGAGAATGAAACGAGCTTCTGTTGAGAGAAACTTGAGTGGCTAAGAAGGTTTAGTGCATGCGTCACTGGGTCCATGACGACTTTAATCTTCAATACCGGTGTCATCAAGTGACAACCAGTAGCATATAAATTGAACCTGGTGTCTGCCCTAAGTTGAATAATCTGGAGGGCTATTTCTTTTCACCCTTTTCTTTACTTTTCTTTTTAATTCTTCAACTCCTTCTTTCTTCGATTCTCATTTTCTCCTTTTTATAATCATACCTAAGGACTTCTAAATTTTAACTATTGCTGGTGTCCTTGGGTAGATCCCTCCGGCTCTGGTGGATCATAGGACGATTATTCCTAACCTTAGTCACCTTATAACTCCATGACTAACCTATGTTGCGCCATAAAACCATTTCATGAAAAATCTCTCAGAGTGGTTATGAGTAAAAACATTTTGTACCACTGAAAGAGTTTTATATTATGCAGAAATACTCCCCCTCCACACGTGCTTAAGTATTTTGGCAGAAATCTGTACGGTGAGAGAAGAGCGCAAACTTTTGAATTGGCTAACTCAAGATAGACAATTCCCCGCGAGACACGGTTACATCACTGACTAGGTCATCTTGAAGTTGTAAACACTCATTGGTGAGGAGGTTTGACCCGTCAAGGTTCATGACTACCAAGAGTTTCTCGAATGGTACATTCTACTAAGACAAGTCCTTTGCGAGACACGTTTACATCACTAGCGAACTAGTTTGAAATTATTACCTGTCCCAGACAAGTCTTTTCGAGTTACTAACATTTAAGAGCTCGTCAATTCATTGGTTAAGTCTTTATCACGAAGATTCAATAGAAATTTACAACATATTTCTTATCACATAATTTTTCTCCCCTTAAAAAATGGCATATGAATGTTATTTTTGATGAAATTTTGATAGCGAATATGACCATTTCGAGTTTTGTGGGAAGATTTCCACGAAGAACAATTTGTGAACAAAGTTTTAATCAAATACTCCCCCTCAATAAGTAATAATAACTTTTGAGGTTTTGAAAACATAAGGGGAAGTACTTGGTCTTTTGAGCAAAACTTTGAAAAGTGAAAGTTTTGATAAGTTTTACTCAAAAGTAAGAAGCTTTTGCTCCTTTTATAAGGATTGTGGCATTGAATCGTACCCCAGGGTCCTTTCATGACAAGTACAGGTTGTACACTGTTATGTGTGCACAAGCCATAGTCAATTATAGATCACACATCCAAATATATAATGAAAGAATCAAATCAAGGTGTACCAGGAAGTCCATCAATAACACCAGGAGTTCTGTCTGGACGTTGGTAGCCTGTTAGAGATATACTTTGACTTCTACCCACAAAACTCTCCAATGTCCTCATCTGATCCCTTCGAAACAACCTTTCATCAATCCTGGTGATGATCTTCTTCACATCCCTCCTGTCCCTAGAATTCCACCTTTTCTTTGACCCTATGCCTTCATGAATCTCTTTTAACCGATATGCCAAACCATCACAAACCTTCTTCAGTGTATGATCACAAACTTGTAAAGCTCCTTGCACGCCATGAAGCAATTTCGGTGAAGTTCACTACGGTAAACTACCCCAAATGGTTTCTTAATGATGGTGTACTGAGCAAGATTGTTTATGTTCGGGAAGGTCTAGCTGTGGTTTTGTGAGAATGACATGTTTCTGGTATGATTCCACGGCAAGTTGAATATCTTCTACACGGTCTTGGATCACGATGCTTCTGATGAATATTAGCAAGGACTTGATGTACTGAAGCTGGATGTTCATTGAGAAGTGTCGCATTCTTCCTTGGACCTTGGCCAGATACATATCTTCAATGTCATTGAGCGACAATCTTAGGAAATCCGCTTCAGAAAAATCATATTCCTCTTCGTCTTGACGTTTGAATTTAATTGCTTTCAGAAATGAGTAGTCCCATTTAGACGACAGAGTAACATTCATTAATGCAATGATCCGTTGTTCACTGAACACTTCCTTTTTTGATTTTAGCACCTGGCAGCTCCTGTAGTAGATTCTTCATCGTTCTGGCCAATGATGAATCCCATACGATGCATCGAGGTCATACTTTTCCACTTTGTCAGCAAACATTCTTGTAGCTTCTTCCTTGATGGCTATGTTGTTAGAGTATATTGCTGCCGGGTAAGGTAAGGTGAGTGATGTAGCGTATTTCTTGGTAACATCGCTACCGTGTAGAAGAAATTCCAAGTCATTGTTGAAGAAATAGCGGTAGGGAATCTTAGGTTGATCCGGTCGGCCAATGGTAGGTAGTGGTTTGGTCCAGTCAGTGTAGTATGGAGCTTTGTCTTGTCTGGTGAAGTCAATGTTTGATTCAGGATTGAGCCAATCAATGTTGTTAGACATGGCTCGTGCTATGTTGTCTAGATGATATTCGACTTCAATTGCACTGTCGGAGCTGTCTTTTAGCATTTGAAAAGCTTTGTTCTTGATGCGTCTCAATTCTGCTTTCGTCATGTTCTTCACTTTGAACTTTTCTTGTATAAGCTTCACATGCTCCATTGTGCGACCATCTACCGATTCTTGACCTTCCGGTAACTGAGGTGTAGCATCAACAAGTTTAGAGAACCAGTCATACTCTTCAGTGTCATCTTCATCTAGCCATGACACAACATTGGTCTTTTTCTTCTTCTTTGGCTTTGATGATGACGCTAGTTTCTTTGTTGATGTATAAGAAGTTGGTTGTTGTTGGGGCTCAGAAATTTCTTCATCGTCACCACCAGTGTATTCAAAGTGATCACCGGTTTCTCTGTATGTGGTGGTGACTCAGAGTCCTGAGGTTTGTCTTTTACAGGAGAACTTTGTGGAGATCTTCTTTGGGTGGAGGTCCTTGGGGTGGTGGAGGCATAGAGGATGAATCATCATTTTTCTTCTTACGTTTCGCCTCAGAGTCCTTATCCGCATCATCATCGTCTCTTGGATGCTTAGCCTTTTCAGCTGCCGCTTTGCATGAAGTTTTGATTTGAAATTCCAGTAATGCCTCAAAAAGTTTAGCTTCATCAGAAGTAAACATTGCAGATCGTTTAGACATTTTTAACACAAGCTTGGAGATCAACTTTGCATCAGAGACAACCTTAGGCTCAACTGGATTGATTTGCATTGCTACCGGAGTAGATTGCATTGTTTGCTTGACCAATTGCATGAGATTTAGATAAAGTTGTCTGGTGAACATCTCTCTAGTTACGCCAGGGACGGTGTCGAGAAGAAACTTGTGAGTATATACTCTGATCGTCTTTTCCATTTCCCCTTGGATATCTCTATTTAGAAACTGTTGCATCTATTCCCTTTCATCTGAAAACTCGTTCACCACGTCTTGAATTTGATTGACTCTGTCCGCAAGCTGATTCAGTTTCCTGTTAACAACGTTGCGCTTCCTTACTTGCCTGACAGCTTTGACAATCTTCGTATTTGCACGTGATGCCCAAGTATCGGTCGGTTTCTTTACCGATTTGGATGCGGATCCGGTGGTGTCTTTGGATAGTGGTGGTGATGAATGAGAAGATGAGTCTGACGATGATGATTCATGAGGAGGCTCAAGGTCCTTTGGTGGCTCAGAAGTTTGTTCCTTGCTACGTGCGGGACTATCTAGAAGATAATCATCGGCTTCCTTCTCAGCTTTAGCCTTTCTTCCGCCTTAACCCTAGCTTCTTCATCTGCTTGAGCTTGAGCTTCTTCTTCTGCTTTTTCTTTAGCAGCAGCTTCAACATCTTCATTAGTAATTTTCTCAGTCTTCTCCTTCTTCTTTTCTGGTTCCTCAAAGTCAAAGATAATTTCCTCCTCTTGTTGTTGTTGTTCAGATTTGTGGGTGGTTGTACCAGTTCCCTTATCGGGTTGATTAACCGCATCGGAAACTGGTGTGGTCAGTGTACCACCACTTGACCCTCCAGGGCCACGAGTTTGTTGTAGATTGAACTCCTTAGCAACATGTTGTAATCTGAGATTCTTTAGCTTCTTGCGGTATTCTCTTTCTTCCTTTGGCTCTTCATCTAAGCTCTCTTCTTCCTCTTGCTCAGCAATTGGAGTTTTCCCTTTATCAGATTTGGGACTGAGAGGTTTTGCTACTGTTAAAGTATCATCTGTTGGAGTTTCGGAGTAGATAACCTCTTCATCCATATTAGTGTCCTCGGAGTCCTCGTCCATCAATTTTGGTTCAGGTTTAGGTTTAGGGATAGCAACCTTCGATGGAACTTTCCTTTTGAGGGTATGAGTCCTCTTTGGATACTTTCTCGTACTCTCAGTGCTTGCCACACTTCCAGCACTGCCTGATCTCCTTGTTTTCTTTAAAGATACATCGGAAGACTTTTCATCGATGAACCCCACTTTGCCTGATGCAACTGCTTCCAGATAATGTTTGTATGATTGAAGTTCCTTGATCTCAGCAGTAAGAAGGGAATATGGCAAAACAACACCTTGTTTCTTCGTAGTTGATTCTTTGAACCTGACGACATTGAGTGTAGGCTCAAACAACACGGAGTGATGGTTGGGCTCATCAAGTCTCAAAGGAATATCAGGATTATTCCCGAGTATCCTCGGGATCAACAGTTTTGTGTATCTGATGTAAGGGATTTTGGTGCCAGGTTTCCTGAAATATGACATCATGTCATCCCAAATAAGATTTGCGAAATCAATGTGCATCATGTTGACCATGCCCAAAAATACATGTATTTCCATGAGCTTGGGATGCTCATAACCACTATCACGTCCAGAAACTGATTTGGTGATCATGACGTAGAGGGTTCTCCATGGCTGAGGAATATTCTTAAGATCTACTGAAGAGTGTTTGGTGATAATCCCAGCAGCTTCATCATAGCCAATGTCGACCATGAACTAGAGAGTGACCTCTTCCGAAGGTGAAGCAACATAGTTGGCAGGCTGGATGGTAGGAAGAAGGAGAATAGCCCTTAAGTCTGCTGGAGTGATGGTGACTTGTTTGTCGTTGAGTGTAACTGTCATAACATCTTGACCTTTGACCTTCTGCATGGTGTGCCAGAATTAGTAAACATAAATCACCAGCACAGTTGCAGAATTAGTGAGCATATTCTTGTAAGGATGAGTCTTCAGAATATCCACAGCAATTTGACAAGAAGACTCAGAACATGTGAAGTTATCAAAATTGACTCCGAGATTGTTCTTCCCAATCTTCATTATGTAACCATCTGGGAAGATGTCTTCCATTGTGAGAACATTTGGTGCATCAACGTTTTGCATTGTGACGTCCATATTGTGATGTGAAAGAAATTGAGCCAAAAGAACCAACATATCGAAAGACATTACGTTAGTCAACAGTTGATTTTATTGTCCAATTATTGAATATGATATGTTGATGAATGTTACAAGTCCAACGTTACTTGTTTGTCCAATAGTCCAAAGTAGTCGTGATAATTTTCGTGAATTTAGTTTTGAATTTTAAAGTCCAAATTTTCACTCATTTTCACAACATATTAACCATTGTAGCATATTAGTGACATTTTGGTTTTGTGACGTTATGATTTATTTATTTACAAGTATGTACGCGTAACAATTCACGATTAAGGTTAAAACAAGGCTTAAGCGTAGAAATTGCAAACATATGCGTAAAAAGTTAACCATAATCATAGCCCTTGGACGATTGTGGCTTGTCGTATCTCAATCCTAGAAGTGTAGTAATAGTACAAGAAGGTCTTAGAAAGAAAGGGTCAAAATTCTTGGGTTATAGCAAGTTGATTCGCGGGTATAAACTTGTAATCAACATTTTCGCTCTTGTAACTTTGGTACAATTTCTATTACCCCTTTAATATGATATTTACTGAATTTTTTGAGTTGGATATATGTACTTCTTGTGTGATTATGAAGAAGTGGCTTTATGTTTGTTTATGCGAAATGTAATATTTGATATGGTGTGTTTGGTACTATGTTTATCATTCGATTTATGAAAGGTGAAACATAATATTTTCCTCATATTATATCTTTTTAAGTTTGCTACTTTGATTGATCGTGTTTGATTATATAGGTCGAAGGGATAACTGAATCATGATTAACTTCGAGTCATTAGACGATGATTGACTATGTTTTACACTTGTGAAATTGTGTAATAAAATTTGTAAACAAACAAGAAGTATTTGATATAAGAATATAGGTTGAAAGGATTTTTTTGAATATGTGTTCTATCATTTCGTATACTAT
>BPTQ01000007.1:195794044-196174151 GCA_019973895.1 Chrysanthemum seticuspe
TTGATAAATTGCTTGTTGTTGATTCCATTGTTGATGTTGTGGAGTTAATTGTTGTTGTTGTTGATGATTATAAGTGTGAGGGAAGTAGTTAGAGTATGGTGGTTGAGACATGATGATAAACTTGTGTAGTAAGAATGGATCTTTGTAGTCGAATGAACCTTTGTTGATGAAGTATCCTTAGGCGTAGAAATGACAAGAACCAAGTAGCACTTATGCGTAAAAACACCAAAAGTTACGCGTAACAAAGAATAGTTACACGTAGGTTTTAGCTTACGCGTAAGCAGGAGAAAAAACTAAAGTTATGCGTAAACAGTAAGTTAGGCGTAGAAAGTTAGGCGTAGGATTACCTTATGCGTAGGACTAGGTCTACGCGTAAGATGAATCTTAAGCGTAAGATTTTCTACGCGTAAGCTTTATGCTTAAGCGTAATTTTAGGGTTTTGCCCAAATGATCTTTTACACTTCACAGTGCAAAAGATATCCAAAGTCGACGTATTTTCAGACTTATCCAAGTAAGAAAACACGGAATAAACCAGAAAATTGAAGATCAAACCAAGGAGAGTCTTACGCGTAATATTAGGGTTTTGTTACGCGTAGGATTACTCGTAACTTTGATTCTGCCCAAATGTATTTCTAAACCAGTTTTTTGTTATGGAATAGCTTCAATAGTACCAAAAGAACACAAGAGTGTGAATTTTGATGTACCAAAACTGCTAAACGGGTTACGCGTAGAACGACACCCACGAACAAAAACAAGCTTAAAAACGTAAATCCACGCGTAAAGTTTGAAACTTTTAGCCAAAAACAAGTATTTTAACACCTCAAAACATTGAAAGTACAAGAATCTTGGATTAAAAAGTGTAAAAAACAAGTTTTTAAGATGACCAAAGATAGCGTTATCTCTACGCGTAAGATTCAAAACCAAAACTTCAAAAAAAACAAACGAGTACACCCAACTATTTGGCGATTGATACCACTGTTAGGTCACTAGTTTTACAACACAAGCTTATAAGAGAAGAGATAAAGGCGGATGAACAAGTATCAAACACAAACACACAATATGAGTAGTATGGTTAGGCGTAGTGAGAGTGAATGAAAGAATAACTTGAACAACCAACCCTCAAATGAGGGTTTACAATAGTTTATATAGGCAAGGAGCTAGGGCAACACTCCCTCTCCTTCCCTATTCCTTATTGGGCTTGGGCCTCAGCTTATGGGCCTTCTACATAAGCTGGACCTTAAACAAACATAAAGGCCATAATAAAGCTACCTATTACATATGAAATATAAATACTTGAAATACTGTTTAGGAGTGATTCCAACAGATTGAGAATCAATTTTTCAAACATGGCATGTCTCTCATTCTGAAGGAGGAAGGCATAGAGTTGCTCATAGTTTGTATTCTTCAATCCTTTAGTGAGCTTCACAGCTGTGACAAACTTGTGCCATTCGGGATTCATGTTGTTCACAAACTTTGAGTTCAGCTGAATGTTAGGCATAGTCATTCTGATGTTCCTCATGTCATTCACTAGCTTATGGAATCTCACAGAGTACTCATAGACACTCTCATCTGGTTTCATTTTGAAGTGCTCGAATTCGTCATAGAGTTGGGATTCTCTGTCTTCCATAGTTAATTCTGAACCTGAGAGAAGCATCTTAACATTATCCCAAACTGCCTTTGCATCCGTGTTATGATTGATCAGCTTGTAGATGTCTTTAGGAAGACCTTGAAGAACAATGTTTGAAGCCCTGATATCTGCATCGAATCTCTTTTTCTCCTTATCATCAAGCTCATCATACATCTTAGGTCTGTCCATTCCGTAAACAGGAGTACCATCTTCATTAGTATCAAGTATGTCTCTAGTCGTTTCAACTCGATATGGTCCTTCATCAATGGATTTGAGAATATTGACACCATTTTCCTTTCCAAGGCAATACAATCTGATTCGTTGAGCCCAAGAATCGTAGTCAGTTCTGTCAAGCATGGGTGGACGAGTATCTGAGCCAGCTGCTTGTACATCCTCAGCAACAGTGGAGATGACAGTAGGGACGTTGGTAGACATGTTACCAGATTATACGGGATTTTATAACTCTATGATTAAACCGGGAAATAGATTCTTTCACGGGATTTTACTAAATCAAGAGAAAACCGTAAACAATCACTCAAGTCGCTAGATGATAATGCACTAAGTCGCTAGAGACAAATGCACTAAGTCGCTACCAATTAATTCGCTAGAAAACCAAGTCGCTAGAAACCCAAGTCGCTAACAGAAAAGCAAGTCGCTAAGTAGTAACTCGCTACAGACCAAGTCGCTAACCAAATTTTGGCAGCAATTCGCTACACAAGTGGCTAGAGACACAAGTCGCTAAAGAGCAACTCGCTACTGACCAAGTCGCTACCACAAGTCGCTACCCGTAGTGGAGAGTCCACTACTTGTACTTTAACTCGCTAGCTCTAACTCGCTAGCTCCAACACTGTAAGTCGCTACAAAAATGCGAAGCAAGTCGCTACCAAGAAAAATATTCCGTGAACTAAGTCGCTAGCATGAAAAACCATATAAACATCACTTTTCAATCCAAAAACAACCCAACCAAGATGATTCAAGCTTACCAAATGAAAACCTAAACACTTTTGATGATTCTAAACATAAAAGTACCAACAAAATTCAAACTTTAACACAAGAAATCACCCAAATGATGCAAAAACCACTAAACTTTTTCCAAACTCAAAAACCACCTAAAAACCACTATAAATCCAAAGATGTGCAAGATATGATCTAACCATGGCTCTTGATACCAATTGTAAGATATAACTTTTAACATACACATCAAACCATAACACAAAGTAGCATATAGATGGAATTCTAGAGAGAGAAAGTTAGAGGTTTAGGGAACTTAGTGAGAGAAAGTGAAAGATATTATTATGAGCTCCAACTCTCTACCTTGGAAGGTAGAGAGTATTTATAGTCTTACATAACTCGCCACACATCGGGCTGTGGATCAGGCATACAGTGGGTAAAGACCCGTCCGTCCTCCACGGTGTTGCTAAACTAAATACTACTTAACTTAAAATAACTACGACTACGAGCTTTCTAACGATTACATATACTTGAGGTGACCGACTCTTTAATACTGGGAATTTCTAATTCCTAACATATACCTTATATCCGTACAAATAGTAATAACATCAATAGAGTTGTTGAGCATTTATTGGATAAAAATTTGAATAATACTTTTATTTTTCTAATAAGACCCGTCTGTTGCACACAATTTGGATCTGATTGTTCCTTGCTTATTTTGTATAGGTTATAGATCATAGATAAATGTTTGTTGCATAATGTTGTTGTAAACGTGGCGTTATTTTACCTTTATCATTGACACTGGTATTAAGAAGTATAGCGAATATAAGAGTTTATCATGAGATTAATGGTTATCTTGTAGTTTTCTTTATCTTATCTACCTAAAGATTGAGTCTCACAAATTAAACATCGAGTCTTAATGATTAATGTGGTTAATGCATTTTTATGCGATGCACAAATTTTGTTATTTTCTCTTGCTTATTCAAAGGTTAATGTATCATACATCATTTATATTGTTACATTAGATAATTTAAGTATCCATGTTTAATATATAGTTTGTTTAATAAGGTAACATGTAATACTACATCAAAAAATTGGTTACTGATGAATGTGTTCATAATAGTTTATAAATATATATATATATATATATATATATATATATATATATATATATATATCAAACAATAATGACCATCTAAGTTCACTAACGACCAATCACTTATCTAACTTCAAAGTTCTTGAAAAAATCATCATAATTCGAAATGCATAATTTTCAAAGAAGAATAAACAATTCACACCACAACGTATGTGATAAGGATTTAAAACGTACGCTTTTAGGGGATCCTTTAAGCCCTAAATCGACTACTTTTATATCCGTTACTGCTTAATTTCGTTCCTTTTAACTTTTTAGGTATCTGGAATGAAGCATATTTGGACGAAAAGGAGCAAATATATAAAGAAAATGGCAAAGTCAAGATCGAAGCCACACAAAGCTGATCAACAGTACTTGACGGCGTCCCAACTAAAGGGTGACGCCGTCCCTCTATGATGACTTGATCAAAACATGCATGCGATGGCTCAATGTAAATTATGGACTTATAACCTGACGGTGTCACGCCTTAATATTGAAGGGCGTCACTGACAGTTTTTAACTCAGACGGCCCAAATCTACAATCAAGACGATGACCCAACTGAAGACTGACGACATCACAACTCTAAGGTGACGTCGCCCATCGATGACTTGGCCCAGACGAAACCCTAATGACGGCGAGCTGAAGTCATCCCATGCAAAAGGTGACGCCGTCGCACTTGTAAATCTATATATAGAATTTGATTTTTCTGCATTTAGGGAGGTAGACTTTTGGAGAAAAAACCCTAAATCCTTTGTAGTCCGATTTGGACAGTATCTTAGGGTCTCATACCCTATTTTACACATCGAGATAAGTCTTTTAATCCAAAGTAACATTATGTCTATTGTAAAACCCTAAAAATACGGAAAATGTTAAAAGACTATTTTACCCCTGAAATTTTAAAAACTTCTAAAATACCTAATTTACGTTAAGCTCATTAAATATGTTTCTAACTTAACTCGCAAATACATAATTTGAGTAAATAAATAAAACAACACACACTCACGTCTAAACTATGAAACACGCGTTTATAAATTTTGCATTGGGCCGATAATCTCATTAGTCGCAAATCAAAGACTCCACTAGAATAAAGGCCCAAACAAGCTTGGACTTGGCCCATTTCTTTTTTCTTTCCTTCCTTTTGTTCGGCCATATGCAAACCGAAAACCCCTCCCTATTTTTTTTTGTTCGTGACTTCCTTTTTGCAAACATAAAACCCTAGTTTTCCCTTCATCCAAAAATTGACGGCAACTTCATTTTTTCTCCTATGCCATTCGAAAATCAAACCAAGAAGGGAGTTCCAAGGAGGTTATGATCATGTGGTGTCGATACAAAGGTATGGTAAGCGTAATATTGATCTAGGGTTCGTTTTGTTTATTATCAAGTCGCATGGTTTATTTAAAAGGTGTATATAAATTTGTAAGACTGAAAATATGGAAGAGTAAACTTGATATGATGATATTAAATCAGTTTGTGTGGCTTACATGGGTCATGGGTGCGTTTGGGTAGGTAAAACATGTGATTACAATGGTTTTAATAAACCCTAAAACTAGACAGCATCATATGTCGAATTTGTGTGTGTTATAGATCCAGTTTTATAAGTGCAATAATCTGGGTTTTTGTGGGAAAAGTTTATTTTATGTCTTAGTAAAGTTTTCCAAGTGGTTTGGTCGGATTTGGAGTTGTCTAAGTCGTATTTTTTAATTTTACAAAATCAAGTGTCAAAGCTGAGAAAACGGGTCTGAAATTTAGTTGTATTGTTTGATTTTTCATTTTCAACCCATAAGGAATTGGGAGCTCTCCTTTTACAGGAGTGATATTTATGACATAAATGAATTTCTGGGAGTTCTGGGGATTTTTCCAAGGTGTCTAAATAGGTCCAATAAGTGTAAACTTTTAAGGTGTATTTTCTGATTACTTTCTGGACTTGTGATTTTCCATAGGCCTTTTGGCATAGAGATAGAACTCACCAATTTTTGGAGAGTCTTTTAAATCATATGGGAACCCCTGGGATTTTGCTTGATTTCATTTGAGCTAAGTAAGTATTTTATAAAAATCGCTAAAGTCTGGTCCGAATATGAGTTTAAGAAACTGAAAGATAAAATATGATATCAATAGGTAACACACTTACAAATGCATAAGAAGCTTATAAAATGGAAATATACTTATAACTCTAAGAATGTTAATGCGAGTAATCCGTTATAGCTTTAATGATGCTAATAAGTATTAAACAAATCCTAATCCGTGTAGATTCGTTGAAGGAGACGCGACGTTGTATCTTCGTGTTCATTCATTCATTTGCTTTTCCCTCATTTGCTTTAAGGTACAGATATTCTGACCTTTTCAGTAAAGGTCTCTCATGACGTTTTCTTTCCGTTAGTTTTTCTATTTCAATTATTAGGATTCCCTATGCCATTGCTATGATTCCCTTCTGTTTATGTGAATCTCTGTTTGTATGAATTTCTGTTTTATTGAACCATGCAATATCTGATTTGAACTTGTGTTATGAAGACTCTGATATGCACATTTGTTGAACCTTACTATGTTTAATTAGGAACCTCTAATTGTGAACGTATGATATGTGACTGTGATATGAACCTTATGATATGAACTATCTGATATGTTATCTGTGACCTTATGTTGATTATGATCTGTGTCATTTATGAAAATCTATTTGACCTAAGATAGTTTGACACCCGAGCTAAATATTAACTAGTCATGGGGGTTCCATGTCCGTGTCAGTGATGCACCTCTGACATGACTCTAGGGCAGTAGAGTGAAGTTCTGCCACGTCCCTTATATGTTATCTGTATGAGCTCAAGTTATATTATATGACCAATGTATGTTTGTGGGGCGTATGGATGCATCCTAGATCTGATCTGTTATCCGATGTGATTTGTCTAGTGAATGATGTCGTGTGCAATACGCGTCTTCACAACTTCTGGGAGCTAGCTACTCCAAATTATTTTCTAAGATTATTTCTGTATATGTATGATGTTTCTGATATGATGTGTCTGGGCTCGTGGTAGTTAACTAAATCTTTATCTGTTATTTCTATGTTAAGTATTCTGATTATGATTCGGTATGTTCAAGTGTTTATAATTATGTGTTCGGCTTATTATATGTTATTATATGTGTTTATGCTTTTGTATGTTTATGTGACTACCGCCTACTATGCTAGGTTATGAATAATATGTTTAAATATATTTCGCATGCTGTCATCTGATGTTATGTTAGTTTATCGTTATGTGAAATTCGTTGATCTGCAAGATGAATGTGCTAGTGTACAATTGAGTGTTTTGGAAGTTTAGTATGTATGATGGTTCAGTTATTTTATGAACTTTGCCTATACGTTAGGGTATCTATCTGCTTATGTTTGATCTGCTATGTTAAAACTCTGTTGATGTTAAGATTTGATCTGGAAACTGGTTTGGCTTATGATAATTGTTCTGGAAATTGCTAATGGCTATGTTATGTCTTTGTCTATTTAGTTATTGTATGTCTACTGTGTTTTTCTATTTGTATGTGAGACTGCCGTGATTTGACCGCTATTTCCGCTACTACAATATTGAATTAAGTGTGTTAAATGTAGATAAATTGATTTGTATGAATGCCATGATTATTTTCTAGGAATTGTTTTCGTTAGTCTTTAGACTTTTCGTTTGGTTTATATGTAATCTATTGTCTTGATATGTTAAGTGTCTGGTTATTCTGAAGTGTTTGCATTTGTGTCGTTAATGTGCTATGAGGTGTTTAAACTGTTATGTGTGTCTTTTGGATTTATGTATATTTATGCTTCCGCAGAATCCTAACTGATTCAGTAATCTCATTTCGTTGCGATTTCGTTATTTGTATATTTGTTTTGTTTAGCTTTCGTTTTGTTATATCTGTTCACTGGGCTTTGTAAGCTCAGCCGCATTTTCTTTTCCTGCGGCAGGTTGTTAAGTATTCAAGATAAGCTTATGGGATAGCTGATCTGGGTTGAGAGTAGAGCTGAGAGCAAGATTTGACCATAGAGATCTTAGATTTATTTTGAAGTTTAGCTATTTATGTTTTCTTTTTGAATATTTTCTAAAGGCTTTCGCTATTGTATAGTATTTAAAGTTCTGATATGAAACCGTATTTGCGATATCTTTACCCTTGTCGGGTTGGGGTGTTACAATTATGGTATCAGAGCTCTAGGTTTTAGGACCCTTAGAGCTTAGGCTATGACCTGTGAGGATTGGGTAGACATTAGGTTTCCGTCTGTTCAGATATCTTTCGATTCCTTTTGACTGTCGTTCAGATCTGACTCTGATATTCGTTTGTCTTCACTGTTTTGGCCCTCCTCTTTTCGCATCGAATTTTGTTATTTTGTTTTTGCTCGTCCGTTTGTCGATCGTTAGATGGAGACTACCGCAGAGTCGAAGAAGATGGTGTCGACCCTGCGTTGCTGCAACAGTTCTTGTGCTGGAGAGGTTCGAGAAGCAGAAGCCACACTCGACTGCCGTGCTGTTGGAGGGAGCTGGACGAATCAACCAAAGACGCAACGACGAAGACATGATTCAACCGGTGGCTGGGAAGGTTCATCTACTTCATATGATTTGGGCGCGACGTGTGTTACTCTGATTCGTTTGTCATGTGTTTTGTGACGGTTTGATATTCTGCTAAGTGATTCTGATCCGTATTGCTTTTCTCTGATTTGTTCGGAACTCGGTTTGAATCGTGAAGTTTATCGTCTGGCATTTTGTTAATATCCCAGTTTTCTTTTGGATCGTCAGTAATGAGTCATGAGGAGCCATTTTATGTTAGTTGGTGGCCTCGTTTGTTGGTAATATGGTAAGTTGTATGATGTGTTATATGATGCATGAATGTGTATCTGGTCTGTTTTGGTATGTTACTTGTTATCTAGATGTTATCCGTTTTGTTCTGATATTAGTTATGTGGTTTGTCATGACCCGAGACAGAATATGATGATAATAAGGACTTATTATGTGATGCAAGTATTATGACGCCTGATCAACGTGATAATACCGAGATCATATAATTTGAACTTATTGAAATTATATGACGTCTGGGGAAATGCCTGTGGTTGATACGTGAAAGAATATGACTTGTATCCGTTATTTGGCACTCCTCATGTTCGTTTGAAATTTTGTACCTATTTGTGAGATTTTGTCGATATCTGTTATGTGTAAGTTTTGTACGCTTTGGACCGAAATTGTTATGATTTGTGTGAACTATGGATTGCTATGTTTGCTCTAAATGTGTACGTCTCCGTGTACCCTTATTGTGGTCATAGGATATTTCGTGAAGTATTTGAGGAACATTAGATCCTTTTAGTTTGATTATCTGCGATTAGTAAGACCATTAGGATTCGTTTTGCCTATACATATGATGGTTTTCATCATTAGATATCTGAATAAGTTA
The DNA here is from genome assembly GCA_019973895.1 of Chrysanthemum seticuspe. Classification (NCBI taxonomy): domain Eukaryota; kingdom Viridiplantae; phylum Streptophyta; class Magnoliopsida; order Asterales; family Asteraceae; genus Chrysanthemum; species Chrysanthemum seticuspe. The sequence continues at coordinate 195,803,162 of BPTQ01000007.1, forward strand.
GAGCGTGTTGTTTGATTTTCTGCATCTCATCTGTTTTCTGCCATTACTTGATAAGCATATGATTATTTGTTGTAAGTGTTTGATTGTTGCTTTGATTTCTGAAAGTAGGGGTTTGTAGATTCTGATAAGAATCCGTTTGTTCTGAGATGAGGTCCGTGTTTGTTTTAATTTCCTCGAAACTCTGAAATCCGCGTTTATTTGCTGTTCTGTTCCGTCTTGTTCAATTTCGAGGACGAAATTTTCTTTTTAGAGGGGAAGAGTTGTAAAACCCTAAAAATACGGAAAATGTTAAAAGACTATTTTACCCCTGAAATTTTAAAAACTTCTAAAATACCTAATTTACGTTAAGCTCATTAAATATGTTTCTAACTTAACTCGCAAATACGTAATTTGAGTAAATAAATAAAACAACACACACTCACGTCTAAACTATGAAACACGCGTTTATAAATTTTGCATTGGGCCGATAATCTCATTAGTCGCAAATCAAAGACTCCACTTGAATAAAGGCCCAAACAAGCTTGGACTTGGCCCATTTCTTTTTTCTTTCCTTCCTTTTGTTCGGCCATATGCAAACCGAAAACCCCTCCCTCTTTTTTTTTGTTCATGACTTCCTTTTTGCAAACATAAAACCCTAGTTTTCCCTTCATCCAAAAATTGACGGCAACTTCATTTTTTCTCCTATGCCATTCGAAAATCAAACCAAGAAGGGAGTTCCAAGGAGGTTATGATCATGTGGTGTCGATACAAAGGTATGGTAAGCGTAATATTGATCTAGGGTTCGTTTTGTTTATTATCAAGTCGCATGGTTTGTTTAAAAGGTGTATATAAATTTGTAAGACTGAAAATATGGAAGAGTAAACTTGATATGATGATATTAAATCAGTTTGTGTGGCTTACATGGGTCATGGGTGCGTTTGGGTAGGTAAAACATATGATTACAATGGTTTTAATAAACCCTAAAACTGGACAGCATCATATGTCGAATTTGTGTGTGTTATAGATCCAATTTTATAAGAGCAATAATCTGGGTTTTTATGGGAAAAGTTTATTTTATGTCTTAGTAAAGTTTTCCAAGTGGTTTGGTCGGATTTGGAGTTGTCTAAGTCGTATTTTTGAATTTTACAAAATCAAGTGTCAAAGCTGAGAAAACGGGTCTGAAATTTAGTTGTATTGTTTGATTTTTCATTTTCAAACCATAAGGAATTGGGAGCTCTCCTTTTACAGGAGTGATATTTATGACATAAATGAATTTCTGGGAGTTCTGGGAATTTTTCCAAGGTGTCTAAACAGGTCCAATAAGTGTAAACTTTTAAGGTGTATTTTCTGATTACTTTCTGGACAGGTCTAGACTTGTGATTTTCCATAGGCCTTTTGGCATAGAGATAGAACTCACCAATTTTTTGAGAGTCTTTTAAATCATATGGGAACCCCTGGGATTTTGCTTGATTTCATTTGAGCTAAGTAAGTATTTTATAAAAATCGCTAAAGTCTGGTCCGAATATGAGTTTAAGAAACTGAAAGATAAAATATGATATCAATAGGTAACACACTTACAAATGCATAAGAAGCTTATAAAATGGAAATATACTTATAACTCTAAGAATGTTAATGCGAGTAATCCGTTATAGCTTTAATGATGCTAATAAGTATTAAACAAATCCTAATCCGTGTAGATTCGTTGAAGGAGACGCGACGTTGTATCTTCGTGTTCATTCATTCATTTGCTTTTCCCTCATTTGCTTTAAGGTACAGATATTCTGACCTTTTCAGTAAAGGTCTCTCATGACGTTTTCTTTCCGTTAGTTTTTTTATTTCAATTATTAGGATTCCCTATGCCATTGCTATGATTCCCTTCTGTTTATGTGAATCTCTGTTTGTATGAATTTCTGTTTTATTGAACCATGCAATATCTGATTTGAACTTGTGTTATGAAGACTCTGATATGCACATTTGTTGAACCTTACTATGTTTAATTAGGAACCTCTAATTGTGAACGTATGATATGTGACTGTGATATGAACCTTATGATATGAACTATCTGATATGTTATCTGTGACCTTATGTTGATTATGATCTGTGTCATTTATGAAAATCTATTTGACCTAAGATAGTTTGACACCCGAGCTAAATATTAACTAGTCATGGGGGTTCCATGTCCGTGTCAGTGATGCACCTCTGACATGACTCTAGGGCAGTAGAGTGAAGTTCTGCCACGTCCCTTATATGTTATCTGTATGAGCTCAAGTTATATTATATGACCAATGTATGTTTGTGGGGCGTATGGATGCATCCTAGATCCGATCTGTTATCCGATGTGATTTTTCTAGTGAATGATGTCGTGTGCAATACGCGTCTTCACAACTTCTGGGAGCTAGCTACTCCAAATTATTTTCTAAGATTATTTCTGTATATGTATGATGTTTCTGATATGATATGTCTGGGCTCGTGGTAGTTAACTAAATCTTTATCTGTTATTTCTATGTTAAGTATTCTGATTATGATTCGGTATGTTCAAGTGTTTATAATTATGTGTTCGGCTTATTATATGTTATTATATGTGTTTATGCTTTTGTATGTTTATGTGACTACCGCCTACTATGCTAGGTTATGAATAATATGTTTAAATATATTTCGCATGCTGTCATCTGATGTTATGTTAGTTTATCGTTATGTGAAATTCGTTGATCTGCAAGATGAATGTGCTAGTGTACAATTGAGTGTTTTGGAAGTTTAGTATGTATGATGGTTCAGTTATTTTATGAACTTTGCCTATACGTTAGGGTATCTATCTGCTTATGTTTGATCTGCTATGTTAAAACTCTGCTGATGTTAAGATTTGATCTGGAAACTGGTTTGGCTTATGATAATTGTTCTGGAAATTGCTAATGGCTATGTTATGTCTTTGTCTATTTAGTTATTGTATGTCTACTGTGTTTTTCTATTTGTATGTGAGACTACCGTGATTTGACCGCTATTTCCGCTGCTACAATATTGAATTAAGTGTGTTAAATGTAGATAAATTGATTTGTATGAATGCCATGATTATTTTCTAGGAATTGTTTTCGTTAGTCTTTAGACTTTTCGTTTGGTTTATATGTAATCTATTGTCTTGATATGTTAAGTGTCTGGTTATTCTGAAGTGTTTGCATTTGTGTCGTTAATGTGCTATGAGGTGTTTAAACTGTTATGTGTGTCTTTTGGATTTATGTATATTTATGCTTCCGCAGAATCCTAACTGATTCAGTAATCTCATTTCGTTGCGATTTCGTTATTTGTATATTTGTTTTGTTTAGCTTTCGTTTTGTTATATCTGTTCACTGGGCTTTGTAAGCTCAGCCGCATTTTCTTTTCCTGCGGCAGGTTGTTAGGTATTCAAGATAAGCTTATGGGATAGCTGATCTGGGTTGAGAGTAGAGCTGAGAGCAAGATTTGACCATAGAGATCTTAGATTTATTTTGAAGTTTAGCTATTTATGTTTTCTTTTTGAATATTTTCTAAAGGCTTTCGCTATTGTATAGTATTTAAAGTTCTGATATGAAACCGTATTTGCGATATCTTTACCCTTGTCGGGTTGGGGTGTTACATCTATCCCTTATTCGATTGATTGTGTGTATGCTTGCTTGTTTACTATGTCTAGCTAAAAATCTTGTGTGTTTGCTTAGATCTATGAAACCTAGTTACTGATTATTGTTAGGTTGTTTCTTATCTTAATTGTAAATTGGCTTAGGAGTGCAACTAGGTATCATTCGTTGTATTTATTGCTTGAGTATGCTTTATGAGAATATGGTCTATGGATGAAATAGCCAAGGCTTCCCGATTCCGTAGGTTGTATAAGAGAGATAACCTCAAAGAACTAGGGACTTCGCATACCCTACAACCTTAGGAATACAACGCGTTAAGATAATGTGTGACAATTCAACCGACCAATAAAAGATAACTAGGGAGTAATAGTATCTAGCTAAACACATTTTTAATCATCATACGAGCACACATCAAATAGACATAGCTACCCATAGTAATTAGATATACTATATAATTAGATAAGTAGAGTAATCGGTAGAAGTACCACCCCAAACCAATTGCCCCGAGATTTTACCTTAGCTTTCTAAAAAAACCAATAAAAAGATTTAAAAAAAAAAAAAAAAAAAATCCTCAACCCCCACCTTCTCGTCATACATTTCTTACTAGCATTCCTATTTCCCTAGATAACGATATCAATCCCCGAGGCTTACCCAATACTACACTACAACGATTAGGTTCACTGCCTAGGAGGTTGAAAAACTTGCTCGACAAAAAGGAAGTTTCCTTTGACCCCGAACGCGCTTCGTACGCGCATCAATATGTCATTCTAATTAGAATCCATTTTACAAAACCTACAATGTATGTCATTTTCGGATCATTTCAAGAGCCCAGTCCATGGAATCATTTCAGCCCACATCCAAAACAACTACATGGTCCAATCCAAAAGACATTGTTTTATTTTGTACCATTGTTTTATATACAACTTTTATTTAAGAATTAAGACGCTAATTAATGTTTTGATATCATTCACGATTGACTATAATTCAAATGGTAAATTCTTTCTAATATTTATGGTTATTGTTATAAACACTTTTTAATATGAGAAGAGTAAAGAATATATTGTTTATTAGCTTTGGTATGTAATTTGAATATTTGATATGAGATCATAATCAGTATAGTATCAAATAGTGTCTAAAAATGTCGATAGCGTTAATTCAATTATTAAAAATATTAATGCATTGTTATCTCTTGAGATGGTTTGTGATTAGGGGAAACCAAAAAGATTATGACGCTATTATGGTTCTTCATTTGTCTATCTTATATTTACACCATTAATTATGTTAATTTCTATTCGAGGGTTCCGATATGAACAATTCAAGAAATCATAATAACTTTCATCTATACTACTTAAAATGGAGGGATGACCCTCTCTCCTAAATTTTTTTAAGATGTCATTAATTTTTTTTTAAGCATTACAAATTTTAATGCATAATGTACACAATAAAAAGTTTTTACTAATTTATCTTCCACAACATTTTAATGCTTCATTTATTATTTCTTCTTGAATTAGTTTAGTTTTAATGCAAAAATGCACATATAAATGAATATGATTTAAAAATGCATGCAAAACTACAAAGTTCCAAAACTATTATTATATCGTAAGAGTGTTTCGAGAACCAATCTAAATAAATTTTGAATTATTTTAAATAAAATTAACCACAAAAGTAAAAAACGGTTTTTTGTAAAAGTCGGGACAATGTTTTTAAGACAAATGATGCAAAGATGTAAATTCACAAGTGATAATTTATTTGATTTTATACATATTACACATATCTATATCTATATTTATACTACTTATAATGGAGGGATGACCCTCTCTCCTAAATTTTTTTAAGATGTCATTAATGTGTTTTTTAAGCATTACAAATTTTAATGCATAATGTACACAATAAAAAGTTTTTACTAATTTATCTTCCACAACATTTTAATGCTTCATTTATTATTTCTTCTTGAATTAGTTTAGTTTTAATGCAAAAATGCACATATAAATGAATATGATTTTAAAATGCATGCAAAACTACAAAGTTCTAAAACTATTATTATATCGTAAGAGTGTTTCGAGAACCAATCTAAATAAATTTTGAATTATTTTAAATAAAATTAACCACAAAAGTAAAAAACGGTTTTTTGTAAAAGTCGGGACAATTTTTTTAAGACAAATGATGCAAAGATGTAAATTCACAAGTGATAATTTATTTGATTTTATACATATTACACATATCTCTATCTATACTACTTATAATGGAGGGATGACCCTCTCTCCTAAATTTTTTTAAGATGTCATTAATGTGTTTTTTAAGCATTACAAATTTTAATGCATAATGTACACAATAAAAAGTTTTTACTAATTTATCTTCCACAACATTTTAATGCTTCATTTATTATTTCTTCTTGAATTAGTTTAGTTTTAATGCAAAAATGCACATATAAATGAATATGATTTTAAAATGCATGCAAAACTACAAAGTTCTAAAACTATTATTATATCGTAAGAGTGTTTCGAGAACCAATCTAAATAAATTTTGAATTATTTTAAATAAAATTAACCACAAAAGTAAAAAACGGTTTTTTGTAAAAGTCGGGACAATTTTTTTAAGACAAATGATGCAAAGATGTAAATTCACAAGTGATAATTTATTTGATTTTATACATATTACACATATCTATATCTATACTACTTATAATGGAGGGATGACCCTCTCTCCTAAATTTTTTTAAGATGTCATTAATGTGTTTTTTAAGCATTACAAATTTTAATGCATAATGTACACAATAAAAAGTTTTTACTAATTTATCTTCCACAACATTTTAATGCTTCATTTATTATTTCTTTTTAAATTAGTTTAGTTTTAATGCAAAAATGCACATATAAATGAATATGATTTTAAAATGCATGCAAAACTACAAAGTTCCAAAACTATTATTATATCGTAAGAGTGTTTCGAGAACCAATCTAAATAAATTTTGAATTATTTTAAATAAAATTAACCACAAAAGTAAAAAACGGTTTTTTGTAAAAGTCGGGACAATTTTTTTAAGACAAATGATGCAAAGATGTAAATTTACAAGTGATAATTTATTTGATTTTATACATATTACACATATCTATATCTATACTACTTATAATGGAGGGATGACCCTCTCTCCTAAATTTTTTTAAGATGTCATTAATGTGTTTTTTAAGCATTACAAATTTTAATGCATAATGTACACAATAAAAAGTTTTTACTAATTTATCTTCCACAACATTTTAACGTTTCATTTATTATTTCTTTTTAAATTAGTTTAGTTTTAATGCAAAAATGCACATATAAATGACTATGATTTTAAAATGCATGCAAAACTACAAAGTTCCAAAACTATTATTATATCGTAAGAGTGTTTCGAGAACCAATCTAAATAAATTTTGAATTATTTTAAATAAAATTAACAACAAAAGTAAAAAACGGTTTTTAGTAAAAGTCGGGACAATTTTTTTAAGACAAATGATGCAAAGATGTAAATTCACAAGTGATAATTTATTTGATTTTATTCATATCACACATATCTATATCTATATCTATACTACTTATAATGGAGGGATGACCCTGTCTCCTAAATTTTTTTAAGATGTCATTAATGTTTTTTTAAGCATTACAAATTTTAATGCATAATGTACACAATAAAAAGTTTTTACTAATTTATCTTCCACAACATTTTAATGCTTCATTTATTATTTCTTCTTGAATTAGTTTAGTTTTAATGCAAAAATGCACATATAAATGAATATGATTTTAAAATGCATGCAAAACTACAAAGTTCCAAAACTATTATTATATCGTAAGAGTGTTTCGAGAACCAATCTAAATAAATTTTGAATTATTTTAAATAAAATTAACCACAAAAGTAAAAAACGGTTTTTTGTAAAAGTCGGGACAATTTTTTTAAGACAAATGATGCAAAGATGTAAATTCACAAGTGATAATTCATTTGATTTTATACATATTACACATATCTATATCTATACTACTTATAATGGAGGGATGACCCTCTCTCCTAAATTTTTTTAAGATGTCATTAATGTGTTTTTTAAGCATTACAAATTTTAATGCATAATGTACACAATAAAAAGTTTTTACTAATTTATCTTCCACAACATTTTAATGCTTCATTTATTATTTCTTTCTTGAATTAGTTTAGTTTTAATGCAAAAATGCACATATAAATGAATAGATTTTAAAATGCATGCAAAACTACAAAGTTCTAAAACTATTATTATATCGTAAGAGTGTTTCGAGAACCAATCTAAATAAATTTTGAATTATTTTAAATAAAATTAACCACAAAAGTAAAAAACGGTTTTTTGTAAAAGTCGGGACAATTTTTTTTAAGACAAATGATGCAAAGATGTAAATTCACAAGTGATAATTTATTTGATTTTATACATATTACACATATCTATATCTATATCTATACTACTTATAATGGAGGGATGACCCTCTCTCCTAAATTTTTTTAAGATGTCATTAATGTGTTTTTTAAGCATTACAAATTTTAATGCATAATGTACACAATAAAAAGTTTTTACTAATTTATCTTCCACAACATTTTAATGCTTCATTTATTATTTCTTTTTAAATTAGTTTAGTTTTAATGCAAAATAGCACATATAAATGAATATGATTTTAAAATGCATGCAAAACTACAAAGTTCCAAAACTATTATTATATCGTAAGAGTGTTTCGAGAACCAATCTAAATAAATTTTGAATTATTTTAAATAAAATTAACCACAAAAGTAAAAAACGATTTTTTGTAAAAGTCGGGACAATTTTTTTAAGACAAATGATGCAAAGATGTAAATTTACAAGTGATAATTTATTTGATTTTATACATATTACACATATCTATATCTATACTACTTATAATGGAGGGATGACCCTCTCTCCTAAATTTTTTTAAGATGTCATTAATGTGTTTTTTAAGCATTACAAATTTTAATGCATAATGTACACAATAAAAAGTTTTTACTAATTTATCTTCCACAACATTTTAACGTTTTATTTATTATTTCTTTTTAAATTAGTTTAGTTTTAATGCAAAAATGCACATATAAATGAATATGATTTTAAAATGCATGCAAAACTACAAAGTTCCCAAACTATTATTATATTGTAAGAGTGTTTCGAGAACCAGTCTAAATAAAATTTGAATTATTTTAAATAAAATTAACCACAAAAGTAAAAAACGGTTTTTTGTAAAAGTCGGGACAATTTTTTTAATACAAATGATGCAAATATGCAAAGTGCTAAGTGCTAATTCAATGATTAATATATTAGTATATTAATTATTATACTTTTCATGGATAACTCTAAATGATTGCTTAAACATGTAAGTTTTCTTTACATTATAAGCATTCTTTTATTTATATCTTCTATCTATGTGGGACAAGTGTTATAAAAAATATTAATGATTCAAACATTTTTTCATAAATATATACTTTACAAGATGTATACATTATAAGTACTCTTTTATTTATATCTTTTATCTATATGGGACAAATGTAATAAACAATATTAATGATACGAACATGTTCAAAAAGATATATATATTTCATAAAAAAAATGTTTCTACTTATTTGTGACTACGGACCACTATCAACTAATTTGACCATAACCCCATAACATTATTGACTACCGCAACGTAAAATCATGCCATTTTCAATTCTTTTTATATGAATTAGTTTGATATTATCCATCACTTTTTTTAAAGTTACTCAAACTCATTATGTTTTCGCTATTGGTAAAGTTATTGTAAGAGAAAACATAAAATTGAAAACATTTTTTGCCGAATTTGTTTTTACTTGATATCCGTTATCGCAACGCGCGGTTACCCTACTATAATATTCTAAAGAGTTGAAATATGCGACATGAAACTTTTGGCATCCTCAAATTTTTCGTCACATAAAACGTTTTAGATTATAAAGCATGGTTTATTGAAATTTTTTATTTCAGGGTATCCACCGCCGCATCGCGCGGGTACCCTGCTAGTAATATTTAATTAGCTTAAGCCCAATCTCCGGATATATCCTAAAATCAAATGAGAAGCCCGTCTATCAAACATTAAACGATCCAAACCAACACAGTAAGATAACTAATTATCATTTCTTAACCTAACCCTACACATTGTATACTCCGCCCCCATCTCACATGTTATCTCAAAATAAACCGATCCATCTCATCTCCATCATCTAACCATAACCAAATACTAAACCCTTCAAAACGATTCCTACAAATACAAACTCAACCGTACACACCTATATCTTCATTTTCTACTCCATTCGAATCAAGATAGCAAGTTTAAGGCTTCAAGATCCAATGGGGTCTGCGGTAGGTTTTATTTGTTGTTTTTTGTGAACGAACCAAGATTACGGATTTGTTATTTCTCTAATCTTTTTGTTTCGGATATCAATTTTTAGCTTCACAATAATGGATCGATGATGATCTCTTTCGTGTTCTGAACCTTCAAAGTCAGATTTGATTTTTTTACTCACGAACAGAAAAGCTGAGATCTTGTATTTATCATTTATGTAAAGTTATAAGATCTATGATGAGATGATTCTTTCGTTTGATTGACCTTTAACAGGTTTGATATTTCCTTGAATAAAGTGAAACATGATGATGGTGTTATTGTTGTTGTTGGATTTGGCAGCAAGGAGCTCAAGAGGAGAAGAAAAATCTCAGATTTGTGGTGAAGTGAATGAAGGATTAGGGTTAGGGTTTTAATGAGGGAGGATGTATTGTTAAATGGTGCATAATGATGATTAACGGGTGGCTGGTTTTGGGGGGTCTCAAGACAAGCAAAATCAGTTCTTTTTAATCTTTTTGTTTAAGTGTGCAAGTAAATGGTTAAGTGTTGGAGTGGGTTTGTAAAGTTATGATGAGTTTTAGAGGATTTTAAGTGGTGATTGTGTGAGGTTGATGGGTGTGGTCGACGTAGGGATGAGCATTTCGAATCGAATCCCGGAACCGAATCGGAACCGTACCGAAACGGTACCGATTCTTGAAATACGGTACGGTACTGGGACTACGAAATAAGGTGAAAAAAAATCGGGACCACTAATTCGGTACGGGACTGGTACTAAATCGGGAAATTCCCGAAAAAAAAGCTGGGAAAACCCGATTTTCCGGTACCGGTACCGGTATCCGAATCCCGTTCGATACGGTACCGGTACCACTAACTTATGCTCGGGAAAAAATCGGTACCACTAATTCGGTACGGGATCGATACCGTGCTCATCCTTAGGTCGTGACCAAGGCATGATAAACCAATAAAATGATCAGATTTCATTAGTATTAGATTAATATTTGGTTTATTGGCGTGTTTGTTGAGTTTAAATCAAACGTACGGCCTTAAAAACGAGAATTACGCGGTACCAGATAACCTAAAAATGTAAAATTTAGAAAGATGTTATAAAAATGTTATAAAATTGTTATGAAGTGTTAAAATGACTAATTTTAATATTTCATGGGATACATGGGTTTACCGGAGTGTTAAAACAAAATAAAAAATATAAATGTAAACCGAAAACGCGTAAAACGCAAAATGTGCAATAAAATACCTAAAACCGACTTTTGGATGTTACACTCTAAGTCTCAAAGTTCGAGCTCCAATACCACGTCTTCGGCTTCCTTGGTTCTTCTAGCCGAGAACCCCAACTCACGCGGACAGCATGTATGTAATTTACGTGACCCTCGTACCTCATCAAGCTCGTTTGAACCCCAGGTTTGTCGTAACATTTCTCATTGATTATGTAAATGGGGTAATACTTCTCGATTTATTCACGACTCCAACCGAGCAAACACAAATCATTTTGCACAAGGTTCGACTACTCAAAATAAAGGGATGCAACATTCTGTTTCTAATGTAAACCAGATTAGACAATTGCAACATAAATGATAAAGCAAGTGAGATGATATTCAGATAAAAACCGAGTTATGAAACCCAACATCAGATTTCGGGCTTATATACTCATAGGTTCCACTTCAGTCATAGTTTATAAAACATAACACAAACAGAACCAAAATGTTATATCTTTCAGATAATAACAACAGTCTCTGCACTTGAAACCAGACAATATAAGTTTGTCAACTTATACTTTTAACAATAACAGGATGTCCATGACTAAGATAGTTGATTTCTATACAAGTTAATCTGTTAAGAGAATTGATGGTTGTGCCATATGAAAAATATATATATATATATATATATATATATCCATGTGAGCTCAGGGAGAAAAGCATACGAATGGACGCTAAGTCGCTAACCGTTGTCTTTGTTGCTACGTGGTTGTTGTCTCCTACGTCACGACCCACGAGTGGGAGATCGTTAAAAATGAGCTGATGACGCAACGGCATGTTAAAAAAACCACTAACGACACATGAACCTACTGGGTCACACGAGGGTAATCTTACAACAGAAAGATGTGGTTATGTTTCAAAAGGCTAACCAAATGGCTGTTTATTACACAAAAATGTAAGTAAGTTGTTGGCAAACTGGTTTTTTCGATTGCACTTGTTTCGAGATAATAACTTTTCTAATTTCAGTAATTTGTTTCACTAAAATAACTTATGCAATACATGTTGCTATTAAGTTTACTTGCTTAATTTCATGGGCGGAGATAAAACGGGCACAAGGGGCAGGTGCCTTTTTAGCGAAAAAAATTATAGTGTAAATTTTTGAAAATATTTAGCTTTTTTTTGAAAATTTGCCCCTCTAAGTATCAATTTATAGTGTAGTTTCTAAAATTTATTAAAGTGTGCCTCTCGACTAACAAATTATAGCTTTGCACCAGTTAATTTGTTATTATGTTTACTTTGTATATCATTAGGTGTTTTTTACCTCAACAATATTAGACGTTCTATTCTCGATGACGATGAAAGTATTCACACTTTGATGGTGTTGTTAAAAAAATTATATCGTTGTGAGCAAATGAGTAAGAACCGCATGAATAAAGATAATATGGAGAATACAAATGATAAAAAAATAAATTATTGAGTGCGATTAAAGTAATTAAATCAACACTAATGCATCAAATTTCATCAGAACTCTACAGTTAAATGTGTTTGGACGAGAATAGTATTGGCTTTGTTAACCCGCTAAGAAGTTCTCGTGGTGCACCCCTAAGATGTTTATCAATTCAATATGTAAATTTGTTTATATAATTTATATTTGGTGGGAAATTGTGTGTTTTGTTATATGTTTCCAACACCAGTAACTTCTTAACAGAGCACCAAAAATTGGAGTATCAAAACAGCCCGAAATGACCCAAAAACCACCTCTGAATAACAGCAAACAAACACCCTAAAGGACAGCAAATAGAAACTGCACAAGAATAACTTCTTTGTCCTTTTAAGGTTTCTACGTAGCCCGTTTGATGGCTTCGAGGCTACGTACCGTACACCTCAGGATTGATGCAGTCTCTAACGGTTTATTGTAAGCGAAACAATATCCCGTAATGCACAATCGGTTTGTAGAGGAAGAAAAATATTCTGAAGAGTATGTGAAGTAACTAAGATATAAGAGATGATAGTTCTTGGTGTATCCATTATAGAGTGCATGATCTCTATTTATAGATGTAGACACACTGATTTGAATGCATTATCAAGTCAGTTTTTTTCCCAGGATCTCACATCCCATGAATCACTCCACATTCCTTATTCTTCGAGCTACCCCAACTGTTTACAAGCATGCTCAACCCATGTCTTTTGAACTAGTCAATCCAATCAAGATAGACTTGTACCTAGGCGTTAGAGAATGCATGTAAACTAGATGTGGCAATCACAACCCATTTAGAGAAAAATGGGTTGCTATGGGTAAAAAATAACAAGTTATGGGTTGGATTGGGTTAACCCATTGGCAAAGAACAAGTCAAATGGGTCAACAATTGGACTTATGTGAATCAACAAATGGGTCGAATGGGTCACTAAAGGGTCGGATGATAACTCAACCACCATAGACGTCGTGTTTTTTGTATTTTAATACGTTTTAATATTTTTTCGTCAGTTTTAACGTTTTCATCCGTTTTTGCGCGTTTTCGTTATTTTTTTACGTTTTCGTTCGTTTTTATACGTTTTCGTCCGTTTTTGCGCTTTTTCGTCCGTTTTTTACGTTTTCGTATGTTTTTTTAAGTTTTCATCGGTTTTTGCGCGTTTTCGTCCGCTTTTTTACGTTTTCGTTCGTTTTTTAACGTTTTCATCCGTTTTTGCGCTTTTCGTCTGTTTTTTACGTTTTCGTCCTTTTTTTACGTTTTCATCCTTTTTTGCACGTTTTCGTCTGCTTTCTTACGTTTTCATCTGTTTTTGCGCGTTTTCGTCCGTTTTTTTACGTTTTCGTATGCTTTTTTACGTTTTCGTACGTTTTTGCGCGTCTTCGTTCGCTTTCATACGTTTTCATCCGTTTTTGTCCGTTTTTTACGTTTTCATCTATTTTTTTTACGTTTTCGTCCGTTTTCTTACGTTTTTGCGTGTTTTTGTCCCTTTTTTTACATTATCGTCCGTTTTTTTACGTTTTCCTCCGTTTTTGCGCGTTTTCGTCCATTTTTTACGTTTTCGTCTGTTTTTTTACGTTTTCGGACTTCTTCATTTTTTGCGCGTTTTTTTAGTTTTTTTACATTTTCGTCAGTTTTCTTACGTTTTATCTGTTTTTGCGCGTTTTCGTCCGTTTTTTACGTTTTCGTCTGTTTTTTTACGTTTTCCTCCGTTTTCTTGAGTTTTCACCAGTTTTTTTACGTTTTCATCCGTTTTTGCGCGTTTTCTTCGGTTTTTTACGTTTTCGTCCGTTTTTTTTACGTTTTCGTCCGTTTTTATACGTTTTCTTCCGATTTTATACGTTTTTGGCCATTCTTTTACGTTTTCATCCATTTTTTAGTGTTTCGTCGGTTTTTTTACGTTCTATCCATTTTTGCGCGTTTTTGTATGTTTTTTTTACGTTTCCGTCCTTTTTTTTACATTTTCGTCTGTTTTTTCTACATTTTCGTCCGTTTTTGCGTGTTTTTTTTACGTTTTCGTCAATTTTTTTATGTTTTCGTCTCTTTTTTTTTAATGTTTTCGCCCTTTGCTTATGTTTTTCTCCATTTTCTTACGTTTTCGTCTGTGTTTTTACATTTTTTTTTCCATTTTTTTTATGTTTTCGTCTATTTTTTTATGTTTTCAACTGTGTTTTTACAATTTCCTACCTCTTAAGTAAGTAAACGGACGAAAACGTAAAAACAAGCGAAAACCTAAAAAAACGGACGAAAACGTAAAAAATGGGCGAAAACGGACGCAAACATGAAAAACAAACAAAAACGTAAAAAAACGGACGAAAACGTAAAAAAAGGATGAAAACGTAAAAAACAGACAAAAACGTAAAAATAGGGCGATAAATTAAGAAAACGAAGGAAAATGTAAAAAATAGGACGAAAACGTAAAAAACGGAAGTAAACGTGAAAAAACAGACGAAACGTAAAAAAACAAACGAAAACGTAAGAAAACGAGCGAAAACGTAAAAAATAGGGCGAAAAGTTAAGAAAACGTAAAAAACGGACGTAAACGTAAAAAAATTGACGAAGACGTAAAAAACAGACGAAAACGAAAAAATTGACAAAAACGTAAAAAACGGACGAAAACGTAAGAAAACGGGCGAAAACGTAAAAAAATGGGCGAAAACGTAAAAGACGGACGAAAACGCGGAAAAACAAACGAAAACGTATAATAACGGACTAAAACGTTAAAAAACGGAAGAAAACGTAAAAAAAATGGGCGAAAACGTAAAAGACAGACGAGAACGTAAAAAACACACGAAAACGTGCAAAAAACAGACGAAAACACTCAAAAACGAACAAAAACACGCAATAACGGACGAAAACGTAAAAAACGGACGAAAAAAAAAAGAAAACAAAAACGTAAAAAACAAACAAAAACATAAGAAAACGGAGGAAAACGTAAAAAAACTGGCGAAAACGTAAAAAACAAACGAAAACATAAAAAATATACGAAAACGCCTAAAAACGGACGAAAACGTAAAATAACTGACCAAAACGGAAGAAAACGTAAAAAAATGGACGAAAACGTAAAAAAAACAGATGAAAACGTAAAAAAACGGATTAAAACGTAAAAAAACGGAAGAAACATACTATAGTAGCATGATTACAGGTGGAAATGTAACGAGTCGACCTGATCCAACCCGACCCAACCCGTTTGACCCATGACCCATTCAACCTATTCTTAAAGTATGACCCGTTTGGCCCATGACCCGTTTGACCCATAACCCATTTGAGCCATAACCCAAACCAACTCGACCCGACTCATTTGCTACCTCTAATGTAAACATATATTACCCTCACAATACTCTTTATTCAAATTAATTCAAATTTGCTTAGTCAAACTCATAAAACAAACTTATAATTAATTTGACTATCAACAAATTTGCTTAGTCAAACTCATAAAACATCACTGTATATTAATTTCCAACAGTTTGAAGTTTGTATTTTGAATTGTATTTTTCTCATAAAAAAATATATATTGTGCAATTCTTTGTGCGTGCAAATTAGAATGCTTATTTCATATCCCTATTTTATGCATACAGAATAAAAAAATACATAGATGGGCTAGCGAATGAATAAGACGAAAACCGGTACATCAAAAAGAATAAAGGATTGTTTAGTTTTTTCTCCTTAACAGGTATATTAAATTGATAAATGTAAGGCTGGTCTCAATCGTGACCTGGGTCACCAGCGCCACGTCAGCTTTCTCTCTTCAGCGATGTTGAAACAAACAGACTTTGATAGATCTTGAGCTCGTGGATCGTTATATATGCCTATGTAATCACAAGCACAATAAAAGACAATCTCTACTACTTATATTTATCAGCGGAATATAAACACAAGTAATAACTAAGAACTCTGTGATCCTCTATGGATCTTTA
Source organism: Chrysanthemum seticuspe (assembly GCA_019973895.1). NCBI lineage: Eukaryota > Viridiplantae > Streptophyta > Magnoliopsida > Asterales > Asteraceae > Chrysanthemum > Chrysanthemum seticuspe. The sequence continues at coordinate 195,819,691 of BPTQ01000007.1, forward strand.
TATTAACTAAAACTGAGTTTTTCAATCGATCCATAACTCATTCTAATGTGTTCCTTTTATAGACAAGGAACCCTAAACAATATCGCTAAACCGTTTCCCAAGAAACGTATAAACATAAAACTAAATAAGATATACACAATCACTTCCTAATAAAGCTCATGTATATCCACACTAAATAAACTAAACACGGAATAAACACTTCCGCAGAAACAGACTAATAACTATTATACTTCAGCAGATTATGTCTTCGGCAGAATCCACTCTTCTTCAGTAGAAACACTTCGGCATTTATTTCAGCATAATCCAAACTTCACATAATTCCCAACAATCCTCCCCTAAACTGGAATTTGACTTGGTTAAGTTCCAGTTTCTTGATATATCTTACAGCACCAGAGGATTGGGCACGAACAACAGCAGCAAAGAATCCAAATAAGAACATCTCTGTGATGAAGAAACTCTGAAACACCATATCTTTTGCAGCAACAAATGACAATAGATACATCAAAACAAATTAGTTTCATACTATTCTCATCACATCCAGGTGTGTAAACTCCTGTGAGAGGTGAATCATTGAAAATAATGGATTTGATGTCTCTTTACCAATAGCCATCACTACTGGAGTAGCCATATGTTTAAGTTCATAAACTATGGTACACTGATAACCATCTGATTTATTGGCAAACCAGCAACCATATAAACGAATTTGAAATGTCTTTACCTGTAGCCGTTTGCTCAGGACTAGTCAATTCTTAGAATTGGTGAATTGATAACCAAATATGGAATGCCACTGCCTTTACCACAAGCCATATACATGTGGGCTAGTCAATTCTTGGATTCCAAAAAGGAATAAACCATGGTGAATTGATGACCATACAACACTCAGCAATTAAGCATGGGTGGTTGCATACCCTATGATTTTTAGCAAACCATTACAGCTATCAACAGATTTGATGTGTCTTTACCAAAGTTGTACCCTTTGGACTAGCTAACTCTTTGACATACACAAGGTATATCTGGTGAGTCAAGAACCAACAAAAGTATACAACAAACCTGCAGAAAAAGTTAGATTTTTATTTTTTTATTATTTTTTTATTTTTATTTTTATTTTTTTTAACTAAAGAAATAAAGAAAACAAAGATTACAAAATAGTACAATCAAGATGAACCTTTATGTGACAGAAGCTGATTTTTAATCAAACCAACACATTGAGAAGCATGAAGCTCATCATTGCCAACTGGATTAGGAGGCACTTCCAACTTCTGTCTCAGCAATCGTTCCATAAAAGTAACCGATAAAGGATAGAGCTTATCCGATAGCATACAAAAAATCATTCCACATGTGGTCTGAACCACATGAACACAAGGCAGAGGATAAAATCTCCAACTCTTAATCTCCCACTTATGTGAATTCTTCCAAATAGAATACCCTTTACCATTTGGAGAATGAGAATCAAACAAAACCTGAAGATCACCCAACAAATATAAACCAGAACCTGTTGGTGGATGAAAATTATAATACTGACGAACATGTTCATACAGCATCTTCAAATCATGTCTAGTCACCAAATGAAGAATGTCCTTCAAGAAGTTGAACTCAATAGCAGTATCATCCAGTTGATAAATAGTGTTAAGCTTCCCAGCTTTCCAATTAACCAATACCACATGAGTTCCTTCAGGAAAAACTTCAACAGGTCCAACGTCAATAAAGGTAGATTCATTAGCCTTGAGATCCAAATAAGGAGTCTTTGAAGAATGTTTCCTAGCCAGTCTGACAGAACTCCTTAAGGAATTAAATTTCCTTTTAACCAAACTTTTCTGCCTCTTACCAACAATTGTATCTGTATCAATCTTTAGAGCATCATCCTGACCCAATGAGTTACCCAAATTCACACTTGGCAACGCTTCAGAAGAAACCAAAGAAGATTCAGCAGAAACAACCACATCAGAAGAAGGAGTAGCTTCAGAAGTTGTGTCAGAAGTAACAACTGGAGAGATCACCAGAGGCAAAACATCATCAAAATTATCCACTATCTCAACTGTTTTATGTCTCTTTGCTTTAGGAACATCAGACATTGAAGCAATTCTTTCCAATTGAGAAGAAGAAGTAGAACCAGAGGATGAGAACTTCATAATCATATTATACTTTCTAATCAAAGCATCATCAGACAAAGCACTGATTTGCTTCATTGACATACCAGAATTATAAAGAGCCGAATTCTTCACCACTCGCCTCATATGATTCCTCTTCTGAGCAACAGTCATTGGTTTTTCTCTTTTGGCTTTATGTCTTTGAGCAATAAGAGCTCTCCTCTGTGCAGCCGCTTCTTGCTTCCTTCGATTACCAAGAGCCACCATTTGATCCACAAAATTCTCATCATCAAAAGATGCTCCTAATATAAGCTTTGCAAGATTTGGATCAGATGCTCCTTGAGTAGTATAAGCATCCCATTGATCATCCATGATCTTAGGAAGTAATACATCAAACTCTAATTTTCTTTCAGGAGACAAATTAGAATCAGACTGATCTTGAAGAAATTTAGCAACAACACGACTCTTCTGCATATTCTCATAATCAGCAAACAGCCGAGCTTGAGCTTGTTTTTCTTCAGCAGTTACCAGACCTGAACCAATCATATCATCAATCACAGCTTCCTTTCCTTTGTCAGAAGATTTCTCAGAAGAACCAATTTGAGCTTCAGAAGGAACAACTAAATCAACATCAGAAGAAACAGGTTGAGACAATTCCTCAACAGGTGTAGAGAAAACTTCAGAGGAAGAATTCAACTTATACATTCTCCCAGCAATAAAAACTTCATCATCATCTGCTGAAGGTGAAACATTTGATTGTTCTTGTAAAGATGAGGTTTGACCATGATCAGAAGCAACCTCCTCAACTAGAACATCAGCAGATGCATCAACCATGTTTGGCTCCTTTGAAGTGTCAGCAGATACCTTATTCAAATATTGTCTTCTTCGTTTTCTAGCAAATATAATAGGCACCTTGCTCCTTGATGATTCAGCAATTGGAGAAGAAACATCAGATGTAAGAGCTGCATCAGCCAAGATACCAAGAGATGCATGAAGATTCTCTTCGTCCTCCTCTTCAGAAGAAACCAAACTTCTCTTTTTACCCCTCTGACTCAGTATTTCCTCCAAGTTCTCAACTTTAGTCTCCAATTCCACAATCTTATTACCAAGAATAGACTTGGTCTCTGCAAGTTCTTTCTTAAGATCAGTCACCTCACCTGCATACTTGTTCATTAGAGTATATAATGAGGTAAGTGTAACAGGATCCTCATCTGCATCAGCTGATTGCTCAGTTGTAATTGGAACTTCATTTGACCGTTCAGGAGTAACATTATCCTGATCAACATTAGAACATCCTTCACCAAATGGATTCCTAATAGGACTTGGTGTAGGCAATCTATCAATATCAACCTGAACTTCATCAATATCAACCTGAACCTCATCAATAGAAACTTGTATAGGTGCTTGACTAGGACATGGTCTAGGTGAAGGTATGGATGCCTCAGCAACAGCAGAAGGGCCCTCATCAACATCAACTGAAAGATTACCATCAGTAGTATTGGAAGAAGGTAAAATAACAACATTAACCTCATCAGCAGTCTCATTCTCCTGAGGCAACATGGCAGCTAATAAAGGAAAATGTGTCCCTTCAAATTTAGTTCTCATCGAAGCAAATAACTTAGAAGTTGAAACACCTATGGGATAAAAATCTTGGGTGTGGGTAGGAACATTCAATATCATCTGTAAGAACCTAGGGTACATCAAAAACTTACCCTTTTTCCTAGTTATGTTCTCAGACATATTATCAAAAACAAACTTAGAAAAATTATAAGTCAAACCCTTAGATAGACAAATAATACCACATCCCAATTGAGTTGAAAACTGATCCCATCCTCCAGACTTATTGCTTACACACTGGAGCAACGTATGAACCAAAAACCTCCACATAGGACAAAGCTGATTTTTTAACCACATATCAGTCCTCGTACCTTGATATCCAATCGCCCTAAGCCCTTCAAGTACCATCGTAGCATTAGAATGATAAACTCCATTCTCATCATTCAAATGAAGTTGTCTTCTTATCAGATCTTCTGTCACTACATACTCTGTTCCGTCAACTTTTGCAACTATCTCAGTATCACTTCTTTTCATAGCCGACGCCCAAAATTGAGTAACCAAGGATTCATATATAGCATTTGGAGAATGCGTTAAAGCATACTGAATCTTTGATCTTTGTAAGAATGCAATCATCGGCCTATACAACTCATCTCCCCGAGCAGTTCCCAGAAAAGCGACCTTATTATGATCATGTTTAAATTGAAGCGCCATGAGAGATTTTGAAAATTAGGGTTACGATTTGCACAAAAGGAAGTGTTTTGAATGAGAGTAACAAGTGAATCACTTAAAATAGAACGAATATATGCCAGTAGAGAATAAATAGAAATTGCCCAATTTTGGTCAAAGTTGACCAATTATGACGTGGACTTCTACTTTTACTCATATTCACATTCAACTTCGGTAGAAACAGAAACCATTCTGCTGAAGTAGAACAATCAGCAGAAACAGATTACTTATTCAAGAAGCTTCAGTAAATATCTTTTTACTGTTTCACCAACTTGCATTAAATCTCATCACCACTTGAAACCGTCTATAAAACAATCCCAATGCATACATCCTCTTCATAAAAAACCCCCAAATAATATTCCAAACCCTAATTCCACCAATACTCCAAAATTAGCCATAATAAACCATGAGTACCAAACCTGAGATCATAGATCTCACAACATCATCCTCATTATCATCTTCATCATCAAGTGAAGATACCAATCCATGGCTTCATTACTTTCCAAAGCCATATCCACGACCAAAGAAATCACCCTTTCTCCCTTCATCAGAAGATGAAAGTATAGTGAATCCAAGTGAATCTGCTGATGATTCTGATGACTCCTATAAGGAGAGAACATCTTACTCCCAACCCCCAGCACCTCAGCCTCAACGAAGGCCACGAGCCAAAAATCCACCACTTCCAAAAGATAGAGAGGTGGTTCTTGGTCTTTCTGCATCAGGTTTTGGTGCATCATCACATATCGTATAAGGGAAGAACTTAAGGAGGGTAGATGGATTGCATTTTGGTTGAAATAAATAGATGAAGCACAAAGGACACATTTTTTTTCTCCATCATCATATGTGGTCATTGTCATCATCAACGTTTGCATCAATCCATCCTCTCCATTTTGATCCTTAGCATCTTTGTCATACTGGTCATGTATCTCCAGCCATCAAGATAGAATGAATGGGTGGTTATGCAAGACTTCACAAATGCATATCCAGCATTTAGTGTGAAAGATGTGAGCGATCATGCATATCCAACAGCCTGTTAGATGTTGGAATAGATGATATGTAATAGATTAGGATTAGTAGATCATGTAGATGCATTTGATGTTATTAGTACTCTGTAAGCTGTAAGCTGTAAACTGTTTCTTGAATGAATGAATGAACCATTTGCTCAATTTGCTTCAGTACTTCTTTTGAATGAATTGTATAACTTCAGTACATCATCTTCAGAGGAAACAAATGACTCTCTTCAGCACTTTGAATTCAGTAGAAACAAGCTTAAGCTTTCTTGACCATATCTCAACTGAACAGAATAACCACTCTGCAAAACAGAACAAACACAGAGACATACACAAACCAACAAAGAAACACAGACTAAGATTGCATTAGCTGGTTAGAGTTAGATAAAATCAAACAGATATACAAAATTACATAGCAAAATGCAAAGTTATACACAAATCCTCCCCTGAGGCATATGCCTCCCCTGTGGCCTATGCCTCCCCTTAAACTTTGCAGTTAAGGGTTAAGCATACCGATATGGACCACAAGGTGTTGAAACCTTGGTCCATCAAAAGCCTTTGTTAACAAATCTGCCACATTATCATCAGTATGAATTTTGACCACATTTATCAAATTTTTATCATATGCATCTCTTATAAAGTGGTGCCTGATTTCAATTTGTTTTGTTCGACTGTGAAAAACTGGATTTTTAACAATGCATATGGTACTTTGATTATCAATAAAAATTGTTGTGTTCATGAAATTGTACCCATAATCCAACAACTGATTTTGAATCCAAAGAACCTGTCCACAGCAATTTGCAGCAGCAACGTACTCTGCTTCAGTAGATGAGGTAGCCACAATAGTCTGTTTCTTGCATTGCCAAGAAATCAATCTCTTTCCAAGGAATTGGCAACCTCCAGTGGTGGACCTCCTATCCAGATTAGCACCAGCATAGTCACTATCACTATATGCTTCCAACTTAAAAGGAGACTCTTTTGGGTACCAAAGACCTAGAAGAGGTTGGCCTTTAAGGTACTTAAAGATCTTCTTAACAGCATTGAGATGAGAAGTCAGTGGAGTAACTTGATGTCGTAAACAAACACTCACAGCAAAAGTAATATCAGGCCTTGAAGCTGTTAAATACATCAAAGAGCCAATCATGGACCTGTACAACTGAACATTCACAGGTGGATCAGCTTCATTGTTGGTCTTTGTCTTTGGAGCTACATAAGGTGTAGTGGCAGTCCTTACACCCTCCATACCAAACTTCTTCAAGATGTCCCTCACATATTTGTCCTGACTGATAAAGATACCATCAGGTTTCTGCTGAACTTGAACACCCAAAAAGAAAGTCATCTCTCCCATGGCACTCATCTGAAACTCTCCCTTCATCAGCTCCTCAAACTCCCTGCACCAAGCTTCCTTTGTGGATCCAAAAATAATGTCATCCACATACACTTGCACAAGAATAATGTCAGTGGAATTCTTCTTTAGGAAAAGAGTCTTATCAATTGCACCTCTTCTGTAACCATGCTTCAGAAGAAATGTAGAGAGCCTAGCATACCAGGCTCTGGGTGCCTGATGTAGTCCATAGAGAGCTTTGACTACCTTATAAACATGATTAGGATGATCTGGATCTTCAAATCCTTTAGGTTGAGTGACATACACCTCCTCTTCAATTTCACCATACAAGAAGGCTCCTTTAACATCCATTTGATAGACCATAAAACCCATATAGGATGCATAAGCTAGGAAAATCTGTATTGCCTCAACTCTTGCCACTGGTGCAAACACTTCATCATAATCGATCCCCTCCTCTTGTCTATACCCCTGTGCAACTAATCTGGCTTTGTTTTTAATGACAACACCTCGAGCATCTCTCTTATTCTTCAGAATCCATTTAGTCCCAATAGCATACTTACCATCAGGTAGTGGTACCAATATCCAAACCTGCTGATTTTGAAACTGTTGCATCTCATCCTGCATTGCTTCAAGCCAACTTGAGTCTTCAAGAGCCTGACTAACACTGGTTGGTTCCACTTGTGAGAGAAAACAAGCAAATAAACAATGTTCATAGTCTGTGTGATTGTCTCTCTGCTGATTTGAGACATAAGAGATAAAAGCTACCTGACCATATTTAGAACGCGCCACAGTACCTCTTGTTCTAACAGGTGCATTAGGATCACCAATAATATTAGACTGTGGATGAACATTGTTGATCCTTGTAGTAGTAGTGGTGTTGACATCAATGGAGGAATCAAGATTAGTCACAGTAGCTTCAAAGTCAGTATCATAGGAAGGTGTGTTGAAGATTCCTGCTTTAGGTTGATGATGACCAAGATCTGAAGGTTTTGGAAACCTTGTATAGGGTTCTCCAAGATCTGTTGACACTCTAGTAGAACTAGGAGTAGAGTCAACATGTCTTTCAGCCGAATTGGAGAGGTGAGGAGAAACAGAACCACTTTCAGCAGAATTGACGTTTCCACTGATTGTTTCACTTGTACTATTTTCAACATTCCTCTCAGCTTCTAAATTGGCTGCATACTCTTGTTTCTTCAGTCTGGCAAGGTCCTCAGCATAATAGAATTCATCTTCACCCACATCAGTATAATCTTTAGAAGTGTCACCTACAAAATTGTTAGGGGAGAAGGAAGGCACTACAATGGGTTGTTCATCATCTTCAGACCCACTGTCAGAATGAGCTTCCAAAGGTTCTGCACTAGTAGTTGGAGATGCTTGAGAATCTGCATTTTGGTTAGCCATATGTCTAGAATAACCCAAGTAATCAGTCAAGTAATCAAGGTCAAATGACCAAACATGACCCTGTCCTTGAACATTAGGCTTGTCTTCTAGATACCTCAGATTCAATGTCTCCTCAATCTTCTTAGCAGATATATTGTAAACCCTGTATGCCTTACTATGAGCAGAATACCCCACAATGTAACCATCATAAGCTTTCTCATCAAATTTGCCCAACGGATCACTTGTATTCAAAATTGTCACTTGACAGCCAAACGGTTTAAGGTAATGAATAACAGGAACTTTCCCAAAAAGAAGTTCATATGGTGTTTTGAGGTGTGGTCTAGTAATGGACACTCTATTTAGTACATAACAAGCTGTACCAACAGCCTCAGTCCAAAACATGGATGGAAGTTTAGAGTCTGCTAGCATTGATCTTGCAGCCTCTATTAAGGTCCTATTTTTTCTTTCTGCCACCCCATTTTGTTGAGGGGTTCTTGGAGTGTATAGTCCCTTTTTATGCCTTTTGACCTACAGAGTTCTATAAGTATAGCATTCTTGAACTCTGTCCCATTATCACACCTAATTCCTTTCACCTTTTTGTTCAACTGATTTTCAATAAGGGTAATGAAGTCTTTCAATACTTCAGATGTTTCATCTTTGGTCCTTAGAAAGAATACCCAACAAAATTTGCTATAACCATCAGTGATCACCAGAAAAAAATATTTATGATCAATGCTTCTCACTTTAGTTGGACCAAACAGATCCATATGAAGCAGCTGAAGAGGTTCAGAAATAATGCTTACTACCGTAACAGGAACACCTTTGTAAGAGGCTCTGTGCTGCTTTCCTTTGTTGCATGCAACACAGTTATGATCATTGGTGAAAACTTTGGAAGGAAGACCTTGAACTAGGTTCAGTTTAGAGAGCTGGTTGATGGTCTTGAAGTTGACATGGGCCATCCTTCTGTGCCATTTGGTGGACTCATCCACGGATGCTTTAGCCACCAAACATGTTAAGTCACCTGCTGGTTTGACATCTGATAAGTTGAATTTATAAAGATTGTGACTTCGAGGAACTTTTAGCAGAATTGAAGTTTCTTCTGGGAGTTTGAAGTCTATAGCACAAGACATTCATCCTCTGTGAAGAGTACTTTATTCTTAGTGTCACAGATTTGTGAGACTGAAAACAAATTGAAGTGTTGAAGTTCCTTGACATAATATACATTCTCAAAGTCCAGCTGAGGTGTTTTGATGGTCCCTTTCCCAGTAATTCTGCCATCACTTCCTCCAAAGGTTACATTGCCTCCTCCTTCAATGGGTACAAAGTTATGCATCATATCCCTGTTTCCTGACATACTTCTTGAACAACCACTATCAACTATGCCAACATCTTTATGCTTAAGGGGATGATCCTACAACAACAACAAAAATATACAGATAATTAGTACACTATGGAGGCTTAAGTCATTGCTGACTTGAACCTGCCTTGTGGATCATATGAGTTGTGCCACGTAGAAGTATAAGATCCACTATTGTTCTTGGGTTTCCATTGAAACTTAGGTCCCTGTTTATTCCAAGAACAACCTGCTGAGGTCTTTACAGCAGCATTCCAGTACCCTTTCCCATCAGTCATAGGGTTAACATATCTAGGCCAAAAACCATTTTTAAAATATTCACTGGTTGGTTGAACATATGGTTTTATAACTGGTTTTCTCCAAGAAAAAGGAGTATTGATATAAGTTGCTTGTGGAACATAAGGTGGTATATCATTAACATTGGTCCACATTGGTCTAGATTTCCTAGAATCACCACACCTATTCATCCTTTGCTCATGATAATCACAATCCTTAATTAAATGAAATTTACTTCCACACACAAAACATTTCTTCTGATTAGAAGATTTATTCAAACCAAAAGATGTATTATTACAAGTAGAAGTATTCAAACCAAAACCATGAAAAGAATTGTTTTTAACAGTACTATTATGCAAAGAATTAAAATGCAAGTCTTCAGAGGCAACTGTCTTGGAAGTAGATTCCTTGGCAGCAACTCTGACATGCTTATTGGTAGTCGTGGGTGCAGGCAGGGGTGAAGACTTGGGAAGGTCAGACTTGGGAAGGTCAGACTTGTCATTTGAATCACACTCTGTAGACCCTTGCTTGGAGGACTTGTCACTGTTAACACCAGAGACAAAGTCATTAGTAGAAGTATTAGGGTCTGGCATGTCTCTTGACTTTTTGCCATACAGATGGTGTGATCCATCAAAGTCATTAGGAATGGAAAGGTCAATGGGCATGTGCTCACCTCTAATTGGTCCACGTACAACATGTAGGTCACCTTCTTTCACAAAATTAGCTAGGCCTGCTGATGTAGATTTACGTGTGTCATCCCTAGCTTCTAAGCCAACATATTTCTTGAAACCTAAAGCCACTGTAGAATTCGAAGCTTGACTACTATAAATAAAACCAGCTAACTTATTTCCATTCATTATCCATTCTTTATGCCTAGCAATTTCCTCCTTAAGTTTCTCCTTAAGCTCTAGATTTTCTGACTCTACATCTGCTCTTAACTTCTCAGACCATTTTAATTCATTTTTAGCACATTCAAGATCCCTTTCTAAAACACCTATTTTCTCATCATACGCTATTTGATTCTTCTGAAACCAAACCTTTTGTCTTTCTAGTGTTTTTAAAGCCTGTTTATAAGCTTCAACTTCCACATAGCATTCATTATATTTAGGTTCCAAAATATCATAAGCTTCTTTGAGTGTATTATAACGCTCACTACAACCAAACAAACAGTTTTGTACCTGAGAAATGCCCATCAAGGCAATCTGATCATGCCTATCCTCTGAAGTACAGCTCGCAATCAACCCAACATTATCATTACGAGGACCATCATTATCATCCTGCTCATGTTGCTTCCAGTCCACATTGCTATCAAGAGTGACCAAAGCAGCTGATCCCTTTGAAGTTCCTGCCTCCTTCTGATACTGCTGATAAGAAGAGTATCTTGTCTCATCCCCAGCTTTCCTGTCTTTGCATTCTCTGGAGAAGTGACCCATCTGTTGACATGTGAAGCATTTAACCTTCCTCTTGTCAAACCTTGCTGGATCTCGTCCTTTGAATCCAAACCTTCTGCCAGCTTTGCGCTCAAAGTTCTTGATATCCATGGAAAGCATGGCCACCTGCCACCTCAGCTTCATCTCTTCCATCTCAATCGGGTCCACCTGATCAAAATCCTCATAAGCCAGATCCTGCTGAGGATCATAATCAGCAAAGAAGGATCCAAGAACATCTTCCATAATGTTACTCGATTTAGAGTGAGAACTTGATGAAGGAGCAGCATAAGATGTTGATGAATATGGGCTTGGACCATAACTTGTCTTTGGAGTAGAGGCTCCAACGAATGCAGTGTGACTAGCAGAAGAAGATGATCTAAAAGGGCTTCTTACATCATGTTCAAGAGCTTTAAGTTTGTGGTACTATCAAACGTAATCATGTCCAAACCACCTTTAGCTTTTAAAGCTATGCTTACGTGTAGCCAGGATGGAGGTAAAGACCTCAGAAACTTAGAGTTACAATCATCATTATCTGGCTTTGCCTGCAGCTGATTCAACTGACTTAAAATCTTGTGAAACTTGTCATAGCCCTTGTGTATTCCTTCCTCTTCAGAGATTTGAAAGTCCTGAACCTGTTGTCTCAGCATGGACTTCTTCAGTCTCCTAGACTCCTCATTCCCACCGAACTTTGCCTTAATTGCTAACCATATATCCTTAGCATCTTGCATGAAGTGAAAATCACTCAAGTGATCCTCAGGAATAGCTTGTAGAAGAATGGTTCTGACCTTGGTTTCTCTCTGAACAGCCAGCAACTCTTCAGCAGATTTGGGGGGAACATTCATCATCTTACCCGTAGCATCCGTGGTAGTTCTCTTCAAACTGTTTCCCTTCAAGACTATCTCCCATAGATTCCAATCAATGTTGGAGATCCAGTTTTGCATCTTCATCGCCCAAAGATCATATTCCTCCCTTTTAAGGTAAGGAAACTTAGCATTGCTATTAGAGAGACTTAGTTGTTGCAGATGGGTGGAGTTTTGGTTGTTGGTGATTTCAGTATCAACATCTGAACCAAGCATGATGATTTTGTTATGGTTGTATGGGTGTTCAGAAAAACTTGTCCTTAGTAACGTAGAGACTCTCACGAGGCTCTGATACCACTTGTTGAAACAAACAGACCTTGATAGATCTTGAGCTCGTGGATCGTTATATATGCCTATGTAATCACAAGCACAATAAAAGACAATCTCTACTACTTATATTTATCAGCGGAATATAAACACAAGTAATAACTAAAAACTCTGTGATCCTCTATGGATCTTTATATTAACTAAAACTGAGTTTTTCAATCGATCCATAACTCATTCTAATGTGTTCCTTTTATAGACAAGGAACCCTAAACAATATCGCTAAACCGTTTCCCAAGAAACGTATAAACATAAAACTAAATAAGATATACACAATCACTTCCTAATAAAGCTCATGTATATCCACACTAAATAAACTAAACACGGAATAAACACTTCCGCAGAAACAGACTAATAACTATTATACTTCAGCAGATTATGTCTTCGGCAGAATCCACTCTTCTTCAGTAGAAACACTTCGGCATTTATTTCAGCATAATCCAAACTTCACATAACTCCCAACAAGCGACCAGACATGACCCGGATGCCACAGTCGATAACCCAAGTTTTTTTTTTTTTTTTTTTTTTTTTTTTTTTTTTTTTTTTTTTTTAATTCAAACATTTTTAACATTAAATTTAAATTCATTAAAATAAAAAAAAATTGCAATACGAAATTAAAAAAAAAACATTACACTACGAATTTAAAAAAAAAACATCACAATACGAAATTAAAATAAACACTACAATACTTAAACTAATAATCTAAATTGTAACGTGCTTTGATTGTTGCCTTGACTTTCATCAATTCTTCTAGTTGTCGGCCGGTCAATTTTGGGTCGATTGGGGTGTTGTAGAAGATTATGTCGGACTCCTGTTTTGATAGCCTCATGAGCTCAAGTTTCTCTTTTTTCATCTCGAGCTCTTTTTCCCTCAACCGTAACCAAATATCTTCTAAACCCTCCTTATTCTTACCTTTCTTCCCTTTTGACGGCTTCTTGGTCTTGAAGAAAGTTTTGGTCAACGATTGTACAAATGAGTCTGATGGAACATCATCATCATGAGAGGAGGATGATGGTTTCTTCCTTCCTTTGTCACGACCAACCGGTCGTGATTCTCTAGTCCCTTCCTCATCAGAATCATCAACATCTTGGACATCGAAAGGATCACGAGCTTGGGTTGAACCAGAGGTAGTGGTAGAACCCTTTGTTTTCTTCCGACTATTCGTTTCGAAAGCCGGCATCTCAACGTTCTTCCAAGCAGCATGACCCTTTAAAACCTCCCAACACTCCTTCAAAGTGAAATCATGACCGTACGTCATACGGTATTCTCTAAGAGCTTCCATGGGTATTCTTGATATTCTCCATGATAGCACAATAATTACCAACCCTATTACGAATCCTACTCTTCCATTTGGTAGTGATGGAGTCATAGGTTCGGTCTGAGCCAGTTTCTTTTTTAAAGTAGTCTATCACTAACTCCCAAAACTTGAAGCGGTTCTGGGCGTTTCCTCTCGCCGAGTTTTCCGACACATAAACCCAAGTTTTACAAAGCGCGACCTCTTCCGCCTTTGTCCATGGTTCAACCTGCTTCTTGGCTTTCCCCTTGCTTGTTTCGGGCTTCTTGCCTTTGTCCTTGGCCTTTGACGCACGTCTTGATGGCTGCTTTGGTTTGACGGGGGACATTTCTTCAGCGGAAGCGGTTTTTTCATCACCAGAATGGCAGAAATGGCAGAAACAGGCCCTCCAACCGAATTGGTTGGGCTCCAACCGTTTCGGTTGGTCTTCTTGACTACTCTCCAACCGGATCCGGTTGCGGGGCTCGACCGAACGGTTGGTGAAAGTTGACAAAATTTAATAAACAACAAAGTTGTAGATCTTTCTCTTAGCTTTCCGTGTCCGCAAACCGGGGGTCAAACGGAGTCCGTATGCAAAAGTTATGGCCAAAATGGTGAAGGTGTGTCGGGAACAACGAGTCTTCCAATATTTCTTCGTTTAAGCACACACCACAAAAATACAAATATACATATCTCCCCCACACTTCGTATAAGCACACACCACAAAAATACAAATATGAAGTTGCGCACCTTCATCTTCGTCAGAATGGCACATACAAATGGAAAAGTGTGGCTAACTCATAATCATCAAAAACAATCCAACATAACAAGCAACTAGCAACCCACTATTTAGACATTGACAAGGGGTAGGCTAAGGTTTGAAGTGTAAAATATTTTTTTTCTTTTTTAGAGGATGTAAGAAAAGAAAAGAATGGATCAAAGGGTGTACTAAGGGTATCTAGCGCTAAAGATGAGCGCTAACAAATGGGTCCATGTGGGTGGTTAACTAACCGATGTGGTTAGCTAATATATCATTAGATGTAAACGGAAGGCCATTTGGTTTAAATCCTACGATGCCTCTTATCACACGAATACACTTATATCACACGAATACGATCTTACTGCGGTCTGGTAATGATTTACAGGTACAAGTTCTAGAATAAATAAAATCACCGGCACACTCATAGCAAAAAATTCAAGCATAAAAGATGTATGATATATATAAAACGGGCTCAAATCCTCACAATTTAGTGGAAAGGGCTATAATAAGCGCAAGCAAATGTTATCGGTCCCAGAATGGATTGCAATATTAATCGGGACACATCTCAAGTTTTTCAAAAATTACTGATTTCACCAGTGGGTTGATCTAGTTATTCTAATATATTAACCTATACGCGTGAAAACAACTAGATCACAAGGGCAAACAAGTTCACAAAATTTTTAAAAATTGACCCAAAAATTTAGAATTTAAAAACTAGTTTCGCTTTTCACAATAATATTTTCCCCCTACACTTAAGTTAAGCACACAAAAGAAATATAACTTAATGACTCTTGTTTTTTATCTTTTTTTTATTCCTTTTTTTTTTTATTTTATTTTATTATTATTTTTTTTTGTTTAAAAAAAAAAACCAAACATGACTTATTCTTTTCCCACGAGTTCTCAGTAGCTCCATTGAAACGCACAAAGAAGCGGAGAAGCAGGTCAGCGCGAAGCATATTAAAAACCAAACTTCTTTAGGGAATCAGGGAGACCCGCCTTATACCTCTCACACATTTTGTTTACAATGGGTGAGCCTTACTTTCGAGGGATTAAAAGAAGTCAATTTATTTTACCAACCAACAAACAAAGGAAAAATAACAAAGAAACAAAATAAAGCAATTGCAAAAACTTCAAAGCATGTAAAGATAGGAAAAATTTTAAATAATAAGTCTAAGAGAAACGAAACCTCCCGGGCCAAACATCACGATCGAACTCCATTTGATAAGGTTCTAAGCAAACGCTAGCATAAGCGTGTGAGATCAATCGATTTCTCATCCAAACATGTCCAATCAAGAGCATAAGGTTCACGATCCAACCAATCCTTCCTCCAAGAGCTTATTAAATCTGCAAAAATAAACTAAACTACAAAAAACGCGTAAAATTCTAAAACTCACTTTCGTAGGCATCACGGTTGCATTTAGCGTATGCAACAAGCCTTTAAACCCCTCGGTGGCCCGAGTCGACGAGTTATAGTCTCGTGAGGGTTTCCAGTGAACATACCCACAAAGTTCGAAACACTTTATTTTTAAAAACATGTACTTATTTATTCACAATGTACAAAATTAAAAAAAAAAATGCAAAAACCAAATAAAAGAAATGATACTCTTGCAAAAACAAAAAGACATTTAAACTTGTTATAATATATACTAAAGATGAAATATGAATGGGGCAATTTGAAAAATCTTAGGTGGTCCATTATTTCTTAACTTTTCATCTTATTGGCCCATCAAATGTCATTAACAATGTGAATAGGCCCTACTGTGTTTGAGTGGAGGCTTTGGCACTTTGTGATTGGTCTAAAGTAGTTGGGACTTTTACTGTTGAAGCCCGTTTTCACGTAATGACCAACGTAATACAACCCAAGTGTTATTAACGTCTGTACCATTGAAGGAAAACCATACATATGTAGGTAATCAATTGTTTAATGTCTCCTAGAAAATTCTAGCGCCTCTCATTCTTCTTCTCCTCTTATAAAAACACACAGCAATTTAACCATTAAAATATGTTCACCAAAAAACACACTTATCTCCACCAAAAAACACACACTAATTTGATTGCAGTTGCCAACTATTTTCACACATCTTTAAACCAGGTAATAAGAAGTTTATCATTTTATTTATTCGTATTGTTTAATTGCAGTTGCCAACTATTTTCAGTGATGTTTATGGATTACCAAGAAGGTTGAATTAAAATAAAGGTTTGATGATTATAATGGAGTTTTAATTTTGTGGAGATAGGTGTATTCCAAATTGCTTATGTTTATTTGCTAATTCTTGGGTAAAATAAGGATTGTTGGGATTGTATGGTTAGGGATTTTGTTCATCTGATTATATTGTTTACGGTTTCGCTATTGTTTTCTGATGTTGTTAATTTTCGCTGTGTTGTAGAAACTGCTTATCAGCTTATTTTGTTTTCCAAATATTGGTTAGGACTTTTCGTGCTTAAAACTTTGGATGTACGACAAAATGTTTCAGCTTATCGTGTTACGAGCCTCTTAATAAGTAAATTTGGTTTTTTTTGCTTAACCTAAAAAATAGCAGATAAGCAGAAACTAAAAAACGTCATCAATTTTATGGCCACGAAAAAAATAGCAGATAAAAATGTTATGAATTTTATGTGTATAGCCAATTTTACTCGGCTACGGTGTTTGGATTAGCTTGATTAGCCTGCTTATGTGCTTATTATTTATGAAGATAAACTCATTCTTTTGGAGAGCTCAACTCATCATTAAACTTAACCTGATGAGCTCCTTAGCTCTTGATAGTGAGGTTATCGACTTTTTAAATGTTAAATAAGCCCATAAGTCGGCCAAATAAGCTGATCAAAACTCCCCTTTATTGTTGGTATGCCATGTCGTTAATATCGTGCCATGTCATATTTGTAGCACATAGTATTTGGCTTAGTAGAATGTTGTTATTCAAGAGTAGATTTGTGAATAAGCACTTTTGATAGTTTGGGTGGAGCAAAACAGATTATTGCTTATTAGCTACTTTAAACCATTTAGGAGCTGCTTATTTTGAAATTTATGTGTATTTGACAAGCTCATGAGTAAATCCAAACACCCCTGAATTTGCAACACCCGACACCATTGTTTTTTAGATCATATTAGCATACACCGTTTTATTTTAAAGTAAATTGTATTTTATACATGTTATTGGAACCTTTGTCAATGGCATGCAGGTGTGAGTTTGGGGTTTGTATATTGCTGAAAATAAGAATGACTCATGAGTCATTCAGTAGTACATATCTCGGAATTGGAATTTGCAGAATAAACAGACAAAAGATCATACAACACCAATACCTAAGTGTATGTTTACTGATTCTAAACAATCAATTTTCCGAAGTAATCTTTTCTTATGAAATACAAGTATATGTACCAACTATGTGTTGCAATTTCGATCCCTTTTAGTTAATAAATTGTTAGAATTTATCCTCATACTTACCTGTCGTTTTTGTTTTCCAAAATCATTGGATGCAGACGTTTGTACTACTTACAATATGAGAGGAACATATAGAGGGCCATAGATTGTTCATAGCGATCTGGAACAAGGACGTTTTTATGGTTCTTTGCTGACACGTGGTGCAGAATGTAAACGTGCAAGACCGATAGACGTTCAGGCTCAAAGTGAGCAATAGTTCTTGCCTAATACATCGTATTGATTTGAAAATATGCTTTTATAGGTTACCCTTATGCTTAATCGTCGTTTTGGTTATAAAAAAACTATTAAATGCAGGCGTATGTTTTGCTTACAGTCCGAGAGGAAATTGAAATTCCCCATTTTACAGGAAATTGAAATATTATGTGTCTTCTTTACCCTAGTGATGATCAGCAAACTGAA
The DNA here is from genome assembly GCA_019973895.1 of Chrysanthemum seticuspe. NCBI lineage: Eukaryota > Viridiplantae > Streptophyta > Magnoliopsida > Asterales > Asteraceae > Chrysanthemum > Chrysanthemum seticuspe. The sequence goes on from BPTQ01000007.1 coordinate 195,837,912, forward strand.
GGAAGGTTACGGCTGCCTGCACACTACTTGAGATCCATCGGATAATGTTCCAACCTCAAGCTCAGTGTAAATAGTGTCACTTTACTTATTGTTCAATTTTTGGTTTGACTAATTGTGAGGGTGAAGTTAGGATATGCTTATGATTCCCTTTTCTGTGTTTTACAGCGGCTAAGAGCCGCTGAAAGGATGACAACCTGTGATATTCCCTCAAGTCATCTCGGAGCCAAAAGCATCACCTACACTTAATAAAATCTTTGCAGCCTGTTACCTGATATACTTCATGTGGCTGTGATAACAAAATTGTTATAGGTGAATCTAGAGTAGTGACTAGCTTTTTATATGTATTAGCACAACCATGACCACCTCATATGCTTATTTTCATTGGCTCAAACATTAGAAAGATGTACAGAAATAACATTTAAGTTATTAATAGATATGTTTAAATAAAATTGTTCTCATTATATGTACGCATAAGAGAACATATGTCAAAGATGTGCTTGCAATACTGAGAACACTTTTTTGAATCTTGGAGCCTGCTAAGTTTCTGTTAATTATAGTTAACAAATAGTTAGAAATGACTTGGTAATTTGCTTTTGTAACGAATCAATTGATAGGTGTTATGACTGCCATTAGTCACTTTAGTTTTATGTGCAAGAAAATGGCAGGATACGATCAGGTTACTAACATATTAGTTTTAGTTGATACATACCTAATTGTCATACTTATATGTGTTGTTTCGGCATGCATATATATAAATCAAGAATTTAAGTTGTAGTTTGCCTAAATGTTTTAACATAAACACGGCCTTCCCGCAGCAACACGCGGGCAATCTTGCTCGTTTAATCTAAATACAAACACACAAAAACAAAAATAAAAAAGGATTTTTTTTTTTTTTTTTTTTTTTTTTTTTTTTTTATCGACTGGTCAAGCCGAATAGGTTACGGGGTGTAACCGATCGGTTGGAATGAACCAAATTCGACCAACCTTCCAACCGAACCGGTTACGGCCGATGACCGATCGGTTGGAGGAAATTTTCTATTTTTGTTTCGATCTTTTTTTTTTTTTTTTTTTTTTTAAACACAAGTTTTATTTTAAAACCTTTATTGATAAAATAAGACAAGGACACAAAAAACACAAAAATAAACACAAGTAAATAAAACACATAAACACACATTAACTATCACGAACATAAAACAACACTTAAAACAAAAATAAGCACGAAACAGAAAAACGACAATCACATAGACGCAAGCAAACACAATTAGTCACGTAACACAAATCAAACAAGATAATCTAAAACAAGATAATCTTATTCGAAATTAATACGAAACTAATATAAACAAAAATAACAAAAACAAATAACATAGAGACATGCAAGAGATCATATAACATATAAAACATAAAACTTATGTAACAAGAGACACACAAAATATATATATATATATATATATATATATATATATATATATATATATATATATATATATATATATATATATATATATATATATATATATTTATCACAGAACACACAACCGGATCGGTTACGGGTAGTGGCCGATCGGTTGTAGTGGTTTTATTAAGTATGAGGCTTCCAACCGATCCGGTTGGAGTGCCAACCGATTCGGTTGGAGTGATTTGGGTGGTTTTGGTGGTTTTTTCACAAGAACTTTTGAACACACTTAGAAAGCAATCTTTGAAATGAGCATTTTAGAACACATGAAACAAAATCTAGACATCAAAAACTTGATTTTGATGCAAAGATCATTTGAGCAATTATGAGAAAATGAGAGATTTTAAGAAAAAGACAAGCATTCAAGCAAACTTCATTATCAAACATCAAGAGCAATCAAACAAGAGCAAAGAGAAAACGCAAACATCAAGAGTAAGCAATCGAATCAAGCAAACATTTCAACAAACAAGCAAACACAAGAATACAAACGCAAGTCCCCGGCAGCGGCGCCAAAAACTTGATGGTGATGATGCCGAAATTATCAAGTAAGCAAACAAACAATCTATCAAACATGAAAACATTCAAACGAGCAAAGAAGTGCAAAACAAATCCCCAGCAACGGCGCCAAAAACTTGATGTGTTGCATCGGGGTTTTAAATTTATAAACAAGAATTACCGGTTAACTAGGAACACATTCGGGCAAGTATACCCTAGTCAAGTTGTAGTATAGTATATGGTAAATCAAGGTCGTCCCAAGAGACTTGGTTGCACTACAAGTGTCGTTTGTTTGTTTAAGCAAGTAACAAGTTGATGGTTATGATTGTCACATATCAAACCAACAAGAAAAGCAATATAAGAACAAGCAAGTATCAAGGTCGTGGTTATGATTGTCATGGATCAAACCACTAAGAACAAGCACACAAAGAACATACATGTTTAGACAAATGATCACAAGGATCACATAATCAACACAATCAAAGAACCAAACATGAACAATAACATTCAACATCATAAAGGTAACAAGGATTTACCCAAAGTATGATTACATTAGGCAAGGGCGAAGGATTATAGCACACCTTCAAGCCTCCAATCAACTACAACTTCTAACCTAGCATACTTCTGGAAATGGTAGAGGTTTGTGGTCTTTTGGGGAAGATAAGTTTGGTGGATAGTTGGTGGAAATTCTTCCTTAAGGGTGGAGGATCGAATTTCACACCTTTGGTGAAGGTAAGTTAAGAGAGGGATGTTGTTTTAGGTGGAAATTCGTCCTTAAGGGTGGAGGATCGAATTTCACACCTAGAGATGGAGTGGTGGGTGAAAGGGATGAGAAGGATGGAGAAGGGATGATGAAAACATACACAAATGAGGTCTATTTATACTACTCTCAAGCCCTTGGGGTTATAAATGCATTTCTTGATCACCAAGGAGCTTGGAAGGGACTAGAATACATGTAGGAAGGGACTAGAATCATTTGGAACATGATTGGAACTTGCTAGGACTCTTATTGATGAAGAAATGGTAGAAACAGGCCCTCCAACCGAATCGGTTGGGCTCCAACCATTTTGGTTGGTCTTCTTGACTACTCTCCAACCGGATCCGGTTGCGGGGCTCGACCGAACGGTTGGTGCAAGTTAACAAAATTTCATAAGCAACAAAGTTGTAGATCTTTCTCTTAGCTTTCCGTGGCCGTGAACCGGGGGTCAAACGGAGTCCGTATGCAAACGTTATGGCCAAAATGGTGAAGGTGTGTCGGGAACAACGAGTCTTTCAATATTTCTTCGTTTAAGCTTCTTTTCTTCATTTCTTTCTCGTTTTCCTTCTTGAACTTCATTCTTGAGTCTTTGGACCACTAACTTGATGACTTTACCTTCTCGAATATACTCCACAAGTCTTGCTTTTGTCGGAAATTCTTCATACATGGAGAAATCTTCATATTTTACTTCTATTTCCGTCTTTTTCTCCACTTTCTTGTACTTGGCTACAAATGAACTAGCAAACACACTTTTGAACGATTAAGCATCAAAAGCATATGATTATAACCAAATAACACACATAAAAGCACAGATAACGCTACTAAAAACATGCACAATTTGAGCGTTATCACAAGGTATGTAAACAAGCCCTTGTAATAAAACAACAAATTGTAGTGGTATTTATACCACGTACAAGCTTGTAATAATAAAAACAAGACTTGTTCTTGAAAATGAGTTCAAAAGAAAAAATACTAAAAATAGAAATTAGTAGTAGTGATTCCTTCCATGCTTGCATAAGGTTATGGATGGAGGTTTAGATAAGTGATGGTATTGATGTGATCAAGGATGAGGTTAAGTATGAAACGCGTTTCTTCCATAACTTCTATTGCGATTTCCCTAGTGGATTGGCAATGTTCACAATGTAAGTGATGTGGGTAATGAGTGCGGAAGTTTTTCGGGTTGTTTTGATTTGAGTTATGCGGAAGATGTGGTGGAAAAATAAGAAAATATGGATCAACATCCGGAATGTTTGTAAATGGTGGTGGAAAAGAACCTAGATGTTCTTGTAATGTGATGGGAGCTAATGGTGGTGATGTTTCAAGATCTTGAAAAATAGTATTTGGAGATGCGGGGGGTGTTGAAAAGACTATTTCTTTTTGTTTAGGTTGTTTAGATCTTGTTGGAGTCTTAAGGAGTTCCAATAGAGTAAATTTAGGTGGTGATGAAGTTGGTGTACTTGTTGGTGATGAGGGAGGTGCTATAAAGGAAGCATCTTGTGGTGAGTTGTTTGTTGAGGATGAACCATTTGAGGTTGTTTTTGCTAAGCAACAAGATCGGATACTAATCCGTGCGGATATCCTAGAGTTTGATTGTGGTATTTTGGATGGTGGTAGTACAAAGGTTTGGGTATCATGAAGATGATTGTTTGTACTAGGTGATTCATCTAAAGGGTTTTTGGATGACATAGTGTATTATGTTTGTGAGGATGAGATGGATTATGCAAGCATTTTGAGAGTTCTATATATAGAAAAAAAATCATTGTAATGAATGCTTGACCAAAAATGTGGATTAAAATCTAATGATTGGATATGAATTTAAGGCATGTGATCATGAGAACACAAGCATTAAAGAGCATACTCCCTAAAATAAAACAAATGTGGATTTTTCATCCAAAGTGAGAAAACTAGAAGGTAAAAACAGCTTCTGTCTCACGGATCCCACGGATCCTTCCCTTGAGGGATCTGTCCAGCATGAAGGCTGGGATCCGTGGGTCTGGTGATGCAGGCAGCACAAAATTTTCCTTTTGGAAACATTTTTGCCTAGTGTGTGCCTATATGAAATTATTTGGAGTTGCCGTTATCTCGACCTCTAAAACGAAAAAGAAAATAAACTAGAAGTAGAAAAACATCCTATTGAGATAACCCGAAAACACATATTTAGTACATAAGTACATAATTTAGTGTTATCAATTCTCCTAATTCATTGTTGCTTAAATGAATGTACCCGAAAACACATATTAGTTATGTGTCGCCTTTAGCATTCAAAAGACATGAGATGCAATGAAAACGGGTTTTTAGTTTGTATTAATAATGAAAAAGCGATTTGTCCTAAACGTGAGAAATTACTTTTGTGAAATTGATACGGGAAGGTATCATCCTTTTAGAAAACATTTTGAAAAGAGGTTTTCTTTGAAAATGTGTATGTGTTTGAAAGAAAAAAAATATGAAAGCTATAAATGGAAAACTTATCTTGGGTTTTGAAAATTCCCGTATTGTTTGTGAGTTGTGCGTGAAAATAGAGATCCTAGACTCAGAAAGAAGAAGGCTAGTGTTTACATACCTTGTAGAGTCAAATAAGTTACGACGTTTGTTCCATTAGACCAAGACCAAGACGAAGTAGGTTGAATTGTTCCCGCTTCAACGGTTTGGTGAGGACGTCGGCTATGTTGTCTTCGGATGCTACCTTCTCAATAGAGATGTTCCCCTTTTGAACATTGTCTCTTAAGAAGTGATGTCGAATCTCTATATGCTTTGTGCGAGAATGCAATACCGGATTCTTGCTTAAGTCGATGGAACCTTTGTTGTCACATAGGATGGCTATGTCGCTTAGATGAATATCGTAGTCGACTAATGCTTGTTTCATCCATAGTTCTTGTTGGCATGCTTTGCCGGCGGAGACGTACTCGGCTTCGGTTGTTGATATAGCTAGTGCTTAGAGATCCTAGACTCAGAAAGAAGAAGGCTAGTGTTTACATACCTTGTAGAGTCAAATAAGTTACGATGTTTGTTCCATTAGACCAAGACCAAGACGAAGTAGGTTGAATTGTTCCCGCTTCAACGGTTTGGTGAGGACGTCGGCTATGTTGTCTTCGGATGCTACCTTCTCAATAGAGATGTTCCCCTTTTGAACATTGTCTCTTAAGAAGTGATGTCGAATCTCTATATGCTTTGTGCGAGAATGCAATACCGGATTCTTGCTTAAGTCGATCGCACCTTTGTTGTCACATAGGATGGCTATGTCGCTTAGATGAATGTCGTAGTCGACTAACGCTTGTTTCATCTATAGTGCTTGTTGGCATGCTTTGCCGGCGGAGACGTACTCGGCTTCGGTTGTTGATATAGCTAGTGCCGTTTGTTTCTTAGGAAACCAAGACGTTAAACAACATCCCATGAAAGTACACACCCCACTTGTACTTTTTCTATCAACGTAATCACCTGCATGGTCAGAATCTGCATATACAATTGTTTCTACTCCCGTGCCCTTGGGATACCATAATCCTAATTGTGTTGTACCCTTAATGTATCTAAATATCCTTTTTACGGCTTCTAGGTGTGATGTTTTAGGGTCTTCTTGAAACCTAGCACATAAGCAAACACTAAACATGATATCCGACCTACTTGCCGTGAGGTAGAGAAGACTACCTATCATGCCACGATATTTAGTATTATCTACGGATTCGCCGTCTTCATCTTTAGTGATTTTGGTGTCGGATGACATTGGTGTCCTAATTGGTTTCGACTCTTCTAGACCGAATTTATTTAACATCTCCTTTAAGTATTTAGATTGATTAAAGAAGATACCATCTTCTACTTGTTTAATTTGTAGACCAAGAAAGAAACTAAGTTCTCCCATCATACTCATCTCGAACTCATCATGCATGATTTTAGAGAAATCATCACACATGTCTTGACAAGTGGATCCGAATATAATATCATCTACATATATTTGCACTATGATTATATGTGACTCTCTTTTCTTAGTAAAAAGTGTGTTGTCAACTAACCCCATGATATAGTTGTATTTAATTAAAAATGACTTGAGTCTATCATACCAAGATTTTGGAGCTTGTTTAAGACTGTAAAGGGCTTTCTTTAATTTATATACATGTTTGGGTTTTTCAAAATCGATGAAGCCCGGAGGTTGAGCTACGTATACTTCTTCATTAATGAAACCATTTAGAAAAGCGCTTTTGACATCCATTTGATAAAGCTTTAGATCATTAGCACAAGCATACGCAAGAAGTATTCTTATAGACTCTAATCTAGCCACGGGGGCATAGGTCTCATCAAAGTCTATTCCTTCTTGTTGGTTATACCCTTGGGCAACGAGTCTAGCCTTGTTCCTAGACACTACTCCGTTTGCATCTAATTTGTTTTTATAAACCCATTTGGTTCCTATTATGGTTTGAGTACTAGGTGGAGGGACAAGTGTCCAAACATCATTAGAAATAAATTGATTTAATTCTTCTTGCATAGCCATTACCCAACTCTCATTTTTTATGGCCTCTTGTGTATTCCTAGGTTCTATGGTTGAAACAAAACAAAACAAGCTACTTTGATTTTGAACTTGAGACCTTAATGTTCGTTTGTTTAGCTTTCCTATGGCTTTATCTACGGGGTGATCTTTGGACTCTTTAATGTTTATGATTTCATCATTTAAAGGTTCTTCTTCTTCATTTATCCTTTTCTTTATTACTATAGCATCACTTTCTATGATCTCGTCATCGACAAGAGGTGGAGAGGGTTTGGGTGGACTTTCATCAAATTTTATATTTAATGACTCTTCTACCTTCATTGTTTCTTTTTTTAATATGACGTACGCTTTGCTATTTAGCGAATAACCTAGAAAGATACCTTCGGTTGATTTAGGATCAAATTTTGTAAGGTAATCTTTAGTGTTAAGAATAAAACATTTGCTTCCAAAGACTCTAAAGTGATTTAACGTAGGATTTTTGCCTCGGAGTAACTCATATGGAGTTTTACCTAAGATTGGTCTAATTAAGACTCGATTGAGTATGTACGTTGAAGTATCAACGGCATTACACCAAAACCTTTGAGGTATGGATTGTTCATTAAGCATGGTTCGACTCATTTCTTGTAGGGTTCTATTCTTTCTTTCTACTACCCCATTCGATTGTGGAGTGCGTGGAGCCGAGAAGTTGTGAGTAATACCATTAGCGTCACAAAAGGCTCCAAATTGCACTTCATTATCGAATTCCCTACCATGATCCGTCCTAATGGACAGGACTTCCTAGTTGTCTTTAGATCTTTTTGCTTAATATTTCAAAATAATTAAAGGTTTCCGTTTTGTTCTTTAAAAATTTTGTCCATGTATACCTAGAGTAGTCATCCACTATGACCAAAGTGTAGTAGTTGCCTCCATAACTTTGGATAGCGGATGGATCAAATAAATCCATATGTAGTAATTCTAGACACCTAGTTGTTGACACCATGTTTTTAGCTTTATGACTAGAATGAGCTTGTTTTCCTACATTACAAGCATCACAAAAATGATGTTCATATTTTAACTCAGGTAGATCTCTTACTAGATCTTTAGATGATAGCGATTGAAGAAGTCGCATGTTGGCGTGACCCAATCTTCGATGCCATAAGGTCGAAGTATCATCCATAGAGGTAAGACAAAGTTTGTCTTTAGGCTCATTACCAATTTTAATGACATAGACTCCATGTATCCTAATTCCTCTTCCTATGGTTATGCCATTTTTTAGTATCTTACTACCGGTTTCGGTAAAAAGTACATTGCACTTTTTATCACATATTTGTCCTATACTTAAGAGATTAAAGTTTAGGTTTTCTACGTGACACACATCGTTAATGGTTAGAGATTTGTTAGAAATCGTACCTTTACCGATGATTCTACTTTTGCTATTTCCAAACACCACATTACCTCCATTTACGGATTCATATGTGGAGAATAGATCCCTATTGCCGGTCATGTGCCTCGTGCACCCGCTATCCTTGACCCATTCATCGGGGTCTAGGTCCACCTTTAAGCACACCTAAAACAATAATAAACTCAAAAGTTTGGTCCCCATTTGTTCATGGGTCCATTAGTGTTAAACATTCAATTCATGTTAGACATGTATGGATAAGGTGAGTATGCATTCCATGGAGCAAAGTTTTGAAAGGGAAATCCATTTTGTATATTTGGGTTCCATCCCATTTGATGATTACTTTTCGGGTAAACGTTATTAGGTCTCCTAAATGAATTAGGTTTTGAAAAGGTGGTTGTCTAGTGGTGACGTGAGTTGGTTTCTTCCTATTAATGATAACAAAATCAGTTCTAGATGAAGACGCTACATTATTACTACTGTTTGCTACAGCAGATCCACGGATCCCTGTCTGTACACTAGCCGGTTCCCTTTTTAGGGGATCCGTGGGATCCGCCACAATAGTGGCTGGTTTTTCTAGCGCCTTAACAAATTTTGTTTCTTTACTTTCACTAGTTGATGGATCAAGTTGTTGAATACCTAAGCCTTTTTGGTTGTTACCGGTTTTAACACCATCTAGTATTGTATCTAAAGTGTTCGTACTCATTCTAGCAATTTTAGAATCTAGATGATCAACTAGTGTTTGAAGTTGAACGCAAAGTTCACATTCACCACTTGCTATTTTATCCTTTTCTAAACGTTTTAGTTTTGCTTTTAATTCTATGACTTCTTTATCTAAACGTTGGTTTTGACTCTTTAAAAGCTTATTTTTGTTAATTAGTTTTAAGCTAATGTTGCATAGTTTGTCATATTCATTATGCAAAGAGTCGTCATCAAGTGATGAACTACTATAGTATTCGTGACATACCTCGTCATTTTCCATGAGACAAATTTCTTCGTCCTCCTCGTCGCTCATTCCCCACGTGCCGCTCACGAACGCCTTTTGATCATCCCATTTGGGACACTTACTAATAAAGTGGTTTGGGTCCCCACATTTAAAGCAAGTACGATCATCCTTTGGCTTCTCGTCCTCTTTGCTTTTCCGAAAGCTTTTCTTATCGTCATATGGTTGTTTGACGTATCTTCCCTTTCTTCTAAAGAACTTTTTAAAGTCCCTTACCGCCATAGCGTACTCCTCGTCGTCACTACTCGAAGAGGAGTTCTCTTAATCGCTTGAAGCCTTTTTGGCTTTAAGGGCAAGAGATTTATGTTCCTCTTTTACCTTTGAGGCTTCGGAGTCTTTGGCAAGGACAAGCTCATAGACTTTTAGGTTGCCTATGAGTTCATCGAGGGTGAGGATTGTCAAATCTTTTGACTCTTCGATCGCCGTCACCTTGGATCTCCACTTCGATGGAAGTGCCCTTAGATATCTCCTAACATGGTTACAGCTAGAAAAAGATTCATCAAGTGCTTGTAAAGATGTAATAATAGTATTAAAGTTAGCAAATGAATGATCTATAGTTTCCTCATCCGATATTGAAAATTGTTCATATTGTTGAACAAATAAATCAATTTTATTATTTTTAACTTGTTGGTTGCCTTGATGAGTTACAACTAAAGAAGTCCAAATTTCTTTAGAGGTTTTAAGCATAGAAATTCTTTCGAATTCCTTTTTCGGTAAAGCATTATATAAAACCATTTTTGCTTCACTATTTTTAGAAAGCTTTTTCTTTAATTCGTCATTTAGTTTATCATGAGGTATGTTAACTACATTTCCTTTATCATCTTTTGAGGTAGCCTCAAAATCGCCTTCAACAATAATGTACCAAAGATCAATATCTTTAGATTTCACATATGTTTCGAATCTATTTTTCCAATATATAAAACCATTAGTTTCAAGTAGTGGTGGTCGTTGCATAGATTGCCCTTCCTTATAATTTTCAGAACCCATAGTGATCGAAAAGTTTTTAAAATACAATTTTACTTTAAAACTTTTATAAACTTAGCTCTTGATGCCAATTGTGGAAAACTAGAAGGGGGGGTTGAATAGTTTTGCCGATTTTACGTTAGTTTTAAAAACTTTAGATTCTTTAATATGTGAGATCATATGGATATAGAGAAAGTATAGATCTAATGATAAAGCAAGTAAATAAAGTAAAGCGAAGGGAAAGAAAAGACACAACCGATGTATAGTGGTTCGGCTACAAGGACACCTTCCTTGCCCTACTCCACTCCCCGAGTCACCTACTCGAGAGTTCAAGCACTATGTCAACAAACTCCTTCACTTGGCGGAGAAGTCTTCACAACGTTGCTTACACTTTTTCCGGTACAAAGCTAGATACCAAGTCCGTAACAAGGTGGACCAAACCAACACGACTATTACACAACAAATATATGACATATCAAATACAAGATCTTCGCTACAGAAATCTTGCGGAGTGACAAATCAATCAAGGACCCCTTGCTTGGATGACTTGTAGAATGCTCGTGATCTCGCCTTAGAGAAGGACCTATATGAGGATCACAATAGAAAGAAAGAAGAACAACTCTCTAGATCAAGTGATCTATATGTTAGAAGAGAATGAGAGTGTTTGAGAGATTTAGTAAGAAGAGGGGTAGGTTAGAATGAAGAAATGGCTCTCTGTTTATAGGCAAAAATCTTCACTGTTCCCCGGATCCCACGGATCCCTTCCACTTGGGATCCGTCTAGTGTAATCCTAGGGATCCGTGGAACGCTCCTCTTTGCCCATGGGTTTTTTTGTTATGGGTCATGGGTTATGGGTTGGTCCATGGGTTTTCTTTAGATTCAATGTATCTAAGTATACATTGTATCTAGCCAACTTGGGTATGGGTTAAGATCCATGGGTTATGGTCCATGGGTTATGGTTTTTACCCATCCTAATAAACTATTACAACAAATGCTTAATTACTACATTTTTGTATTTAAATGGCTATATGTAAATGCTTTACAAAAATAACATGTATCCTTATAATTATACTTAAGATAACATTATATTTGTTATCAACAAAACATAAAGAGATCGCAAAATATTAATAAACGTTTTTACGGTTTATTTGTATTAACAACATTTATGAGCTAATTCCACACCAAATTTAAACTTTAGTCTTAATAAAACGTCTCATGGATAGGAATTATATGACTAGCATAAAAACTGTTTACCACTCAAATTCCACCCCAAAAATGTGAGGTTCGCCCCTATATCTTTAGGAATAAAAGCATTCATCTTTAATGCTTAGTGAGTGGACCGGTAGTATAATAGATTCTAGAACTTGTTTTGTGATGCATTTCGAGATCGCTAGCGAGACTAACTTGTGTAGTTAGGAGTAACTAAATGATAAGAGGCATTAGGGTAACCCTTGTTTGAAACCTGTATTATAATTACCTCTTCCGCATCGGTTGAGTAATTACCCTACACCCCTAAATTGTACTCATCTTTAGTACATGATTCCCCTAGTTAACCCCTCAGAACCTATCCTTTTTGCTGTTCTCGTGATGTTTTGATTTTCCAGAATATCAATGAAGAGCATTGTTTACAATCCACCCCAAAATGTACACCCAAATCGCCTTAGCCTACCTTGTATGCACTCATCTTTAGTGCATTATTGTTATCATTACTAAACCCTTAGTTCAATTATCTAGTTACTTGCATGGTTGCTAAGTTAAGTCGTATCTTTTGTATACAGTTTTGGGATGATTAGGACTCATGGGTAAAAGAAATATTTTATGGAGTAATGGGAAAGAACGATAAATTCAAATTCCCTTTGTCTACGTAATTAAATACTCCAAGTGTTTTGATCTTTTCAGATCGGGTCAAATAGTTTAGTTAAATAAAAACTCAAGTGGGGATGCTCCAATAAATCCTTTATATTTTGATGTTGTCGTAGATGATGGTAGAGTAAAAAGGTATGAAAGAAAATCAAAAAAAAAAAGAGTTGCAAAAAAAAAAAAAAAAAAAAAAAAGAAAAACATACGGGCTACCATCCTACATTTATCTTTATGATTATGTTTTTAAGTTTGTGTTTGGATTATGTTTCAAGTTATCTAGTGTTAGTAAGTCGAGTCTTGGCTTAGCAACGCCACGCTTTACATGCTTGTAACATAAGATTTTTGACTTGCCACCATTAAATATCCTCTATCCAACAAAACCCTTTACTTCCCTACCCTAAGCCTAACGTTACAACCCTTATAAATAGCTCTTAGATAGTTATTCCTAGGTGCTTACGCCAAAGCGGTGGAGGTTTGATCTATTCTCAAGCTTATGGTAATCTATGTACTATGCCATGTAACGAGTGTTTATCTTCCATTTCCATTCATATTATATTTCATATAAAAACGAGAGATGAGAGAATCCAAACACCAATTGTGAGGTGCTAATGTATAATTTTCGTGCTTGTTATGACGATTGTGGCACTTTCACTTGTTGTAGACTAATTTAAACCAATGCTTCATGCCCTCTAACTTATAAATTGACTGGCCAAAAGCATATTTGCTTGAGGACAAGCAAATACCAAGTGTAGGGATATTTGATAAGGATTTAAAACGTACATTTTTAGGGGGTCATTTAAGCCCTAAATCGACACATTTTATATCCGTTACTGCTTAAAATCGTTCTTTTTCACATTTTAGGTCTTTTGGAAACAAAGTGCTCGAATGAAGCATATTTGGACGAAAAGGAGCAAAAACATGAAGAAAAAGGAAAATTCAAGATAAAAGGCACTCCAGCACACCTAACGGTGTCCCAACCAAAGGGCGACGCCGTCCCTCTATAGAAGACTTGATCAAAAGTGCACGCGACGGCTCAGCGGAATTTCAGGTCCTAAAGCCTGACGACATCACGCCTTAATTCTGGAAGGCGTCACTCACAAAAACTACACCAGATGCCCAAGATCCAAGATTCAGACGACGTCACTACTGAAGACTGACGGCGTTACGCATCTCAAGTGATGTCGTCCCAACGATGACTTGGGCCAAACAAAATCCTAATGACGGCGACCTGACGACGTCACTAGCAAAAGGTGATGCCATCGCATTTTTAAATCTATATATAGAATTTGATTTTTTTGTATTTTAAGAGGTAGAATTTTGGAGAGCAAACCCTAACTCAGTTGTAGTCCGACTTAGACAGTAGTCTAGGGTCCCATACCATATTTTACACCACAAGATAAGTTTTTTTATCCAATTTATCATTATATCTACCCCATGTTCAATTGATTGTGTGTATGCTTGCTTGTTTAACATGTCTAGCTAAATTACTCTTATGTTTGCTTAGATATATGAAACATAGTTATTAATTGTTGTTAGGTTGTCTCTTGTCTTAATTGGTAGATGCTAGAGTAAGGAAAACTGGATTCTTCTTTAATGGTTGCGAGCTTGAACGTACTAAATAGTAAAAAGCTTGATAGTGCACTTGAGCCATCGTTGTGTTTATTGCGTAAATTGTAACTTTAGGATAGTAGTGTATTCAGGGGAGATTCTATTGCACTTGTCGATCCCGGGTATTCTAAAGGAGAGTTACAATTCATAAAACTAGGGAATTAGGCACCGCCCTACGACTAATCAGAATACAACGCACCAATTAAGATAAAGGAAGTGACAATTCAACTGACCAATAAAAGATAACTAGGAAGTATAGTGTCTAAGTGAACACATCTTTAATCATCATACGAGCATACCTCAATTAGCGTAATCTATCCATAGTTAATTAGATAATTAGATAAGTAGTTAAAGTATTGAAATCGGTAGAAGTACCACCCCCAATCATATACCCCGAGATTTTACCTTTGCTTTCTAAAAAGTCATTAAAAAAAGACTAAAAAGAATCATCCTCAACCCCACCTTCTCGTCATATAAATCTTTCTAGCATTCCTATTCCCCTAGAGAACGAATTCAATCCCCGAGACTTACCCCAAACTACACTACAACGATTAGGTTCACTGCTTAGAGGGTTGAAAAGCTTGCTCGTAGAAAAGGAGGTTTTCTCGACCCCGAACCCACGCATCAAGGAGTTGTTGTTTTTTTTGCCAACGAGAGTGTAAGTTCGTGAGGCGTATCAACATATTATTCTTGGACGAGATATGTGACGAGAGGTTTGTTCGATAACCTCATGGGTTTGTGGTATGTTTAGTGACTAGCAAAATGGATTTCTTAGACTTTTCGACTATCATTTTTTTAAACCAATTCCAGTATACATTTTACATGCCTTATCCATACCCTAATTTAACATGTATCCTGATGTTGTAACCCGAATAAAAAACATCTTTTGATATTTATACATAGTGCATACACTATGTTGGTGCAGTTTTGTTGCTGGTACAAGCTTATGGTAATCTAATGAATCATGTCTAAACAAATAAGTGTAATTTTCCTTATACTATTAATTCATCATATATGAGTGTGAGTGAATTATACTTTCCTTATTCGTGAGGTGCTTAGTCATGTTATCACAGCTTTAGAATCTTTATAAGTCTTTGTTTTCACATAAAATTCCAAAACTATTTTTCAGATTTTTGTTTTCATAAAGTTGTTTTTATTTTCCCCATATTTTGCTTGAGGGAAAGTAAACCCTTAAGGGGGGAGGGGGATTGCACTTTCTTATAAAAACCAAAAATAGTTTTTTATATTTTTAATTTTTTTCAGATTTTCAAAATTTTCTTTCCTTTTGTCATTTAGATACTTCTTTTTAATTTTTCTTTCCCTAAGATTTGCTTGAGGTCAAGAAAAGAATTAAATGTGGGGGGATTTGATAATGCTCATTTTATACATATTTCTATATGCATTATTGGTACTTTTATTCTTGTATATTGATTAATTTTATGAAATTTTGATGCTTAATAGAGTATATTTGCTATTTTACATTCATGATACGTGTCGTGGTAGAATCATAAGAAAACATAAAGATTTGGAGCTTAAAAGAATATTGGAACTCAGCCTCAAAGCTCCCAAACACCTATCCACCATTTTAGCCATAACTTGAGCATAGGAACTTCGATTTAATTGATTCAAGTGGCCACAGAAGGAGAAACAAATTATCTACAACCTTCATTTTTTGATCAAGAGCTGTAAATGCCTGTAGTCCGCTGCACTTTCTAAAATATGCAGCGTACTTTCTATCAGCAACTCAACAAGCTCATTTATAGAGCCTATAACTACTTGCATTCATTGAGTCCAATCACTTGCCTTTCCACCCTTTCTCTACACGTCTTTGGAGTCACTAGAGCTTATATAACTCCTTACAAACTGAGATTATAATGGAGAATTGAGGAGAAAAACTTCCAAAGTGATAAGGGTGCAATTCACACCAAATTCACCCCTGATCACCATCTTTCACTTAATCACAGCCCTTGGACGATTGTGGCTTGTCGTATCTCAATCCTAGAAGTGTAGTAACAGTACAAGAAGGTCTTAGAAAGAAAGGGTCAAAATTCTTGGGTTGTAGCAAGTTGATTCGCGGGTATAAACTTGTAATCAACATTTTCGCTCTTGTAACTTTGGTACAATTTCTATTACCCCTTTAATATGATATTTACTGAATTTTTTGAGTTGGATATATGTACTTCTTGTGTGATTATGAAGAAGTGGCTTTATGTTTGTTTATGCGAAATGTAATCTTTGATATGGTGTGTTTGGTACTATGTTTATCATTCGATTTATGAAAGGTGAAACATAATATTTTCCTCATATTATATCTTTTTAAGTTTGCTACTTTGATTGATCGTGTTTGATTATATAGGTCGAAGGGATAACTGAATCATGATTAACTTCGAGTCATTAGACGATGATTGACTATGTTTTACACTTGTGAAATTGTGTAATAAAATTTGTAAACAAACAAGAAGTATTTGATATAAGAATATAGGTTGAAAGGATTTTTTTGAATATGTGTTCTATCATTTCGTATACTATAAAGATTATAACAAGGTTTATAGGCCGAAAGGACTCCTTGTTGATTTTAAAACTTATTACATTTTGAAAAGCTTTATTTGTAATTCTTGTGAACTTGAAATATAAAATGGAATCATTGTTGCAACACACTCATGTCTTAGTGATCATGCCTAAACAAGCATACTATTAATCATTTGATTTAATCTTCTTATTTCATTGTTCTGATTATAATTTTGATAGAATACACATTTGGTTATATTGGTATGCGAGAATCATATTGACCTTGCCACCCTTATTGCAAACTGAGAGAACTACTATTCTCTTGGGACGACCTTGAGTTACCTAGGCTATCCTACACACGAAAGGGTATACTTGCCCTTGTTGTGTTTTAGTCCAAAACTGGTATTTATAGCTTTATAGATTTAAGACATGTAAAACACACATGAGAAGATACAAACTTTTCTTGATTATGCATGTGTAGACATTAAGTATGCAGAAGAACAAAGAATAAACCTGCTCTCAAAATATAAGAATATTTCCTTAAAACTAAACACTTGTAGGGATGAGTTATTAGAACTAAAACAAGCTAAGCTCATTAACCTAAGTTTTCGTCATTCCAATAATGAGATTTTGAAAGAGAATCAAGCCCTTAGGAAGGAACTTAGTGAAGTTTAGTATATCACTAATGTACAACAGTTCGGAACTTAGTGAAGTGCATTAGTGAGCAAATTCGTAAGCAAAAACTGAAAAAGTTAGGAGCTGATCAGCTCATTTAAGGTTCACCAAAAATGAACCAAAGGAATTAGTATTTGTAAAATCATCCATTGGTTATGACCATGAAAAATGGGAACTCCTATTTCAATAGATTGGGTTGATGGGAGATCTCTTCCTGAAACAATGCCTACTAGAACAAGGGAAGGATCCTATCCCTGACCATGACTTAACTAAACCTAAAGTCACTAAAAGTCCAAAACTTTCACTAAATGACATTGATTTTGATTCAGTGGATGAGGAAGAGTTGGATCTTAAGAATCCTTTACACTTTACCGAACAAGCTTCAGGGAGTTGAACCAAGCTCAAGAATCAAAATCAAAACTGATCTACAAGCAACTTCCAAAAGGAAAGTTTCTAAGTTAAAAGGAATCATCATTAATGAATAAAATAAAATCCCGCCCAAACCATCCATTCCTACTGGTAAAATAAAAGTTGTATCAACTGAATCTGAACCTGAAATTCCATTATCAGTATTGATAAAGGATATTCAGATTCTGAACAACAAAGTTGATTCTATTACACCTCCTCCTTCAAATGTTGAGTCCAGTCCTTCCAAAAGTTCCAAAACTTGTATTGGATGATCTAAATTAGTTAAAACAAAGCCCAAATTTCTCAAACTATGTGAACTATGTGGATACAACATTTGTTGGAATCACTTGTAACTAGTATTATCAAGCGTTAGTCATTTACTTGCAATAGGTTGCTTAATTAGGCTTATAAGTATGTATTTAATGCTAGGCTTATGTAGTAAGCCCATGAGCCTATGCAAAGGCCCATAAGGCCAAGGGAAGGGATGCCCTAGCTCCCTTGCCTATTTAAACATTGTAAACTCTCATTTGAGAGTTGTTGGTTCTTTCATTAAGCTTAAAAATTTCCATATTGTCTTGTGTGTGACAATACAACCGTCCCTCCTCATCTCCTTCATTCTTTATACATCTAACATACTTGTGTTTATATTATGGTGACCTAACAGAGGTATCAATCGCCATCTAGTTGGGTGAAACATTTTTGTTGACGTTTTGTTAGTATATGCGTAAGTTTCCTCTCGTTCAACACTTTTCATATGCGAAAAAACTTTGATTTTTGCACTAAAAACTTCAAGATTCTTATGTTTTAAGGTTTATATAGTGTTTAGAATCCTAGTTTTAGCAAAAAGTTTGGAACTTTACGTGGTTTTATACATTTTTTCACTCGTTTTTTAATCGTTGTTCATCTTTACACATAAGCTAATTTTTTACTTTGGTTGATCAAGTTCAAAACTTTCTTGTCATTTAAGTGTTTTTGAAGCTGTTTCATCATAAAAATCGAGTGTACAAAGCTGTGGAAAACTAGAAGGGGGGGTTGAATAGTTTTACCAATTAAAAGTTCGTTTTACACTATTTGGGTCGACTTATGTCAATCTATTTAATGTGTGTTGTTGGAATCACTCCTAAACACTATTATCAAGTGATAGTTAATTCATTGTAATAGGTTGCGTATTTATGGCTTTTATGTTTGTAATTAAGTGCTAGGCTTATGTAGAAAGCCCATGATCCTATGCAAAGGCCCAAAAGGCCAAAGAAGGGACTAGATGTGTTGCCCTAGCTCCCTTCCCCTATAAATATATTGTAACCTCTCCTTGTAGAGGTGTTGTTCACTTTACATACTACGCATAACCTTTCTCGTATATCATACATGTGTGTTTGTGTTCAACCTTCCCTTCTTCATCTGATTTCTATCATCTACATACTTGTGTTCATTTATGGTGACCTAACAGTGGTATCATACGCCATTTAGTTGGGTGAAACACTTTTGTTTTTGAAGTTTTTATCGTACGCGTAAAAGTCTCGTTCTACACTTTTCATTTGCATAAAACTTTGATTTTTTCACTTGTAAACTCAAGATTCTTATGGGTTAAGGTTTATTTAGTGTTAAGGTTTCTAGTTTTTGCAAAAAGATTTAAACTTTACGTGTTTTATATTGTTTTAAACTCGTTTGAATTTCGCACTCATAGTCTACGCATAAGCTTAAAATTCATCTTGGTACATCAAGTTCTAAACGTTATTGTTATTTTTGTGATTTTGAAGCTCTTTCATCATTAAAAACGAGTTTACAAAACCTTTTAGTGCATAAAAATAAGTTTTGGTGAATTCTGTCAAAGTTACGCCTAAGCTTCTACGCCTAAGTCTGCAGTTACTCCTAAGCTTTCTTACGCGTAAGGAATTTTTGTCACGATCTTTAAAGCTGTTGGTAACTCAGTGATTTTCTTGCTTGGATAAGCCTGAAAACACTTCGACTTGTGGATATCTCTCACACTTGGACAAGTTTGAAGGATTTTGGTTAAAAACCTAATCTTACACCTAAGCATAAAAGCTTACGAGTAATACTTTACGCCTAACTTAAATATTACGCCTAAGGTTCCTTACTTCTAAGCCTTTAGTTTACGTGTAAGATAGAGTTTACGCATAAGACTGAGTTTACGCTTAAGGTGAGTGTTACGCGTAACATCATCATTCTATGCCTAAGCTATTTGTTTACGCCTAAACGGACTTCTTCAACAAGCAACAACGAGTTTCATTCGACTACAAAGATCCATCATCTACACAAGTTTCAAAGATGTGTCAACCACCATACTCCAATTACTTTCCTCATGAATATAGTCAACAACAATAACAACAACAAAAACTACAACAATATCCTCAACAACAACAACAAGTTGGAAATTATTTTCCTCAAATTGCACAACCTCTTCCACAACAAATCCCTCAACCAAAATGTTAGGAATTAGAAATTCCAGGTATTAAAGAGTCGGTCACCTCAAGTATATGTAATCGTTAGAAAGCTCGTAGTCGTAGTTCTTTTAAGCTAAGTAGTATTTAGTTAAGTAACACCGTGGAGGACGGACGGGTCTTTACCCACTGTATGCCTGATCCACAGCCCGTTGTGTGGCGTTTTATTGTAAGACTATAAATACTCTCTACCTTCCAAGGTAGGGAGTTGGAGCTCATAATAAGATTTTCTTTCTCTCACTAAAGTTCCCAAACCTCTAACTTTCTCTCTCTAAAACCTCTTGTACGCCTACTTTGTGTCATGGTTTGATGTGTATGTGAAATCCAGTATCTTACAATTGGTATCAAGAGCCATGGTTAGATCATCTCTTACATATCTTTGGATTTCTAGTGGTTTTTAGGTGGTTTTTGAGTTTGAAAAAGTTTAGTGGTTTTTGCATCATTTGGGTGATTTCTAGTGTTAAAGTTTGGATTTTGATAGTACTTTTGTGTTTCGAATCATCACAAGTGTTTAGGTTTTGATTTTGAAGGCTTGAATCATCGTGGTTGGGTTGTTTTTGGATTGAAAGGTGGTGTTTTTGTGATTTTCTAGCTAGCGACTTGAGCCACGGATAGTTTATCTTGGTAGCGATTTGCTTTGTTATTTGGTAGCGAGTTGTTGTTGAAGGTCTTAGCGAGTTGAGCTAGCGACTTGTCTACTGAGACAAGCCGACAAAAAGTACACTTAGTGGATTCTCCACTACGGGTAGCGACTTGATGTAAGTTAGCGACTTGTACTTTATATTGTTAGCGACTTGGTATTAGCGAGTTGGTACCTAGCGAGTTGCTATTTAGCGACTTGAAAAATTAGCGACTTGGTGCTTAGCGACTTGCTGTCAAAATTTTGCTAGTGACTTGGGTTGTAGCGAGTTGTTATATAGCGACTTGGGACTATAGCGACTTGGCACTTAGCGACTTGGTTCAAGGTTTCCTAGCGACTTGGGTGATATCCTTTGAATACGGTTTTCTCTTGATTTAGTAAAATCCCGTGAAAGAATCTATTTCCCGGTTTAATCATAGAGTTATAAAACCCCGTTTAATCGGTCATCATGTCTACCAACGTTCCTACAATCATCTCCACTGTTGCCGAGGATGTTCAAGCAGCTGGTTCAGATACTCGTCCACCCATGCTTGACATAACTGACTACGACTCTTGGGCTCAACAAATCAGATTGTACTGTCTTGGAAAGGAAAATGGAGTCAACATTCTCAAATCCATTGATGAAGGACCATATCGGGTTGAGACTACTAGAGACTTAATTGATACAACTGAAGATGGAACAATGATCTATGGAATTGACAGACCAAAGACATATGATGAGATCGATGATAAGGAGAAAAAGAGATTCGATGCTGATATCAGGGCTTCTAACATCGTACTTCAAGGTCTTCCAAAAGATATCTACAAGCTGATCAATCACAACACCGAAGCCAAGGCAGTGTGGGATAATGTTGGTTTTTAGGTTCCTTGGATTTGATGCGACAAAATAAATACAAGAATGAAACATCAAGGGCTTAAAGAGAAAGAGAAGAAATCTACTAAAAGATGGAAGGACTTGCTTGCAAAAGAAAATTTATTATTTAGTCCTTCGTAGTATCTTGTAAACCCTAATCCTCTAGTATATAAAGAGGACATGGGGTGTAGGTTTGATATACAAGTCTTTCACAATGTAGATGTCTAGTAAAAGGTGTGTGTGTAACCTAGACGTGTTTCTATAAACGTCTAGGGTTAGTGTTTGTTTTGTTTACCCCTAAGATCTAAGGTGTCTTAGATCCCTGTTATAGTTTAGATAACACGTATTAATATATTGGGGGAGATGTTGAAAGAAACCTTGTGTCAATAACATAGTTGTTTGTTTAATTCCGCTGTGCATGTTCTTTATCTTTGTTATTGTTAAACCCTAAGGCTCAAAACGATTCAAGGAGTCCTATCAAACTCCACAATTGGTATCAGAGCTTGGGGAGCTCGTTACCTAGGGATTCGCAAGGTTTTATTGGTCGAAGAATGGCGAAAAGAAGAAAAACTACGAATCTGAAAATTCTCGTATTTTTCTGCAGTACAGTTTTAAAAACGCGATAACTTTTTCGTTAACCGTTGGATCATAACGAAATTTTTGGTGGACGTTCTCTATGTATTCATCTAACTTTTCACTGAAGGGATTGTCGATCTGAGCTCTCTATCAAAAGTTATTCAATGTCGAAGTTGGCTGCAGAAACTGGTTTAATAATTCGAATTTTTGGGTTTTCATGCATATTCAACTTCTTGAATTTGTGTTACTTGTTCTAATTCTTGATGGAGGTTGTTTATACATTGTGTGGTGTTTATGATTCATGATTAGAAGCAGATTTCCTAGTGTTTTTACGAAACCACTTCTAGTGTTTTCTGAAACCACTGATAGTGTTTTTACGAAACCACTTCTAGTGTTTTCTGAAACCACTGATAGTGTTTTTACGAAACCACTTCTAGTGTTTTCTGAAACCACTGATAGTGTTTTTACGAAACCACTTCTAGTGTTTTCTGAAACCACTGATAGTGTTTTTATGAAACCACTTCTAGTATTTTCTGAAACCATTCCTAGTGTTTTCTCGAAACCACTCCTAGTGTTTTCTCGAAACCACTCCGAGTGTTTTCTCGAAACCACTGCTAGTGTTATCTCAATTCCACTGCTAGTGTTTCTTGCGTTATTTGTTTCTGCTGATGAGGTTTTGGAATTGAGGGGAAGTCGTACATGTTTTTGGTACTGAGATTTTTGGTGATACACACATGGGATTTTGGTTCGCACACACAAGAAGATTGGTATTTGTTCTTAAAGGTTTTAACAAGCTCGTATTTGGTTTATTGGATTAGTTGATTATGAAGAAGGTTGATTATCCCTAATTTGATGTTGTAGTTGAGTTTCACAGGTTTGTGTTCTTATCATATATCAAAGTGGGTGTTACACTTTGTAGATAACTTGTTCGTGCTTAAAGGATGTTGACGAAGACTTGCAAAATCTAGTTTTCATAGGTCAAGGGGTGGATGGATGAAGACCTAGTTAACTATCACTTAAAGGAGTTACATTGTAGTTCTCAATGTCTCATTGAAGATGAGGATTTTGTCAAGAGATTTCGGTCTACTTATATGGTGTTAGTATAAGTTTGGAGTCACGTGGATAGTACAAGACATAAGACACAAGTTTGGGTTATTTTACTTCTTCATCAAATTCGTTATACTTGGTTTTCTTCACAAGTGATCATTACATAGAGCTTACTGATTTGAAGAATCCTTTTCATGCACCACTCAAGGGGAAGTTTCTAATGTTTACATTCTCTATTTGTTGATAACAAAAAGGGGCAGAGATATTGGAGTGCGATGGCATGGATTAAGGGGAAGACAAAGGAAGACAAGAATGTTTCATTCACGGAGATGTTTACATCTCAACTTCTGCTACTTCGTCTAGGGAAGTTCGTACATGACTTTGTTTGTTTTGTCATCATCAAATAGGGGAAGATTGTTGGGTTTTAGGTTCCTTGGATTTGATGCGACAAAATAAATACAAGAATGAAACATCAAGGGCTTAAAGAGAAAGAGAAGAAATCTACTAAAAGATGGAAGGACTTGCTTGCAAAAGAAAATTTATTATTTAGTCCTTCGTAGTATCTTGTAAACCCTAATCCTCTAGTATATAAAGAGGACATGGGGTGTAGGTTTGATATACAAGTCTTTCACAATGTAGATGTCTAGTAAAAGGTGTGTGTGTAACCTAGACGTGTTTCTATAAACGTCTAGGGTTAGTGTTTGTTTTGTTTACCCCTAAGATCTAAGGTGTCTTAGATCCCTGTTATAGTTTAGATAACACGTATTAATATATTGGGGGAGATGTTGAAAGAAACCTTGTGTCAATAACATAGTTGTTTGTTTAATTCCGCTGTGCATGTTCTTTATCTTTGTTATTGTTAAACCCTAAGGCTCAAAACGATTCAAGGAGTCCTATCAAACTCCACAATTGGTATCAGAGCTTGGGGAGCTCGTTACCTAGGGATTCGCAAGGTTTTATTGGTCGAAGAATGGCGAAAAGAAGAAAAACTACGAATCTGAAAATTCTCGTATTTTTCTGCAGTACAGTTTTAAAAACGCGATAACTTTTTCGTTAACCGTTGGATCATAACGAAATTTTTGGTGGACGTTCTCTATGTATTCATCTAACTTTTCACTGAAGGGATTGTCGATCTGAGCTCTCTATCAAAAGTTATTCAATGTCGAAGTTGGCTGCAGAAACTGGTTTAATAATTCGAATTTTTGGGTTTTCATGCATATTCAACTTCTTGAATTTGTGTTACTTGTTCTAATTCTTGATGGAGGTTGTTTATACATTGTGTGGTGTTTATGATTCATGATTAGAAGCAGATTTCCTAGTGTTTTTACGAAACCACTTCTAGTGTTTTCTGAAACCACTGATAGTGTTTTTACGAAACCACTTCTAGTGTTTTCTGAAACCACTGATAGTGTTTTTACGAAACCACTTCTAGTGTTTTCTGAAACCACTGATAGTGTTTTTACGAAACCACTTCTAGTGTTTTCTGAAACCACTGATAGTGTTTTTATGAAACCACTTCTAGTATTTTCTGAAACCATTCCTAGTGTTTTCTCGAAACCACTCCTAGTGTTTTCTCGAAACCACTCCGAGTGTTTTCTCGAAACCACTGCTAGTGTTATCTCAATTCCACTGCTAGTGTTTCTTGCGTTATTTGTTTCTGCTGATGAGGTTTTGGAATTGAGGGGAAGTCGTACATGTTTTTGGTACTGAGATTTTTGGTGATACACACATGGGATTTTGGTTCGCACACACAAGAAGATTGGTATTTGTTCTTAAAGGTTTTAACAAGCTCGTATTTGGTTTATTGGATTAGTTGATTATGAAGAAGGTTGATTATCCCTAATTTGATGTTGTAGTTGAGTTTCACAGGTTTGTGTTCTTATCATATATCAAAGTGGGTGTTACACTTTGTAGATAACTTGTTCGTGCTTAAAGGATGTTGACGAAGACTTGCAAAATCTAGTTTTCATAGGTCAAGGGGTGGATGGATGAAGACCTAGTTAACTATCACTTAAAGGAGTTACATTGTAGTTCTCAATGTCTCATTGAAGATGAGGATTTTGTCAAGAGATTTCGGTCTACTTATATGGTGTTAGTATAAGTTTGGAGTCACGTGGATAGTACAAGACATAAGACACAAGTTTGGGTTATTTTACTTCTTCATCAAATTCGTTATACTTGGTTTTCTTCACAAGTGATCATTACATAGAGCTTACTGATTTGAAGAATCCTTTTCATGCACCACTCAAGGGGAAGTTTCTAATGTTTACATTCTCTATTTGTTGATAACAAAAAGGGGCAGAGATATTGGAGTGCGATGGCATGGATTAAGGGGAAGACAAAGGAAGACAAGAATGTTTCATTCACGGAGATGTTTACATCTCAACTTCTGCTACTTCGTCTAGGGAAGTTCGTACATGACTTTGTTTGTTTTGTCATCATCAAATAGGGGAAGATTGTTGGGTTTTAGGTTTCTTGGATTTGATGAGACAAAATAAATACAAGAATGAAACATCAAGGGCTTAAAGAGAAAGAGAAGAAATCTACAAAAAGATGGAAGGACTTGCTTGCAAAAGAAAATTTATTATTTAGTCCTTCGTAGTATCTTGTAAACCCTAATCCTCTAGTATATAAAGAGGACATGGGGTGTAGGTTTGATATACAAGTCTTTCACAATGTAGATGTCTAGTAAAAGGTGTGTGTGTAACCTAGACGTGTTTCTATAAACGTCTAGGGTTAGTGTTTGTTTTGTTTACCCCTAAGATCTAAGGTGTCTTAGATCCCTGTTATAGTTTAGATAACACGTATTAATATATTGGGGGAGATGTTGAAAGAAACCTTGTGTCAATAACATAGTTGTTTGTTTAATTCCGCTGTGCATGTTCTTTATCTATGTCATAGTTAAACCCTAAGGCTCAAAACGATTCAAGGAGTCCTATCAAACTCCACAATTGAAGGATATAACCACGGACAGGAATTACTCTAAGTACTGGAACCATGGACAAGTTTGATATAACCACGGACAGAAGGATGTAACCATGGATGAAGACAAACCGCGGCTAGTAGAAGAGTGTAACCACTGATAATGATATGTAACCACTGCTAGTCTTGTATAGTCGGTTTAGTTTATTGTATTAGATAAATATGGAAAAGATATTTATCTTGTAGGTTACGTATTGTATAATGTATAGGACTCATTAGCCTATAAAAGGAGATCCTAGGTTAGATTAGATGGACGTATGTTTTATATTTAAGGTCGATACACTTCAAGGTTTAAAAACCCTAATACTGTAAGAGTATTCGTATTAATAAATATTATTGAGGTGTTGAATGTTTACTATTCTTCTTTTTAAGATTAAGTAATAAATTCCGCATAATACTTAATAAGCTTTTGTTCTAAGTCAGTTTCTATATTAGATCGTTTGCTCAACTGGGATCAACAGATAATGCCAAGATGCTTCTCTCAGGTTCTAAATTAACTATGGAAGATAGAGAATCACAACTCTATGATGAATTTGAACACTTCAAGATGAAACCAGATGAGAGTGTTTATGAGTACTATGTGAGATTCCACAAGCTTGTTAATGATATGAGGAACATCAGAATGACTATGCCAAACATTCAGCTGAACTCAAAGTTTGTGAACAACATGAATCCCGAATGGCACAAGTTTGTCACCTCTGTAAAGCTAACCAAAGGATTGAAGAATACAAACTATGAGCAACTCTATGCCTTCCTCCTTCTGAATGAGAGACATGCTATGTTTGAAAAAAGGATTCTTAATTAGTTCAAAACCAACCAGGGAGAGACAAGCTCATCAAATGATTCAACTGCCTTCTACTCAAACATCGGAATCACAACCAAAGCCTCACAAGTCATACCTATGGGTAATGGTAATCACAAACTCATTCCTGATCCTATGTTCAAACAAGCTGATGCTGATGCACACGTGGGAAACTTCATTAATCAACTAGCTCTCCTGATTAGTCAAAACATGAACTCTCTTCCACACACCAACAACAATCTCAGAACTGCTTCCAATCCATATAATCAAGCCACTGTCAGAGATGGGAAGGTTATGGTGCAGCCAGTTCAAGAACGACAGTACGAACAAGCAAGAGGTGGAGCTGGTAGAGGTTATGCTGCAAATCAGAATAGAGGAAGGAATGGAAATCAGGGTCAAGCAAAGCCAATCAAATGTTACAATTGTGGAGGTGAGGGACACATTGCAAGGAACTGCACATCGCTAAAACATCCTCAGAATGCCGAGTACTTCAGGGATAAGATGCTGCTTGTGCAAGCTCAGGATAATGGAGCAGCTTTGGATGAAGAGGAGTTGTTGTTCTTGGCTGAGGGAAATGCTAAGACATATGATGCAGATGTGGATGAGCAACCAATTCAGGAGATAGGCCATAATCATCAAAATGCCTACTTATCTTTGTTGCTCAGTAAGCCTTTGAGCGTGGATGCAAATTTGGGAATTAGAACGAGAGCATCAACGAAGCTTATATCAAAGTGTAGTTCATTGAAAATTTGGAAATTTTTTTCCATTTGCTCTTTGGTTTTGTCTTTGAGCTTCTCATCATGCATTCTTGATGGGTAAGGAAGCTGACTAGACTTTTGAGCCGGGATGGAAGTCATTTCTGGCTCAGAATTTGTCTTCGGAACTTCGGGTTCCGGACTTAAAGCTTGGACTACCGAAGGTGGGACGTGTGCGGTACTTCGTGGGCTTGAGAAATGCACCTTGTCCGTTGTATCCTTGGTAACTTGACTCATTGCTCCTGGTGGAGGAGGCATTGGAGTCGAAGGTCCATTGTGCGTCTTACCACTACGAGTGGTGACGGCTTTCAACTCGGCATTTGGATTTGGAACTGTATTGCCTGGGAGTCCTCCAGAAGATGATGAAGCTTTGTTCATATTCATGTTCATGAAACTGCTCATCATATTCTTTAACTCATTTGTCTGCCGAGACATTGTGGTATCAATTTCCTTTTTTAGCTCAACTCTCATGTTATTGATCTGAGTTTGCATTGAACGTATGCTTGACCCAGTAATTTTCATGAAGTCATTTGGTAGGGGAGCTTGAGAAGGTTGTTGATAACTTTGCTGATTTGGAGCTTGATATGGTTGGTTGAAATTGTTTCGGTTTTGATTGAAATTTTGAGAGTTATTGAAGTTTTGTCCTTGATTCGGAACGAAGCGATTTTGATTGCCATGGTTTTGCACAGGAGGAAAACCAGGTGGTGTCATACCGCTAGATGCACGGTAGTGAGGATCAGCTTGTGGTCGGTATTGATTATGGTTTACAGAAGCTACGGGAGCTTGGTAAAAAGAAGCATCGGTTGCTTGACAATCATAATACGCATGTGGACCACTACAAGTTTCACACACCTTGTTTACGGCTTTGATTGGTTCCGGCTTATGAATTTCGCTTTTGATTTCCTTTACCTCTTTCATCATACAACGGATGACGTCCGTTAGAGCGGCTAACTCGGAAGAGTTACCGGATGAAGAAGCAGGAGTGTTTGGAATATTGACTTTGTTGCGAGAAATAGGAACTTTTGATTTTTGCTCGCAAATCTCAATCACATCTTTAGGCTTACGATTCAAGATATTGCCACCTGCGGCTGCGTTCAAAGAATCTTGATCGTTACCGTTCAACCCATTATAGAAGATATTAACTTGTTGAAGCTCTGTGAATTCATGATGGGGGCATTTCCTGAGGAGATCTTTGAATCTCTCCCATGCCTCTCCAAAGTTTTCATCGAAATTTTGACGAAATCCAGAAATTTCATTTTTAAAATTAGTCGTCTTTGATGGAGGAAAGAAATAATTGACAAACTTTTGAACAAGATCCTCCCAAGTTTCGATGGATTGAGGGGGTTCTTTTTCTAGCCAAATCCGGGCTGTCCCCTCAAGTGAGAATGGAAATAGCATCAACTTGATCACTTTTTGTGGCACATCCTTGAAATTGATAGTTGAGGTCAACTTGTTAAACCAACGGATGTGTGCATACGGGTCTTCTCGATCAAACCCGTGGAATTGATTTGTAGACACAAGTTGGATCAAATGTGTCTTCAATTCAAAGTGATCAGAATTGATTGCTGGTAAAATGATGGCATCTCCATAACCCTCGGTGGGTGCCTAGAGCATTTCCGCCATAGTTCGTTCGTCTGCCATATTGTTGCTTGAAATAGTACGAATCTCGGGTTCGACTATTTGGGCAGCACCTCTACGAGAACGTCTTCTAGGAATTTCTGCTAGATCACGCAAGGGACTCAATGATCTAGAAGAACGAGTGCGCATGCACTAGAGTTAACTCTAAGGAATCTCAGAGTTAAGGGAATTATGAAAGATGGGGAAGGAAGAATCTTTTTGAGTTTTTATGGTTTTATACATATGTAGAAACAAAAGAAAAATATTTTTGTGTTTTATATGTTTTAAGATATTTTTGGGTTTTTGGATTTTTTATAAGAAAATATATATAGATATAGATGGTATGAACAAGGAGTGAATATTCAAATCACTAATTTGCTAAGCGTAAGATAATTAGCACAGCTCCCCGGCAGCGGCGCCAAAATTCGATCGGCTCCCAAACGGTCAGGTTTTATCACACAAATCAACCACTTGTGAATGGTCAACCGTAACAAAAGCCAGACAGCCTGAAACCAAAGCAATGAAGATCTAGAGGAGTATAGTGTTTCCCCAGGTCGTTAAGTCCCAACGAGCTGTGCGACTGAATAATCAAACGTGTAGTGATCGGGTGATAATGAATGGGAAAAGGTTTGTGATTATGAATAATTATTCCTAAAGAGAAAGTTTGAAAATTACAGGGGCTTAAATGTAAATTAAAGAAAATTAAAAAGATAAATTATATTAAATAAACGCTATCACTATTTTTAAAATTGATGTTTTTGATTTTTCTTTTAAATTTGAATTAAAAACTACGTAACGTACAAAAGAAAATGTGAAACTGAAACAATATTAATCCTAAAAACATAAAAATGAAATTCTTACAAACCTAATGATAAGAGAAAATTTTGAGAAAAAGAAAATTATTTTTATAACTATTTATTTAATTATTATTAATTAAAAACTATTTTTACCTATTTAATAATACCCTAAAATATAAGAAAATATGAAATAAAGCTAGAAAAGTGAAATTATGACTTAAAAAAATCTAAAATAACTAAAGAGAATTTTCAAAACTAATTTTGTATTTTTCTGATTATTTTTCTATTTTCTATGAATTAAAAACTACTTAAAACTAATTAAATGGCTAAAAATTACAAATTTAACTAAGAAAAATCTGGAAAAATTATTTTTTTGCTTTTTATATTTATCTTAACCTAGGAAAAATGAAAACTTAATTTTTTGAGGCTTTTCTGATTTATTTGCAATAAAGGCTAATTAAAAAGTCCTAAAAACTGTTTTAAATAAGGAAAAATATTAAACAGTGATGAAAAATTATGAAAAATTCAGTAAAAGTCTAAAATATTATTCTAATTTTATTAAAAATATGAAAACTATGGCTTATGTGAAGGATTTAGAAGCTGATGTGTAAACTGATTCTAAATAAGCTACTTAGAATAAGCTAAGAAGTGCAATAAGCTACCAAACTATTACAGAAGCTAATTTATACTAAAAAGACCTTAAAGCAACTAATTACTGCTACTCCTAACCTTTAATAAGCAATCTACCAAGTTTTGAGCTAATTAGCTACTAAGGCCAAACAGACCTTATCAGTCTACTTTAAGCTAATGCAACTGCTTATCCAGTGAGCTGAAATAGAAACTAGAAATTGAGAACTCTAAATGACCAATCAAAGAGCACATGTACCAAATTTCAGCCTAAGACTAGGCCAAATGAAGCCTAGAGTGCTTATGCAAAGAACCTGCTTCACACTCAGTTAGTGCTGAGTGTGAACAGGGCAACTATGGGCTTAATGAGCAGCTGATTAAGGGCTTAAAGAAGCTTCACAAAATTTCACAAAAATCATATTTCAATAATAGACCAACTGAACTTGTTTATCCCAAAGTTTCAACAATTTTGACTCAGAAACGAATCAAGGAAAATTCAACCAAGTTTTGTGAAAACTGGTCTTTACACTTTTGACTTTTGAGACAATTTTGGAGATTTGACTTTAATGAACTTCAAAGCTAGATTCAGTGATTGAAAATGATGTTTGATGATAGACTAAGCTTAATGCAAGCTATTTCTATGATTTTTAAACCTGGATGCAAAGTTCTATCCAACTAATTTTAAAAGAAGTGCAAATAAGAACATATTCAAAATGATTTTGACTATTACTAATCTAAGGTGCAAACTGATTATCAAAATAACTAGAATATATCTAAATATAACTCTAGCAGCTGAACTTAACCACTAAACTAACCTCAATCTCAGATTAATTAACAGATCCAAACAATCCTTATACTAACTGATTTGCTACTACTTCTACTTAAATGATTATCTAGCTTATACTAACATTGAAGCTGAATCAAAACAGCCTAATAACAGTTTAATAAACAGATAAAAGCTAATTCTACCACAGATTCAAACTCAAACAATTATTGTAAACTATATCAGTTTATAGAGAAAGAGACAGAACTCACAAGTAGTCCAGCTCATTTTGCAGCTTAAACCAATACTTAAACCAATATAGAAACATCAAACTAAACCCAAATCATCATCAAGGTCACCCCATATCCATCTCTGAACCATAGAATTGAACACCAGTTGACTTTTGTTGACCAAATTGAGAATTAGCTTAAAACTGGATTATAAGCTTACTAAAAGCTATGAGTAGCTTTAGTAAGCTTATTAGAGTTATAATAAGGCTTATTGAAGCCTGGATTTTAGGTTATATAAACTGCATAAGTAAAAGAAAATTTAAAAACTAGAAACTTGGATAAACTTTGAATTAATACTTGAACTGGAGTACAAACGTTTAAATAACTTACATTTAATACATAGAAACTGAAAATAACAATTTAAGACTTAAACTAATACATTGATAATAAAAACGAGTTTATAAGAAATTCTAAAAATTAACTACTACCCTTCCAAGCTTTCTCTTCCTTCTATTTATACAACCAAATGTCTTCCACTTGTACTCTGAGCAATTCCCACTTCTCTTTGGAGCCATTGGATGAGTAGAGTTGATATTGGCCGTTGATTCGATTTTGGCGCCAAAATGGATTTAGCAACTGTGGGGGGTTTGAGTGTTAGGTTGAAGAAGCAATAAATGCATTTTGTTTGGTTGTTGAGGTGGAGTGATAAGGTGTGGGAAATGAGCTGGAGGTGAGGGTGATGGAGTGTTGGCAGAGGAGTGGGTGAGGAAGAAGGGTAAAAGGCGGGAAAAAGGGGTGGGTTTGGTTAATTATTTGACCGGGTAAATGGTTTGGACGGGTTGGATTGGGATTGGACCGGGTTGGGTTAAAATGGTATTGGGCTTGGGAAGTTATGGGTTTGGGTTTTATTTGGATCCGGTTTGGATTTGATATTCAAGTAACACAAGGACCAAAGGTGTAAAAGCTGGAAATCCAAGGACCATACATGTAACTTCTGAAAATGTAATCCAAGGGCCTTTCTTGCCATCATCCAATAATCAAGGGACCAAAATTGTCATTTCTGAAACTCAAAGGATATTTTTTGTCAATTTCTGAAATTTCAGGGACTAAAGTTGTAATATATGAAGTTGTAGTCCAAGGGTCAAACTTGTAAATCTCAAATAAGTTAAGGACCATTTTTGCCAAATGTGAAATTCCAAGGACTAAACATGACCATTTTTAAAATCCAGGGATCAAAACTGTAATTTCTCAAAACTTTTGGAACTTTTCACCAAAGGATTTATTATGACAACTTATGATTTCAAAAGGACCTTTGGTGACTTTTCTTTTAAAATAAGTGCTCAGGGACTATTTTTGACAAGATTTGAAAGTCGAGGGACTGAAACTGCCAATTATGCAAACTTAGCCCATTTTTCATCTGATTTTAAACATTTTGCATCTGAAACATATAAAATGCAATTTTGAGATATTTTCAGTATTTTGATGCATTTCTGAGCGTTTTTAAGTGTTTTGCAGTTCAGATTTGACCAAAAATGATGAGTATTTACACACTCATCAATTCCCTCCTATTAGGGATCCGTCTAGGCTATTCTGTCCGTACTAGCTGTTCAATTACAGCCAAGGTGATATAACAAGTAATGTTATCACAAAAATCATATGCTCAACAAAATAACAAGTAGCCTGTAATTCCATTTAATAAAACTAGAGTTATGATATACATGACTCTAAAAACTAAGAAAATAAGAAAATACATGACTAGGAATTTCTAAACCAACTATCGCTTGATGCTAGGACACCACTAAAATCTTCTAGCTCAAGTTTTGTTTAGGTTTGATCTCGTGGAAACGTTCGAGGAGATGATAGAACATGAAACGTTGGTCTTCTCGTACTTCATGTATCAAACTTTCAACATGTTGACAATGATAGAAATCTTTGTCATGGCTAGGTAGTAGTGGTGGAAGAAGTGAAATGGCTTGATGCGAAGGATCAAGTGAAGCGGCTTGTGGAGCTTCAAACGATGGAGGGATTGGTGGAGGTGCATTTGAGAATGACTCAACCAAAAATGATGGTGGTGGTAGAGAAGTGTCAACTTCCATATGGTCGGGTGATTGACTTTGATGATTTCTCATAACCAAATGGGATTATATGATGGAAACGGCGAAAAGGAAGCTGGAGCAAGTGTTGACTCAACACCTTGATTTTGGATCATTATTCCTTCTAACAAGGAGAATGTTGTAGGCGGAAGCGGATGAGATGGCCTAGGAGGCAAGTCCTCTAAATTGTAGAGGTGTGGTGATGATAGTGGGGATGTAAATGAAATAGCTCTAGGAATCAATGGTGATGGTTTAGTGGAGATGATATTGTTTTGCGAAGGAGGTATGGTGGTGTTTGGCATAGGGAGTTTTGTGGGTACTATCCTTTTAGGAATTGGTTTGATTGGATGATGAAGAATTCTATCATTTGTTGGCTTGATGGGAGATGATTCGGTTGAAGAAATTTCGTGTATAACACGAGCCTTTTTCATGGGTGGTTCTTTGGTGGATAAGTTACTACTTGGGGTTTTCCTCATGATGAGATTATTTCAAGAGGTTGCAAGAGCTGAAAGTTAGGATGAGAGTGATGACTATGGAGGTCCTAACAAGGTGGTTTATAAACTAAGAGATTTGGCAAGTGCATTTAAGCCTTAAGCCACTAGGATTCATTGGAATGTGATGATTGACATGCACAAGAGTCAACTTCAGAGGTTGCACTGATCTAGGAACTCATTTAAGATGAGATGGAGTGTTTGAGTTAGGAAGATGAGTTTAAATGATTGTTTTAGCAAGATTTGACATAAACTGTCATCCGGATCCCACGGTTCCTTCCTCAGAGGGATCCGGCTTTCAAGAGTTATGAAAGGGTGGAAATGATGTTTCTAAGATCTAAGACCTATATCATCTTTGAGTGTTTCAGTCCTCCTAAGTGTTTTAAATGAAGGGGTGCTTGAGTACTTGAAGGTAATGAATGATGTAACTAATGATTGTTATTTATGGAAGGATTTGGAACTTTCAAGAGTACCAATGGATGAGCAAGGATGACACTTAAAGATTTGGAGTGTCAATTGAAGCTAAATAATCTAGAGATCAGGTTATGTTTTAGGATAGTGTTTTGGAAAATATCCTAGAAGCTTTCAGATGGGAAAACTAGATTTTGATCAACTTTGATCAATTTTGAGGCGAGGATGATTAATGATCAATTTTGCCATAATCGAAAGATCTCTAAGGCTAGATGGGAGAGATCAAGTAAGAAATGAAGTGTGAGTTTAAGAGCGGAAGAGTAATGGATTAAGGATGAAACGGTAGATCTACAATTATCTTAGAGTGTGATCTAGGTGAGTTATGTATGAGTAGGAAAGATCAACCTATCTTGATAAGGACTTAATTTTGCCTTAAGATACTATGTTTAGCTTAGTGTGTGAGGTGTTCAAAGGATATGTTTGAAATATAATGCTTGCAATTGCATTTTCTGTTTGCCGGATCCCACGGTTCCCTAAGAGTAGGGATCCGTTTAGTACAATCTTTGGGATCCGCCTATCTGCTCAGCAGGACCTTTACTAAAGGTATGCAATAATCTTGACAATGCATTATATCTTCAAGGATAGTCTAAAAAGAGTTCTAATACTAAGATATCAAATGTAAAATGTTTTATTTCATGAAGAAAATTGAATTACATTGATAAAGCTCGAGTACAAGAGATTTGATCCTATTTTGGAATACTATTAGTTTCATTGAGTGTTTTCGCTAGGAGTATAATTTTGTGATTGATGAGTGTTGATGGAATCAGGAATGAAGAAAGTCTTCATGAGAGATATGTTTAGCGGTTCCATCATCTTGTTCACAAGTACGTACAACAGACTTTGAAATTGAGGATGGAAGTGCATAACATTATGATAGAGGCGTGTCAAGAACATTCCATAAGGGATGAGTTTATTCTTGGAGCCTTGAAGATTTGCAATTCGCCTTGCGAAGAAGTAGGCGAGATTATATGGTTGTTGTGTTAGCAAACAGTACAACATGTGAGCACAACAAGCGGGAAGAATTTCTCGATTTCCCCTAAGACTCCAAACATTTTCACGTAGGATGAGTGCAAGAGGCTTGTACTCTTCTCGGATATCCCTTGTAAAGATAATGTTTGGATCGGAGTAATATGGTCGAGGTTTGCATATCATGCGATTTAAATCTACCGGAGAGGGTATGTGTGAACAATATGGACTATTTTCTTCACGAAAGTTGAAGAGATAATCAAGAGACCAATCTTCGGTGAAGGCACATTGTCCATGATTTGGAATCCAGAAGATGTGAGCAAAATGCCCAAGGGTTAGAGTGAACTTTTGGTTTTTGATATAAAACCAAAGAGATAGAGAGCGATCCTCGTTACGAACGAGTTCGACTTGACGGAAGAATTCCATTATGAACCTTTGACATATCTTCTCGTTGATTTCAAGAAGGCATTCTAGTCCTATGGCTCGGAAGGAGGTATTGATACCTTCTTCGAATTGTAGAGAGGTGTCTACAATAAGTCCTTCATGGAAGTGACGGTTCTCGATATTAATGAACCCACGGACATGATTGCCAGGTGTGTTGGGTTCGAGAGAGATGTTCGGAGTGTAGACGCTAGTGAGTGAAAAATCAAACTCATATTCCTGCGTCATAGTTGATCCTATAAAAATGATAAGTTAAATAAAAAAAATGTTTGTGGTCAACTTATGATAATATAATGTTTTTACTAGATTTTTATTAACAATGGTAT
Source organism: Chrysanthemum seticuspe (assembly GCA_019973895.1). Lineage (NCBI taxonomy): Eukaryota > Viridiplantae > Streptophyta > Magnoliopsida > Asterales > Asteraceae > Chrysanthemum > Chrysanthemum seticuspe. The sequence continues at coordinate 195,874,430 of BPTQ01000007.1, forward strand.
TTAACACTTTAACATACTCAAAGTTTTGACTTTCTAGTGGATTATTACATTTAGAAAGATATTGGTTTTTAATCTTGCATGAAGACTGTTTTCCAGTAGGACGGATCCCACGGTTCTTTTACAAAAAGGGATCCGACTCGTATAACTTCCGGGATCCGTGGATCTGTAGTAACAGAAACAGATTTTGATAAAAACATAGGTTTTACAATTTTTATACCACGAAATAGGTTTTATCCTACATTTTCTTTTAGCATGCATACATGACTCCTAGTGTATCACGAAAGAATATAAAACATATAAATCAAAATAAGTGACAAACACATTATGATAAAAATAACCTAGATAAACTAGATTTATTAATAATATTGCATTTCAATACTAAGGATGATACAAAGGATTAGGTATATGATCCCAATGTAGATTAACAACACAAAGTAAATGTCTCCATATGTGAACTTCATCATAGGGAACACAAGTGCGATGAGTGTTAGGGCGATGAGCACGAGTGCGATGTAAACCATGTTGATGACGGATCTTCTTGGTTTCGGTTGAGATGAAATGAGGAGGAAGATAAAGTTTTTGAATAAGAGAAAATTTTGAAATTGGAGGATTTGAAAAAGTGAGAGTTTGGTAGAGTGGTCGACGGTGGAGTTTTATAGGGAAGGAGGAATTTTTGAAATTCATGTTTTGTTTTATTATTGGATTTAAAAAGAGACAAAACATAAGTTTTATATACCATGACTTTAGACGAGAAGTAAAACACGTATGTGAGACAAAGGCTTCCTAATGAAGCTTCATGTAAAACATGTATAAGCACACAAAAAATATTCATATAAATACCTAAAAAGGTATAGTTAATTATCAAGCAAAATAAAAAGAAAATCATACCTCTAGCGCACTTAGGAATGTCTTTACAAGTGACACAAAACATGTCACTTAGACGATTCCCGCTCCTTTGCGATTAAGATACCTTCTTAAGGAAGGTATTCTTGTTACCAAGCGACTCCTAAAGCTTGGTGGGTATGAGCTTTGACTAATCAACATGACAAAGAAGATTAGTGCAATTAAATGAAAAGAAAAATAAGAAAACTGTTGTTATCAAATCAACATCCAAACATATAGTTTTAAAAGACATGATGTTTGTTTTTATGAAAAACCTTCTTTGTAGTTTTCAATTAACTATGGATCGTATCAAGTTTTTAAAGTATAATATACTTCAAGAAACATGGTAACGAAGCTTTGATGCCAATTGTGGAAAACTAGAAGGGGGGGTTGAATAGTTTTGCCAACTAAAACTTCTTTTTGATCTATTTTGATTGACTTATGTCAATCTATTTGGATGTGTGTGTTGGATGTTGATAAACAAGCATATAAAGGTAAGTAATGAAAAGATAAGAGTAAGAAGCACAAAACCACAACACGAGTATTTATAGTGGTTCGGCTACAAGGACACCTTCCTTGCCCTACTCCACTCCCCGAGTCACCTACTCGAGAGTTCGTAATCACTACACCAATCTCCTTATGGCGGAGAAGCCTTCACAACGTCGCCTACCCTTTTTCCGATGCTAGGCTAACCACCGGGTTCTTTCACTCCAAGGTGAACCACACCTACACAACGTCGCCTACCCTTTATAAGGTACTAGGCTAAGTACCTAGTTCTTTCACTCCAAGGTGAACTACACCTTCACAACGTCGCCTACCCTTTATTAGGTACTAGGCTAAGCACCTAGTTCCATTGCAATGGAGGAACTACTACCACACTACACCAACGACTAATCCCAAAGGAGATCTACTCCTTTACAACATCATCAAGGATATCAATATCCTTGGATCTAATACTAGTCTATCTTGTACATCGAAACACACCATATCGAATGTACATCTAAGGCACCTTTCACTAATACCTTTGAATAGATCTACAAGACTGCTTTCACTAATGTCTTGTGTCTTCACTTCTAAGCACCTTTCACTAATGCTTCTTTGTCTTGACTTCTAAGCACCTACCACAAGTGCTTATGCTATAGAAGATATATACCCTTCACTAATATCTTCATCTTAACACTTGAGACTTCTTTCACTAATGTCTTCAACACTACACTTCTTTGAGAAAAGAAAGGAATCATCAACAAGAAGACTTCAGTAGCCTTGATGATGAGGAAGCATGGCAACTCATGGACTTGAGCTTGCTTGACTTCAAAGGTGGTGATCTTGCCTTTAAGAGGAACCTAAGAGATCACACATAAACAAAACTACAAACATAGATCTCTTGGATCTAAGGTTAGTGAGATTTAACTCAAGGGGGAAGTGTGTTAGAAAAGGATGATAAATAATGAAGAAATGGCTCACTATTTATAGAGGAAAAATCCTACTGTTCCCCGGATCCCACGGATCCCTTCCACTTGGGATCCGGCTAGCACAAAGCTAGGGATCCGTGGAACGCTCCTCTTTACCCATGGGTATTTTGGTTATGGGTCATGGGTCATGGGTTGAACCATGGATCTTTGGCTAGATACAATGTATCTTTGAGTGCAATGCACTTAGTCACTTGGGTATGGGTTGATCCATGGGTTATGGGTATTATCCATATGTGATATAAGCATGATGTCATGCAATAGGTTATGGGTCAAGATCCATGGGTTATGGGCTTTGGGTTGTACCCAACTATATTCAATGTATTTGCCCAATGGGTTGTGATACTTCAGTTTCTACCCATTTATATTATCCAATATACTACATACTAGTTATATGTATATTTTATCCAAATAGGTAAATACTAGTTGTTGTACATATGTATTACTAAATCATAAAATCACTTATACTTGTTTTAGTGTTTTATGTGAAAATATGAATATGTTAGAAACTATTAGTTCAAACCATTTACGTATTTTATTTGTTTCGTTAATATGATTTTACGTTTGTTATCGACAAATAAATAAAAGATCGTAAAATATAAATAAACGTTTTTACGGCTTATTTGTATTAACACATGCTACTATTTTGATTATGGACAATTACTTGCAAACTGAATGCCTTGACTGTATTATTGCATGCCTAAGTTGTTTATGCCAAAAGTCCCCAACATCATGGACCACTAATCACTTGCGAGTGAGCGCCAATATGATGGATTGGCCTATCTGGATTGACAAATCCCATTTGTGTTAGCCGGATCGGTAACCAAACGCACATTATTTGAATTATCTAGGTATAGGGCAAAATACCTACCCGGGGCGAGTTATTCATATATATATCGTTCGGTGATATATATATACAACAGTCAGTCGTGAGTGCGATGAGCTTAGTGCAATAATAACTATGAAGAAGATAATTGTACACATTGCAATTATACTAAGAACTATATTGTCCACTACTGTTTTCAAACCTATGCGGTTTCTATCGTTTGTATTGACCGGTTAGGCAATCAAACGCATGATGGGTGTATAACAACGTAACCCACTTTATGTTTAACTGGAAATATTGTGATTAAATTGTTGTACTTACAAACCTATGAACTCACTCAACCTTTGTGTTGACACTTTTTAGCATTTTTATCTCAGGTTTGAAATAAATTAGCTGGCATGGCATGTGAAGGGGCACATAAAATATATTGAAGACGATGCATATATTATCATTCAAAAAACTTTTCAAATTTTAACTTGTACTTTTTATGATTGTACAAACTTGTGGGACCTGTTTGTAAAATCTGATATATTAATCGAATAATAGTTTATTTCAAAACGTCTCATTTAGAGTCATTTTCTTTAACTTGTTCTGTGAACTATGAAGTAATACCCTAGTGACACAATCTTCCACTGCGATAATTTTGGGGGTGTTACATCTGGGCTTGTGACGCTAGAGAGCGCAACATATAGTTGGCCATGGCTGAACACAGGATTGGGTAGATAAACACCAACATATTTAAGCAATTGTTCCTGGCTCTTGTTAATGGTCATCGCATAGCATGGTTTCACAGGAAACTGTCCGCGTTTCATTATAAATGGCCACTTTGACTGCGTGGAATTGAGTGTTATCCTAGGTATAAGAACACTATCTCCTATATGGGACCCTGTGAGAATTTTGGCTCGAATCACAAATTGGCCAAGATCAGTAATGATTAATCTGGTCCCATTGTATAAACCCTGACTTGGATTAACATTTCGCAAAAGCATAATAGGGAGTTCCTTTTTTAGGCATAGAGAATGTGGTGAGATCCCTTGGAAATTTAACGAATTCAAGAACTCAGTCGGATATAGCTGGTCTTGGCTCTCAGTATTAGTGGACGCCTTACATGCTTCATCTGCACTATTGTGTGTAACATAGTCACCTACTAATTTTTGAAACATGTGTTTGTTGATTGTATTGGCATCCTCATTTTTTTGAGTCAATATAGCTCTTTCTTTAAGAAAATCATCTTCATGCTGCCTTGATGTAAAATTAGGGAATGTTTCCTCAACAATTTGATCAATTGGTGATTCCCCTGCTTTATTAATAAACTCATGCGATATCTCAATCCAGCTTGGCTCATCCTCCCCTTCCTTAATTTTGGCATTTAAAATCCCATCACCTACATCAAACACCCATTTATTGAATTCTTGTTTCCGTATATCGATGTTTCCATTTTTCATAAATTCATTTACTCGCATACTGCGTGTGATTGTGAAGACCATGCAACTTTTCCATAGTTTTGATCAATTAATGCAAGCTTGGATAACTTCTGTTACAGGACCGTTGCGACAGTTGTTGATACCGAAAAGATTTCCCTCAGACATCTCGACCGGGAAGTAGCATATCTTTCAATAAATAGTTCGGAAAAGAAAAAAGGTCCTTTTTGCTTTTGGGATAACCGGTAATATTTGTTTGAAGTCCCCTCCTAGTAAAACTGTCATCCCCCCGAAGATGCGGTCTCTATTTTGAGGATTTTCAAACCCCAATATATCCCTTAGTGTCTTGTCTAAGGCTTCAAAAGCATAGCGTTGAGTCATTGGGGCTTCATCCCAAATTATCAATCTGACTTCCTTCATTAACTCTGCTTAGTGCGTGTTTTGTTTGATACCACACGTACTATTGTCCATTAATTCCAATGGAATAACAAATCGGCTCTGAGCAGTCCTTCTACCCAGTAATAATAAAGAAGCAATTCATGTATCAGTGTAAGACGTTAATGGATTCAACAATTTTAAGAGTCTTGTAATAGTGTTACATTGTAGATGATATGTATATATTGCATTAACAAATCTGTGGTGTATGATGTACCTGAAGATGCAACTACAAGTATTATCATTCTTTCTGATATATGTTTTGAAATTATCGTCTTGTATAAAAAAGTCTTACCACTCCCTCCGGGCCCATAAACAAAGTAAAAACCTCCGTTTTGATTGTATATTCTTCATAGATGTGGTGTTGTTCGTTGTTTAACATCGAATAAAACTTTTCATGTTCAATCTTGCTGGTTTTCATATCAAAGTCCAGTGCTTCTCTAATTAAACAATTTTCCATGTTTGTTAGAAGCTATGGGTTTCGTTGAGGTAGATCTACAAATATAAATAAAGATCTACCATATCTGTGTAATAGTTCCTGTATTTCAACCAAACAATAGTTCCGGATCTGTTCAACGTTAAGTTGCAACTCTGGATACCTAAATTTTTTTCTTTTTTTATGTAATATATCTTCTGATAAAGCTTCCCAGTTTTTGTCCCATAATTGCTGTGGATTGCTTACTTCACAAAAGAGCAAAACTGTGACAAATAAGTCACGTAATTGAGTGGCTAATGCCCATAAACTGGCCTCTGTTATAGCATGTGTCCATTCCTTGTCATCATTGACCAAACCATAGGTGAAACACACTTCCTTAAATGTATGATATATTCGTTTTTTAACTATCATCAACCCTTCAAATGACTGAGGACCTCTTGCTACATTGAGTACCATCCTATGATAGTATCTTTCCCCTGATGCAGGGTTTGAATAAACAATATGGCCTATGCATTTTTTTTGTTTTCTAGGTTTCCACATTCTGTCTTAATTATGCCACACATATTTTTGGGGTATTTCAGCATTTGAATAAGTACTTAATTACTCTGGACCTATTGCACCATTCAACATTTATGTGTGCCTGGTACTTAAGCAGAAGGTATTGATTGTAAGGCACGACATATATATTGTTTTAACTAAACTTACCCTTTAGCACGGTCACTTTATTATCTCTCCGGCTATATACAAGATAGCCATCTCCATCAACTATAGTTTCTGTGTAAAATGCTTTAGGAAATTTTTTTGAACATTTCCCCTCTATGTTTCATGGGGCGTTCCTTGCATCCTTTCTGAAAGGTGCATGTAACATGTATTCAGTAACAACTTTGTATCCATCCGGATCATCTGTTTTGGATGGAATCTCTGCTGAGATAATATCATCTATTTCACTGCCCGTTCTGCATTTGGCATATTCTTCAAGTCAGAGTAAAATATGTGCATAGGGCATGCAACATTTTTTGAATTCAATTGCATAGACAACTGAAATTAAAAGTTGGAAATGTATTATGTAAAAATCATAATTATTTTAAGGAGTTGTAATATTCTGTGTGGGCTTTTAGTTATATTACCCACACAACATTCTCCAAATATTTGTTTTTGTGTAAGATCATCCAATAGCTCATTTAATTTGATTTTAAACATACGTGTTCCAAATTTCGTTAGATCATGTGGCTTCTGGTGCAGGATTTCTGATCAGGGTTTTAATATTTATAATTGTCTCGTTTACCTATAGTCCATCTTATGCACTCACGGGCAGTGTACCCAGTCGTGTGTAGTGTAGTAATCGGTAAAACCGAGGTCATCCCAAGAGCTATGTGAGAGGCTTCTAACTAAGTCTCTGTGTCACTGGTTTTAATTGGTTTAAGGTTGAAATGATTAATTAACTAATAAACAAGAAATAAATGCATGAAATAAATGGAAGTTGTGATCAATAGAGAGAAAGTGTGCTAACCTAATTACTCATCCTATCATGTAATGTTCATGTTTTATTACTTCCAATTAATTCAAGTGGGGGTTTAAGATGATAGAACAACATTTGGCCAATTCGTCCTAACATATCAACAAAGGCTCTTACCCGACGTCAAAGGTTTACCCCTTGGGAGTCGAGTGGTTTTTAGTCACCTAAGCCAAGTCATTAAGTACCCTACATGCAAGATTCGAAATAATGAGTTCCTGGGCGCTAGCATCTTAGACACTCATCCTAACTTCTTAAGTTCATCCGGACGACCGGTGATCATTTGGTCAGTTCGCATAAGCGAGGAAGGGTCGTCAGTTGGTCAATTCTTCCCCTTCCCAACTCTACCTGACTACTTAGGGTAAGTTGGTCAATTCTCCTAAGCAACTAGATACGACCGCATTTCAAAACTACCAAAGCTAGGGTAACTACCAATGAACTATGCATGCATACATTAGAAACAATTATATGGAAGGATGAACACATAAACAAAAAATTCAAGGAATCATAACTAGGCTAGCACCAATAGTTCTTAGCCGATCATATTAAAAGAAACAATGAATTCGATGTTTAACATAATGAAAGACATGAATCAAAAGTAAAAGATAGAAATGGTCGCTAATGCTTATCAATATGGAGTGATTCCTCCCTTGGAGATGGCTTCGTATACTATGAATGATCTGCCTTTGGAACCCTCTTCAAATTCTTTGACTTTGAGTTGTGAGTGAATGATGTGAAATGCAGAAATTAGGGCTTGTATTTATAGGCACGATCCTAGTTACGGCTAACTTGAGTTGATAGTTACGCTGTAACTTCAATAATTCTCTAAATAATACTCTCGTTAAGTAGGTTACGGCGTAACACTTAGGAAAGGTTACGTCGTATCTTCAATATAGATCTCTTTTGGGTGGACTACGACGTAATGCTTGTGAGGAGTTATGGCGTAGTTGATAGATGCACAAAATATTTTTTGACCAAGATGGTTACGGCGTAACCTTAGTTGGGAGTTACGCTGTAATTACAGTTAAGTTGGTATTCTGAGTCAAAACACTAGCTACGGCATAATGTGAGAGAATGAGTTACGCCGTAGCTTCTTCACAGTTGGCATACCATCATAAATTGTTAGGAAAATCTCTAAATCCGTGTCTCATAATTTACCTGAAAGTGAAATATAGAGGAATACAAGCGTAAATCCATATAAATGATATAAAATATGAGCATTATCGGGGGAAATTGACACTTAAAAATCAGGACTATTTGATGTTATCAAATATTCCCTCACTTGAACTCTACTTGCCCTCAAGTAAACCTTATTAGAAAAATTTCTAAAAAGATATTCCCCATTACCTGGAAGATATGAGTTTAAACATCCATTATGCTAGAATAAATCAAAGCCAAACACCTCACGAAATGGGAAATAAACACTCAAATTCTTTCATCTAGTCTAGGTGTCAATTTCGGGGTGGTCACTCAAAGCACAATCATAGCATGTATTCTATCATAAGCTTGGCGGTTACACAAATATCTACCACTATAGTTAAGGACTAAACAATTCTTGAAGGCAATACGGGTAGACACAACATGGGTTAAGGGTGAAATGCCATTACTAATGTGTCACGGCAAAGTGGACAAAATCAATGATACATGAACAAATCCATGGCCAAGACACCAAAGATTGCTCGCTTCATCACCTAGACACTCTTCATGACTAAGGGTAGGATAAGACATTGGAAATAATTGGTGTAAAAAAAAAGTAACAAAACAAATAGTCTTAACCTGTAAAACCCTAAAAATACGGAAAATGTTAAAAGACTATTTTACCCCTGAAATTTTAAAAACTTCTAAAATACCTAATTTACGTTAAGCTCATTAAATATGTTTCTAACTTAACTCGCAAATACGTAATTTGAGTAAATAAATAAAACAACACACACTCACGTCTAAACTATGAAACACGCGTTTATAAATTTTGCATTGGGCCGATAATCTCATTAGTCGCAAATCAAAGACTCCACTTGAATAAAGGACCAAACAAGCTTGGACTTGGCCCATTTCTTTTTTCTTTCCTTCCTTTTGTTCGGCCATATGCAAACCAAAAACCCCTCCCTCTTTTTTTTGTTCGTGACTTCCTTTTTGCAAACATAAAACCCTAGTTTTCCCTTCATCCAAAAATTGACGGCAACTTCATTTTTTCTCCTATGCCATTCGAAAATCAAACCAAGAAGGGAGTTCCAAGGAGGTTATGATCATGTGGTGACAATACAAAGGTATGGTAAGCGTAATATTGATCTAGGGTTCGTTTTGTTTATTATCAAGTCGCATGGTTTGTTTAAAAGGTGTATATAAATTTGTAAGACTGAAAATATGGAAGAGTAAACTTGATATGATGATATTAAATCAGTTTGTGTGGCTTACATGGGTCATGGGTGCGTTTGGGTAGGTAAAACATGTGATTACAATGGTTTTAATAAACCCTAAAACTGGACAGCATCATATGTCGAATTTGTGTGTGTTATAGATCCAATTTTATAAGTGCAATAATCTGGGTTTTTGTGGGAAAAGTTTATTTTATGTCTTAGTAAAGTTTTCCAAGTGGTTTGGTCGGATTTGGAGTTGTCTAAGTCGTATTTTTGAATTTTACAAAATCAAGTGTCAAAGCTGAGAAAACGGGTCTGAAATTTAGTTGTATTGTTTGATTTTTCATTTTCAAACCATAAGGAATTGGGAGCTCTCCTTTTACAGGAGTGATATTTATGACATAAATGAATTTCTGGGAGTTCTGGGGATTTTTCCAAGGTGTCTAAACAGGTCCAATAAGTGTAAACGTTTAATGTGTATTTTCTGATTACTTTCTGGACAGGTCTGGACTTGTGATTTTCCATAGGCCTTTTGGCATAGAGATAGAACTCACCAATTTTTGGAGAGTCTTTTAAATCATATGGGAACCCCTGGGATTTTGCTTGATTTCATTTGAGCTAAGTAAGTATTTTATAAAAATCGCTAAAGTCTGGTCCGAATATGAGTTTAAGAAACTGAAAGATAAAATATGATATCAATGTACTTTTCATTCTAGTACGTGTACTTTTTTTAAACTGTAGAATAGCAATGTACTTTTCATAAGTGTCCCGTTCTAGTACGTGTACTTTTTTTAAGTTGTAGAATAGCAAAGTACTTTCCATAAGTTTTCCAATTTGGTACGTCCTACTTCCATAAGTGTTCCAATTTGGTACGTCATCTCACATACTAAATTGGAACACTTATGAAAAGTACATTGCTATTCTACGACGTAAAAAAGTACACGTACTAGAACGGGACACTTATGGAAAGTACATTGCTATTTTACAGCTTAAAAAAAGTACACGTACCAGAATGAGACACTTGAAAAAGTACGTTGCTATTCTACGACTCAATCCCAATATGATATCAATAGGTAACACACTTACAAATGCATAAGAAGCTTATAAAATGGAAATATACTTATAACTCTAAGAATGTTAATGCGAGTAATCCGTTATATCTTTAATGATGCTAATAAGTATTAAACAAATCCTAATCCGTGTAGATTCGTTGAAGGAGACGCGACGTTGTATCTTCGTGTTCATTCATTCATTTGCTTTTCCCTCATTTGCTTTAAGGTACAGATATTCTGACCTTTTCAGTAAAGGTCTCTCATGACGTTTTCTTTCCGTTAGTTTTTCTATTTCAATTATTAGTATTCCCTATGCCATTGCTATGATTCCCTTCTGTTTATGTGAATCTCTGTTTGTATGAATTTCTGTTTTATTGAACCATGCAGTATCTGATTTGAACTTGTGTTATGAAGACTCTGATATGCACATTTGTTGAACCTTACTATGTTTAATTAGGAACCTCTAATTGTGAACGTATGATATGTGACTGTGATATGAACCTTATGATATGAACTATCTGATATGTTATCTGTGACCTTATGTTGATTATGATCTGTGTCATTTATGAAAATCTATTTGACCTAAGATAGTTTGACACCCGAGCTAAATATTAACTAGTCATGGGGGTTCCATGTCCGTGTCAGTGATGCACCTCTGACATGACTCTAGGGCAGTAGAGTGAAGTTCTGCCACGTCCCTTATATGTTATCTGTATGAGCTCAAGTTATATTATATGACCAATGTATGTTTGTGGGGCGTATGGATGCATCCTAGATTTGATCTGTTATCCGATGTGATTTGTCTAGTGAATGATGTCGTGTGCAATACGCGTCTTCACAACTTCTGGGAGCTAGCTACTCCAAATTATTTTCTAAGATTATTTCTGTATATGTATGATGTTTCTGATATGATATGTCTGGGCTCGTGGTAGTTAACTAAATCTTTATCTGTTATTTCTATGTTAAGTATTCTGATTATGATTCGGTATGTTCAAGTGTTTATAATTATGTGTTCGGCTTATTATATGTTATTATATGTGTTTATGCTTTTGTATGTTTATGTGACTACCGCCTACTATGCTAGGTTATGAATAATATGTTTAAATATATTTCGCATGTTGTCATCTGATGTTATGTTAGTTTATCGTTATGTGAAATTCGTTGATCTGCAAGATGAATGTGCTAGTGTACAATTGAGTGTTTTGGAAGTTTAGTATGTATGATGGTTCAGTTATTTTATGAACTTTGCCTATACGTTAGGGTATCTATCTGCTTATGTTTGATCTGCTATGTTAAAACTCTGTTGATGTTAAGATTTGATCTGGAAACTGGTTTGGCTTATGATAATTGTTCTGGTAATTGCTAATGGCTATGTTATGTCTTTGTCTATTTAGTTATTGTATGTCTACTGTGTTTTTCTATTTGTATGTGAGACTGCCGTGATTTGACCGCTATTTCCGCTGCTACAATATTGAATTAAGTGTGTTAAATGTAGATAAATTGATTTGTATGAATGCCATGATTATTTTCTAGGAATTGTTATCGTTAGTATTTAGACTTTTCGTTTGGTTTATATGTAATCTATTGTCTTGATATGTTAAGTGTCTGGTTATTCTGAAGTGTTTGCATTTGTGTCGTTAATATGCTATGAGGTGTTTAAACTGTTATGTGTGTCTTTTGGATTTATGTATATTTATGCTTCCGCAGAATCCTAACTGATTCAGTAATCTCATTTCATTGCGATTTCGTTATTTGTATATTTGTTTTGTTTAGCTTTCGTTTTGTTATATCTGTTCACTGGGCTTTGTAAGCTCAGCCGCATTTTCTTTTCCTGCGGCAGGTTGTTAGGTATTCAAGATAAGCTTATGGGATAGCTGATCTGGGTTGAGAGTAGAGCTGAGAGCAAGATTTGACCATAGAGATCTTAGATTTATTTTGAAGTTTAGCTATTTATGTTTTCTTTTTGAATATTTTGTAAAGGCTTTCGTTATTGTATAGTATTTAAAGTTCTGATATGAAACCGTATTTGCGATATCTTTACCCTTGTCGGGTTGGGGTGTTACAATTATGGTATCAGAGCTCTAGGTTTTAGGACCCTTAGAGCTTAGGCTATGACCTGTGAGGATTGGGTAGACATTAGGTTTCCGTCTGTTCAGATATCTTTCGATTCCTTTTGACTGTCGTTCAGATCTGACTCTGATATTCGTTTGTCTTCACTGTTTTGGCCCTCCTCTTTTCGCATCGAATTTTGTTATTTTGTTTTTGCTCGTCCGTTTGTCGATCGTTAGATGGAGACTACCGCAGAGCCGAAGAAGATGGTGTCGACCCTGCGTTGCTGCAACAGTTCCTGTGCTAGAGAGGTTCGAGAAGCAGAAGCCACACTCGACTGCCGTGCTGCTGGAGACATCAGGATGCTGCTGGAGGGAGCTGGACGAATCAACCAAAGACGCAACGACGAAGACATGATTCAACCGGTGGCTGGGAAGGTTCATCTACTTCATATGATTTGGGCGCGACGTGTGTTACTTTGATTCGTTTGTCATGTGTTTTGTGACGGTTTGATATTCTGCTAAGTGATTCTGATCCGTATTGCTTTTCTCTGATTTGTTCGGAACTCGGTTTGAATCGTGAAGTTTATCGTCTGGCATTTTGTTAATATCCCAGTTTTCTTTTGGATCGTCAGTAATGAGTCATGAGGAGCCATTTTATGTTAGTTGGTGGCCTCGTTTGTTGGTAATATGGTAAGTTGTCTGATGTGTTATATGCTGCATGAATGTGTATCTGGTCTGTTTTGGTATGTTACTTGTTATCTAGATGTTATCCGTTTTGTTCTGATATTAGTTATGTGGTTTGTCATGACCCGAGACAGAATATGATGATAATAAGGACTTATTATGTAATGCAAGTATTATGACCCCTGATCAACGTGATAATACCGAGATCATATAATTTGAACTTATTTAAATTATATGACGTATGGGGAAATGCCTGTGGTTGATACGTGAAAGAATATGACTTGTATCCGTTATTTGGCACTCCTCATGTTCGTTTGAAATTTTGTACCTATTTGTGAGATTTTGTCGATATCTGTTATGTGTAAGTTTTGTACGCTTTGAACCGAAATTGTTATGATTTGTGTGAACTATGGATTGGTATGTTTGCTCTAAATGTGTACGTCTCCGTGTACCCTTATTGTGGTCATAGGATATTTCGTGAAGTATTTGAGGAACATTAGATCCTTTTAGTTTGATTATCTGCGATTAGTAAGACCATTAGGATTCGTTCTGCCTATGCATATGATGGTTTTCATCATTAGATATCTGAATAAGTTAGAGCGTGTTTTTTGATTTTCTGCATCTCATCTGTTTTCTGCCATTACTTGATAAGCATATGATTATTTGTTGTAAGTGTTTGATTGTTGCTTTGATTTCTGAAAGTAGGGGTTTGTAGATTCTGATAAGAATCCGGTTGTTCTGAGATGAGGTCCGTGTTTGTTTTAATTTCCTCGAAACTCTGAAATCCGCGTTTGTTTGCTGTTCTGTTCCGTCTTGTTCAATTTCGAGGACGAAATTTTCTTTTTAGAGGGGAAGAGTTGTAAAACCCTAAAAATACGGAAAATGTTAAAAGATTATTTTACCCCTGAAATTTTAAAAACTTCTAAAATACCTAATTTACGTTAAGCTTATTAAATATGTTTCTAACTTAACTCTCAAATATGTAATTTGAGTAAATAAATAAAACAACACACACTCACGTATAAACTATGAAACACGCGTTTATAAATTTTGCATTGGGCCGATAATCTCATTAGTCGCAAATCAAAGACTCCACTTGAATAAAGGCCCAAACAAGCTTGGACTTGGCCCATTTCTTTTTTCTTTCCTTCCTTTTGTTCGGCCATATGCAAACCGAAAACCCCTCCCTCTTTTTTTTTTGTTCGTGACTTCCTTTTTGCAAACATAAAACCCTAGTTTTCCCTTCATCCAAAAATTGACGGCAACTTCATTTTTTCTCCTATGCCATTCGAAAATCAAACCAAGAAGGGAGTTCCAAGGAGGTTATGATCATGTGCTGTCGATACAAAGGTATGGTAAGCGTAATATTGATCTAGGGTTCGTTTTGTTTATTATCAAGTCGCATGGTTTGTTTAAAAGGTGTATATAAATTTGTAAGACTGAAAATATGGAAGAGTAAACTTGATATGATGATATTAAATCAGTTTGTGTGGCTTACATGGGTCATGGGTGCGTTTGGGTAGGTAAAACATGTGATTACAATGGTTTTAATAAACCCTAAAACTGGACAGCATCATATGTCGAATTTGTGTGTGTTATAGATCCAATTTTATAAGTGCAATAATCTGGGTTTTTGTGGGAAAAGTTTATTTTATGTCTTAGTAAAGTTTTCCAAGTGGTTTGGTCGGATTTGGAGTTGTCTAAGTCGTATTTTTGAATTTTACAAAATCAAGTGTCAAAGCTGAGAAAACGGGTCTGAAATTTAGTTGTATTATTTGATTTTTCATTTTAAAACCATAAGGAATTGGGAGCTCTCCTTTTACAGGAGTGGTATTTATGACATAAATGAATTTCTGGGAGTTCCGGGGATTTTTCCAAGGTGTCTAAACAGGTCCAATAAGTGTAAACTTTTAATGTCTATTTTCTGATTACTTTCTGGACAGGTCTGGACTTGTGATTTTCCATAGGCCTTTTGGCATAGAGATAGAACTCACCAATTTTTGGAGAGTCTTTTAAATCATATGGGAACCCCTGGGATTTTGCTTGATTTCATTTGAGCTAAGTAAGTATTTTATAAAAATCGCTAAAGTCTGGTCCGAATATGAGTTTAAGAAACTGAAAGATAAAATATGATATCAATAGGTAACACACTTACAAATGCATAAGAAGCATATAAAATGGAAATATACTTACAACTCTAAGAATGTTAATGCGAGTAATCCGTTATAGCTTTAATGATGCTAATAAGTATTAAACAAATCCTAATCCGTGTAGATTCGTTGAAGGAGACGCGACGTTGTATCTTCGTGTTCATTCATTCATTTTCTTTTCCCTCATTTGCTTTAAGGTACAGATATTCTGACCTTTTTAGTAAAGGTCTCTCATGACGTTTTCTTTCCGTTAGTTTTTCTATTTCAATTATTAGGATTCCCTATGCCATTGCTATGATTCCCTTCAGTTTATGTGAATCTCTGTTTGTATGAATTTCTGTTTTATTGAACCATGCAATATCTGATTTGAACTTGTGTTATGAAGACTCTGATATGCACATTTGTTGAACCTTACTATGTTTAATTAGGAACCTCTAATTGTGAACGTTTGATATGTGACTGTGATATGAACCTTATGATATGAACTATCTGATATGTTATCTGTGACCTTATGTTGATTATGATCTGTGTCATTTATGAAAATCTATTTGACCTAAGATAGTTTGACACCCGAGCTAAATATTAACTAGTCATGGGGGTTCCATGTCCGTGTCAATGATGCACCTCTGACATGACTCTAGGGCAGTAGAGTGAAGTTCTGCCACGTCCCTTATATGTTATCTGTATGAGCTCAAGTTATATTATATGACCAATGTATGTTTGTGGGGCGTATGGATGCATCCTAGATCTGATCTGTTATCCGATGTGATTTGTCTAGTGAATGATGTCGTGTGAAATACGCGTCTTCACAACTTCTGGGAGCTAGCTACTCCAAATTATTTTCTAAGATTATTTCTGTATATGTATGATGTTTCTGATATGATATGTCTGGGCTCGTGGTAGTTAACTAAATCTTTATCTGTTATTTCTATGTTAAGTATTCTAATTATGATTCGGTATGTTCAAGTGTTTATAATTATGTGTTCGGCTTATTATATGTTATTATATGTGTTTATGCTTTTGTATGTTTATGTGACTACCGCCTACTATGCTAGGTTATGAATAATATGTTTAAATATATTTCGCATGCTGTCATCTGATGTTATGTTAGTTTATCGTTATGTGAAATTCGTTGATCTGCAAGATGAATGTGCTAGTGTACAATTGAGTGTTTTGGAAGTTTAGTATGTATGATGGTTCAGTTATTTTATGAACTTTGCCTATACGTTAGGGTATCTATCTGCTTATGTTTGATCTACTATGTTAAAACTCTGCTGATGTTAAGATTTGATCTGGAAACTGGTTTGGCTTATGATAATTGTTCTGGTAATTGCTAATGGCTATGTTATGTCTTTGTCTATTTAGTTATTGTATGTCTACTGTGTTTTTCTATTTGTATGTGAGACTGCCGTGATTTGACCGCTATTTCCGCTGCTACAATATTGAATTAAGTGTGTTAAATGTAGATAAATTGATTTGTATGAATGCCATGATTATTTTCTAGGAATTGTTTTCGTTAGTCTTTAGACTTTTCGTTTGGTTTATATGTAATCTATTGTCTTGATATGTTAAGTGTCTGGTTATTCTGAAGTGTTTGCATTTGTGTCGTTAATGTGCTATGAGGTGTTTAAACTGTTATGTGTGTCTTTTGGATTTATGTATATTTCTGCTTCCGCAGAATCCTAACTGATTCAGTAATCTCATTTCGTTGCGATTTCGTTATTTGTATATTTGTTTTGTTTAGCTTTCGTTTTGTTATATCTGTTCACTGGGCTTTGTAAGCTCAGCCGCATTTTCTTTTCCTGCGGCAGGTTGTTAGGTATTCAAGATAAGCTTATGGGATAGCTGATCTGGGTTGAGAGTAGAGCTGAGAGCAAGATTTGACCATAGAGATCTTGGATTTATTTTGAAGTTTAGCTATTTATGTTTTCTTTTTAAATATTTTCTAAAGGCTTTCGCTATTGTATAGTATTTAAAGTTCTGATATGAACCGTATTTGCGATATCTTTACCCTTGTCGGGTTGGGGTGTTACATAACCTATAACCAAGTTGGCACCGCCTACCGTTCATCCAAAGTTCAAGCTTTAAGGCGAAGAAACCGGATCATGATATAACAAGTAGATGTGCCATTAGCGGATGTCATGATGGGCACATTACCTGTTCTTTAACTGTTGTCGCAATAATTACCAACTCAATTCTTCAAATGTGACCGAGGTGGCTTCCTCGATGCTTAATCTTTGATGAGCTCCAATAATAGTGCTTATAACATTGCACTAAACAATAAACTACATTTTTTTTTCGAATCATCACTTTTTTTTACATCATAGCTAAAACATAACATCCCCCCACTTGAGATGAACATATAATCAGAGTCTGGGGGGTCTTCCATGATCTTCAAATATAAGTCTTTGACGCAAGCGTGATTTCCAAACCTCTCTACTTGAAGCTTGAACTTAGGCAAACAATGACTTCCCGATCACAAATTAAGACTACATGGTAGGCTAAGGTGAATGGGTGTAACAAAACAATATATATTGGGTGAACAAAATAAAAGAAATGGCTCAGACGGGTGTATCTAGGGGTATCTTGCAATAAAGGTGAGTGCAACAAAAGGGTTTAACATGGGGGTCGAAAAGTCGAGGTGGCTAATTGATAGACATACAAGGATAGGCTATTTGGGTGATAATCCTAAAAATATTTCCTTCTCAAACTGATTATTCCATATACATTAAGCAAACTCAACATACCTCATCTATGGTCTCGAAATGATACAAAGGCCAAGTTCTAAATTTTACAAGCTACCTGCACACTCATAATTTGGTGGATTTAGGTAAATAAGTGGAAACGGATAAGGCTAATCTTACCATAAAATATTAAGGGTTATAATGTGCTCGGTTAAGGTCTAATCTAGTAAGGTTAAGAAAAACATGTCAAAATTTTAAAAATGGCATAATTTTTCAAAATAAACTAGAAAAACGAGGGCAATTAAGTTCAAGTAATAATTCTACTGCCATCCCCCCACTTGAGATTTACAAAGTCCCTTTCGTACTAAACGTTAAATAAAGGTGAAGAGAAAGTAGAATTAGAGCGAGAACTTCCCTGAAATTTTCTCTTGAAAAGAAAGAAGTTCCACGAAGAGAATCGTGCCTTCGCTTAAGCATCCACGAGCAAAATTCATTCCCTGAAATCAAACTAACCAACAAGCATATTTCTAAAAAAGAAAAACAAAAACCAAAAAAGAAATCTAAATCACTTTCGTAGCAATCACGGTTGCATTTAGCATATGTAACAAGCATTTTAAACTATTTGGTGTCCCAAGTGGACGAGTGTAGTCTCGTGAGGGCTTATAGGGAACATACCCACAAAGTTCATTTAAAACTAATACAAGGTTATTGCATTAATACTGGCAAATTAAGACTGCAAGAGAATTATGACATAACTCTAAAGAGGAGTTACGCCGTAATTGTGGTTAAACTTGGGAATATGCTACTGGAGATTTGATATGGCGTAAACTAGAATGAGATTACGTCGTAATGGTTTGTGTCTTGGTGAGAATAACCACTGAGGATATGTTACGGCGTAACCACAAGGATTAGTTACGCCATAACGTCAGGAAAGAACATGTCCCCATTTTAATCACTTATGAATTCATCTCCAATTCCTACAAAAAATGTTAAAAATGCAAAACCCAACAAAAATGAAATAAAATTAATAAAAAGGATAATTTGGGTTGTCTCCCGAAAGAGCACTTTTATTTATTACCGAGTCTTTAAGTTTGACTCAAAGCTATGGGTCTTTATTGTGGCCTTCGAACTTGGCCAACTTTTTCCATCTCTTTCATCAGGTTGTGTCTGACCCATGCGACATTAGTAATGGTGCGAAGAAACTCCTTTGTCTGAATCTTTCGAATCTTGGAAAACTTTTCGTCTGGCCCCAAGTGGTAATTTGTAATTTAAATTCTTTAGCTATAATTGGTGGCGGCCTTTTGTACGGAATACCAAGAAGTTTCCACCTCCGCTGTTCGTATGCCTCATCATCTGGTTCAGTGAACCCATCATGACCTTGTAGTTCAAGGTAGTCCATAATTCCCTCTATGTTATCATTATCGGACTCAGTTCCCTTTAACCACTCGTCATCTAGCAATTATTCAATAAGCACACACTTGCACTCTTATTTTTCATCACCCCATGTATCTTTGTTATCATCATTCATCACTTCACTAGTATCGTTAGGAACCTCTTCACATGGGTCTTCTTTACTCATGCAACCCTTCCAAATTTTTTTCTAAGTGGAAGCGTCCATTTTTTCATACTTGATTTTAACCCAATCGTCAAATCCCAACTTATCTAACCAAGGTAGCTCTGTTCTCTCATTATCATTGGTTGAGGTACACAAAAATTCGTCATCCCCTACTCTAGCTATGCTACTCTCCCCGTTACAGTCATCGTCAAACGGGTTACAAGAAGCCCAAAATATTTCACCAATGGTCTTTACCTTCTCACACCAATGCTTCCGAACTGTCTTGTCGTCAGTGTTGCTTGAGGGATCATCTTCGTAGGAGGTATTATCATTGATTCACTTTTCATCCATGAACTCTCTCTGTTGGAAGCAATGTTATTTATAATCGAGCTTGAGCTTCCTTAGTTGACCTGCATTAATAATAGCATCCCCGAATCTTATCATATACCAATCATGAAAAGATAGATTTCCGAACTTGATATCGTGTCTTTCTAGCTCATGGGGGCATGTCCATTCTTCAACCTTCATATTTCCACCCCCAATAAAATACTCGCGAAATGGATTACATGTAGGCCATGCTAGCGTAGATTCATTTTCCCCGATCATTATCGGATTGTAATAGTGTTTAATAGGGGGTTTCTCAATGTCCTCAATTGAGAATCTCATCAACCATTCTGTTAATACAAATAATCCGTAAAAACGTTTATTTATATTTTACCATCTTCTAATATTTTGTCGATAACAAACGTAAAATCATTTTAACTAAACAAATAAAATACGTAAACTGTTTGAGCCAATATTTTTCTAACACACTTACGTTTTCACATAAAACACTAAAACAAGTATAAGTGATTTTATGATTTAGTAATACATATGTACAACAACTAGTGTTTACATATTTGGGTAAATATATACTTAAACTAGTATATACTAAAATGGGTAAAAACTAACAAATGGTATTGACCTATAACCCATGGTATTATCCAAACCACTTGACTAGGAACATTAAACCCATTAGATACATTGTATCTAGTAAAAGACCCCTGGATCAAACCATAACCCATGACACATAACCAAAATACCCATGGGTAAAGAGGAGCGTCCCACGGATCCCTTGCTTTACACTAGTCGGATCCTTTGTGGGAGGGACCCATGGGATCCGGGGAACAGTAAGTTTTCTCCTCTATAAATAGTGAGCCATTTCTTCCTTTTTTCTCACCACTTTCACACATACTTTCTCCAAGTATTGTACCTCTCTAACCACTGATCCTAAAGGATCTTTCTATGTAGTTTGTCTTTTGTTTTTGTGTGATTCCCTAGGTTCCTCTTAAAGGCGAGATCACCAGTTCTTGAAGACGAGCAAGCTCAAGTCCATGAGTTGCCATGCTTCGTCATCATCAAGACAACTGAGGTTCTCTTGTTGATAGTTCTTTCTTCCTCCGTAGAGATGTTGTGTTGAAGGCATTAGTGAAGGATGCCGAAAGAGTCAAGACGAAAGTGTCACACCCCCAAATTACCTGTTTTGCAGCGGAATGGAATTCCTGGGGATTGACTGTCATAGCATCACAGTTACAGATATATTGAACGACCTAAAGTGTCGTTTGAAAAGAACATCGTTTGATTTAATAAAACAATCAGAGTTTACAAAGTATAGGTCCCGAAAGTTTATAAAGTTTGCGGAAATATAAATATATTACAAGTCCAAACGATGGTTTTGAAAGAAAGTGCCATAATGTACAATGATGTAAGTCGACGCCGCGACTTATAAAGGGGTTCCTTAACCATGCCATGATGAGTATGCCTTAGCTACCTGAAAATACATTGCTAAAACGGTCAACAATAATGTTGGTGAGAAATCATAGGTTTGGTAAATGTTTTATACGACTACGCAAGTATAGATCAGGTATGACAATCATGTCACATAAAAATGTTACAGGTATGACAATCATGTCACATAAAAATGTTACAGGTATGACAATCATGTCACATAAAAATGTTACAATTGCTATAAGCCCATGACACCGAAACGAGACTGTTCATAATGTAGGCCCCAATAGAGTGTTTGCCAGACAACTCAATAATGTTATTAAATGAAATGCATCCGTATGACTAGTTGGGATTCACCAACCCGGATGGAGGCGTCACCCTCGATAGATCTATCCACTCACCCTCGCTTCTAAGATTAACGGTTCATGTTCAGGAAATGGGGACTTTCAATTGGCAATGCGGTAACTTAAGCAATGTAAATGAATTTAACATACTTGGTATCGTAATAAAATGTTGTGCAATGTATTCTCCCCCGTAGGTTTGAAATGAAGTAAAAACTTGAATAAATCGGGGCTATGAAAACTCACTTGATAAACTGGTATGATGACAAGAGTGAGTACACTGAGGTATATCGGGATACTTTAATCTTGACCTATTACGAATGATATGATATGTAATGAGTTATGATGTAATGTTATGCATGCATTTCGTATGTTATTTATACCATTTGCGAGTTTTGAAAAATAATACTTATCGTCGAAAAATACTCTTTTGACGTCTTGACCATTCTTAAATCACTTTACAAGTATTTACGTCAAAATATCATCCTGTAATAGTTTCGTAATGATTTATTGTGAAATTTTAACTTTTCGTCGTAAAATAATGTCGTCGGAAATTTCATGAAAGTGACAAAAATGGCTTCGAAAAACTAGTCGTAAAATGGTGTACGTCGAACGTTAGGAAACGAACTCGACGGTTTTGGAAAGCTTGTATCAAAATCTAGAAGTTTTAGTACAGGAGTTTTCGTCATAGAGGTCTCGAATATAAAGATAATAGAGGTTAAAAATGGTGATTTTGTCCAAATGTTGTGTAAAAAGTGAGTTTCGGCAAAGTTTAAGCAATCGTAAATAATTTATTACAACTCCGCTATACAAACGGTTGGTCGTTTTGAAAAATATGCTTGGTGATCTCGATTTTATTAGAAGACATCTCGTTACAAAAAGTTCCACATCATCGTTAAAAACAGCCTTCAACATGGTCGTTTTGGTTACCGTAACACTTGTCTCGTAAAAATAATATAGTTTTTCTAAAATAATAAAGTTACGGCAATTTATGAAAACGTGTATATTTTAGTCGTTACAAATCCGTTTTCTACGTTTTATACGTCCTTAGCTTCGTATCAAAGTATACTAATATATTTTTGATAAGTCGAAATAATTTATAAAGCTTAGGACTCGTTTTTGACTCGTACAGAATAAAAATAGGTTGCTGAATTTTCTGAAAATATATATTTCGTCGTCAAACTTGAAAAATTCATAACTTCTTCGTTATAACTCCGTTTTAATCCGTACAAGCGGCCACGGATTCGTTTTAAAGTATATTTTCTAAATATCAAGGCCAAAAATTCGTGCCTACTGTCGGATTTTCCAGAAAAACAAAACGAGATCAGACCACTATATATATTTGTCGAAAATAGTTTTTCTCGTACTAAACCTATTCCAATCCCTTCAAATCAACCCCAAAGCTATACTAATCCTACCATACACCTTCTTAGGGTGTCATGGGTTCCTAGACATCATCAAGACCAATATATAACAAGGGAATAATTATAGGATGACTTTTATATAACAAACTCTTAAAATCAATGGTAAAAATGGTATAAATAAACACAAGTCTTGCATGTTAGCTCAAAATATGAAGAAATAATTATGAAATGAAGATGAAAGATGTAAAATGATAGAAATATGCTTACAAGTAAACTATGATGAGGTGATTAGAACAAGGTTTAACCTAAACACCCTAGGTTTTTATTTCAAAACCTTAAATAAGAGTGTAATCTAGATTGTTATTACTTGAGCTTGCAAAATTTTTGGATGATCTCTTCAATCTCCTAGGGGTAACCGGTTTTTGAGAGGAGGAAGCAAGAGAGAAGGAAAATTTCTCTAACTTATGAATGATTGTAGTGAATGAATGAATGAATTGTGAATTTAAGATGAAGTGTAAATCTAACCCAAGTAGAAAATTTGTACCACTCAATTAATGCATACCCCTCATTTGGACGCCAAAGGGGGATGTATTCACAATGCATATATTTTTTTTTCTTTTATATATTATGTATATAATAGTTTGTAAGTAAAATGTATAGGTAAAATGTGTTGTAACTTGTAAGATTTTATATACATTAGTGTATTTAAGGTAGTTTTAGGTAAAAGTAATTTTTAATAGATCGAAGTAAAGTATAATGAGATCATAAAAATTGTAAAAATACATTCCTTGTAAAATTTGAGTGATATAATAATTATCGTGTAGTTTTTAAGAAAAACGTCGTAATAATATAAATTTAACGATTTATATACAAAATGAATTTAAAACACTAGGTAAACTCAAATATAGTTTTTATAAACTAAATGTAAGTATAAAAATATATTGGGATCATTTTTGGAAGTATCGGATTAAATGTTCAAAATAATAACTCACGCGATAACGTTTATTTAATATAAAATTTACGAGTTTAATGTGAAATGCAAAATCATGAATGAACTAACATGATGCAAATGATGCTAATGAAATGTAGACTAAACTTAGTCCATATGAAATGTTCGTGATGATATGATCATGAATTCGCCGCTAAACCATAAAGGTTACGCGAATTTGGAACACGTAAACCTAGTTTACGATAAATGTTGAAATAGTGAAGCATGAATTGTTTCGAGAAATGACCTGAAAGTACGGGTTGTCACATTCGCCCATCCAAAAAGGAATTCAGTCCCTGAATTCAGTTCGTGTTGGGTTCTACAGTGTCATCGGTGAAAAGTGAGGATATATGAGTCGTATTGGTTCGTCCAGTGTTTTTCTAAATCGTACCACGCCTTTCCAAGACGGGTCCTTGTGCATAATTTGTTACCAACTTGAAATTCTAATGGTTTGCGGCTTATGGGACATATCTCCAAATTTTGCATCGTATAACGATGTAGCTTATCTAGCTATATGTTGTTACTTGTAACTGATTTTTGATTTGCATGTTTTCTTTGTTGTTTCATGAATGAGTTATGGACTAATGAATTGGACTTTCCTGATTTTAATCCTTGAATAAGTGATTGATACCTCAACCTTACAGTGCCTCAAATGGTGTAGTCAATATGTTCATGAGCTAACTATTGTTGCAAAGAAACTTGTCGATGGAGAATGTTTTGCCTAACCATTTCCGGAAAGTCATACTGGCTTGAGCATATTATCTAATGTGGAAATTGCTCTCTAGCTCTAACCATTGAGCTGAGGATAGTAGGCGGTAATCATGTCCTAGTAGGTTTCATGGAAATCCTGAAATGACTGTCAGCAGTCTAAGGTGAATCGAATAGCTTATAATAGGTACTACTGGAATTGATACCACGTGCCTCGTGTTAGATTTCAAAATGTTAAATCTGTCGGAAAGGACCTTATTGAAAAGAATAGATTATAGGTAACAGTTGTGATTCCTCGCGTTTCTAGTCCTATCGAATGTCATGACCTGAGTCTTACTTGCCTAAGGTGCTTAGTCTCTATGACTAAAATGTTTATTGTTTGATTATCGAAGTGTTTCCATGCTCCATGTAATAAAGTCACAAACCTTAAATATTTAAGTGAGGTGGTGTAGTGGTTGATTTTCAAGACTTGTTTCAATATTGAGTACTTCTAAAATAATTCATCTCTTATATTGCTATCATGCTAGCAAGAAAATAGATATCAGCTCATACTATTTCAAAGAATGTTTGTTCTAGTTTCACTTGTAGATGGGGAGTCATTGATTGTCCGACATGTTCAAACCTGTGGCATCTCTTGATATGGAAGTGAGGTTACTTGGAATTTCTAGAGAACACAATGCCTTAGGGAAAGTTTATATCGATAACCTTAATTTAACCACATTTTCCTTTAAGGAAAACTCATTGTAGGGAAATTCACATATTGTTGAAGCTATGTTTAGTGAAATGTTCTGTAGTCTCGATTAGAATATTTGGTTTATCCCTATAGTGTTGTTTAGTGTGTATTCGCTTCATACTAAATCTCGTAACTCGGTCTAACTAATACTTTTGGAATGATAGAGTTTGGATTCTAATCCAAAATAGTGTTTCGGAAGGTCTCGTGATGTCTTAAGATTTTTGTTGAGTTTTGAATCATCCTACCACCTAGTTCTAGTCCTTGTTGGTAATTCCAAAATCCTTTCATTGTTTTCTTGTATCGAGGAATCCTCCTCACAGATGGTATAGGAAGTCTTTCCTAAAAGGTCACTCGTCAAATCCTAACTTATCGGTTGAGTGAGAGATAAATGGCGTAAGCATCTATAGAGTGTTAACAAAAAGAAATGTTTATGCACGATTTATCTGATTATAAAACTTTGCTTTTAAATGAGAATTGTTTTAGGAGATTTGAAATGATGCTTGTTACTTTCATGACATAATTCTTCCTGAATTATACATAGGTGATCAGGCCATGTATAATCAAGGACAAATGATGTGAAGTTTTTTTTTTTTTTTTTTTTTTTTTTTTTTTTTTTTTTTTTTTTTGAAATGGTATTATGTTCCTCCGAAGTTTTAGATGGTATTCAACGTTTTGTTTTGTAAGGTAATGGCTCAATGATTTTTTTTTTCAGAGTAACATGAAAATCGTTTCGCATGAGGATATTAAATAGTTGATAAAATGACTGAAACCAATTGATAAGTTGGTAATAAAACAACTTGCGTTAAAACTTTATGTAACAACGTTTCTAAGATGGTGATAAAATAGTTCGAAATAAAATCAAGTGAAATAATTTCATGAAATAGTAGCAGGATAATTTGGAATAAAATTTGTTGGATGGTTTGTAGGATACATAGGAGAACCTTATCGAGTAGTAATAGTCTACTAATTGGTCGAGAATAAAGTTGGCCTAACCCCTAGTAAGATAGTGATGTATCGTCGTGAAATGATGGAAAATTGGGCAATTGGAGTAAGGAATAAAATAAACAAGGCGGTGATTATCGTAGAGATAATAAATGATAAAGATTACATTAGCTAGAAAGGTACTTATTATCTGTTCCTGTTGGTGGTCTAATCGTGTTTCAAGTGTAGGAGTAGTAGGCGGTCTAGCAACAATAGCCCTAGAACTCTCACAGTCCTCAAACCTATGAGATGGTGTAGTGTCTATAGTCTTAGTGGTAGATGGTAATGGTGTGTCAAATCATGCACGCTTCCCAAGCTGCAAGTCAGGTGTATGAGTATCGTGTATGAGACGTGATGGTACGGATGGTGCTCAAAATGATAATGATAAAAATGATAACAATGATGATAATGGAAATCCTTGTGGTGAGTTAAGAAAATAGGTTCATTAGGACTAAGCCTATAAGTTCTACCAAATGGTATGATCTGTCCCAACTGAATGATAAAAATTGTCCTGATCCTACAGTGAATCAATAGTGATCGTGATGGTGTAGGTGCAACTTCGTCCTCCTAAAAGGTCTCAGTGTCATCATCTGATGTTATCGATGTTGAGTCAACGGATGTTAAAATTGTGATAGGGAATGACAGGGCATTCTCCATGTCAAAGTATGATGTGAGTATAATGGGATGGGTATTTGAAGGCATCTATGTGACAATCGATTTCGAAATGGAAGTAAATAACTCGTAAAATGTGCGTATAAAACCGCATGTATAGTGACTATGTATTTATGATGAAATGATGAGATGCTATGATGATGTAGTTATAGTCTAGGGTCAATGATGCAACCTAGTTCTCTATAACCGAAGCTCTGATGCCAATCTGTCACACCCCCAAATTACCTGTTTTGCAGCGGAATGGAATTCCTGGGGATTGACTTTCATAGCATCACAGTTACAGATATATTGAACGACCTAAAGTGTCGTTTGAAAAGAACATCGTTTGATTTAATAAAACAATCAGAGTTTACAAAGTATAGGTCCCGAAAGTTTATAAAGTTTGCGGAAATATAAATATATTACAAGTCCAAACGATGGTTTTGAAAGAAAGTGCCATAATGTACAATGATGTAAGTCGACACCGCGACTTATAAAGGGGTTCCTTAACCATGCCATGATGAGTATGCCTTAGCTACCTGAAAATACATTGCTAAAACGGTCAACAATAATGTTGGTGAGAAATCATAGGTTTGGTAAATGTTTTATACGACTACGCAAGTATAGATCAGGTATGACAATCATGTCACATAAAAATGTTACAGGTATGACAATCATGTCACATAAAAATGTTACAGGTATGACAATCATGTCACATAAAAATGTTACAATTGCTATAAGCCCATGACACCGAAACGAGACTGTTCATAATGTAGGCCCCAACAGAGTGTTTGCCAGACAACTCAATAATGTTATTAAATGAAATGCATCCGTATGACTAGTTGGGATTCACCAACCCGGATGGAGGCGTCACCCTCGATAGATCTATCCACTCACCCTCGCTTCTTGATAAACTGGTATGATGACAAGAGTGAGTACACTGAGGTATATCGGGATACTTTAATCTGGACCTATTACGAATGATATGATATGTAATGAGTTATGATGTAATGTTATGCATGCATTTCGTATGTTATTTATACCATTTGTGAGTTTTGAAAAATAATACTTATCGTCGAAAAATACTCTTTTGACGTCTTGATCATTCTTAAATCACTTTACAAGTATTTACGTCAAAATGTCATCCTGTAATAGTTTCGTAATGATTTATTGTGAAATTTTAACTTTTCGTCGTAAAATAATGTCGTCGGAAATTTCATGAAAGTGACAAAAATGGCTTCGAAAAACTAGTCGTAAAATGGTGTACGTCGAACGTTAGGAAACGAACTCGACGGTTTTGGAAAGCTTGTATCAAAATCTAGAAGTTTCAGTACAGGAGTTTTCGTCATAGAGGTCTCGAATATAAAGATAATAGAGGTTAAAAATGGTGATTTTGTCCAAATGTTGTGTAAAAAGTGAGTTTCGGCAAAGTTTAAGCAATCGTAAATAATTTATTACAACTCCGCTATACAAACGGTTGGTCGTTTTGAAAAATATGCTTGGTGATCTCGATTTTATTAGAAGACATCTCGTTACAAAAAGTTCCACATCATCGTTAAAAACAGCCTTCAACATGGTCGTTTTGGTTACCGTAACACTTGTCTCGTAAAAATAATATAGTTTTTCTAAAATAATAAAGTTACGGCAATTTATGAAAACGTGTATATTTTAGTCGTTACAAATCCGTTTTCTACGTTTTATACGTCCTTAGCTTCGTATCAAAGTATACTAATATATTTTTGATAAGTCGAAATAATTTATAAAGCTTAGGACTCGTTTTTGACTCGTACAGAATAAAAATAGGTTGCTGAATTTTCTGAAAATATATATTTCGTCGTCAAACTTGAAAAATTCATAACTTCTTCGTTATAACTCCGTTTTAATCCGTTCAAGCGGCCACGGATTAGTTTTAAAGTATATTTTCTAAATATCAAGGCCAAAAATTCGTGCCTACTGTCGGATTTTCCAGAAAAACAAAACGAGATCAGACCACTATATATATTTGTCGAAAATAGTTTTTCTCGTACTAAACTTATTCCAATCCCTTCAAATCAACCCCAAAGCTATACTAATCCTACCATACACCTTCTTAGGGTGTCATGGGTTCCTAGAAATCATCAAGACCAATATATAACAAGGGAATAATTATAGGATGACTTTTATATAACAAACTCTTAAAATCAATGGTAAAAATGGTATAAATAAACACAAGTCTTGCATGTTAGCTCAAAATATGAAGAAATAATTATGAAATGAAGATGAAAGATGTAAAATGATAGAAATATGCTTACAAGTAAACTATGATGAGGTGATTAGAACAAGGTTTAACCTAAACACCCTAGGTTTTTATTTCAAAACCTTAAATAAGAGTGTAATCTAGATTGTTATTACTTGAGCTTGCAAAATTTTTGGATGATCTCTTCAATCTCCTAGGGGTAACCGGTTTTTGAGAGGAGGAAGCAAGAGAGAAGGAAAATTTCTCTAACTTATGAATGATTGTAGTGAATGAATGAATGAATTGTGAATTTAAGATGAAGTGTAAATCTAACCCAAGTAGAAAATTTGTACCACTCAATTAATGCATACCCCTCATTTGGACGCCAAAGGGGGATGTATTCACAATGCATATATTTTTTTTTTCTTTTATATATTATGTATATAATAGTTTGTAAGTAAAATGTATAGGTAAAATGTGTTGTAACTTGTAAGATTTTATATACATTAGTGTATTTAAGGTAGTTTTAGGTAAAAGTAATTTTTAATAGATCGAAGTAAAGTATAATGAGATCATAAAAATTGTAAAAATACATTCCTTGTAAAATTTGAGTGATATAATAATTATCGTGTAGTTTTTAAGAAAAACGTCGTAATAATATAAATTTAACGATTTATATACAAAATGAATTTAAAACACTAGGTAAACTCAAATATAGTTTTTATAAACTAAATGTAAGTATAAAAATATATTGGGATCATTTTTGGAAGTATCGGATTAAATGTTCAAAATAATAACTCACGCGATAACGTTTATTTAATATAAAATTTACGCGTTTAATGTGAAATGCAAAATCATGAATGAACTAACATGATGCAAATGATGCTAATGAAATGTAGACTAAACTTAGTCCATATGAAATGTTCGTGATGATATGATCATGAATTCGCCGCTAAACCATAAAGGTTACGCGAATTGGAACACGTAAACCTAGTTTACGATAAATGTTGAAATAGTGAAGCATGAATTGTTTCGAGAAATGACCTGAAAGTACGGGTTGTCACAGAAAGCATTAGTGAAGGGTGCTTAACGTCCGTGTCAAAAGCATTAGTGAAGAATGCTAAAGGTGTCAAGACGAAGGTATTAGTGAAAGGTGCCAAGCATTGTGTCAAAGGCATTAGTGAAGGATGCCTAAGAATCAAATCAAGTGGCATTATGGAAGAATGCCTAGGTCGTATAATTGATGAGGTGCATCGTTATACATATAAGTATTTGTTAATTTCCAAGGATAGTGATATCCTTGATGGTGTTGTAACAAGGAGTGGATCTCCTTGAGATTAGGTGTTGTGTTGTGATGGGTAGTAGTTCCTCCATAGTAATGGAACTAGGTGCTTAGCCTAGTACCTAATAAAGGGTAGGTGACGTTGTGTTAGGTGTCATTCACCTTGGAGTGAAAGAACCTGGTGGTTAGCCTAGCACCGAATAAAGGGTAGGCGATGTTGTGTTAGGTGTGGTTCACCTTGGTGTGTAAGAACCCGGTGGTTAGCCAAGTACCAGAAAAAGAGTATGCAACGTTGTGAAGGCTTCTCCGCCATAAGGATATTGGTGTCGTGTAGTGTTTATGAACTCTCGAGTAGGTGACTCGAGGAGTGGTGTAGGGCAACGAAGGTGTCCTTGTAGCCGAACCACTATAAATACTCATGTCGTGGTTATGTGCTTCTTACTCTTTATCTTTCATTACACGTTTATATATCTATCTATCAACGTCCAACATAAACAACCAAATAGATATACATAAGTTAATCTAAATGTTTTAAAACGAAGTTTTAATTGGTAAAACTATTCAAACCCCCCCCCCCCTTCTAGTTTTCCACAATTGGTATCAGAGCTTCGTTACCAAGTTTCTTAGAGTATGTTGTACTTTAAAAACTTGATACGATCTGTGTATGTTTGAAAACTACAAAGAAGGATTTTTCAAGTCATGTTTTAAAAATCATTATAATGTTTATCGTTGGACAATGATAGAATGTTCTAACATTTTTCTTGTTAAGTATTCTCCATACTTGGATTTGGGGTTAGCAAGAAGATCATGAAGAATCTATCTAAATATTTCTTTTCGCAAAAAGAATGTTTAGTATTGTCTTTCTCACACATGAATCTGGAGATTCCAAGAAGATCACAAAGCATTTCATCTAAATACATCTTTTCTTAAAAAGAATATTTAGCAAAGGTATGATCGTTAATAATTTACTTTTGGTTTTCGCAAAAAGAATGTTTAGTATTGTCCTTCTCAAATATGAATCTGGAGATTCTAAGAAGATCACAAAGCATTTAATCTAAATACATCTTTTCTTAAAAATAATATTTAGCAAAGGTATGATCGTTAATAATTTACTTTTGGTTTTATTCTTAGTTACATAATTAATGTTTATTAGTAATTACTTACGTAGTTAACTATATTAAAATCATCATCAAGAATAGTATTCTTCGGCTGATTTGTATAGACTACACTACCAACTCGTAAATAATAATATATTGGTTATTCGATAGCCTTAATCATTATCCATCACAAAGGAATTATTGACACTCCATCTATGTTAATAATTTTCCTTGTGAAAATTCTTATATTATGATAAAATGGGATTTTATCATAATCTTTGATAAACCTTCCAAGAATTGTGACTAATTCTTAAAAAGGGAACCACGACTAGTAGGATTAGTACTAAACCGTCAAAAACTCAAATCACAAGTTATTGAGCCTAAACATTAAACTCTAGGATATTTTAGAACTCCCAAACCAAAGTTATCAAGGAATGCTTGAGCTGATTTTTGCTGTCATGCCGGATCCCTGCGTTTACAGTAGCCGGATCCCAAATGAGAGGGATCCGCGAGATCAGTGCAACAGAAGACAACTTAAGTTAAAGAATGATCAGTGTGGAAGTTCCACAACTACTTTCCCATCAAATACTCACCAACAAAAACCTACTTACTGTTCACAGGAGCATTTTTGATCATCTTTCTCAAGCATAACAATCACTTGTGTAAGTATAATCTTCACTACATTGATTTAATTCCTTGATTTCTAGGATTGCAATTTCTTCATCTTTAAGAGTTGGGTTCAAATGGGTTTATCATAATTTGTCACCACATTGTTTTCTAAGATAATCTAAATCAAAGAATTAACATTGTTAATACAAATTAAACACATTTCTTGAATTCAACAAAGATGATGAGAGAAAATTGTGAATAAACCCTCTAAGTTACTATTCACAATTAACACCACGTTGTGGTTGTATTATTTAGGAACAATCATGCCAAGCAACAAAAAACCAGATTACCAAGACACCGCTCACTACATACCCATGTACCGTAGGAAAGATGGACTAAGTCTGAACGATAGGAAAGCCTTTAAGATGCTTGAAAAGAGACTCTTTCACGAAGGTTGAGTTGTTGATCCATCATTTCTTGCAAATACCGACATAAGGGAAGTTTTTGGAACTATTGGTTTGATTGTTTATTGGATATAAATGAACAAATTTGCTCGGTCATTGTACTTGAGTTCTACAAAACCATGAGAATAGTTAGAAATGAAGACGGGTCCATCTCGATTGCTTTCACCATTAATGAGCAAGAGTTTACTTTTTCACTTGTAGAGTTTGGAAGAATTATATGGGTTCCATACCAAGGTGTTTGCAGGTACTCCAACGAGTGGTCTTTGGAAGAACTACACACAATGGTTGATCATCATGCTATCTACCACACGATAATCCCAGAAGCAACCACAGTGAGGGACACCGTGTTTATGCCAAGAGCATCCCCATCAAGGGTTACTAGGAATTCGAAAGTGATCTATAAGGATCCTTTCCAAATGGAGCTCTCCGAGATGTACGGATTGTATAGGAAATGGGAAGATGTGATAAGGGAGAATGTGGTGTGCCTAGTAGGAAACAAGGATCACCGTAACGCATGTCTAAGCTTCATGATCTATTGCCTAGTGACCGAGACTCGCTTTAACCTTGCCTACTACATGATCAAGAGAATGGAAAGTGTAAGAAGCATGGACAAGATGGTGCTCCCGTATGCAATGCTCCTAGCCCGTCTTGCTAAATTCATCTTTGCATTAGATCCTTCTCCGCAATCCTATAATCATAGCTTTTGCAACAAGGTTATGGTGTCATTAACCGAGGGAAGAACAACAAGGTTTATGGTAGGTGGCAAAAGGCAGCATGAAGATGAGGCAGTACATTGCTATTACAGACCATGCACTGTGGAATGTGATTGTCAATGGTAATGAAGTTGTGGACGAACCTGTAGATATTCCTGGACAACCTAAAGCACCTAAACCCATCTTGCCAGCTGCTACAATAAGGAATCAAGAGAAGGCTCTCAACATACTCTTGTCTGCCATTCCTGATGGACACCTACTCAAGTTTCATGATACTAAGGATGCAAAACAGTTATGGGTTGCTCTCAAGACAAGGTTTGGAAGTAATGATGCTTCCAAGAAAATGCACAAAAATCTGCTGAAGCAATAGTTTGAAACTTTCACTGTTGGTGAAAGAGACGGTCTTGATGCTGCCTATGATAGATTCCAAAATCTTGTCACTATGCTAGAGTTATACAAGGCAGATGTATCTGTTGAAGATGCCAATCTGAAGTTCTTAAGGAGTTTGCCATCTACATGGCATTTGATTGCTACTATGATCAGAGGACAACCTGGAATGGATTTTATGCACTTTGACGATCTCTACAACCATCTGAAAGTGTATGAGCATGAGATGAATGGCCAGACAAGTTCAAAGTCTCACAGTATAGCTTTTGTGTCTTCTGAAAAGAGAGGCAGTACTTCTACTAAAAGTACTGCTCACCCTCCTCAAAGTACTGTTGCTCAAAGTACTGGATATACTGCTATCACAACCATGACCAACCACACATCATCACCATCAAGCACCATCCACTCTGATGAAGTCGTATGCTCATTCTTTGCACAACAAGCTACCTTACCTGTTACTTATGAAGAAGATTTGTCACAGATTGAAGAGGATGCTCTTGAAGAAATTGATATCAGGTAGCAAGTTGCTATGATCACTGCAAGAATCAAGAAGTTCACGAAGAAAACAGGAAGAGGCATTGACTTCAAGCCTAAGCAGGGTATCACTTTTGACAAATCCAAGATTGAATGCTTTAACTGTCAGAAGACTGGACACTTTACAAGGGAATGCAGGTTTGCTAAATATCAAGCAAACAAGATGACTGAGAAACCAAAGCTTGAACTAAAGGAAATTCCTATTACTGAAACAAAAGCTTTGGTTGCTCAAGAGAATCTATCAGAGGTTGACTGGAGTGTTGAGTTTGATGATGAACCAGTAACCTACTGTATGGTGGCAATGGAGGAGTTTGATTGGAGCACAACATTTGATGAGGAACCTGGATTTGCTACGTTGGAGTCCAAAGATGGTCTAGGAAGCTTTGATTGGAGCATGGAGAGTGAAGATGAACCTGTTCTGCTTGCTATGGTAGCCACTTCATCAAGTTCACCCCTATCTCTTAGGTATGTTCTAAGTGTCATGACTTTTATCAAAAAAGTGCTTAATGATTATGTGATTAAAAGAGATAAGTGTAGAACGACTAGGTCTGAAGTAGCTGGTTACCAAATTACTTTAGAGTCAATGGAAGCCAAAATAATAACACATGAAAATAATGAAATGGCTTGGGCTGAAAAGTATGAACAACAGGATTATCAGTTAAAACTAAGTGAATGCAAGTTAGGATGTAAGATTTCTAAGATTGAAAAGCTGACTAAGGAGAGAGATGAATTGCTAGAAAATTTTGCTGCTTGGGGACAATCTGGTCTTTCTCATGTTAGTTAAGTTGAAAAACAGAGAAGAGCTTACATTAGAACTGGACTAGGTTTTGGTATGGATTTCAGTAGCATAGAACAAAATCCACCTAGTAATCAGGATGACCTTGATTTTGAGGATATAACAACTAGTGATGATGAACTCATTAACTATCTAGACACATCTAGTAATGAGGAATCACTTAGTGAAACACCTCCTGAATATAAGAAAGACAGAGGTTATCATGCTGTCCCTCATCCCACTGGTAGTTTTCAACGACTTAGGGCAGATGTTTCTCGTTTTGGAGTAGACAACTTAGAGTTTAGGAAGAAGCTTACTAGTCAATTTAAGTCTGAAACCTCAAAAGAAATAGCTGAGACACCTAAGGTAGATGATGTTAAAAGCCAAGCAGTACCTTCAACTCAAAGTACTGCTACACCTTCAGCATTACCTTTGAGAAAACCTTTTCGAAGTACTGCTAAACCTTTTTGGGATAACTTTGGTCATCATAATTCTTATCATTCACCTAGAAGACAAGATACTTTTAATCATAGACCTAAAGGAAGAAATTTTAGGAGTATGGGTCAAAAATTGTGTTTTGTTTGTTATATTTCTGATCATCTGATCAAGGACTGTGACTTTCACTCAGACTACTTAAGCAAATTCCCAAAGACCAGATCTGCAAATCAAAAACCTAGGGAGAATAAACCAGTCTGGAATCATTCACATAGGGTTAACCATACCAACTTCTCACAAGACTATAGGTACCCTCACCAGAGAAGACCTTTTTCAAAACCCCCAATACCTTCAAACACTTTCCAAGGTACTGTTAAGCCAAATACAGTACTTTCTCAAAGTACTGATCAGTTTTCACCAAACACTTTTTGGAATAGAAACCATAGGAGATCAAATTACTATCAATCTAGAAGGCGTTACAACTCCAAGAAAGTACCTAGATCAAGGGACTCTACACCAGAGGTTAAAACCAAATGGGTTAAAAAGGAAAGTACTGATGGGGAACAAACAATACTTTCAGCAAGTGTGAGTGAATCAGAAACTTTTGTTGAAAATATAAAGGAAAACTTGGATGAAAAAGAGATTTTTATTGAAAAACCAACACAAGTTTTTGAACAACCAAAGATAATTGATCATGTGCTTAAAGACAATGGGAATTACATACTTAAATAATTTAAGTATGTAACCCCACAAGGGGAACACAAGTCAGTAATGGCTTGGGTTCCTAAAATTAACTAACTCTTTTATCCTTGTGCAGGGCAACCCAGAAGAGGAGCTTAAAGATCATTTAATTGTGGATAGTGGTTGCACTGGAAGTATGACAGGAGACAAAGATATTCTGTCATATTTTAGATCCTATTGTGGAGGAAGAATTGCTTTTGGGAATGATGCTAGTAGAGGAAGAATTACAAGAAAAGGAACTATTAAGGTAGGGAGCATTGATTTTGAAAATGTTAGATATGTAAAGGAGCTCAAGTTCAACCTTTTTTCAGTCTCTCAGATCGGTGATAAGAAGCACCCTGTGTTATTCACTGACACAGAATGTCTCATCCTTTCCCCTGAATTCAAGCTCGTTAATGATAACTTGGTCATACTAAGAATACCAAGATCCAATGATGTGTACAGTCTGGATATGAAGAGTCTTCACTCTTCTGGAAGAGCAACATGTTTAGTAGCAAAGGCAACACTTGAAGAAGCACATCAGTGGCATAGAAGATTGGGCCATGTAAATTTCAAGAATATCAACAAATTGGTCAAAGGAAATTTAGTTAGAGGTTTACCTTCCAAGACTTACAAGAATGATCACTCATGTTTGGCGTGCAAGAAGGGTAAACAATACAAAGCTTCATGCAAGAAGCTTGAGGACATAACTATTCGAGAACCTTTGGAGTTACTGCACATGGATTTGTTTGGACCTGTTTCTGTTGCTAGTTTAAATAAGAAAAAGTATTGTCTAGTTGTGACAGATGATTGCAGTAGATTCAGTTGGGTATTTTTCTTGGGATTTAAAGATGACACCTTTGATGCTATTCATGATCTAATAATAGCCCTTGAAAACCAATTGAGACTTAAAGTAAGAGGTATTAGATGTGATAATGGGACTGAATTCAAGAACAAGCTTATGGATGAATTCTGTGCTAAAAAATGAATCAAGAGAGAGTTTAGTATTGCTAGAACTCCACATCAGAATGGTGTTGCAAGAAAGAAAGAACAGAACTTTGATTGAAGCAGCCAGAACAATGCTTGCAGATTCATTACTACCTATTCAATTCTGGGCTGAAGCTGTAAGTACTGCTTGCTATGTGCCTAACAGAGTATCAGTCACCAAACCTCAGATGAAGACACCTTATGAGTTACTCATGGGACTTAAACCCAACATTCATTTTATGAAACCTTTTGGATGCCCTCTGACTATTCTCAACACAATTGATAATTTGGGCAAATTTGATGGCAAGTCAGAAGAAGGATACTTATTGGGATACTGCACTAATAGCAAAGGTTTCAGAGTGTATAACAGAGTTACCAAGAAGGTTCAAGATTGTCTTCATATTGAATTTTTAGAGGATCAAGAAAATCAAAAGGGTAAAGGTCCTAATTGGATGTTTGATCTTGAGGTTTTGACTCCTTCTATGAACTATGTACCTGTTAGAGAAGAAAATCAAGTAGATCACGCGGAAGATGAATTACAATACATTGTTCATGGAGTCAATATTAAACCTGATGTTGTTCCTGATGAAGAACCTATAACTATTGAGAAGGACAAAGGTACTGATGATCCAAAATCTACATTGTCTGCTAAAGATCAAGCTATTCAAGATGAGCTTAATAGGATGCTTTTTCAAGACATAGTAGGACAATCTTATGATGATGATCAAAGAAGAACTTATGAGGAAGCAAAGAAAAAGAACAAGACTACAGAATTCTCTTACAGTACTTTGGATGACAGTATTTTAGATCAAAGTACTGCTGCACCTGATGACAGCACTTTGGATGATTTGGATGATCCTACCATGCCTGGCTTAGAAGATACTGATGATGAGTATGATGATGAAGGTATTTTCTCAAATTCCAATGAAGGTGCTGATTTCACAAATCTGGATGATAATGTTGAAGTTCCACATACCCCAATCTTAAGAGTTCATAAGAATCATCCTTCTGGTCAAATCATTGGACCTTCTAACTCTAGAGTGCTTACAAGAACCAAAGCTAAGGGTTTTCTAAACCCCACAATGCTTTACTTAGCTTTGTTTATAAACAAAACAGGCTAAATCACAAGGATCATCAAACATGCTTATTCACTTGCTTTATCTCTTAAGAAGAACCCAAGAATATAGCTCAGGCATTATCCAAAGAGAGTTGGGTTGAAGCTATGCAAGAAGAACTTCTTCAATTCAAACTTCAAGAAGTTTGGGTACTCTGTGATCTACCAGATGGAAAGAAGGTCATTAGTACCATATGGGTGTTCAGAGTCAAGAGAGATGAAAGAGGGAATGTCATCAAGAACAAGGCAAGGTTAGTAGCACAAGGCTACAGACAAGAAGAAGGAGTAGATTATGATGAAGAGTTTGCTCTAGTAGCAAGGATTGAAGCCATTCGAATCTTCCTTGCTTTTGCATCATATATGGGATTCCAGGTTTATCAAATGGATGTCAAGAGTACCTTTCTCTATGGCACTATTACAGAAGAGGTATATGTCAAACAGCCTCCTGGTTTTGAAGATCCTGCACATCCAAACAAAGTTTACAAAGTTGTTAAAGCTCTTTATGGACTTCATCAAGCACCTAGAGCTTGGTATGAAAGGCTCTCTACTTTCTTATTGCAACATGGTTATAGGAGGGGAGCTATAGACAAAACTTTGTTTATCAAGAGAGATAAGAAGGATATCATGCTGGTTCAAGTTTATGTCGATGGTATCATCTTTGGAGCTACCAAACAGTTCATGGTGAAGGATTTTGAGCAGCTGATGCAACATGAATTTCAAATGAGTTATATGGGTGAATTAACATTATTTTTGGGGCTTCAAGTTAAACAGTCAAAGGAAGGAATTTTTATAAGTCAAGATAAGTATGTCTCTGACATACTTAAGAAGTTCAATTTTGATGCTATGAAGCCAATCACTACACCTATAAAGTCTATTAACTCATTGGGCAAGGATGAAGATGGTCAACCTATTGAAGTCAAGTTGTACAGATCTATGATTGGTTGTCTTATGTACTTAACTGCATTTAGGCCTGATATCATGTTTGCTGTTTGTTTATGTGCAAGATATCAAGTCTCACCTAAGGTCTCCCATATGAATGCAGTGAAACAAATTTTTAGTTATTTGAAACAACAGCCCAAGTTGGGGTTGTGGTATCCAAAGGATTCACCTTTTCACTTGGAAGCTTTTTCAGATAGTGATTATGCAGGTGACAACTATGATAGAAGATCAACCACTTGAGGATGCCAATATCTTGGAGGAAGATTAGTCTCATGGCAGTGTAAGAAGCAAACAATTGCAGCAACATCATCTACTGAAGCAGAATATGTGGCTGCTGTAAGCTGTTGTGGACAAGTTTTGTGGATGCAAAATCAACTCTTGGATTATGGGTTCAACTTCAAAAATACTCCTATCAACATTGAAAATGAGATTACAATTTGCATTATGAAGAATCCAGTTTATCACTCCAAGACCAAACACATTTAGATTCGGCATCATTTCATCAGAGATTGTTATGAGCATAGGCTCATTAATGTTGTCAAGGTTCACACGGATGATAATGTAGCTAATTTACTCACCAAAGGCTTGGATGTTTCAAGATTCAATCACTTAGTGGTGAGCATTGGAATGATTGATTACTGAGCTACGTTTAAGGGGAGGACTGCTTAGTGTGTTAGACAGTCCTATGCTTTGCTTAAAGGGAGGCAATACCATGCCTATTTGGAGTTTTTGTCATTATAGAACAGAAGATGGAAAAGTACTGTTGTTTTGTTATATGAAAGTAGTGCATTGAAAGTACTACTTTGGAAAGTACTGCACACGTGGAAAGAACTGCTTGTCTTATCAACGTACTGTTCCAACGGTCAAAAAGAGGGGTAAACTCAAATAACGGTAATTTTGTTATTATGGGCTGTGATTCTTTAAATCCTACCTATAAATAACTACTTTTTGATTTTCCCTCTCATCTTTATTCATATCAATCTTTTCCATATTTCTCTCTCTATCACAATTACTTATCCATTGAATCAATCACTTTTACAATCATAAATGGCGAACCGTAACACCGTTTCTAAACACAACATGGTGGCAAATTTAGATAAGACTGAAGCTAATGTCGCATTCCATGACATTATTGATGTTCTCATGGTGTCTCCAATTAGTTATGCACTTTTGGTTGAACCAGATATCATTGAGCCCTGGATTCAACAGTTTTGGGCAACTGCTAGGACTCATATGGAGAATGATGATATGTATATTCAAGCTAAAGTTGCTGGAAGGATAGTGAAGGTTTCTGAAGCTTTAATTCGTGAAGATTTGTTATTTGATGATGAAGAAGGAGCTGTTCGTTTTGATAAACAATTGATTTGGGATACGTTCAGAGACATTGGGTATGAAGGGTCCTTAACTGAACAAACTTTCAAGAAACCCTTATTTAGTCCACACTAGAAGTACTTGGTTCATGTATTGCTTCATTGCATTAGTGCTAAAAGTACTTCATGGGAGCAATTTGGTTCAAATATAGCTTCTGCTTTAGTGGGATTGGCTACAAATCGCATTTTCAATTTTTCAAGGCTCATTTTGGATGGAATGCTATCTCACATTTCTCATGGATCACGCTGGTTGATGTATCCTAGATTTATTCAAGTGTTCTTGAATAAACAACTTGGAGATGTACCAAAGCCTTCAAGTCTATTACCTGTTGTGGTACAACCGGCCAAGATTTTCACCTTCATGGTGAGCAAGAGTGATTTGTTTACTGGTAGGAACACTCCATTGACTACTTCAATGATGGAGATTGTTCAAGCTATTGGAGATGAGGCTGCAGCTAGTGATGAAAGAGAAGGTACTGCTTCAACTCAAGGTACTGCTTCTCAAGGCACTGCATCTCAAGGAACTGCTTCTCAAGGTACTGATGTCAACGAAGGTACTGCAGTTTCTCCTACCTCCTCTCACCATGATACTCCACCTATTGAGTCAGAACCAGATATCCCTATTCCCTCATCATCTTCTGGATGAGTCACAGCTACTATACCCCCTGAAGGATTAGTACTGGATAATTATATTCTGACAAGGGAGCTAGTCAGATTGAAGAAAACAATTGAGGGTCAAGCTGCCCAAATAGCACAGTTGAAGATCAAGTTTAGAAGACTTAAGAGGTCTGTTTGGCCTTTAGTAAAACATCACAGATTATGGGTCAAGGCTGAAAGAAAGAAAACAAAACATTTCAAGAAGGCTTCTACAGGTAAAAAGGTTCCACATCATTCTTTTGTCCAATTGGGGAGGAATTTCGAGCAAGAGAATTGGAAAGAAGATGCTGGATTTTATGAAGAAAAAGAAGATGAACCTCAAAGTACTGATGCACAGGTTAATATTCTAATTACTAAGCCTGAAAGGACTGAAGTTCAAAGAAATGGTGTTCAAAGTACTGATGATCAAGGTGTTGCTGATCAAAGTACTAATATTCAAGGAACTTATAGGCAAGAGCTAATTACACCAAGGGTGTTATATTTTGAAGAAGAGGCTGGTCCTTCGACTGTTATACATGAAGAAGAAGATGGTCCTTATACTATTATTCAGGAAAAGGAAGCTGATACACCAAAAGTAGTGCACACTGCAAGTGATGATGAAACTATAGCTGAAATATTGCACAATTTATCAAAACCAAGAGGTGTTAGC
Organism: Chrysanthemum seticuspe; assembly: GCA_019973895.1. Classification (NCBI taxonomy): domain Eukaryota; kingdom Viridiplantae; phylum Streptophyta; class Magnoliopsida; order Asterales; family Asteraceae; genus Chrysanthemum; species Chrysanthemum seticuspe. The sequence continues at coordinate 195,916,425 of BPTQ01000007.1, forward strand.
ATTCCAGGTGTTCCTGAAGAACTACCACAAGTTTCTCAACCAGTTATAGATCCAAAAGATAAAGGCAAAGGTAAGCTGGTGGAAAGAAGAAAAAGATGACTTTGGCAGAAATTAGAGCAGTTGAAGTGGCTAAGAATGAAGAAGCTGCTAAAAAGGTACAAGCTGAATTGGATGCTGAAGCTGCTATTGAAGAAGCTAAGAATAAAGAAGCAGCTAAGAAATTACAAGATGAATTGAATGTTGAAGCTGCAACATCAGAAAAACCAGTTTTACCTAAAAGACCAATGAGTAAGGCTAAAGAAAGAAATGTTATGATGGCTTATCAAAAGGGTCAAGGGTATACTGGATTACAGAAGATGAATTACATTGAGATGAAAGACTTGTATGAAAATGTTAGACAAGCTTATCAGAAGCAAGTTGAAAGTATTATTTCTTTCAAGGATGACAAGCACAAGGAGGATTTGAGTAAAAGAACTTTAAAAAGAAAAAGAACAACTGAAGTTGTACAACCATCAAAGAAGGTTGAGTTAAGATATGATACAGTTGATGAACTGAGAAATTACATAAGAGTTGTTGATTTTGAGCTTCCTAAGGCTAAAGATGTTGCAGAAAAGAAGTCAAAGATTGTTACATTCGAAGTTGTAAAAGCAGAAGATGGAGATTATCTTATGTTCCATAGAGAAGATGAAAGCTTTAGAGTGTTTAACTCATTGTGGGACATACTGCACTTGATAAATAGAGAAGATCTGTTTCATCTGTATCAACTAGTACAAGAGTATTTTGAACATATTCCATCAGAAGGAATTGGTTTAGAATTACTTGGAGACCTCACAACTATCTTTGAAACTGAGGAGACAAGTACTGATGCTATATGGAATAATCAAGAAGTATGGGAAATTAATTGCTGGAGATATTTTGATGAATCTAGAGTGCACGTTTTGGAGCTAGAAGATGGAACAATGATCCATATGTTAGTAGAAAGAAAATACCCACTCATGTCAGATCTTATAAGAAGAATGCTAGATCATGGAATGGAAGTGGAAGAGGAGATTGAAACAGCACTTATGGTCATAGAATTATTTATCAAATGGACAATAATGGCTGATGATGAAGAATAAATACTGGTATGATTTATAATTGTATAAAATCTTTTGAAATATGAGTATTTTATCCAAAGTACTGCTTGCAGCATAAACCAGTGAATATTTTTTTTGAAAGAAAAACTTTTGTTAAGTAAGGAATATTTTGAAACAAAAGTTAACAGCAACAATGGTTTTTGAGATGGTTATAACAGTAGGTTATCAGTTCACCATGTTTACAAAAGAACTGGCTAATCCATGAGCAAACGGCTCTAGTAAAGATATCTCAAATCCGTTATATAGTTGACAACTTGCTAATAAGTTGTATGGTAATTAACTCACCATATCAGCAATGTAAAGAGTTGGCTAGCCACAAGAAAATGGCTTGTGGTAAAGGCTGTGGAAAAACCATTTATATGGTAATTAGTTCAGCATGGTTGAAAAAACTAACTAGTCCAAAAGGGTACAACTTTTGGTAAAGACGAATCAAATCTGTTGATAGCTGAGGGATTTGCTAAAAATCATATGGTTATCAATGTACCATGGTCTTACACACCTAAACATTTGGCTACTCCAGAGTTAATGGCTTTGGTAAAGAGACATCAAAATCCATTAAATTTCAATGATTCACGTCTCACAGGTGTTTACACATCTGGAAGTGATGAGAATAGACTGAAACTTAAACTGAACTGATGTACAAATTGTCATATGTTGCTGAGTTGCTGAAAAGATGGAGCTTGCTGATAGTTGCTGAAAAGAATTACTGATAAAGAATACTTTGATGACGATTATGAAATCACAGAAATTACAAAGACAAAATCTGAGGATAAAGATACAATCCTTGAAGACAAAGATGTTAAAGTCAAATATAAAAAGGAACTTGAAATCAAGCAAGTAGAATTCAAGTTAGGGGAGGATTGTTGGGATATTAAAAGTCAAAGTGCTGAAGAGTTAAAGTACTGAAGTCAAAGTACTGCTAAAGAGGAAAGTCAAAGTACTACTCGAAAATCAAAGTACTGCAAGGTCGAAGGACTACTATGAAAAATTATGTAATTCTAGAATGTTCTAAGTATTACTTGTCATACAAGGTTACAACTTGTAAACCGACTAGGGTTATCCTTAAGCCTGTAAAAGGACCCCTAGATTGGCATTAGAGAATACGTGTTTTTAGAGTTTTAGAAAAGTACAACATTAGAGTTTTAGAGTTGTTAAAGAATCTGCATAACAAGCTGATTCAGAGTTATTAATAAATTCGTTGAAAGTTAAAGTTAATTCTGCTTAGCTTTGTTAAGTAAATTCCGCATACTTAATAGAGTTTGCTCACTGTTTCATTGTTAATAACTTAGGATTTATCCGAGGTTATTAAACCCTTAACAAGCTATATAAGATAGTTTGGTTTGAGTACATCGATCCAACAAGATCCATGGGTAGCAACTCCAAAGTATCTCTAATAATTCTTTCCTCAATCTTCTTGTAAGAAGCTTTGTGTTATTTACCATTCTTGCACGCCAAACATGAGTAATCATTCTTGTATGTTTTGGAAGGTAAACCTCTAACTAAGTTTCCTTTAACCAACTTGTTGATATTCTTGAAATTCACATGGCCTAATCTTCTATGCCACAGATGTGCTTCTTCAAGTGTTGCTTTTGGTACTTAACATGTTGCTCTGTCAGAAGAGTGAAGACTCTTCATATCCAGACTGTACACATCATTGGTTCTTGGTACTCTCAGTATTACCAAGTTATCATCAACAGGCTTGAACTCAGGGGAAAGAATAAGACATTTTGTGTCAGTGAATAACACAGGGTGCTTCTTGTCACAGATCTGAGAGACTGACAAAAGGTTGAACTTGAGCTCCTTCACATAACAAACGTTCTCAAAGTCTATGCTTCCTGCCTTGATGGTTCCTTTGCCAGTGATTCTTCCTCCACTAGGATCATTCCCAAATGCAACTCTTCTTCCAAAATAAGATCTAAAATCTGACAGAATCTCTTTGTCTCCTGTCATGCTTCCAAAGCAACCACTATCCACAATTAAATGATCTTTAAGCTCCTCTTCTGGGTTGCCCTGTACAAAGATAAAAGAGTTAGTTAATTTTAAAAACCCAAGCCATTACTGACTTGTGTTCCCCTTGTGGAGTTACATACTTAAATTCTTTAAGTATGTAATTTCCACTGTCTTTAAGCACATGATCAATTATCTTTGGTTGTTCCAAAACTTGTGTTGTTTTTTCAACAAAAATCTCTTTTTCATCAAAATTCTCTTTATTATTTTCAACAAACATCTTTGTTTCACTCTTACTTGCTGAAAGTACTATTTGTTCCCCATCAGTACTTTCTTTCTTAACCCAACTGGTTTTAACTTTTTGTGTAGGTTTCTGTGATCTAGATACTATTTTTGAGGTGTAATGCCTTCTAGCTTGGTAGTAAGTAGATCTCCTAGGGCTTCCATTCCAAAAAGTGCTATCAGTACCTTGATTGGGTGAAAATCTAGCAGTACTTTGAGAAGGTACTGGTGATTTTGAAAAAGGTCTTCTTTGGTGAGGGTACCTATATTCTTTTGAGAAGTTGCTGTGGTTAACCCTGTGTGAATGATTCCAGACTGGTTTATTCTCCCTTGGTTTTTGGTTGGCAGATCTGGTCTTTGGGAAATTGCTTAGATACTTTGAGTGATGGTCACAGTCCTTAATCAAATGATCAGGACTATAACAAACAAAACACAATTTTTGACTCATACTCCCAAAATTTCTTCCTCTAGTTCTATGACCAAACCTATCCTGACTTTTTGGTGAATTATGAAAATTATTTTGACCAAAATTATCCCAAAAAGGTTTAGCAGTATTTTGAAAAGGTTTTCTTAAAGGTATTGCTGAAGGTTTAGCAGTACTTTCAGATGAAAGTACTGCTTGACTCTTAACATTATCATCCTTAGGTTTCTCAACTGTTTCTTTTGGGGTTTCAGAACTAGATGGACCTGATTTAGATTTACCAGTAAGCTTTTTCCTAAACTCTAAATTGTATACTCCAAAACGAGAAACATTTGTCCTAAGTGGTTGAAAACTACTATTGGGATGAGGGACATCATGATAACCCTTGTCTTTCTTAAATTCAGGAGGTGTTTGACTAAGATATTCCTCATTACTAGATGTATTATCTACATAGTTAATGAGTTCATCATCACTAGTTGTTATATCCTCATAATCAAGTTGTTCCTGATCACTAGGTGGGTTCTCTTCTATGCTACTAAAGTCCATACCAAAACCTAGGCCAGTTTTAATGTGTGCTCTTTTCTATTTTTCAGCAAAACTAACATGTGAAAGGCCAGATTTTCCCCAAGCAGCAAATTTTTCTAACAATTCATCCCTTTCCTTAGTCAGTTTTTCAATCTCAGAAATCTTACATCCTAACTTCCATTCACTCAATTTTAATTGATAATCCTGTCGCTCATATTTTTCTGCCCAAGCCATTTCATTATTTTCATGAGTTATTATTTTGGTTTTCATAGACTCTAAGGTTATTTGATAACCAGCTACCTCAGACCTAGCCCTTCTATAATTATCTTTTCAGTTACATAATCATTAAGCACTTTTTGATAAAAATCATGACACTTAGAGCATACCTTAGAGATAGGGGGTGAACTTGGTGAAATAGCGACCATTGCAAGCAGAACAGGTTCTTTTTCACTTTCCATGCTCCAATCAAAGCTTCCAATACCATCTCTTGTTCCTAAAGCAGCACATCCTGGTTCCTCATCAAAAGCTGTGCTCCAATCAAAATCTTCCACTGCGACCATACAGTAGGTTACTGGTTCATCATCAAATTCAGCACTCCAGTCAATCTCTGATAGATTTTCTTGAGCAACCAAAGCTTTTGTTTCAATAATAGGTGTTTCTTTTAGTTCAAGCTTGGGTTTCTCAATCATTCTGTTTGCCTGGTATTTAGCAAACTTTCACTCTCTTGCAAAGTGTCCAGTTCTTTGACAATTAAAGCATTCAATCTTGGTCTTGTCAAATGTTATACCATGCTTAGGCTTGAAGTCAATGCCTCTTCCTGTTTTCTTCATGAACTTCTTGATCCTAGCAGTGATCATAGCAACTTGCCACCTTATATCAATTTCTTCAAGAGCATCCTCTTCAATTTGTGACAAATCTTCTTCAAAAGTGGCTTGCTGAGCAAAGAATGAGCATACAACTTCATCAGAATGAATGGTGTTTGTTGGTGGTGAGGTGGGGGTAGGATAAGCAACAGTACTTTGAGCAACAGAACTTTGAGTAGGATAAGCAGTACTTTTAGTGGAAGTACTGCCTCTCTTTTAAGAAGACACAAAAGCAATACTGTGAGATTTTGAACTTGTCTGGCCATTCATCTCATGTTCATACACCTTCAAATGGTTGTAGAGATCATCAAAGTCCATAACATCCAAACCAGGTTTTCCTCTGATCATAGTAGCAATCACATGCCATGTGGATGACAAACTTGTTAAGAACTTCAGATTTGCATCTTCAACAGATACCTCTGCTTTGTATAACTCAAGCATACTAAGAAGATTTTTGAATCTGTCATAGGCAGCATCAAGACCTTCTCTTTCACCAATAGTGAATGTTTCAAACTGTCGCTTCAACAGATTTCTGTGCATCTTCTTGGAAGCATCATTACCTCCAAGTACTGATGCACAGGTTAATATTCTAAGTACTAAGCCTGTGCATCCTTAGCATCATGGAACTTGAGTAGGTGACCATCAGGAATAGCAGACAATAGTATGTTGAGAGCCTTTTCTTGATTTCTTACTGTAGCTGCTGGTAAGACAGCCTTAGGGGGTTTAGGTTGTCCAGGAACTTCTATAGGTTCTGCAACAACTTCATTACCATTGACAATTACATTCCACAGTGCATGGTCTGTAATAGCAATGTACTGCCTCATCTTCATGCTCCAAAGATCATACTCTCCCTTCTTGATGATAGGAATTCTGAGTGAGGTGATGGATGGGGGTGGTGCAGCTTCAGTCGACATCTTTAGGGTTTGTTAAATCGGTTTTTAAGGGTTTCTTCTTAATCAGAGTTTCAACACAAGCTCTGATACCACTTGTTGGATCGATATACTCTGACCAAACTAACTTATGTAGCTTGTAAGGGCTTAGCAACCTCAGATAAATCCTAAGTCACTAACAATGAAACACTGATAAAACTTTAATAAGTATGCGGAAACTACTTCAATAAAGCTAAGAAGAATTAACTTTAACTTCAACGATTTTATTAATACTTAGAACCTGCTTGATACACAGATTCACTAACAACCCTAACAACTCTAATATTCTCTAATACTGCGTATGAATTCGTATTCTAAGAACGTATATCTAATGCCAATCTAGGGGTCCTTTAATAGGCATAAGGATAACCCTAGTCGGTAGACAACTCTAATCCTTGTACGACAATTAATCTAAACTAAGAATATTCTAGAATAACAAAGCTTTCCATAAACGATATAACAGTTCTTTAAGTTTTGCAGTACTTTAATGTTGAGCAGTACTTTGACTTTCTTCATTAGCAGTACTTTGACTTTCTTCAGCACTTTGACTTTCTTCAGTACTTTATCATTCTTCAACACTTTATCTTTCTATATCCCAAAACTTGTTGATGAAGAATGTCGATGAAAATGGTCATAAAAATGAAGATTTCTCTTCTTCTAAAGATAAAGCGTACTGAGGCATACACTTTTCTTTTCTTTGAGGAACGGCGCCTGAAGTGTTATCTACAGACGCCATAGTGTTGAAGAACGAGGCCTGAACTGATGTGAACAGACGTCATAGTAGATTGAATATCAAGGTTGAGTTACTTGAACCTGTGAGTTATGAGATATCAATCCATTTCTTATCCATACTTTAAGCCATTCCATGTAGTGAAGGATCAAAGTATCTGCAACTGAGTAAGGACTACATGCACTAACATTTCAAGCTTGATTGCATATATATTGGTTAGTGACATTAGTATCCAAACCCTTTGGGGTTTAACGGTCGACCTTGATTTTGCCATCGGTAAACGGCTTTCCGGTAGGTATCCACCTAAGTCCAACATCCTTAAACATTATACCAGACGGTATCCACTTATGGCAAGGTCTAGAATTGTTGATATTCTTATGCACAGTGGAAGACTTATCGTTATTCCTAGACTCCAAATATTTAGCAGTTGGGATCCATCTAGGTGAAGTTTTAGGTTTGTTTTGCTTCATGACATATTGAACCTTAGCCATGTTAGTAGTCTTAGTGGATTGTACGTTAGCATGTGAATTAGGAAAATGTTTCTTATTCGGAAAAGACTCAGAATTTCTAATTTCATTTTCTACATGCTTAGCATTCTTCTTCATATAACTACTCTTAGATGCAAGCCAACCCCTAGTCTTTTAAGTGTTCCTAGGTAATGGTTTACTTCTACTAGCAGTGCCTTGAAATCTCGTGAAATTCATCACCCTAGGTATTGCACCTAAAATTCCATCTTTTCGAATCTGTGCCTTTTTCCTAGCTTCTTCAAGATAATTGTTCTTACACAAGTCATTCATATCATATGAATTCAGGGTTTTAATGCTTGGTTTGGACACTGTTTTCGAACTAATCCTAGAGGTTCTGGGAGTAGAAGTGGATACTTGTTGAGGGTTAACGGAGCTAGAAGCAATAGTCTTAGGTAACGCAGGTGAAGTGACTGGTTTTGACAAAACTTTTATCGCATCAACTTGGGAGGCAAGCCTTGTCATTAAAGATTTTGTTCTTTCAGATGTGAATGCAGTAGGTTGCCTAACAATGGACCGGTCTCTAGTGGGATGAGAAACTGGCTTCCCCAAGGTTGATGGTTTTGTAAACTTAGTGCTCACACTTTTCCCTACGGTTTTTCTAACCTCATTCTTTAAGGCAACAATAGCGAAATTCTTTTCCTGGAGTTGAGCTTTGAGTTAATCAATTTTTTCTACTAAAGAGTTTGTTTGATCGATTGACTAAGTTCTAGCTTCTTTGATAGAGTCACTTAGTTCTATGTGATGCTTTCTGAAAGTCTCATTTTCCTTTAGTAATTTAGCCACATAAATTGACAGTTCATTATTTCTTGTTATAATAGTATCAATGTCTTGTGCAGTCTTGACTAAATTACTTTTCTCATGCATACCAGAAATATGTTTCTTCAAATTGTAGATAGTCAAGTTTTTGTCTTGAAGCTGAGCTTTTAAATCGTTTATTTCAAAAAATTTACGAATTCAGGAAATTCCGGATTTTTACATGGTTTCTTAGTTTGAAAACTTTCCTCCTTTCTTTGTATTGCAATTTCAATAGAAATGCAATGTTTTTCAAGTTTTGAGAATTTGTTTGAAAGTTCATCAAAATCCTTTTTATCAACCATATCATTTGTTTTGAATTTATTAGACTTAGCCTCAACCAAGGAACAATTATCAGAATCATGTTCAGTATTAAGATCAGTTTGTTTAGGTACATTAGCAGATGCACTATGTTGATCAGTTAAGGGTACCTTATCACATGACACATGTTCATTTGTCGGTCTGATATTTTGTATCCTCATCATGTGTAACAAGAGTCACTGAACTACTGGCTCTTTCAAGCGTATCCGATGCCTCTGTATTCAGTGTCAAATGATCCATCATCCAATGCCTTACCCATCTCAACACAACAATTTATTGATTGTACCCAACATTCATTCACCTTTCTGATCAAAGCATCCACTTCTTGTGTGACAGGAGTTACTGAGCAGCTGGTTACATCATTCTTTGTTGTCTCTGATATTCTGCATTTAGCAACACCCGACCTTTCAACTAATACATTACCTAACTCATCACAACTATCTCTCAACTGCACCTGACACTCATCCACTTTTTCATCTTTCTGTGTAACTTCCTCAATGTACTTCTCCACATTATCCATGAGTTGGATAAATTTCTCAATGAACATGTGAATTTCCATTCTAGTGTGCCTTTTGAAAGACATTTCAGTCATGTGATAATCATAATCTGATGTGAATTCCCCACTAATGAATGAATGAAGTTGTTTGTGGATCACTTGAAGTGCAGCACTAGAACTATCCTTTTGAACCTTTTGTTTGTCAAGTTGTTGTTCCAATTGTTCTAAGTTCAATAGTAGTGTTCCCGTTAATGTGGATAAATCTTGACGGAAAAGGGCATTGCATGTTCGTTCCATTGTTATAGGTGTGAGTAAAATGAGGTGTGAGTGAAGTTGTTGATAAGGTTCAATGTTACTTTCCTTTAGCATGGCATTCTGTAGCCTAAATAGGTGCAATTCCCTCTCTTCAGACTCAGAACACGAAGATCTTACATCCTCATTGATTGATTCAATCATCTTTAACCGTTCAGTGTAGCATACATTATCATTGTTGTACACAACATCATACAATTTAAGTACTTCCAAAATCACTGAATCAGGAGTGTAAGACATGATGTTACTATGTATACGGGTTTTTACAAGTCTGTGATTTAAACCGAGAAATAGAATCTTTTGCGGGATTTTACTAAAATCAAGACCAAACCGTTAACCAATGACCAATAGAACGTATTAAGATGACTGATGGATCAACACAATGATAGACAATTGTGTGTTAGGACTTATGATTGTTTGTAGGATTAGCTGAGATGTTGTTTAGTTGAGATTTAGAGTGGTTGTTGTACGATTTTATGGAGAAATTTAGGTCTAAAAATTTAAAAACCTCAATAACCTCTGTTCGGAGTGGATTTAGGCCTTGAAGGTCAGCGTGCCATTCTCCTCGTTCTTACGGTTGTTTTGATGGGTAGAACGCTGAAAACGGAGTTACGGTTCAAAAGTTATGGCCGTTTGAAGTTTTGTCGGGAAAAGTCAACAAATCGCACTGATGAAATGGTCAAACCGCACTTTTGTCAAACCGCAGAGTTCTCAAAACGCATACCACAAATCGCACACTTGACAAATCGCACCCAAGACAACTCACACCCTAGACAACTCGCAGCCAAGACAAGTCGCAGTATAAGACAATTCGCAGTACAAGACAACTCGCAGTACAAGACAACTCACACCCTATTTACCAACTCGCTTAAATGACAACTCGCTTAACAGACAACTCGCATATAACACAACTCGAATAGGCTGACAACTCGCATAGTACATAAGTACACCCACTACTTCCACTACTTTGTCCTTTCTTGTCGTTTTGTCTCAATAGACAACTCGCATATAAGACAACTCGCTTCAATAAGCAAACTCAGAATAGACAACTCGCATTAAACATGGGACAACTCGCATCAAAGAAATGTATGTCGTGACTCAAGTCGCATCCAACAAACATTCAAAAAACACCACTTTTAAATCCAAAAACAACTCAACCACGATGATTCAAGCCTTCCAAACTAAAACCTAAACACTTATAATGATTCTAAACACAAAAGTACAATCAAAATCAAAACTTTAACACTAGAAATTATCCAAATGATGCAAACTACTCTAAACTAATTCAAACCCAAAAACCTTATGAAAACCACTAGAAATCCAAGAACATGAAAGATGAGTGATCAAACCATGGCTCTTGATACCAATTGTTAGATATTGGTTTTCATATACACATAACAAATCACAATATGGTTCGAGTGAGATAGATTTTAGAGAGAGAAAGTAGAATGGGAGCCTTTCTAGAGAGAGAAAGTAAACAATAGAAAGAAAGGCTGGATTAAGTGAAAGGTCCATCCCTCTACCTTGGGAGGTAGAGGGTATTTATATTTACATACTAAACGTCCTCCTTCGAACTGTGGATCAGGCATATAGTGGGTAAAGACCCGTCCTTCCTCTACGGTGTTGCACTAAACTAAGTAACTAACTAAATAACTAGTAAATAACGTAATGTCTACGAGCTAACATATGCTAGACTAGAGTTGGGGTGATCGACTCTTCAAAATGGATTTTCTAAATCCTAACATTTTGATCGGGGGAGAAAATTTGATTTAAATATGAAATCTGATAAATGATGATCGATTTGATTAAAAAGTGCAGGCTGTTCTCCCATATGTGCTAAACTCTTTCGAATCTCGAAGCACATATTGAGGGGGAGCATTTCAAAAGAAAATAAACTATCAAGGTACAAAAGCTTCTATGTTTTAACATAAGTACCTTGATTGATTTTCTAATGGTTTTTCTTATGGCAGTGTGATCATAAAAGTACTTCTAAGAACTCTTTCCTCTATGTGCTAAATAATTTCAAATAACCAATGCACATTTTGAAAGGGAGAATTTAACAAGAAAATCAAAAGGATTTTTCGAAGGAAATTGTTATCAAAGAAATTATTTCAAAAGAACTCTTGCCTCCATGTGCTAAACAATTTAAAAAACAGATGCACATGTTGAGGGGAGCATTTTTAAATGATCAAAAACAATTAAGGTACAAAATGCTTTTGATATTATATCACAAGTACCTTGATTGATTTTCCAAATGATTTTTCAATTGGTTTCATGAAGGAAAGAACAATACCAAAAGACCGACCAAATTTACTTTATGCATGGTGTTATAAGGATGGTTAGGTTAGGTATTCATTCTCACGATCCCGCCAGAGCCAGAGGGATCTACCCAGGGATAATTCACTAGATAGTGTAGAAGTCCTTAGGTATGATGAAAAAAGGAGAAAAGTGTGAAATGGGAAGAGTGTGGACTGATAAAGAGCTAGAACTGGAATAAACCCAACAAGGTTCTAGTAATGAAGTTTCGGTAAGCACTGAAGGGGTTGAAGAATGAAAAAGAATTGAATGTGAAAAGGGTGAAAAGAAATAGCCCTCCATTAATTCAACCTTAGGGAAGAAACCGGTGTGACAACTCGTAATTTTAGGTCAATTTACAAACTTTAAAAGTTTCAATATTTCATCATTTATCGTAAACTAGGTTTACGAGTATCAAATTCGCGTAACCTTAGTGGTTTAGCTGCGAATTCATGAACATTTCATCGAGGGCATTTCAAATAGACTAGATTTAGTCTATATATTATCAAAAATATCATTTCATATCAATTTATGCATGGGTTTGCATTTTCCATTAAACGTTTATTTTTCTATTAAATAAACGCTATCGCATAATCAATTATTTTGAATATTTGATCCGACACTTCCAAAAATAATCTTAATATATTTTTATACTCATTTTAAGACTATAAAAATTATATTATTAGTTTACCCGATGTTTTCAATTTATTTTGTATATAAATTGTTATATATATAAATATACGACGGTTTTCGTAAATTCAACACGATAAATATTTATTCACTCAATTCTTGCAAGAAATGTATTTTTATAATATTTACGGCTTCAATACATTTTATTTTTGTTCCGTTAAAATCTATTTTAGTTAACGCTACAATTAATACTTAACTATACATACAAATTACACTTGAAACTTACACTTAAATTCATTTATACAACAAAAATACACCTCAAACCCCCCCCCCTAATACCCATGACCGGCCACCCCAAGTCATACCAAGTCATCAATTTGATTTTTTCCTCCTCATGTACACCTATACACTAAACAAGATATTTGTATAGATATTTGTATATATTTCATACACTTACACATACATACACACAACTAAAGGTGTAAACCAAAAATCTTTCTCTCCTCTCCTCCCCATTGAAGGCCGGCCATGATCAAGACCCAAGAGAAACATATTATTTTTCATGAACCAAGTGTTTATCAAGTGTTATTATTAATCTATTTCAAGGTTTTGAAATAAAAACCTAAAGATTTATTAAGGTTTTAGCTCAAAAACTCTTCATCATCATTCAAGTAAGCATTTCATGATCATCATAATTCTTTCATATTCATTTTATGTTATTTCATCATTTTTGCAAGAATCATGCATGTTACATATGAGTTTATACCACTTTTGTTGATTTTATTACTTATTATGTAATATAATTATCCTATAATGAATCCCTTGAAATATATCATTTTTGGTGATGTTTAGGAACTTATGACACCCTAAGAAGGTGTATGGTAGGATTTGAATAGCTTCGGAGTTGTTTTGAATTGGTTAGAATAGGTTTGGCGCGAGAAAAACTCATTTTGACAAATTTTAAAAAGGGTTTGTCCTTATTTTCGAAATCTAGAATTTTCTACAGTGGATAAAATTTTTTGGCCTAGATATTTAGAAAATATACTTTAAAACGAAACCGTGGCCGCTTGAACGGATTAAAACGGAGCTATAACGAAGAAGTTATGAAATTTTCAAGTTTGACGACGAAAGATATTTGGTACAGAAAATTCAGCATGTAATCTCGACTTTTTACGAGTCAAAAATGAGTCTTAAGCGTTATAAAATGTGTCGACTTATCAAAAATATATTAGTATATATTATTACGATTCCGAGGACATATAAAAGGTAGAAAACGGACTTGTAACGATTAAATTACACGCGATTTAACAAAGTTGCCGTAACTTTATTATATAAGAAAAACTATTAAATTTCTAATAGACAAGTATTACGGCAAAACAAGGACCATGTTGAGGGTCGTTTTTAATATTGACGTAGTACTTTTTATAACGTGATATCTTCTAGTAAAAGTAAGTTCGCCAAGCATATTTTCCAAAATGTACAACCGTTTGTCAAGCGGAGTTGTAACGAATAATATACGGTCACTTAAACTTTGCCGAAAACCACCCTTAAACAACATTTTGGACAAAAGTACCATACTTAACATATATTTTTCTTTGTGATCGAGACCTCTAGGATGGAAACTTAAACACTAAAACTTTGAGATAATGATACAAGCTTCCCAAAACCGTTGAGTTCGTTTCCTAACACTCGATGTGCACCATTTTACGACTAGCTTTTCAAGGCCGTTTTGTCACTTTCATGAAATTTCAACGACATTATTTTACGACGAAAGGTTATAATTTCACAATAAATCTTTAAATGACTATCGTAAGATATCATTTCAACATAAATACTTGTAAAGTATTTTATAACATGACGAGATGTCATAAACATATATTTCGACGATAAATTCTATTTTCAAAAGCGTACAAGTGGTATAGATTACATGTGGATTTGCATGCACGACATTGTTTCACGATTTACAATAGAACATATCATTCATAATAGGTCACGGTCAGAGGTTGCGCCTCATTTCAGTATTGCCATTACATCATCATTATCATTGCAACAGGTGAGTTTTCATAGCCCCAATTTATTCAAGTTTTTACTTATTTCAAACCTACGGGGGAGAATACATTGCACATCATTTTTATTACGATACCAAGTATATCAAATTCATTTACATTGCTTAAGTTACCTCATTCCAATTGAATGTCCCCATTATATAACATGAGCCGTTAATTCCGAAAGAAGCGAGGGTGAGTGGATAGATCTATCGAGGGTGACTCCTCCATCCGGGTTGGTGGATTCCAACTGGTTAAACGGATGCATTTCATTTAATAACATTATTTGAGTTGTTTGGCAAACACTCTGTTGGGGCGAACATCATGATCAGTCTAGTTTCGGTGTCATGGACTTATAGCAATTGTATCATTTTTGTGACGACATTGTCATACATGATTTATACTTGTGGTAGTCGTATTATACATTTTCAACAACTCTATGAACTCACTCAACCTTTGTGTTGACACTTTTAGCAATGTATTTTCAGGTAACTAAGGCATTCACTTCATGGCATGCATGTGGACATATCATAGAGTCGCGGTAACGACGCGTCTCACATGGGATTTATACACTTTAAAAACATCGTTTGACTTGTACCAAACTTACTTTCCGCACATAGTAACTTTCATTTGGGACCTATCTTTGTAACTCTGAATGTTTTTATTTAATCAAGCGATGTATTTTCCAAACGACACTTTAGGTCGTTCAATATAACTGTGATTGTGATGCTATGACAGTCATCCCCCAGGAATTCCATTCCGCTGCAAAACAGGTAATTTGGGGGTGTGACAACCGGGTTCAATACATATGCTGCTGGTGGTTACCAAGGTAACTCCGGTATTGAAGACAAGACGTCATGGACCCAGTGACGCACTACACTAATCTTCCCAAGCTACTCAAGTTCCTCTTAAAAGGACTTATTTCATTCTCATTGGGAACCTACATAATCTATCGACTTTCTCTTAGAGATTGTTGATATTGAAGAAGGAGACCCTCTCCCTAGTCTCCGACATAGGAAACCAAATATGCACGATTGAGTCTAGAGCCAAGAGATCATTCACACAATATCTCATTAGGACACCAAATTAATGAAGACTTGTTGTTTCACACAATGTGGAAAGTAAGTAAATATTGAGAGTCCTACGCATTATCCTTATGGTATTTCCAGAACATCCGAGTGATATGTAAAAGTATTCACGATGAAGATGGAAATCCTTCTAGAGCCAACAACAAAGAAGCTCTTGGTGGGTGACATGTGAGATCTTTTCTAAAGATCAAACTTGTGACAACTGGATAGAAACGATGGGGCGATTCACTCTTGAATCAACCTTGGTCAAGGAAATGAATTGACGGATACTTTTGGAAAAATCGTTCGATATGCAAATCTTCTTTTCTATAGCACATCGAATTTGTATTCATGTTTCCAAACACAAAAAGTATCTCTGATTGAAAAAATACTTTTGGAAAAACCATTCAATGTGCAAATCTCTTCTTTTCTCTAGCACATCGAATGTGTACTCTTTTCAAATACAAAAAGTATTTCTGATTGAAAATTGATAGTTCTCATAAAACCTTCGTCGTATTGCAAAACACTTTCTTCTAAGCAATACGCGATTGTTTTCAAATCAATTTTTCATCAATCAGTGAATATCAATTCGCTGGTTCACTCACTCCGTGTTGTCTACTTTGGGACGCTCCAGTTTGAGAACGGCTAGATGAAGGTGCGAAACCCTGTCAAGGAGATTCTTCGGAATTCTACCTGATCACAGACAATATTTATACTGATCAACGGGGAACTGTAGTTCTTGCAACTATATTCAACGAAAGTGAACAAAGACACTTTCGTGTGTTTTAGTGCTAATTGTTGTTTGTAGGAACATTGGACAGTTGCAGCTGATCGATATTGAGAAGTCAATTCACAACCGCATGCTCACTGCACTCACACTTAATTGAAGAAAATCATGAACATCAATGACATACAACAAAGATGCTTCCGCTACTCTGATGAAAAGATGTCATGATCCAGAAAGTGTGAGCATGTCGGTCCAAAAGTCACAACATCACATGAATGCAACACTACAAAGGGTGATCCAAATATTTACTGTGGCTGATGATCTCAAAGAAAGCTTAAAGATCATCAAAGATGTGGATCAGTTCAAAGACCTCCACTCAAAGTACAAAATAATCGGACTTTGAAGTATCACTGCTAAAGCACAAAGATGCGGAAGTTAAAGAATTAAAGTCTACGAGCTTAGAACTATAGACAAAGATAGAATGCTAGGATGCAAAATGTATTTCATAGGGTGACCTCCCTTAGGGGGAGATTGTTAGGAATTGGAAATTCCATAAGGAAGTGCCGGTCACCCCAATTATAGTCTAGCATATGTTAGCTCGTAGACATATCGTTATTTACGTTGTTTAGTAGTTAATTAGTTAGTTATTAACGTAGATTAGTTTAGAGCAACACCGTGGAGGAACGACGGGTCTTTACCCACTGTATACCTGATCCACAGTCTGACAGGCGGACGAGTAGGTTGTAACTATAAATATCCCTTCCATCCTTGAAAGGGGTGGAGCTTCTTAATCTAACATTTTCTTTTTTGTTTTACTTTCTCTATCAAGAACTCCCACTCTACTCTTTCACTCTCTAAAAAATGGCATACTTGTATAATCATCTCCCTAGACTACCCGAATCATCAAACAACATAAAAAGTGTGCACGAACCGACAAAACCGAAAACCAAAAATCATAAAAAACTTAAACCGAAACCAAACCGAATATGGTCGGTTCGGTTTGATTTAGTGTCGAGTTTCGTCTGTTCAGTTCGGTTTACGTGTGTTTGTGCATGTTTTTGTCGGTTTTGGGTCGGACTGAACCGAACCGAACCGACCCGAAACCGAAATCATAAAAAACCAAAACCAAAATGGAACCAAAGGGTTATCGGGTCGGTTCGGTTTATCTCGGTTCGGTCGGTTTTGTCGGTCCGGTTCGGTTTTGAACCTTCCATGCTCAACCTTAGTCTTAGGCGTAAACTGCTGAAGTTGAGCGTAAACTCCTCTGAAACGAAAACTGAAAGCGTTAGGCGTAAAATGCTTCTTACTCATAAGCTTTAGGTTAAACGTAAGCTTAGGCTTAAATTTAACTCTTAGAAGTAAGGGACCTTAGGCGTAAAGGGCTTACTCGTAAGCTTTAGGCTTAGGCGTAAGATTATGTTTTAAACCAAAATCCTTCACACTTGTCCAAGTGTGAGAGATATCCACAAGTCGAAGTGTTTTTCAGGCTTATCTGATGGATCTAAACACACACCTTGTGTTAGTGATACTTTGAATTATATTAATAAGCACGCGGAATATACTTAGTAATACTTAGAAGATGGATCGTATGATGTAATGTAAGTGAACAGTTTAACACAAAGCTCTAATATTATTAAGAAATGATACGAAGCTTACATGAGTATTTCATACTCTAAACAATGACCTAGGATCTCCTTTTATAGCACAAGGAGTCCTTTACAAGATAAGTATAATCCTAATAATATAGAATATACACAAGATATTTTATATACTTATCAATACACGGATACGTAACATTTATCCTAATAGTCGTGGTAATAATGTACTGGCAGTGGTAATGAGTTTCCACTGCTAGTGTAATCTTTAGTAGTGTTAACCACAAGCGTATCAGTGGTAACTGTTAGCTTTATTCCCAGTAATCCTCCCCTAAACTTATGATTTCTCTACAAATCAATAAGTTTCTTCAATCTGCATCTTTTGTAAGGATTTGGGGAATTCTTTCAAACACTTCTCTTTTTCTTTAAATCCTGAATAGCTCTTGAACACTGATCTTGAAGCCTATGTAACAATGTTCTGATCTTCTCATTATCTTCATGAACTCTTATTGTTGTACACAACATCACTGTGAGAGTTCCAACTCTGAGTGGATATTCTTCCTCAGCAAACATGAATGCATCCACTCCATCTGTTGTAGAAACATGATGAACTTCACATGAATCATAATAAGTCCATTTAGTACCAGGACATGAATATGCAAATTTCCAGAAATCATCATTAGCATCTGCTTCATAGAGCCTTCTTAGATTAACCCATAACTGCATTTCCTTCATATCTTTAATCTTGTCAGCATCAAATCTTTCTTGAACTAATCTCCACAGTGTATCAAGATCATCTTTGTCACATGCTTTGATAAGTTCTTCAAACTGAATAAATGATGAATTTTCACCACCTAGCCTTGTAATCTTCCATTTTGGAGAAAAATTGCTAGCAGTGTATACTTCCCAATCAATAATAGGATGTCTAACTTGCAGTGGTTCAGGATAACAATCTTCTTCTTCTATCAATATCATTCCAGTCATCTGTTCTTCAGTGAATTTCTCAGTTTGAACTTCTTGTTCTTCAACAAATTTTGTCTTCTTAAATGTCTGAGGTTCACTTTCTTTGGCCTTTCTCTTCAGATTAGGATACCTTCTTTCTTCTTCTTCATAGTTCATTTGAATAAAATCTTGATCTTTCCTTTTAACTCTGTAGTAGATACCTTCAACTTTATCATCAGGCATTCCTTTGAACTGATGTCTTTTCCAGCCACCAACACTGCAACAATAATCTTTCATCATTGAAATCACCTGTGCCTTGGTTGGTTGTCTTGGTTTCTTTTGACCCTTCTTGACTGAAACAATAGCATCTTGAAGTGCTTGATTATTCTTCATCTGAATGAAGTCCTTTAACTGTGTTGTTCTTTGTTCTTCAGTTAAAGACTTATCTGCAACTAGGTCAATTGCCTTCTTCTTGACTACTGGGTCATTAGCAATCAAGTAATCAATTTCTTCTTCAGTAGGTACATAGCTAAACTTTGGAGTCTTTTCTCTGAAAATAGTAGGTGGAACAGTAGAAATTGGATTAACATCCATTGGATCAGTGGTTTCCATTCTGTCCAGCCTTTTAGCCTCCATGAAGTCTGCAATTTCTAATTCATCTATCTTTTTCTTGTTTGCAACATCTTCTCCAATCTTTCTAGCAATTTCAGCATCATGAGCAATCTGAGCTTGTTCTTTCTTTGAAATCTTTCTTTTTGGTTGCTCTTCAATCTACACAACTTCTTTACCTTTTTCTTTCTTCTGCTTTTCAATTTCTTCACTTGCAGTGGTAATATCTTGTCCAGCAGTGGGAACTCTTGGCTCTGCAGTGGATATTGTATTAGTGCTAAAATCTGCAGTTGCAGTTGCATCAGTGAAAATTTCTTGCTCTAGTTGCTGTTGAGGAACTTCTTCTTGAATATCATCAACTTCCTCAGTACCTTTACTTGAAACACCTTCATCTCCAAAGTCAATTCTCCTCCCCTTGGTTTCAACATCTGTTTTCCTCCCCTATTTGGGAGAATTTCCCAAATCTTTAATGAAATCCGTTGAATCACCATCATCAGGTGAGGATGGAGATGATATCATAATCTTTGCAGTTTTCCTCTTCTGTTTCAGTCCTTGCAACTCTTCCTTCAAGGTCTGAATCTCTTCTTTCAAATGTGTAATATCCTTGGCATGCTGCTTCTTTACTTGTGCCAAGTCTTGTTCCAGAGATTCAACCTGCTTTGCTAATTTGGTACAAAGTTCCATCAATTTCATAGGTTGCCCACTGCCCTCAACACTTCCAACTGTGTGACCTGTTGGGAGAGGTGAATCATAGGGCATTGGCTCAGATTCCTCCCTAGTTGGATTAGTGTGAAGCCTGGAACCACCACTGCTTGTGCCTAAACAAAAAGGATCAGGTACAGACTGTGTTGAAATGGGAGGAGTTGGTTGTTTATGCCTCCTCTCATATGTGTGAGAAAGTGGTGGAGTGTAATCAATGTTTGGAACAGTGATTATGGGTGAGTTTTGTACCTGTGAAATCTTTGCAAGCATTTGAGGAAAAAGAGGTGTAATAATCCTATTGCCATCTTTGTTCATATTTTGAAAAACTTTAGGCTTAAGGCAACGGATTTTATAAACTCTTATATGGGGTTGCAATTGAAATTCATTTAACACTGCTTGCACAAACCTTGGATACATCAAAAATTTTGTTGAACTCTTTACATTGCCTATCATACTTGTAAAAATATATTTAGGCCAGTTAAAAATCTTATCAGTAGCTAGACAAACCAAAGGGTAAGCCATTGTTGAACTGCATTGTTCATAAGATGTTTTCTTAGGACTAAGACAATGTAAAAGAGTATGTATCAAAAATATCCAATGAGGACAGAAACCACTCTTTTTGAAAGTAGCCTTTTTGTCAGTGGTATCATACCCCATGGATGAAAGATGTGAATGAATTTCTGGCATAGGTAATGTGATGATACCATTGAGATCATCCAATTGAAGAATTCTCCTCAAGGATGCCTAAGTAACATCAATAGTTACCCCGTCCACAGTGGCTCTAAGAGCATCCACTGTTTCATGTGTATCTCTATTTTCAATGGTTATGGACTGAATAGAAGTCCAAAACTGTTTGATTTGAGAGATAAAGATTATGGGATTAAGAAGTAAAGCATACCTTATATGGGTAGTATTTAGAAAGTCCACAATCTGATGAAAAACAGGGCCACTCTTCTCGTTTGACTTTTCTAAGTAGGCCACTTGGTTGTGCTCATCTGTAAAAGTGATAGGTGCCATAGAATCTTTTGATGAAAAATATATTGTGTCAGTATGAATTGTATAAAGAACTCGCCAATTGAGAGAGAAAGATATATAGTGGTAGGGTTTAAGAGTTTTCTCAAGAAAGATTATCTAAGGAAAATATTTATCTTTAGAGGATAAATAGCAATTAGGAAAGTAGATAATCTTCTTAAAATTTTACCCTATATATATGGAAAGCAATTTCTCTGCAACGACTAGTAAAAAATTTGTTACTGACACAACAATTGTAACGGCTAGATCATCAGTGGTAAAAATAACATTGTTAGTGGAAAACTGTGAACTAGCAGTGGTAATTTTTCAAAAAGATTTTCAAAGAGCAGTGGTAAAGAAAAACATATGAAAATTGGACTGCTCTTTATCATAGTTTTTAGCAAACTACCAGCTATCAACGGATTTGATATTTCTTTACCATGAGCCGTTTGTTATGGACTAGCCAACTCTTAATCATAAAGAATATGGTGAGTTGATAACCATATGGTTTTTGGTAAACTATCAACCATAAACGGATTTGTTAAGTCTTTACCAGTAGCCGTTTGCTCTGGACTAGTTGATTCTTATGTGGATTAGACATGGTGAATCAATAACCATTTGTTATGTGTCTCAGATACACACCTTTGATGATCAACTCTCAGCCAAGATTGGTTATGTACCTGCATGTGTTAGTATAACTCAAAGAATATGCATAACTAACTTGCTTTAACCAAAATTACTTTTAACCAAGCCACTATTTAAAAATATCTTCCCAAAGTCAACCTGATAATATCTATATTTACTCTTCTATCTACCAAAATAGGAAAAAATAAATATATTCATTAATGAATCCTTGGGATCGACTTTGCCTATACAAAGTGGCTCGGCACATCATAATCTTTATCAAAAACACATTCAAACTCACAGAATCCCTAAATATCACCATGAGCAATCCTTCCAACATTATTGACAACTCCTCTGATTCTGAGACAGAGTTTGTGATCGCTTCTGAGTCATCATCAGAGGCCTCAGGGTGGGCAGGTTACTTTCCACCATGGGCTGCAAGCACTTCTTCCAAGAAGTCAACAAAGAAGACTACCAATCCAACACCTGTTTCCAGACCTGCACCTTCACTTGAGTTCTATTCCAGTTCATCAGATGATGATGCTAATGATGAGACCTATTCCTTCTCTAAGAAGTTGCCAAGGGCTCTGACAAAATCATTGGAAACAGCTCTCTCAAACATGAAGCAGATATCCATACCAGTGTAGCCTACAAGACTACCAAGGCCTCCTCCACAAGTTCTTGGTCTTGATTGTCCAAGAATGCAGTCAACCTTTGAGAATAAAAGGAAGAGAGAACAGAAGAACAAGCATGACTATCAGGGCAAGGGCAAGAAGCCAATGGAGTAGCTGGTGTAGGATGTAGGGATGTAGGATGTGTTATATTTTTTATCTTTTGTGTTTTGATGATGGCTGTAAGCACTCTCTGTTAGATGTAATGAACCTTTTCTTATGCAATGGAATTTCTTTGTTTTACTGTTTCCACTGTCTGAGTAAATATTACCACTGCTTGCATTATAGTTTCCACTGTTAGGCATAAATCCTATAAGAGTTAGTGGACAACCAATAATACAAGCACTAAGCAACAACAACTACAATGTATACAAAGAATCCTTCAAACCTACATATCACAAGCATAAACCACACACTGAAATAATTGTTAAGGTTAGTAGTGATTAGTAAATAACTCGAAGTGAATAAAATTTCTGCTGGCAGTGGTTAAAACTGTACTAAACCACCCAGTCAAACAAGTCAACTACAAGTCATTTATCATGTCACCAAAGTCAAAGACTTCATTTACTCCTCAAAAACTTACACCTTCCCCACATTAACTTACTGAATCCTACTTAACTTGTGTTTAAGCATCTATTACACACAAACCACTCATATCACACATACTCTAAAAACATTTCTTTCTCAAAAACTTATTTCTCTTCAAAAATCACCATGAGTCATTCAAACCCTATCAATGTCTCATCTGACAGCTCACTTTCGGATAGTGTTTAGGATGATAGTGTTTGGCATTATGTTCTGAACAATCCAGGTAGATTGAAGAAAGAGGTGTTTGAAGAGGTTTCTTCAAGAAAGAGAACTCATTTGGCAATGAGCACTACCCCTTTAGATGCTGGTCCGTCATCACTCCAACCAATGCCTCAGGATGCCATCATCAAAGAGGACAACTCTGATGATGAAACAACTGAAAGAGTCCTTGTGGTTCCTCCCCTTCCAACAGTACTTCTACCAGAAGAGCTGAAAGTACCACCTTCTCAACCATTGTTGACAGCACCACCAACAGAGGGTCCTTCATCATCATCACCACCTGTTGGAGGAATGGTGATGGGGCTAGCATGCCCCAAGGTGTATAGGGTGATTGATAGGCGAATGGCGCCTAAAGTGATGCCAGAGTGGGCCTTTCCTAAGAAGCCTTAGGTGATAGTTAGTGGTTAGGTTGGGGTAGGGTTGGGGTAGGATGTGAAGCTTGTGTCATCAGTTGGTAGTTGAATGATGTTTTCTGTTTTCTTTTCATGTAATGATGCTGGTTGTTTGTAACAGATGGATGTATCCTCTGCACTCTGTGTGCAAATTTGTTTGATAATAATAAGAATCCATGTCTTTAACTTTAAAGTCCTTGCATCATTACTGATTGTTATTTACTTCATTTACCTCCAAAACTAACAAGTTGTCCATCATAATGTTCAAAATCTGAGAGATAGGACTTGTTGCCAGTCATGTGCCTTGAACATCCACTATCTGTGTAGCCTTGATCTGATCTTTTTGTCCTTGGATGTTCTTGCACATATAAGAAAGGAGTTAGTTTCCTTTGGGGACCCAAGCCATGATTGACTTGGATCTGCCTCGTGTATCAATATAGTTAAATCTATCAAAGGTCATTGATACACTATTGCGATTGGTTGTAGAGGTAATTCCTTTAGGTTTCCATTCCTAACGTGTTGATTCCTTCACAGCATTTCCCATGTTACCCCTGGTCTTATTTACAACCCTTGCAGTGGGAACTTTTGATTGAGCAGTGGTAACTGCTGGTTTAGATTTTGGTACCCACTATTGGTTATATTTAAACCTTTTATCAGAAAAAGACCTTTTCCCTGTTTGTGCAGATTTTGCAAAAGTTATTTTGAGTTTTGCACTTGTAACAGGTGATTTAGGGTGAGCAGTGTTGACAGTTTTAGCAGTGGCAAAAGTTATAAGACCACTTCTTAATTGAACTGCTTTTGGGATCATTTTGCTATATGAATTAGGGTGTATTTTGTTTTGAAACTTGTTAGACTCCACCCTTTTATTCCCATAGATTTCCCTTCTCCCAACATGATAGTCACAATTAGCATGTAAATGATTAAAGCTACCACAGATATAACATGCTTTATTGTACATCACAAAATCACTACCTAGTTGTTGAGATTTTACATGATTCCAACACCTCTGGTTTCCCCTAGGAGCTAATGACTTATTTCTATACATCTCAGCATACCTTACAGTTGATCTAGGCTTATTAACTTGTTTCCTAGGTTCCCCTGTAATATTATTAACAACTTTTGGGATAGAAGCCTCTATGTAGGATATTACTTTTCATATACACATCAAACCATAACACAAAGTAGCATATAGATGGAATTCTAGAGAGAGAAAGTTAGAGGTTTAGGGAACTTAGTGAGAGAAAGTGAAAGATATTATTATGAGCTCCAACTCTCTACCTTGGAAGGTAGAGAGTATTTATAGTCTTACATAACTCGCCACACAACGGGCTGTGGATCAGGCATACAGTGGGTAAAGACCCGTCCGTCCTCCACGGTGTTACTTAACTAAATTACTACTTAACTTAAAAGAACTACGACTACGAGCTTTCTAACGATTACATATACTTGAGGTGACCGACTCTTTACTACCGGGAATTTCTAATTCCTAACAATCTCCCCCTAAGGGAGGTCACCTCAATCATGTACCAAAATTACATAGAATACAAATAGATATTACATTAACAATTGATCTTGTATTCTTGATGTAGTCCTTTGCTCCTAAGCTCGTAGTCATTGATTCTTCACATTGCATGTTTGGTTACTTCAAGTGGAGGTCTTTTACTAATCCACGTGATAATAATTTTGAGCCATCTTTTGAGATCATCAGCTATCAACAATCTCTGACACATCCATTGTGGTGTTGGTATTATGTGATGTAGTGACTTTAGGACCGACATGCTCACATTCTGGATCATGAAATCTTCTCATCAGAGTAGCGGAAGCTTTTGTTGAATCATGATATTGGCAGCAGCGTAGCAGAAGCTTGGTGTGAAAATATCAGAGACATTGATGCACTAAACATGATTTCTTTGAGTTGAATGTGTTAAGTGAGCATGCGGCTATGGATTGACCGCTCCATTCTGATCAGCTGCAAACGTCGGGAGTACCTGCATACAACAGTTAGCAATAAAACACACGAAAGTGTCTTTGATCACTTTCGTTGAATTGAGGTACACGGCCCACGGTTCCCCGTTGATCAGTACAAGTACTGCCTGTGATCAGGTAGGATTCCTAAGAATCTCCTTGACAGGGTTTCGCAGCTGTTCTAGCTGTTCTCAAACCGGAACATCTCAAAGAAGACAACACGGAGTGAGTGAACCAGCGAATTTTAAGTCCACTGATTGATGAAAAGAGATTTGAAAAACAATCGTGTATTGCTCAATAGAAATTGTTTTTGCAATACAACGAAGGTTTTATTGAAAATCAATTATCAATCATAAAAATACTTTTTGGTTTGAAAAATGAGTACACAGTCGATGTGCTAAAGAAAAGAGTTTTTAAGCACAAAGACCGGTTTTTCAAAGGTATCCGTCAATCCATAACCTGAACCAGGTTTGATTCAAGAGATTGAATCGCCCCATTGTTTCTGTTCAGTTGTCACATGGTTGATCTATATAATAGATCTCACATGCCACCTACCAGGAGCTTGTTTGATGTTGGCTCCAGAAGGCTTTCCATCTTCATTGTGAATATGTAAACACATCACTCAGATGTTCTGGCAATGCCACAAGGATAATGCGTAGGACTCAAGATATAATCTCTCTTTCCACATTGTGTGAAACAGAGAGTCTTCATTGAAAGTGTCCTAATGAGATTTATTGATGATCTCGTGGCTCTAGACTCAATTTGTGCATATTTGGATCCTATGACGGAGACTAGGGAGAGGGTCTCCTTCTTCAATATCAACCATCTCTAAGAGAAAGTCGATAGATAATGTCGGTTCCCCGTGAGAATGAAACAAGTCCTTTTAAGAGGAGCTTGAGTGGTTTGGAAAGTTGAAGTGCAGTGCGTCACTGGGTCCATGACGTGTTGTCTTCAATACCGATGTTACCATCAGTAGCATATGAAGTGAACCCGGTTTCTGCCCTAAGGTTGAATAAATGGAGGGCTATTTGTTTTCACCCTTTTCTCATTCAATTCTTTTTAATTCTTCAACCCCTTCAGTGCTTACCGAGACTTCATAGCTAGAACCTTGTTGGGTTTATTCCAGTACTAGCTCAGTCTTAGTCCGCACTCTTCCCATATCTCATTTTTCTCCTTTTATCATCATACCTAAGGACTTCTACACTGACTAGTGGATTGTCCCTGGGTAGATCCCTCCGGTTCTGGCGGATCATGGGAACCAATACCTAACCTTATCATCCTTATATCACCGTACATAAAGTAAAGTTGGTCGGTCAATTTGGTATTGTTCATCTGCCGTTGGATCCAATTGAAAACCATTTGAAAATCAATTCAGATACTTGTGATACATTATCAAAGCATTTTGTACCTGAATTGTTTTTGATATTTTTAGAACGAGAACTCCCCCTCAACATGTGCATAATATTTGAAAATGTTTTGCACACGGAGGCAAGAGAAAGAATTAACTTCTTTGATTATCATTTTCTAAAAGATATCAACATCACTTCCCACATCAAATCAATTAGGTATAGCATTTCCGGGAAGGATGAGGTTTTCATAAATTTGCTCCCCCTCAATATGTGCCTCGAGGTTTGAAAAGAGTTTTGCACATACTAGAGGGAACCTGCACATTGGGATAAATGAACACGTTTCAAATCAAAGGTTTAAGATAGATGCTCCCCCTCAACATGTGCATTGAAAATTTGAAATCGTTTGTCACATGTGGGAAGGACAGCATGTACATTCTTGTGAAACCATTTACCGAATTATCAGTTTAAATCCAATTTAAATCACACATTCTCCCCCGATCACAATTATCAAATCATTTGAGATTTGTGATCTCGTATAGATTTAAATTGATTTTGAAAGCTTTTAAGGAGAATTGTGACTTGATTGTGAAAGTGTTTGAACTGATAAGGATCGGATTTTAAGACTTTAAACTCCATTGATAAAACATGCATGTATATCTTTTGAAAACAATTTAATGCCAAATAACTTTTTAATTTAATTGAAATCATTCTCCCCCTCAATCAATGACATAGGTTGTTGATTGAGAGATAGAGATTTTGACAAATAAGTCCAGATGATTATCAAAAATAGAGATCGAGTTATTTTTCAAAGCATTTGGTTTTCAGCAGATAAATGTTTATAGAATCAGAGCATGGAATGTGAAAATATTGTTAAGACATGGCTCTGTTCTTTCTTTTAAAATCGGGTTATTGCCTGAAAATGACAATAAACCATTTCTCTTTCTCCCAAAAATATTTTTTGATTTTCTTTTCTTTTTTTTTTTTTTTTTTTTTTTTTTTTTTTTTTTTTTTTTTTAAGAATTCGAACAACATCTAAAATCCCGTGTCATTCTTTGAATGACAGCACAAAGACCGTAGATATTATCGAACCGGAAGAAACATGACAAAAGAGACAATATTTTTTGAAGATTTTTCGAAATTTTTTTTTTTTTTTTTTTTTTTTTTTTTTTTTTTTTTTTTTTTAAAGGTTTTATAATTTTGTATTTTGTTTTTCAAAAATATATGTACAAGAGATAGATGAAGAAAGACCTTTACTCCTCGTCTTCCTCCTGAAGACGTTTGAGAGTTTCTGGTTGAAGGCTTTTCAAACCAAGTCGTGGAAGAATAAACTCAAAACGTTCTCTTGGAAGAGCTTTGGTGAAGATGTCTGCTAACTGATATTCAGACCTCACAAAATATAGTTCCACCACACCTTTTTCCACCTGTTCCCTGATGAAATGATGTCGAATGTCGATATGCTTTGCTCTTGAGTGTTGAATGTTGTTGCATGAGAGAGCAATAGCACTTTTATTATCACAGTACAGAGGGATTTTGTTGAATTCAAAGCCATAGTCAGATAATTGAGATCTCATCCATAAGATTTGAGCACAACAAGATGACATGGCTATGTATTCAGCCTCTGTAGAGGAAATAGAAGTACTCATTTGCTTCTTTGAAGACCAGCTCACAAGCTTATCACCCAAAAACTGAGCACCTCCAGACGTACTTCGACGTGTATCTTGACAACCTGCATGATCGGCATCTGCATAGGCCGTTAGTGACATACCGGTGTCCTTCGGGTACCATAGTCCCATATTGATGGTTCCTTGGAGATACCGAAAGACCCGTTTAACTGCTTCAAGGTGCTTTTTAGTAGGCTTAGCCTGGTATCTAGCACACATGCACACAGAGAACAAGATGTCTGGTCTACTAGCAGTGAGATACATCAGGGATCCAATCATACTCCGATATTTCGTTTGGTCAATCATGATCCCTGAGAGGTCCTCATCTAGTTTGGTTCGGTCAATCATGGGGGTGTCAACAGGGTCACATGAATCAAATCCAAATTTCTTTAAAATCTCTGTTGCATATTTAGATTGATTTATGAAAATGCCTCCGGGACTTTGTGAAATTTGTAATCCTAAGAAAAATGACATTTGTCCCATCATTGACATTTGAAACTTTGAACTCATTTCATTTGAAAAACGATCACATTTCATTGGGTCAGTCGAGGCAAAAATAATATCATCAACATAAATTTGAACATGAATCAAATGTTTGCCTGACTTCCTGGTGAACAATGTAGGATCAACTGCTCCTTTGATGAATCCGGTTGATAGAAGAAACATTGACAGTGTATCATACCATGCCCTTGGAGCTTGCTTTAAACCGTAAAGAGCCTTCTTCAAACGATAAACGTGGGTAGGATGCTCTTGATTCACAAATCCTTCAGGTTGGCTGACGTAGACGACTTCTTTAAGATCTCCGTTTAGAAATGCCGTCTTTACATCCATCTGATAAACTACCATGTTCTTACTAGCAGCATTAGCCAGAAAGATTCTGATTGCCTCGATTCGAGCAACTGGAGCAAAAGATTCTTCAAAGTCTATACCCTCCTCTTGACGATATCCTTTAGCAACTAATCGAGCCTTGTTCTTCAACACATCACCATGTTCATCAAGTTTTACTTTGAAGATCCATTTTAGAGCTATAATCATAGCACAGTCTGGAGCAGGTACTAACTCCCATACATCAAGACGATCAAACTCATGAATTTCATCTTGCATAGCATTGAACCAGCTGTCTTCATTCATGGCGGTTTTAACATCTTTTGGTTCGATCTTAGATAGTACGGAGTTGAAGAATCACCATAAGGCATCGGTTGCAAGTTGTTTCCGGGTTGATACAGGACGAGAGGGATTACCAATGATGTTGTCTAATGGATGATCGAGAGTCCATTTTCTTAGGTGTTCATGTGGCATTTGTTGAGGAACTGAGGTAGCTGAGTCGATGTCTCCTGAAGAAGATGGTTCTGATGATGATTCAGGAGTAGCAAATATGTTTTCAAATGGAGCATCTTCAGGAGTAGCAAAGGGATTAACTTCATCATTGATGCCAGAAACATTTCCATGATGTACATTTGAAGAATGATGATTTGTTGATGAGACTGAAGGATCAGCAGCAGGTGCTTTTTGACTAACAGATATTGAGACTGATGGATTGACTTCATTCACTGGAATACGAGCATCCTCTGTTGTAGGGATCAGCACCTCATTAGTAGTAGACTCATACAGTTCATCAAACATTGGATCAAACAATTTCTTTACATCATCTTCAGATGGAGGTACATATGGAGTTTCTTGAGAGGAGTTTGGAACAAGGGATGAACCAATGGGACTGTTTTGAGGTGCGGGTCCTGAGCTGGAGTGTCCAGGAGCCATTTGACCGGTCAGCTCATCAAACGTAACGTGAATTGTTTCCATGATATTTCGGGTTCTTTTGTTGTAGATTCGGTATCCCTTTTTGTTTGGTGCATATCCTACAAATACTCCAATGTCAGCTTTAGCCCTAAGTTTGCCTAAGTCTTGACCCTCATTTGTTGGATAGCACAGTGCACCAAACACACGAAGGAAAGATAGATTAGGTTTTCTGTTGTGGACAAGTTCATATGGAGTTTTTCCATGAATAGTATGAATCAGGGAACGATTTTGTGTGTAGCATGCAGTGGCAATTGCTTCAGCCCAGAGAAACATTGGAACCTTTGAGTAGATCAGCATTGTTCTAGCAGCTTCAACAAGAGTACGATTTCGTCTTTCAACTACACCGTTCTGTTGAGGGGTTCGTGGAACACTTCTTTGATGGCTGATTCCAACGCTTTCATAGAATTCACTAAGTTGTTTGTTGACAAACTCAGTTCCATTGTCTGTTCTGATAATTCTGACAGTTTTGTTTAGTCTAACCTGCAGCTGTTTGATGAGTTTGATGATGATATCAGGAGTTTCATCCTTTGTCCTTAAGAACTTGACCCAGGTGAATCTAGAATAATCATCAACCACAACTAACACATATTTCTTTCCAAAGATATTCTGCACCCTCATTGGTCCACATAAATCCATATGAATCATATGAAGAACTTCTGTGACAGAGTTAGTAGGTTTGGGTTTATGGGCATACTTCTTGCTTTTTCCCAATTGACATGCTGAACAAAGATGATCCTTTTCATACTTTAGTCTAGGTAAACCTAAAACTAAGTCCTTTCTGGAAAGATCGTTGATGGTGCCGAAGTTCAAGTGATTGAGACGACGATGCCATAACCATGACTTTGTTTTTGAAGCCTTTGATAGCAAGCAGATTGGTGAAGCTCTCATCATGTCATCGATAGAGATGGTGTAAAGGTTTGAGCCACGAGTTCCTTTCAACAGTTCCTTACCATTAAGATCTCTAACAAAGCAGGTATGTTTTCTGAAGGCTACTTCTAGATCAGAATCACAGAATTGACCAACAGAGAACATATTATGACCTAAACCTTCCACATAATACACTCTGGAGATGACACTATCACCAACAACATAATCTCCATAACCCATAGTAGCACCGAAATGATCATTACCAAATCTAACAGTCCCGATGAATTTGCTCACGAAGTTCATGAGCCGTGACCGGTCTCCAGTCATATGCTTGGAACAGCCTGAGTCCAGGTACCACAGAACGATTTAAACGATCTGCAGTTGAACACAGACAAGAATGGATAACTGGATAATTGGGATCCCCATGCAAGAATGGGTTCCATTTGGTTAGTTACAATGGTTGGACCACCCACATCAGAAATAGAAGCATTCATATCAGAAAATGAGGTAATGGAATCATTGTGAATAGATGCAATACTAGTGTCTGTATTAGCCCTATTTACAGTGTGACTACTTCTTAAGGGAATAGTTCTACCAGTAGGCATCCATTTTCTAGAGGGCATTATCTGATTAGTCTTATGACCAACAGGTATCCAATAAAAGCCTATTCTGCTGAATGTTCTTCCTGTGGGTTTCCATTGTTTTCTAACTCTCTTTCGCTTTTGCCTTTTAGCCTTTTTAGCATGAATTTTAGCATTAACAAAATTAACTGGACAATTAACATCATTAGGCAGAACATTAACATCACATCCATGATTAGAAACAGAATTCAAGCAATCATCAGTACAAGGTTTGCAAATAGTATCAGAATTCGAATTAATTACAGTACGCCTATGGCTAATACTAGAATCAACACGATTCGTTTTATTCGATTCAAACTTAAGGTTCCTAGATTGTTCTTCTACTCTCTTCCAGTGCACATTCTTAGCTTGAGAGGTCCTATCATTCCTTGTATTGTCTTGAGACTTTGACCTGCTCCCTTTAATGTCACTGATTACTCCTGTAGAGGGAATGGGAACATTAGTTTGTTTTACTACTCTTTGCACCACCTGTTTAGATGTGCTGGGATCTGAACTACATGCAGGTGTACTACGGTTCACACTCTTAAAACTAGAGGTACTGAGATTTGTACTCCTAGAAGGCACGCTTGAGTTCTCTTTCTTAGCATTGACAGATCTAGAATCTGAACTACTCAAGGGTACACTACGGTTCACATTCAAAACATTGGGAATCGAGTGCATATCATATTTGGCCTTAGGCATCGAGCATGGAATCAAAGGGTTAACTCTCTCACCTAATGTCTTTGGGCATATAGTGATCAAGCATTCTAAGATTTCTTGAGATCGTTTGGCATATAAGCATGCATGTCCAATTGCATTATCATGTGGTTTCTCTAGCTTATCCTCTTCAACAATCTCACGCAGACATTCTAGGCAATCCTTAAGGGATGAGAAATATGTTTGAATGGCAAGTTTGTTGTTCCTCAGATGAGGGGGGACATATGTCACAGATAAAGCATATTTATTACCAGAGTGAGCCTTAGATAAACCATTCTCCCCATTGATCATTGGCATTTTCCCTTTTACCTGACACTTCAGATTCTCAATTTCCTTTTGTAATGAAGCTATTTATTCGTTGTTTTTGTTACGAGTGACTTTAATTGATTCAAATAACTCATTGAAATGACGTTTAACCTTTTCATTTTCTTCTAGAAAACTTTCGTTTTCCTTTTGTAAAGCATTTACTAGGTTTTGAAGATGAAACGTTTGAGAATTCTGAGAATCTAAAGGAGGAGGCATTTGGGAGATTGTCATATTGTTCGTTTGACCCTTTAATTGAGAGATTTGGGCTTTCAACTTTCTGATCGTGTTACACTGAGCTTGAATCTGTTCATCTCGTTTGTTAATTTGAAAAACTGCATCAAACTCTGGAGCATCTGAAGATGTCTTGATATTTGAAGTTTTGACATTTTCTTTGAGATGTTGATATTTTAGTTGTAGATTAAAATACTCAACTTCTAGTTTAGAAAAATGTTTAACCAAATTGTCATGATCATCCAGTTCAATTTTCTCATTTAGTTTAGAATTAGTTTTTTCAAGCTCAATGACACGATCATGGGAGAGTTTCAGGGCCACAGATAGTTCATGAAATTTGGAAGCATTAATAGAGCAATTTGAAGCAGTGAAAAAGACATCTTGAGCAACACATTCAATAATAAGATTCTCATTTAATGTATGCAGGTTCTTTCTCTCAATCTCATTATATTTTAGTGCACGCTCATAATCACTAACTTCAACAACCATTGCATCAAATTCCTTTTCCATACCCTTAATATCAGTTTCTACCCCCTTTTTAAGACTCTCAAAGTGATCTTTTAGAAGTTTAAAGAAGGGCATGACCTCAGTTAAATAACATTCTTTCATTTGTTCAAAACCTCTTTCTCCTTCAGTTATACCAGTGGGTTTGATCCTTTTCTTGCAAGTTTTCTCAAAATCAACAAATAGTTGAAATATAACGTATTGGCTAATTAATGTCTTGCTTTTAGTGGCAATTGTTCTAGGAACAAGATGCATTGGTGTATTAGGAGGTTACACAGTCGCTCTAGGCATTTTCAAAAGGGGAGGGTTTGTTTCAATAATGTTTTCCGCTTTCTGCTTATCTAAATCCTTTTTCCAGAAGACTTGTTCGGGAGTCAACAAAGTCTGAGGCTTAAACTTGTTCAAGGAAATCCAGTTTTCCTTCTTGTAATCATGAGGAGAGATGATTATGTTTTTCTCTTTGCATTTGGGATCATTTTGTTTCTTATTCATCTTTTCCCTAGTGATTTCATTTAATATCTTATCTTCCTCAGTGCACTCAACGCAACTAGGTTTCTGCCTAGGCTTAAGGACTTCATTACCATCATAAAGCACCTTATGAGCATTTCTAGCCTTTTTAATTACCTCTGGATTTGGTTCCTCAACAAGGGGAATGCTATGCTTATCGCTTAAGACACGATGTTTCGTGACCATGTGAGCAGTCTGAATGGTGTTTCCTTGTAAGTACAACTTGTTTTCAAGTTTGTTTTTCAAAGTTTTCAGATTAGAAAAATCTCTCAAGAGTTTTGATTCCTTTGCATTAAATTCTTGCTTAAGCATTTTCACATTTTCTTGAAGTTCTTGTTTTTGCTTAGCTGTTTTAGAAAGTTTTTCTTGCAAGGAATTTAATTCTTGTTTCAATACTTCTTCTCTAAACTTACTTTTTCTAATTACTGTACTCACTTGGACATCCATTTCCTGCTCACGAGTGGTCAACTCAAATTTTGCACGTTGTTCATAAATAGCAACACGTTCCTTATAGGCATTAAGTTCAGAAATTATGGAATCATCAGGAGCACATGCAGTGTATTCATCAAAGACATAGTCATTGTTGACTGCAGAAGATGCATCACTTGGTACAACTTCACTTTCGCTTTGTTTCACGTATTGATCGTATGGGACAATATTGATATTACCCATATTTTCAATATTTGATTCAATAGTTTCAGTTGGTTGTACTTTGTCATGCATCTGTTGCACATCAGCATCATCGTATAGCTTTAATACCTCTGAGATGAGTTTGTCCTTGGATGGGCCAGCTTGTGGTGAAGAAGAGATCTTGGGAGAAACCATTGGAGAGATGCTAGCCATAAAGATTGTGTGTGCAGTAGGTCCATCATCTACATCAGAGTCGTATGCATCACAGTCAGCGACTTGAAAGGCATTCTGATGATTGTGACCTATCTCCTGAATAGGCTGCTCATCCACATCTGCATCATAGGTCTTGGCATTGCCCTCAGCAAGAAACAGCAATTCCTCTTCATCCAACGCAGCACCATTGTCCTGAGCTTGTGCCAGCAACATCTTATCTCTGAAGTAATCAGCATTCTGTGGACGCTTTGGAGATGTGCAGTTCCTTGCAATGTGTCCTTTACCACCACAGTTATAGCATTTGATTGGCTTAGGTTGACCTTGGTTACCATTTCTTCCTCGATTCTGGTTTCCAACATAACCTCTCCCAGCTCCACCTCTTCCCTGATCATATTGTCTTTCCTGAACTGGTTGCACCACAATCCTTCCATCTTTAACAGTGGCTTGATTATGTGGGTTAGATGCAGTTCTGAGGTTGTTGTTGGTTTGTGGAAGAGAATTCATGTTTTGACTAATGAGAAGAGCAAGTTGATTAATGATGTTACCCACATGTGCATCAGCATCAGCTTGTTTGAACATGGGATCAGGAATGAGTTTATGATTACCATTCCCCAAGGGTATGACTTGTGATGCTTTGGTTGTGATTCCGATGTTTGAGTAGAAGGCTGTTGAGTCATTAGACGAGCTTGTCTCTCCCTGGTTGGTTTTGAACTGATTGAGAATCAATTTTTCAAACATGGCATGTCTCTCATTCTGAAGGAGGAAGGCATAGAGTTGCTCATAGTTTGTATTCTTCAATCCTTTAGTGAGCTTCACAGCTGTGACAAACTTGTGCCATTCGGGATTCATGTTGTTCACAAACTTTGAGTTCAGCTGAATGTTAGGCATAGTCATTCTGATGTTCCTCATGTCATTCACTAACTTATGGAATCTCACATAGTACTCATAGACACTCTCATCTGGTTTCATTTTGAAGTGCTCGAATTCGTCATAGAGTTGGGATTCTCTGTCTTCCATAGTTAAATCTGAACCTGAGAGAAGCATCTTAACATTATCCCAAACTGCCTTTGCATCCGTGTTATGATTGATCAGCTTGTAGATGTCTTTAGGAAGACCTTGAAGAACAATGTTTGAAGCCCTGATATCTGCATCGAATCTCTTTTTCTCCTTATCATCAAGCTCATCATACATCTTAGGTCTGTCCATTCCGTAAACAGGAGTACCATCT
The DNA here is from genome assembly GCA_019973895.1 of Chrysanthemum seticuspe. Classification (NCBI taxonomy): domain Eukaryota; kingdom Viridiplantae; phylum Streptophyta; class Magnoliopsida; order Asterales; family Asteraceae; genus Chrysanthemum; species Chrysanthemum seticuspe. The sequence continues at coordinate 195,952,418 of BPTQ01000007.1, forward strand.
TCATTAGTATCAAGTATGTCTCTAGTCGTTTCAACTCGATATGGTCCTTCATCAATGGATTTGAGAATATTGACACCATTTTCCTTTCCAAGGCAATACAATCTGATTCGTTGAGCCCAAGAATCGTAGTCAGTTCTGTCAAGCATGGGTGGACGAGTATCTGAGCCAGCTGCTTGTACATCCTCGGCAACAGTGGAGATGACAGTAGGGACGTTGGTAGACATGTTACCAGATTATACGGGATTTTATAACTCTATGATTAAACCGGGAAATAGATTCTTTCACGGGATTTTACTAAATCAAGAGAAAACCGTAAACAATCACTCAAGTCGCTAGATGATAATGCACTAAGTCGCTAGAGAAAAATGCACTAAGTCGCTACCAATTAATTCGCTAGAAAACCAAGTCGCTAGAAACCCAAGTCGCTAACAGAAAAGCAAGTCGCTAAGTAGTAACTCGCTACAGACCAAGTCGCTAACCAAATTTTGGCAGCAATTCGCTACACAAGTCGCTAGAGACACAAGTCGCTAAAGAGCAACTCGCTACTGACCAAGTCGCTACCACAAGTCGCTACCCGTAGTGGAGAGTCCACTACTTGTACTTTAACTCGCTAGCTCTAACTCGCTAGCTCCAACACTGTAAGTCGCTACAAAAATGCGAAGCAAGTCGCTACCAAGAAAAATATTCCGTGAACTAAGTCGCTAGCATGAAAAACCATATAAACATCACTTTTCAATCCAAAAACAACCCAACCAAGATGATTCAAGCTTACCAAATGAAAACCTAAACACTTTTGATGATTCTAAACATAAAAGTACCAACAAAATTCAAACTTTAACACAAGAAATCACCCAAATGATGCAAAAACCACTAAACTTTTTCCAAACTCAAAAACCACCTAAAAACCACTATAAATCCAAAGATGTGCAAGATATGATCTAACCATGGCTCTTGATACCAATTGTAGGATATTACTTTTCATATACACATCAAACCATAACACAAAGTAGCATATAGATGGAATTCTAGAGAGAGAAAGTTAGAGGTTTAGGGAACTTAGTGAGAGAAAGTGAAAGATATTATTATGAGCTCCAACTCTCTACCTTGGAAGGTAGAGAGTATTTATAGTCTTACATAACTCGCCACACAACGGGCTGTGGATCAGGCATACAGTGGGTAAAGACCCGTCCGTCCTCCATGGTGTTACTTAACTAAATTACTACTTAACTTAAAAGAACTACGACTACGAGCTTTCTAACGATTACATATACTTGAGGTGACCGACTCTTTACTACCAGGAATTTCTAATTCCTAACACTCTACATTCTTTTTAACATTCTCATCAATAACAGATGAGTCACTTGCACTTTCAAAAACATCAGATTCATGCTTAACCTCTTCCTCACTTGTCACAAATTTGAGAGGACCATATTCACGAATATGTTCCTGAAAATCTTCTAGGCCTGTATGAGCTAAATCTATGCCAGGAGGCGATGGAACACCCCTTAGTGGTGGAGGAGCAGTGTTGTATCCCATACCAGACTTAACTTTACTAGTGATTTGAGCATTCCAAATTTTATCAATTGACTTTGACTGATAATAGCATGTGTCAACAGTCAAATTGACATTCTCATTTATCTTTTTAAGTTTTTCAAACTCTTCTTTTAATGCCTCATTCACTGCTGTCTTATGATCTATCTCTCTTCTAAGAATAATCATATCATCATTATATTTTGACTGATTTGCTCTATAATGCTCTAGTTGTTTTTCTAATACAGCTATCCCTCTTCTAAGGTTTGACACAACATAATTAGCAGCAAACAACTATGTTCTTTGGTTTTCAAAAGATTCATTAAGCCTTTTACATTCTCTAGAAGCCCTACATGTTTTAGAACAACTTTCAAAATTTTGTACCTCAGAGTCAGAGAAATCCATGAGAGCATGTTCTGTAGACATAAGAGCAGCATCTGAAGGTTGTTCCTCTTGTTCATCAGCCATGAAACTCCAATCATAGCTTACACCATCAATTGCCAGCATTGCCTTTGGTTCTTCCATAATTGGTTCTTTCTTTTGCTTGGACCAAGTACACCTTTTGTCCTGGTTCCTTGGTATTCTGCATTCTCTAGCAAAATGCCCCAACTTGTGACAGTTGAAACACTCTACTTTCTTTTTATCGAACCCTGCAGTTTTTACCACCATTGATGTGTACTGGTTTGCCAGTCTTCTTGTAGAATTTCTAGCCCTCATGCTAAGAAGAGCTATCTGCCATTTTATGTCCATCTCCTCCAAGTCATCTTCATAAATTTGCTTTATGTCTTCATGAGTTAATATAGAGCCATTAACTTGAGTGGAGATAAAAGCATAAAAGGTAGGATCTCCAATACCAGCAACCTTCTTCTTTGAACCTGCAGTGGTAACACTAACATTACCAGTGGAAACAGTAGAACCAACAGTGGCAAAATCATCATCATAGTCATCTTCAGAATCATCACAATAAATAGAGGTTGACAACAATGCCAAGCTGCTAGAGCTTGTACCAAGTTTCCCTGCCTTCTTCAACCTTTGTTCAATGATTTTGAAGTTGTTGTAAGGATCATTGAGCTTCATAGTTTCAATCTCTAGTTTATTTTCCTAGACTGTAACATTAGTATGAAACTCAGTAGGCAAACTTCTTAGAAACTTCAAATTGAGGTCTTCCTTTTCTACCTCAATGCCAAACACAGTCAGTTGTGTGACAATCTTCTAGAGTTTGGTGAAGATGTTGTCAAGTAAGTCATTGCTTGAAGCAGAGAAGTTTTCATAACTTTGCTTTAACAATGTCTTTTGTGTCTTCTTTGCAGCATCATTGCCACCAAATACTGAGCAGATCTCTTCAAAAAGTTCTTTTGTTGTTGTGTATTTATTGAAAGCAATGATCTGGTCTTTAGGAAGAGTCATTAGTAACAAACTTCTGGCCTTCAGGTCATTCTTCTTCTTTGCTCTTTCCTCATTAGTCTCAGGTACAGAAATTGTTACAACTTCTGTGTCACCAACTTTCTCAGTCTTCGTAACAGACTTAAAGGAATCACCAGTTTAGCTGATCTCCCATAGAGCATAATCTTGTATGAGAAAGTATTGCTCAATCATTATCCTTCACATCTCAAACTCATTAAGTTTGAGCTTAGGAAGCCTTGGAGCAGAGTTGGACTGGTTGTTTTCCATCTCCATTGAATTGAGTGAGTAGGTTAAGCTTATTCCTTGGATCTTCTAAATCAAAATATCAGAACCTTCGCTCTGATACCACTTGATGGATCTAAACACACACCGTTTGTTAGTGATACTTTGAATTATATTAATAAGCACGCGGAATATACTTAGTAATACTTAGAAGATGGATTGTATGATGTAATGTAAGTGAACAGTTTAACACAAAGCTCCAATATTATTAAGAAATAATACGAAGCTTACGTGAGTATTTCATACTCTAAACAATGACCTAGGATCTCCTTTTATAGCACAAGGAGTCCTTTACATTATAAGTATAATCCTAACAATATAGAATATACACAAGATCTTTTCTATACTTATCAATTCACGGAATCATAACAGTTATCCTAATAGCAGTGGTAATAATGTACTGGCAGTGGTAATGTGTTTCCACTGCTAGTGTAATCTTTAGCAGTGTTAACCAAAAGCGTATCAGTGGTAACTGTTAGCTCTATTCCCAACATTATCCAAGCAAGAAAAACACTGAGTTACCAACAGCTTCGAAGAACGTGATGAAATTTCCTTACGCGTAAAACTGATAAGCATAACTTTTGACTTAGGCGTAAACTCTTAGGCATAAGAATAGGGTTTTACTAGGCGTAAACTTAACAGAATTCACCAAAACATATTTTTATGCACTAAAACGTTTTGCAAACTCGATTTTAATGTTGAAAAAAACTTCAAAAACATCAAAATAACAAGAAAGTTTTGAACTTGATATGCTAAGATGATTTTTTGAGCTTATGTGTAAAATGAAGACACGATATAAAAACGAGTTGAAAAACAATCTAAAACACGTAAAGCTTGAAACTTTTTGCAAAAAATGGAATCCTTAACACATTATAAACCTTTAACCAATAAGAATCTTGAGTTTACAAGTGTAAAAACCAAAGTTTTAAGAGAAATAAAAGTGTAGAGCGTGAGCTTTATGCGTATGTACCAAACTTCAAACACAAACTTGTTTCACCCAACTAGATGGCGTATGATACCACTGTTAGGTCACCATAAATGAACACAAGTATATAGATAATAGAAACAATAGATGAAAAGGGAAGGTTACACACAATCACACACGAATGAATAAGGAAATGGTTAAGGTGAATTATGAAAGTGAGAAACACCTCTCCAAGAAGAGGATACAATGTATTTATAGGCAAAGGGATTATGGAATCCCTTGCCTTGGCCTTTTGGGCCTTTGCATAGGCCTATGGGCTTTCTACATAAGCCTAGCACTAATAACAAACATAAAAGCTATAAATACGCCACCTATTACATTGAAATGACTAACACTTGATAATACTAGTTACAAGTGATTCCAAAAATGTGTTGTAGTTATATTCTTTAGATGGTGATCTCTACTATCGTTATAGTCATAGAGCTTATATTGCCACTTTTCATATTTCTTCTAAGTTGATCGGTTGTTCGATACAAAAGATTTATGTTTTTAAACAGAAACGTATACACCCCCTCCCTCTCCACGGTTTCCACAAACCCCATCCCATAAAACCACCTTTCACCCCTCACATGCACAATGGCTTAATAAGGTTTTCCATTATTATGGGAAACATTTGTAGGAAACCCCTTCCTTAACCATAATAGAGAACCATTGGTAAGGTTTTAAAAGGTACCATTTTGAGGGGTCGTTTAAGTCCTTATTTGATCACTTTTGTATCCGTTATTGCTTAATATCGTTCCTTTTCACTTTTTAGGTCTCGTGAAGGCAAAATGCTGGAATGGCACTTATTTGGACGAAAAGGCGCGAATATATGAAGAAAATGGCCAAAGTCAAAATCGAGACACTCACAGTTGCTGAAAGTAGAAGGCGACGGCGTCAGGTGCTACATTGTGACGCCGTCCCAAAATTATTGTGACGGGCCAGAACCCAAAACTCGTATTTTCAAGAGACGGCGTCTAGTTGTGAAAGAGTAGGCCGTCGCTACTCAGACGGCCTAGATGCAATCCAGACGACGTCAGAAGCTGAAGAGGACGGCGTCACGGACATAAGGTGACGCCGTCGCAAGGTTAACGTGGCCAAGACGAAACCCTAATGACGGCGACACGACGGCGTCACTAAACATAAGGTGACGCCGTCGCAATTGTAATCTTATATATAGAATCCGAATTTTTCAGTCTTTGTGTGGAGAGTCTTTGGAGTAAAAACCTAAAACCGAACCTAAGGTGTCTTGTACAGTTTTTTAGGGTTTTAAACCCTATCTTACATCAAGATAAGTCTTTGCTTCATTAATTCAATTATGTCTTTGATTATTTGTGTGTATGCTTGCATGTTCCCCATGTCCGGCTAATTTATTTGTGTGTTTGCTTAGGAATTATGAAACTTAATTATTGAATATTGATTGGTTGTTTCTTATCTTAGTTGATTAATGATCTAGTAATGCGATAGGTCATTCGTTGTGTACCTAATGCTTGATTCATCTTTGTGAACCTTAGAATATAATTACCTGAGTAGTTGTAGGCTAAACCATCCAAAGAGCGCCTTAGAGTAGGAGTTTATAATCCCTAGTGGGTTTGTAGACAAGACCCTTTGGTAAGTTCAAAGAGTTAGGGAGAAACGCATACCCTACAACTTTAGACACACAACGCAACTAGGAATAAGACGTGACACTCAACCATCAATAGGAGATAATTAAGGAGTAATACAAACTAAGTAAACACATCTTTAAACTATCATACGAGCACACATTAATTAGACATAGACTCCCACAACCTTAGTTTAGATAATTAGATAATAGTAGAGTAATCGGTAGAAATACCAAAACCCCCAAATCCAATACCCGAGATTCGTACCTTTCCATTTTCATAAAATATAAAAAGATAAAAAATAATCTTCCTCAACCTTAACCTTAGCGTAGTAACTCCTTACTAGCATTCCTATTCCCCTAGAGAACGATATCAATACCCGTGGCTTACCCTAATTACTACACTACAATGATTAGGTTCACTGCCTAGGGTGTTATAAAACTTGCTCGAAGAAAAGGAAGTTCCTTTGACCCCGAACGACGCGTGTAGCGTTATCAAGTTTTTGGCGCCGCTGCCGTGGAATAGAATAGCAAGTTAGTAGTCCACCTCGTTTAGGTTTCTTTACTTGATTCCTATCAAGTAAACTTTGTTTTCTCATTTTTAGCTTCCTCTTAGTCTATCCCCCCTTCTTCGTGACCTTTGTTCGTAACCATTTTCATTAACTATTCCGTTAGCCGTTATGGAGAACGCGAATCTGCCAAAACTGTCACCCAATCAACGAAACCCACTACATAATCTGCCCTTTCCACTCCAAAATGAGATATTGAGGTTCCAGCAATATCATGATGAATCCTTTCCTGAGGCGTGGACTCAAATTAAATATTTATTACAAAAAGTCCTTTATCATGGTATTGATTTACTGTTTCCACTACTATTCTTTTACACTCGTATCGCCTACGAAACCCAAAGGAGACTTGACTATGTAGCGGATGGGGATATTTGGGGACGTGGTGTTCGAAATGCATGGGAAACCTTTGAGATTCACGCCCAATTTAGAAGTGGAACATGGGACCCAAAAAACGAATCTTTAGACCTATTTTCAATTTGGAAACTTCGGTCGGAAAGGTTGTTTAGGAAGGAGATGATTAGAGTTGAGGTACCAAGGTGCATGTCATGGTTAGGCGCCACCACAGTACAAAATAAATACATAGGTGATCTTGATAAGATGGAGGATAGAGTAGAAAATCCAATCCCATCGGATAACCCACAAGTCCTACCATCACTTGAGGAACACACATCGCCTATAACTTACCCGGAAGAAGTAGAAAAGACTATAGGAACCCCGATTGTAGAACCTTTGGACCAAACGCCACTAGGGAATATAGGTTTAGATTCTTGTTGTCATGACCTCTCTCTTAGTCCTAGGGAAGTTCCTAATTTTGATGAACCGGAGCCTCAACCAAAAACCTTACCCAATGTTTCGTCTTTAGATGTGAATCTTGGAATTGAATTAGGCCCAAATCCACCCATCAAAATAGATAGTCCGGGTAGTTGCTTGATAAAGGTGGTAGATTCTAGGCCATGTAGAGTGGAAGCTAATATAGGAGTAACCCATGACCTTACACACTTATATCACCCATTCATGGTTGATAACAAGAAACACTATGGGTTTAAACCGGGTTTATTAGGTCAAGATGGATCCTTAACTAAGAATCTTTTGAAGTTGATAGAAGATGATCCATTTTTAGGAAAGAGATTTGATTCACCCGCTACACCAATAGACTTAGGTAAGGTTATAATGAATAGAGCACACTCCTTTGAGCATATAAATCACCCATCACCCTCTCCTCACATAGCAAATTTCCACCCTAAGGGTGTGTATTGCTACTATCACCCGCACTTAAATTTAAGTGTAGGGAAAACCTCCCCGTTATCTGTTAAATAAGGGTAGAGTCAGGCTCGTGACTCGAACAAAAACAAGGGCTTCTTGGGAGGCAACCCATTTGTATTTGTTTTTCATTTTCATTTGTGTGTCGTATGTCTTTTATTAATTGTTTATTCTCATGTTTGAATTTGTAAAAATGCTTTATTTTGTCTTTAACCTCATCTTAATTACATATAAAGGTATTTTACATAAGGGATAAGTGTAGGGAGGATTACACACGTTTTCAAAAGAAACGTGAACATGAGAATTACAATTATTTAAAAGATATATTTGTGTGTTTGTTCGAGTCAAATGCTTGTATCGAGTCATAATGGATGTTTTGCAGAAATTTTTTCCAGATTCTAAAGATGTAAGTTTTCCAGAATTTTTTTTCAGAAATTCGCAGACCAGTTTTTGTCAGGATAACCTGACGGCGTCAGGATCGCAACCTGACGGCGTCAGGAAGGAGTAAAAACATCAGATTACTTATTTCTCGTTTTCTGAGCTACTTATAAATTTTTGGAATTTTCCAGGTCTTAATTTTCTTAGAAATTCTGTAACATCCATTCCACAAGCATTATATCCTAGTTTAAATCGAGTCTTATATATTTTATTACCGCCGATTTTACGCGAAGGTTTCGTTTGTTTTCTTCAAGTGTGCAGGTTTAGTTTGTCAAGAAGAAATTACATAAGATTGGAAGGAGCTTTTCACGCAATAATTCTTCTTGGAAAAGATTTAAACACCACTTTACACGGATCCTACCGAGCTAATCAGGGGAGTATTAGTTTCTTTCGTTTTTAATTACCTTCTTTTATCATAACTTTGATACTTTCGGGGAACATTGGGGACAATGTTCAGTTTAAGTGTAGGGAGGGAAAATAAAACGGGAACTTTGAAACTATGCTTATCCTTGATTATTTGATTGTCCAATTGTATTTGTGTAATAAACCATGAGAAAATGTCGGTTAGGGTAATTTTGGCACCAAATTTAAAATTTTTCATGACATATAAGAGTGGGCCATTAGTCTTAACAAAAGCGTCTCACGGATAGGAAGTTACATAACTAGCACAAAAACCCTTTACCACCTAAATTTCACCCAAAATGTGAGGATCGCCCTTAGATTATTAGGAATTAAAGCATTCATCTTTAATGCTTAGAGTGTGAACCGGTAGTATATTAGATTCTAGAACTTGTTTTGTGATGCATTCCGAGATCGCAAGTGAGACTACACTTGTGTAGTTAGGAATAACTAAATGATAAGAGGCATTAGGATAACCCTTGTTTGATACCCGTAATATAATTACACCCCACCCCCAAATATACACCCAAATCGCCTTAGCCTACCCCTTATGCACTCACTTTTAGTGCAAATGTTTGTTATCACCCTAAACCCTTAGTTCAATTATCTAGTTGCTTGCATAAGTTGCTAAGTCGAGTCATATCCTTTGTATACAGTTTTGGGACGATTGGGATTCATGGGAAAAGTTAAAGTTTATGAAATGACGGGAAGGGAACGTTAAATTCAAATTCCCTTTGTTTGCGTAATAATGTACCCCAAGTGTTTTGATCTTTTCAATTCGGGTCAAATTAGTATTAGAGTAATAAAAACTCAAGTGTAGGGATATGCCTATAAATCCCTAGTATTTTGATGTTATCATAGAGGATGGTAGAGTAAAAGTGTATGAAAAAAAAAAAAAAAAATCGAAAAAAATAGAAAAAAAAAATAGAGTAAAAAAAAAAAAAAAAAAAAAAAAAAAAAAAAATACGGGCTACCATCCTACATCTATCTTTTAAATTTATGTTTGTTTATTTCAGTTATCTAGAGTTTAGAGTGTCGAGTCTTGGCTTAGCAACGCCATTCTTCGTATGCATTTAACATAAAGATTTTGACTTACCACCACTAAATAGCCTATCCCACCAAACCCTTATTTCCCTACCGTAAGCCTAACATTACAACCCTTTAAAAGACCTCTTTGATAGTCTTTCCTAGGTGCTTACGCCAAAGCGATGGAGGTTTGATCTATTCTCAAGCCTATGGTAATCTATGTACTAGGACCGGTTAATGAGTGTTTATCTTCCATTTCCTATATTGTTATATTTCATATATACACCCGAGAGAGATGTGAGTATCCAAACACCCCATGTGAGGTGCTAGTATGTAATTTCCGTGCTTGTTATGACTTTTGCGGGGTTTATATGTGTTGTGGACCGTTTTGAATTAATGCTTCATGACCCCTAACTTATAAATTAATTGGCTAAAAGCACATTTGCTTGAGGACAAGCAAATAACAAGTGTAGGGATATTTGATAAGGTTTTAAAAGGTACCATTTTGAGGGGTCGTTTAAGTCCTTATTTGATCAATTTTGTATCCGTTATTGCTTAATATCGTTCCTTTTCACTTTTTAGGCCTCGTGAAGGCAAAATGCTGGAATGGCACTTATTTGGACGAAAAGGCGCGAATATATGAAGAAAATGGCCAAAGTCAAAATCGAGACACTCACAGTTGCTGAAAGTAGAAGGCGACGGCGTCAGGTGCTACATTGTGACGCCGTCCCAAAATTATTGTGACGGGCCAGAACCCAAAACTCGTATTTTCAAGAGACGGCGTCTAGTTGTGAAAGAGTAGGTCGTCGCTACTCAGACGGCCTAGATGCAATCCAGACGACGTCAGAAGCTGAAGAGGACGGCGTCACGGACATAAGGTGACGCCGTCGCAAGGTTAACGTGGCCAAGACGAAACCCTAATGACGGCGACACGACGGCGTCACTAAACATAAGGTGACGCCGTCGCAATTGTAATCTTATATATAGAATCCGAACCTAAGGTGTCTTGTACAGTATTTTAGGGTTTTAAACCCTATCTTACATCAAGATAAGTCTTTGCTTCATTAATTCAATTATGTCTTTGATTATTTGTGTGTATGCTTGCATGTTCCCCATGTCCGGCTAATTTATTTGTGTGTTTGCTTAGGAAGTATGAAACTTAATTATTGAATATTGATTGGTTGTTTCTTATCTTAGTTGATTAATGATCTAGTAATGCGATAGGTCATTCGTTGTGTACTTAATGCTTGATTCATCTTTGTGAACCTTAGAATATAATTACCTGAGTAGTTGTAGGCTAAACCATCCAAAGAGCGCCTTAGAGTAGGAGTTTATAATCCCTAGTGGGTTTGTAGACAAGACCCTTTGGTAAGTTCAAAGAGTTAGGGAGAAACGCATACCCTACAACTTTAGACACACAACGCAACTAGGAATAAGACGTGACACTCAACCATCAATAGGAGATAATTAAGGAGTAATACAAACTAAGTAAACACATCTTTAAACTATCATACGAGCACACATTAATTAGACATAGACTCCCACAACCTTAGTTTAGATAATTAGATAATAGTAGAGTAATCGGTAGAAATACCAAAACCCCCAAATCCAATACCCGAGATTCGTACCTTTCCATTTTCATAAAATATAAAAAGATAAAAAATAATCTTCCTCAACCTTAACATTAGCGTAGTAACTCCTTACTAGCATTACTATTCCCCTAGAGAACGATATCAATACCCGTGGCTTACCCTAATTACTACACTACAACGATTAGGTTCACTGCCTAGGGTGTTATAAAACTTGCTCGAAGAAAAGGAAGTTCCTTTGACCCCGAACGACGCGTGTAGCGTTATCAACCATTATATCAACTTCTTCCATCCTCCTCAAGTTAAAATTAGTGTGTCCAACTGAACTTTTCTGTATAGCAAAAATATAAAAAAATAGTTTATATTAATACCGAGTTCATACAAGGATCATATATAAAACACGTGCATTTTATGCCGAGCATTTGTTTCTATCGAAAAGGTTTGGAAGTCTAAAAATTTAAGAACAGACATAAGAACACACTCCCATTTTGCACAGCCTTCTAGAAACAAAACATCAAAGATCATAACGGGTAAAATAGAATGTATCTTGTAACACTTTTGAAATCGATTAATTATAACATCATACGCAAGCAAGTATGATCCAGAATAAATCTATGAAGCAGGCGACATATGTAACATCCCGCCTACTCAGACCACAATATTTTCCGCTTTGCTAGAAGGCTTACAGGTCACTGAAACCAGTACTACTTTCACATAGGCACGCTTAACTGCCAATTTCTGAGAACTCCACCCTCAGCACACCAAAAAAAGCGTTGTGTCATTGTAAGGAGAATGTTATCTTATGAACCCAGTATTTCTCCAGACCACAACTGATGTGGGATTTTCCTAGGGTCTTACAATTACCCCACCATTCCGATGGCTCAGGAGTGGCTCTGATAGCACTTGTAACATCCCGCCTATTGAGACCACAATATTGTCCGCTTTGCCCGCATGCTCACAGTTTTTCTTTTGTGGCCCTCATGAAAAGAATTCCCGGCAGGTCACCCAAATCAATACTACTATCACATAAAACACGTAGACCATAAAACACGTGATGTGATTGTAAGGCGAATGTTATCTTATAAACACAACATCTCTCCAGGCCATATATGATGTGGAATTTACCTAGGGTGTTACAGTAGTCATTACACACCAAATCTAGCAAGCCACACAAATACTACGACTGGCTGCAAAGGACAATTGTATTATATGCCATTTGATTTTTTTCAAACCAAAATGATGACTTACCTGATGACTAAATCATAATATGCAAGCAAACACTGCCTACACAAGTCTATAACCTGCAAAATCAAAACATGGTAATCAAATGTTAAACATCAAGAATAACCAAGTATTCTAGTTGTTGCCGCCAACCAAAGACCTAAAAAAATTTCAAACCTAAACATGAAATAAATTTATCCCATTTTTGCCACAGGAATGTATTACAAACAATCACATCAACAAAACACATCAATCTGATCCAGTTTAAGTTAAATTAAAATAACAACTTTACTAATAAGTTGTTAAACTGCCATCAGCTTGATGTGATACTACATATATGATATAGAAAAGATTAAAAACAGCTTCAAAATGAAGCAATCACATAGAAAAAAACAATCCAATACAGTTAAAAATAAAGATTAAACTAACAACTTAACAAATAAGAAAAACTAAACTAATAAGAAAAATTAAGGGATAATAACAAAAAAAAATGCATCGAACATGACAACTTTTGTTATTTTGTGTACTGAACATTTTTTCTTATTATGTGTATTTTGTAACTATTCAACAATCTAAAATGATCATTTTACATTTCGAAATTTGAAAAAAGTAAGGGCTAAATGGTCACAAAATACACAGAATGATCAAAATTTGAAAGTTCATTACACACAATGAAAAAAAATAGTTGGCTACACAGAATCACAAAAGTGATCACGTTCGATGCATTGTTTATGAAACTAAAAACATTATATCAACAAATTAAACAGATTATCATGAACAACTTATAATCATAAATTTCTTAAAATAAACAGTACATAAAAGCAACTTAAACACAAACATGGCCAAGCAAGCACTACTCATATTATCCTTTAAAATTTTAACAAAAAATCTAAGAAATCATCATTGCCAAGTAACCGAATCATCATTGCCAAGCAAATGTTGCCCATATCAACCATAAAATCTACAAAATCACAAAATGCAAATCAATTTCTAAGCAGCAAGTGTAACCAAGTATTCCACTAGTCACCCCAAACAAAACCTTTAACTTTTGAAATTTAAAACCGAAACCCAAAAACTGATGTTTGAGAGGCCCAAATCATGACTTATCGAACGACTAAATCATCATAGCCAAGCAAGTACTACCCATAGCAGCAATGCAATTTTGAAAACCACAACACACAAGTTAAATTTTAAACATCAAACATAACCAAGTATTCTAATCATTACACCAACCAAAGCCATCGAACTTAATAAATCGGATTAAAAATAAAGTAAAAAAATTTGATTCAAAATAAAACACATGAACAGTGAACAAAAACCCTAACACCTAGATTAACCCTAACGCTAAGCATAATCGGCCATTCACTCTTAATACAACCAAAATCACTAAAACAATTTAATCAATTACCAACTAAATAAAAAACACGTCAATAAAAATTGCATAAAATAAAATTTGTGCCTAATTTCATAGGTGCACCAATTGTTTTTGTCTATGATTTTTGTACAAAAAGCCAAAACAAATGAAAAATCAAATCCGATTTTGGGTATAAAACCATCTACATTTGCTAATGGAAAATATGTGTACAACATGCAGAAAGGTGTTATATATTATAATATGTATAACTATAATCTGAAACTATTATGTGCAACCCTAATAATACATATATTAATGGCAATATTTAATTCCCGTTATATCATGTTCATAATCCTACACAATGCTCATACCTAAAGAAAGATGAGAAACATAAGAAGATGTGGCGATGGTGAGCATATTTTTTTTATTGTGTTTAGCATTTAGATGATGAAAAATCCATAATCATCGGCAAAATTCACTTACCTAAAGAAAGATGGGGAACAGAAGACGATGTGGCAAAAGTATATTTTATCACTGAGTTTGGCTTTTTGATCATTTTAATCTAAACAAAAAAATGTGTTTGACTTTCTTCTTCTCAAAACTAAAATTGCTTTACCATTATGATCATCATTCTCATTTTCTTTATACTTTTCTAAACATTTTAGGTTTCTCGCCTCAAAAAATTTATGTTATTCACTATGAATTGTCTTTTAAGTTGGATCAATACTATTTTTCGACGAACTTATCCATTTTTAGAGCACCAGTGTGAACCTTAAATTTTACAATTCTTCACTTTATTATTTGTTAAAAAATTTGATTTTTGTTCCATGGCGTATCATTATGTCGCACATAGAATATATTTTTAAAGGTCTAACTATTTTTGGTATTTTCACATGAAGGTGTCAACTGAATTATCCGCCGTCAGGGCATCTGAACATCTTGTAGAAAAACATGGAGTTGCGCATGAAAAGCCACATTTATATGTCAACATGTTAATCACAACACTTGATGTAGATAAAATAATATACCACAAGCAACCTGAAAACCTTCCTGGGTCAACACAACCCTCTAAATTTTATTTTTACGCATGTTTCTATACTTTCATTAACCATAAGCATTGATCTTACATGGTGTGCTACAAAATGTCCATATTTTACTTTATATGCTGTTAGTGGAATTATGGATATGTCAATTATTAAAATATTATTCTCATTTGTATTTAGGCTATCCCAGAAATGTCAACAAGACATGTTGACATTAGTGTGAGGAGGATGGAAAAAATCGATATAAAGGTTCTGCACGATAATTGGAGGAGGATTGCATTACAAAGAATATCCAGATTAATAGGCCACCTTCGGAACTTGAGCCAATCATTCATGCTTACGACGGAATTTTAGGAGTGAAAAGGTTATTTTATAGGAAGATATATGTAGTGGTGAGTTGCTGACTTCTGTCATGTTCTCCTTCTTTCTTTGGTCGCTTCCCACATAACTCCGGATTCAGGTAAATAGTGGAATAATTGAAGTGTATGACTCAAAGAGGATCAATTTGTGCAGCTCACTTGCACTTAGATACTCTAAGTATTATTCCAGATTTAACAAAACAAAGAAGATCCTTATTTTCTTCCATATGCATATCTTTTGGTTGTTTAGATCCTTCCGGATACAAATTATTTTCTTAAAACTAACAAAGAGACTTCTATAACAAGTAGCTCATAAGGTTCTATCAGTAAAGAGAAAAACAAATAATAAATGAATGGACCCGATATGCGTATTATAAGCTGTCTTGCCATTCTACATAAATGAGTTCTATCAATCATTAGTTGGTATATATATTTACCCTTTGCCCCAATTATTCAAGGTTCTTGCTGACATCTTAGATGAATCATCACCCCATTATATGATGCTCTTATGGATCCTTCGAGAGAGTACTAATAAGGATTTAAAACATACGTTTTTAGAGGGTCAATTAAGCCCTAAATCAACACATTTTATACCCGTTACTGCTTAAAATCGTTCCTTTTCATATTTTAGGTCTTTTGGATGCAAAATGCAGGAATGAATCATATTTGGACGAAAAGGAGCGAAAACATGAAGAAAATGGAAAAGTCAAGATCAAAGGCACTCCAGCACACTTTACGGCGTCCCAACCAAAGGGCGATGCCGTCCCTCTATAGAAGACTTGATCAAAAGTGCACGTGATAGCTCAACGGAATTTCTGGTCGTAAAGCCTGACGGCGTCAAGCCAAAATTCTAGAAGGCGTCACTCACAAGTTTCACACCATACGCCCAAAATCCAAAATTCAGACGACGTCGCTACTGAAGACTGACGGTGTCACACATCTCAATTGACGTCGTCCAAACGATGACTTGGCCCAAACGAAACCCTAATGACGGCGACCTGACGACATCACTAGCAAAAGGTGACGCCGTCGCGATTGTAAATCTATATATAGAATTTGATTTTTCTGTATTTTGAGAGTTAGAATTTTGGAGAGCAAACCCTAACTCAGTTGTAGTTCGACTTGGACAGTATTCTAGGGTCCCATACCCTATTTTACATCACAAGATAAGTTTGTTTATCCAATTTGTCATTATGTCTACCCCATGTTCAACTGATTAGGTGTATGCTTGCTTGTTTAACATGTCTAGCTAAATTATTCTTGTGTTTGCTTAGATCTATGAAACCTAGTTATTAATTGTTGTTAGGTTGTCTCTTGTCTTAATTGGTTGACGCTAGATTAAAGAAAACTGGCTTCTTCTTTCTTTGTTGCAAGCTTGAATGTCCTAAATAGCAAAAAGCCTTTGAGTGCACATTAGGCCATTCATTGTGTTTATTGCGTGAATTGTAGATTTAGGATAGTAGTGTATTCGGGGGAGATGTCATTGCACTTGCCGATCTCGGGTATTCTAGAGGAGAGTTGCAATTCATAGAACTGGGGAATTAGGCACCACCCTACGACCAAACGGAATACAACGCACCAATTAAGATAAAGGAAGTGACAATTCAACCGACCAATAAAAGATAACTGGGAGTAATAGCGTCTAAGTGAAGACATCTTTAATCATCATACGAGCACACCTCAATTAAAAATAATTTATCCGTAGTTAATTAGATAATTAGATAAATAGTTAAAGTAGTAAAATCGGTAGAAGTACCACCCCCCCTCCAATCATATACCCTGAGATTTTTACCCTTGCTTTCTAAAAAACATAAAAAAGACTAAAAATAATCTACCTCAACCCCACCTTCTTATCATATATCTCTTTCAAGCATTCCGATTCCCCTAGAGAACGAAATCAATCCCCGAGGCTTACCCCATACTACACTACAACGATTAGGTTCACTACCTAGTAGGTTGAAAAGCTTGCTTGTAGAAAAGGAGGTTTTCTCGACCCCGAACACTCCGCATCAAGTTTTTGGCGCCGTTGCTAGGGAATAGAATACCCAGTTATATTTCTATCTCATTAAGGTCCACTTGCTCGATTCCTATCAAGTGGGCTTTTTTCTATTTTTCATTAGCTTTCTTGTAGTCTATCCCCCTTCTTTGTGTTTTTTTTCGTAACCTCATCACTTTACACCATGGAAGAACCCACCTAACAACAATTCACCACCACATCATCCGCCACCCAACCATCCACCATATTACCCACTACCACCGACTCTAAACCAACCACTTGATCAACAGTCCTTCAATATTCTTCGCAACCAAATCACTAGTGAAATTGATAAGCATAAAGAATTACATAGGTTACTTGAGGCTACAAGTAGGGATGCAGTTGAAAAAGTGGCTAGCGCGTCGGGTATTGGTTCCATGGTTACCAATAGTTTAGGTGATGACTTAGGAGGAGGTGACTTTGAGGTCACCAAGATGGTAATGAAAAAGAGAATGAGGAGACTAATGCCTATTTTAATCATTATCCCACTAACGAAGGAATTGCATAGCACAAGTACATAATCGACAATCCTCGATCACCCATCATTAGAATATGCCCACGGATTAGGAGAGGAAGTCCTTGGAACATCAAGATCCCTTGTATGATTGGATATACGAATGTCGAGCACGTGATGTCATCAGCTGTTTACAATGACATAATGAAGGCGCGACTTAAGATTAGGAGGGGCCCCAAGTATCCCGGTAGGGTTTGCAATTTTGTGGGAAGGGTCAAGGATGTGCACGTCTTTGTAGGAAACTTCACCTACGTAGTTGATTTTATGATCTTAGAAGATATAGGATGTGTCATCGACTATAGCTTTTCCCAGGTTGTGTTAGGAAAATCGTTTGTTGAAAAATCTAAACTAAGCTATAACAATTCCGAAGGAACGATTAGATTTGTAGAAGGGGGTGATGAAATTACATATAGAATGCCTTGAAAAATTAGCGGATATGGCCCTCTATCCTACTATGAACGAGATAACATTAGAGCCTTTGAGGAAAAGAGCAAAGAGGATATTGAAAAAGGCTTGAACTTTATGTGGGTGAAAAGGAGACTCTGCTATAAGGATTGCTTGACCCTAGGACCATGGTATAGAGTCGATGAGAATTTTGTCAACATGATAGAGTTTCAATAAGGACGAAAAAGGAAGTCACGTAGGAGCACGACTTCGGGTCTAGCTACAAGACTCATAATTAAAGAAAAGCGCTTCGTGGGAGGCAACCCACGCTTAACTGTTTGCTTGTTTATTTTTGAATTTGTGTAGTTATATATCTTTTTCATTGTTGTTTATTCTCATGTTAGGCTTTGTGAAAATGCTTTATTTTGTTTGTAACCCCATCGTAATTACATATAAAGGTATTTTACAAAAGGATAAGTGTAGGGAAGATCATATATGTTTTTAAGAACATGACCATGAGATTAACAATAATTGAAATTGATGTATATATGTGTTTGGTAGAGTCAAATGATGGTATCGAGTTATAATGGATGTTTTGCAGAAATTTTCCAGGTTTTAATGAAATAATTTTTCCAATATTTTTCTAGAAAAAAGTAGCAGACCATTTTTTGTCAGGACAACCTGACGGTGTCAGGGTTAGTACCTGACGACGTCAGGCAATGTAGAAAAAAATATCAGTTTCGTTTTCTGTATAATTTGTAATATTTGGACATTCCCGATTCTGAATTTTCCAGAAAAACTGCAAATATCCATTCCACAAGAATTATATCTTACTTGCTTTTTAGGGTAGTTGTGTGTCATATATAGTTTTACCACCAATTTTACGTGAAGTTTTATTTTGTTTTCTTATAAGTATGCAGGTTATGTTAGACAAGATAAAGCAATCACATAGAAAAAAATAAACTTCCTCAACCCCACCTTCTTGTCATATATCTCTTTCTAGCATTCCGATTCCCCTAGAGAACGAAATCAATCCCCGAGGCCCCCATACTACACTACAACGATTAGGTTCACTGCCTAGAGGGTTGAAAAGCTTGCTCGTAGAAAAGTAGGTTTTCTCGACCCCGAACACTCCGCATCAAGTTTTTGGCGCCGTTGCTGGGGAATGAAATAGCCAGTTATATTTCTATCTCGTTTAGGTCCACTCGCTTGATTCCTATCAAGTGAGCTTTTTTTTATTTTTCATTAGCTTTCTTGTAGTCTATCCCCCTTCTTTGTGTTTTTTTCGTAACCTAATCACTTTTCACCATGGAAGGTGATAACCCACCTAACAACAATTCACCACCAGATCATCCGCCACCCAATCCACCATATTACCCACTACCACCAACTCTAAACCAACCACTTGATCAACATTCCTTTAATATTCTTAGCAACCAAATCACTAGTGAAATCGATAAGCTTAAAGAATTACATAGGTTACTTGAGGCTACAATTAGGGATGCAGTTGAAAAAGTGGGTAGCGCGACGGGTATTGGTTCCATGGTTAGCAATAGTTTAGGTGATGACTTAGGAGGAGGTGACTTTGAGGTCACCAAGATGGTAATGAAAAAGAGAATGAGGAGACTAATGCCTATTTTAATCATTATCCCACTAACGAAGGAATTTCATACCACAAGTACATAATCGACAATCCTCAATCACCCATCATTAGAATATGCCCACAGATTAGGAGAGGATGTCCTTGGAACATCAAGATCCCTTATATGATTGGATATAGGAATGTCGAGCACGCTTACATAGATATGGACTCTCCTATCAACGTGATGTCATCAGCTGTTTACAATGACATAATGAATGCGCGACTTAAGATTAGGAGGGACCCCAAGTATCCCGGTGGGGTTTGTAATTTTGTGGGAAGGGTCAAGGATGTGCACGTTTTTGTAGGAAACTTCACCTACATAGTTGATTTTATGATCTTAGAAGATATAGGATGTGTCATCGACAATAGCTTTTCCCAGGTTGTGTTAGGAAAACCGTTTGTTGAAAAATCTAAACTAAGCTATAACAAGTCCGAAGGAACGGTTAGATTTGCAGAAGGGGGCGATGAAATTACATATAGAATGCCTTGAAAAATTAGCAGATATGGCCCTCTAGCCTACTATGAACGAGATAACATTAGAGCCTTTGAGGAAAAGAGCAAAGAGGATATTGAAAAAAGGTTTGAACTTTATGTGGGAGAAAAGGAGACTCTGCTATAAGGATTGCTTGACCCTAGGACCATGGTATAGAGTCGATGAGAATTTTGTCAACATGATAGAGTTTTCAATAAGGGCGAAAAAGGAAGTCACGTAGGAGCACGACTTCGGGTCTAGCTACAAGACTCATAAATAAAGAAAAGCACTTCTTGGGAGGTAACCCACGCTTAATTGTTTGCTTGTTTATTTTTGAATTTGTGTAGTTATTTATCTTTTTCATTATTGTTTATTCTCATGTTAGGCTTTGTGAAAATGCTTTATTTTGTTTGTAACCTCATCCTAATTACATATAAAGGTATTTTACAAAAGGATAAGTGTAGGGAAGATCATATATGTTTTTAAGAACATGAACATAAGATTAACAATAATTGAAATTGATGTATATGTGTATTTGGTAGAGTGAAATGATGGTATCGAGTTATAATGGATGTTTTGCAGAAATTTTCTAGGTTTTAATGAGGTAATTTTTCCAAAATTTTTCTAGAAAAACGCAGCAGACCATTTTTTGTCAGGACAACCTGACGGTGTCAGGGTTAGCACCTGACGACGTCAGGCAATGTAGAAAAAAAATATCAGTTTCGTTTTCTGTATAATTTGTAATTTTGGACATTCCCGATTCTTAATTTTCCAAAAAAACTGCAAATATCCATTCCACAAGCATTATATCTTACTTTCTTTCTAGGGTAGTTGTGTGTCATATATAGTTTTACCGCCAATTTTACATGAAGGTTTCTTTTGTTTTCTTATAAGTATGCAGGTTATGTTAGACAAGATGAAGAAATACACATTGGATGAAGCTTATTACTTATGCATTCCTCTTAGAGGAGGATTTAACCGTAACTTCACACGTATCGTACCGAGCTAATCAGAGGAGTATTAGTTTCTTTCTTTTTTAATTTACCTTCCTTTATCATAATTCCGTGATGCGCGTACGAAGCACGTTCGGGGTCAAAGGAACTTCCTTTTCGTCGAGAAGGTTTTTCAGCACCCTAGGCAGTGAACCTAATCGTTGTAGTGTAGTATTGGGTAAGCCTCGGGTATTGATATCGTTCTCTAGTGGAATAGGAATGCTAGCAAGAAGTGTATTACGCTAAGGTGGGGTTGAGGATGATTCTTTTTTTTCTATCTTTTATTGGTTTTTTAGAAAGCTAAGGGTAAAATCTCGGGGCAATTGGCTTGGGGGTGGTACTTCTACCGATTACTTCTGCTATTCTAATTATCTATTACTACGGGTAGCTATGTCTATTTGATGTGTGCTCGTATGATGATTAAAAATGTGTTTACCTAGATACTATTACTCCATAGTTATCTTTTATTGTTGGTTGAATTGTCACGTCCTTATACTTAACGCGTTGTGTTTTCTAAGGTCGTAGGGTGTACCTATGCCCTAACTCTTTGAGATTGCCTATTGGTTTTGCTTACAAAATCCACAAGTCATTCATAAACTAACTTTAAGGTTATCTCTTGGTTTTTAGACTACGAAATCTACTAGATCATTCATAAACTAACTTTCACAAAGATTACTCAAGAATTTAAACACAACGATAGCCCAGTTGCACTCCTAAGCCAATTACAATTAAGATAAGAGACAACCTAACAATAATTAACAACTAGGCTTCATAGATTTAAGCAAACAATCAAGAAAATTAGCTAGACATGTTAAACAAGCAAGCATACACACAATAAATGGAAGACATAATGATACAATTGGATTAAAACACTTATCTTGATGTGTAAAATAGGGTTTGGGACCCTAAGATACTATCCAAGTCTGTAAAACCCTAAAAAGCGTAAACGTGTTAAATGACCATTTTGCCCTCAAGCTAATATTTGTGAAATTCGTAAAACGCGTCTAGCTCGTGGAATACGTTAAACGGTTAACTTATAAATGATTTATACAAGGTAATTATTAATCTACTTTCACTTCATGTCTTATAATGCAAATATTGCACAATATGAGGTTACTTGGACCATATACAAGTTTGCTATACACACTTAACACTAAACAAATAAAAATAAAATACAAGTAAAAATGGTAAATTGGAAAACATTGATCGGGTCTAATCTCCTCCCCATATTCACGGCAGAATTTGGCATCCCATTTACTCTCCCTATAACTCTCCCATTATCTCCAAATTAATCTCATTTATCACATCAATTGTAACTTCCATTCACAAATTCAAATAAACTCATACAAACCCTATATATACAAAAGTGACGACACACTTTTTCCCCCTATTTCATTCGATTTCAAGCTGCAACAAGGAGGGTAATAAGTTGTTCCAAGGTGGTTCTCAGACGTGAGTTCCTAGGTTCGAAGGTGTGGGTTTTAGTTGGCTGTGATCGTGGGTTTTTGGATAAAAAGGAGTAAGGAGTTTGATCTTGGTCGTGAGTATTGCTAGGTCAAAGGATGGAGGTTGTTTGGTGTTGTTGTCGTGGGCATTGCTAGGCCAAAGGAGCTATTGGTTTCGCCTTTGTTTGGGTCCTTGTTTCTTCCACAATTACACGCCACAAGGGTAAAACATAATCATCTCGTCTCATTTGTTTTCTTTCTTATGGTGTCTTGAATGTGGTCGTGTGCAAATGCACATATATATGATACTAGAAAGAGTCATATATGCACGTTTTCTTTGAATCTGTTTTGGGCCCTCCACCACATGCATGAAAACGTTAAACCTACACATAAAATAATAACAATGGCTGCAAGAAATCCTGTATATGTACACGTGAGATATCAAGTGTGATATCCTAAGTTCTATAAAATATATATATATTTCGACCTATGGATTAAGAAATCCTGTATATGTACACGTGAGATATTAAGAAAGTCTCATGGAATGATAAGTTGTCGCATGATGAAAAGCAGCATATATATTTCGACCCCTATAAAAAATCTGTTTAAATCTTCTCGACTCACTTATGCACATCACATGCATGTTTATCTATTGTCTTGTATCGAGCTAAATGGTCGTATAAACGCAAGTATATTTTGGGTATTCCTTTGATGTCGACACACCATTTACATGGACCTAGGGTCCTAGTTTGTGTTGAATGGATTTATTTTGGGGATGAGGGTGTCACGACCTAAAATGTAACACATGAAGGGTGTCATATAATCTTGTGGTAATCGAGTTCAAATGGTTTAAAACGTAAATGATAATTGAAATATAAAACTAGGATTTCTTAAAGTGTTAAGGGTGGTTTGTAATTATTGAAACTTGATGGTTTAATTCGTTAATATGATAACTCAATGGACTAAAAGAGTAAAACAAGTAAACTTTCTATAGTTACATTTTTGCCCGTATACTTTGTAATATTGACAGTTTTGACCCTGAACTTTTGTAACTTGTTATAATTGACCCTTAAACTATGATAATACTCATTTTCATCAATGTAACCTAAATTGACATTACTTACATCATTAATGACTAAACCTACTAATTATAGAAACCTGTTATTTTGGAAAGTTACTTAATATAGAAACCTGCTAAATATGGAAACCTGTCTAAAATAGAAAGTGTCCTTAAATGGAAAGATACTTTAAATGGCTAAACTACTTAAAGTGGAAACTTACTAAATAAGGAAAGTGACTATATTTGGAAACTTACTAAAAATGGGAAGACACTTATAAAACCTTAAGGACATAATCAAGATAGAACACTTTAACTACGTCTAATAAATGAATGTCGTTTCGCTTCTTTAGATCCCTCGAAGAAGGAGTAATCTCCCGTGTCTTATGTTTCGTCTATTTGTGTCCGTCTTTGCTATTGAATCAGGTACAGATATTCTGATCTTACTTCTTAAGGTTTCTCATGAAGTATACATCTTTCGATACTAGCTTTGAATTTTTATGCTTTTACTCTGAGCTTTCTTATTAGGGCTTCCATATGACTTTTCTATGCACCCCTTTGATTGAATCTCT
Source organism: Chrysanthemum seticuspe (assembly GCA_019973895.1). Lineage (NCBI taxonomy): Eukaryota > Viridiplantae > Streptophyta > Magnoliopsida > Asterales > Asteraceae > Chrysanthemum > Chrysanthemum seticuspe. Next base: position 195,976,572 of record BPTQ01000007.1, read on the forward strand.
GATATGAACTGTATGATTATGAATTTCTGATATGAACCTTTGACTTTTGAACCTTTGATATGAACCTCTATGATATGATTATGCTTTGACCCTTCAGTTTGATACCCAAGCCAAATAAGTTTTCCTAGTCATGGAGGTACCATGACCATGTCATTGATGCACCAATGGCATGACTTCAGTGTGTACGAGTGATGCTACACACCGTCCCCTTTCCGTTATATGATTATGATCTCAAGATATATGTTTGGCCACTATGTTTTTGCGGGGGCGTATGGATGCATCCTAGATATGTTTATGTTATGATATGATATGATGTGATTTATATGGTGAATGATGTCGTATGCTATACGCGTCTTCATAGTCTGGGAGCTAGCTACTCCATTGGTTACTTGAGGTCTCCCCTCCTATTATGTATGGTATTTTTAGGTCACCCCTCCGAATACAATGGTTACTTATGATATGATATGATATGATATGATATGATATGTTTTTGGGCTCGTGGTAGATTTCTAACAACCCTTACACTTTTTATATACCTATATTATACCTTTTGTATTCCCCAACGCACCATATTCTGTATTAAATGTTCATTACTCAGTACCCTTATATGACTCACTCTACTACCAAGATATATATGTTCCATTGCATTGATCTCTCATACTCTCATTCCGTTAATTCAGACTATCGTACCATTCACGTACCGGGTTATTATATGATTATTGAATTTGATTATGCTTTTACATGTTTATGTGACTACCGTTTACCGCTACGACGTGATTGATATGCGACTATATGATTCACCTGTTGTCATCTGATTATATGTTATCCTACTGTTATGTGACCCCTCTGATTGTCTGGTAACCATGCTAGTGTGTAATCGATTGTTTTATCTGTTTATCTAGTATACCTCGTTCAGTTAATCTCGTAGACTATGACTATCCGTTAGTATCCCTATCTGCTTATTTTGACCTGCCATATTTACAATTCTGTTTATGCTACTGTTGGATTGGGTAAATAGTTCAACTTATGTTGTCCGGCTTGTTAACTTGTTTAGTTTCCGTGCTATGTCCTTAACTCATTCAATTATAATGTTCGTGCTGAATTCCTACTGTTACGTGGCTGCCATGTTTTGACTGCTATTAGTACTTCCGTTGTTATGATACAGGTTATGTTATTTTCTGTGGCTACTTGACTTGTGTGATTGCCATGCTCACTTACTAATTACTTGCTTCCGCTTACTTTTAGACTTCTGTTTGACTTGTACGTATTCTGTTTTCCTGAACTTACTATATGCCATATATATGTTGTGTGGATGCGACGTCTGTTGTGCTTGATTATGTTTCGTTGCTTATATGTCTGCGTGTTTATATGTGATTATATATATGTCTAGGATACATTGCTTTGCTGTGTACTCCTTGATTGTTGTTCTTTTTGGATATCTGTTGCTATCGTATTCTGCAGATTTCTCATTGACTCATTGGTTCCTTTCCGTTGCGAATTTGTTATTGTTTCCTTTGTTTTATTTCGTATCTCTGCTTTTGTCTAGTTTTCATTTTGTTATATTTGTTCACCGGACTTTTAAGCCCAGCCGCATTTCTTTCCATGCGGCAGGTTTTAGGTTGGAAGATGGGCTTTGATGGGCTGAGAGTTGGATTATCTGAGTTGACCAACCCTAGTTACCGTATTATTTTGGAATTATTTTGACGGGCTATTTTCTTGAGACTCCATTTTATTTTAGACATTTTGGATTTTGTAATTTTCCTTGTAAGTCATTTGTTTATATGATTTGGTACGTTATTCTTTAAGACTTCTGCTTGTAAAATTTTATTTGTATGTTCTGATATGACACCAGAATGTGACACTTCTACCCTTGTCGGGTTGGGGTGTTACAAAGTCGGACTACAAACGTTTAGGGTTTTTACTCCAAAAGTCTACCTCCTTAAATGCAGAAAAATTGAAATTTTATATATAAATTTACACTTGCGACGGCGTCGCCTTATAGGTGGGAAGTCATCAGATCGCTGTCATTAGGTTTTTCGTCTTCGCCAAGTTATCGATGAGACGACGTCAACTTGGAGTTGTTATGCCGTCAGTCTTCATATGCGACATCGTCTTGGTTCTAGATCTGGGTCGTCTAAGATGAAAAGTCTGAGTGACGCCCTTCTTCTTCAAAGCCTGACGTCGTCAGGTGTTATGAGCAAAAATTCCACTGAGCCGTCTGGTGCATGTTTTTATCAAATCTGTATAGAGGGACGGCGTCGCCCTTTGTTTGGGACGCCTTCAGGTTCAGTTTGACCTAAAATGTGAAAAGGAACGTAATTAAGAAGCAACGGATATAAAATTGGTCGATTAAGGGCTTAAATGACCCCTTAAAAGTGTACGTTTTAAATCCTTATCACTTTGATACTTTCAGGGAACATTGGAGACAATGTTCAATTTAAGTGTAGAGAGGGAGAATAAAACGGGAACTTAGAAACTATTCACTCACTTGATTATTTGTCTTATCGTTGGTAATTTGTGTAATAAACAATAAAAAATATGTTGGGATTTAGAAAATCCGGTAGTTAAAGACTCGGTCACCTCAAGTATATGTATTTATTAGAAAGCTCGTAGTCGTAGTCATTTAGTTATAGTTAGTAGTTAGATAAGTAACACAGTGGAGGACGGACGGGTCTTTACCCATTGTATTCCTGATCCACAGCCCATAGGTGGCGTTTATGGTAAGACACTATAAATACCCTTTGCCTAGCAAGGCAAAGGGTTGGAGCTTCATGATATATTATTCTTTATCTTACTAGAAGTTCCCATTTCTCTCCACTTTCTCTCTCTAGACAAACCTCATTCGAATTCAAGTGTGTTATGATTGTGTGTTTATGAAAACCATGTGTTACAAATGGTATCAAGAGCCATGGTTTGATCATCTACTTCACATGTTCTTGGATTCTTAGTTGGTTTTCATAAGTTTTGGGTTTGAATGAGTTTAAAGACATTTTCACCATTTTGATCCTATTTAGTGTTAAAGTTTGGATTTTGATTGTACATTTGTGTTTAGGATCATCTTAGTTGTTTAGTTTTTGGTTTGGAAGGCTAGATTCATCTTGGACGGGGTGTTTTTGATTGGAAAAGTTTGTTTTTTGAAGAGTTTCTTGAAAGCGGTTTGACGCTCGTGCACTAATTCTTGTGTGCGGTTTGATAGTGTTTTTTTGCTATTTGATCCATTTTGTATGCAGTTTGTTGTTGTACAGGTTGCGGTTAGAACATTTTTTGTATGCGATTTGACACTTTTGTTCGATTTGAGCAGAAAAAGACAAAAGGACAAGTAGTAGGTGTACTATTGTCCCCTTGCAAGTTGTCAAAGTGTGCGATTTGTCTTAAGTGGTTTGATATTCCTCCGATTTGTTGGAAGCGGTTTGATAATTGGTGCGATTTGATTGTAGCGGTTTGATTGAAGATGTTTGTTAATCTTGCGAGTTGTCAATGCCACTTGTCTTATGCGATTTGTTAACTTAAGCGATTTGTGACACTGCGTTTTGACCATTGTGCGATTTGTCAATTATGCGATTTGTCTCTTGATATTTGTCATTTCTTTGTGCTAAGTTCTACGATTTCCTCTAGATTTAGTAAAATCCCGTGAAAGAATCTATTTCCCGGTTTAATCAAAGAGTAGTAAAATCGCGTGTACTTAGCAATCATGTCTACGATCACCTCTTCCGTTGCTGATGACGTTCAAGCTGTAGGGTCTGATACTCGTCCTCCTATGCTTGATAGAACTGATTATGACTCTTCGGCACAGAGAATCAGACAGTATTGCTTGGGCAAAGAAAATAGTGTTAACATCCTTAAGTCAATTGATGAAGGACTATTTCAAATTGGAACTACCAGGGATGTTGTTGAAATTGCAGCTGATGGAACCATCGTTTTGGGGTTGGATACACCAAGAATGTATGATAAACTTGATGATAAGGAGAAGAAGAGATATGATGATGACATTAGAGCCTCAAACATTATAATTCAAGGTTTACCAAAAGACATTTACAAGCTGATCAGTCACAATACCGAGGCCAAGGCACTCTGAGATAATGTCAAGATGCTTCTCTCTGGTTCGGAACTGACTAAAGAAGATAGAGAGTCACAACTGTATGATGACTTTGAGAACTTTAAGATAAACCCAAGGGAAAGTGTCATTGAATATCATGTGAGGATTCACAAACATGTAAATGATATGAGGAACATCAAAATGAGAATTCCAAATATCCAACACAATTCCAAGTTCATAAAAAACATGAAACCTAAATGGCACAAATTTGTTACTGCAGTTAAATTGAACAAAGGATTGAGGAACACCAACTATGAACAGTTGTATGCTTACTTACTTCAACATGAGAAGCATGCTGCATTTGAACATATGATCATGGAGAAGTTCAACCCTAATGTCGTTGCTGTAAGTTCTTCAAATGGCTCAACTACATTTCTTTCAAATGTGAGGATAAGTACCAAAGCATCACAAATCATACCTACTCAGGATCATAATCACAAACTTATTCTAGAACCAGGATATAACCCATCTGACATGTTCATTGAAAACCTTGCAAACCAAATGGCCCTAATGGTTCAACAAAACAGAAACTTACTTCCCCACACCAACAACCATCTAAGAACCGCATCTAATCTACACAATCATGCTAATATTAAAGATGGAAGGGTTGTGGCTCAGAATGTGCAAGGAAGGTAGAATACGAATCCACCGTATAATGCAAAATGGAATGTAGGAACTAGAAGTGATTATGGGAATGTTAGAGCTGGAACTGGTTATGGGAATGTTGGAGCTGGAACTGGTTATGTGGGCAATCTGAATCGAGAAAGGATCATGGTTCAGGGTCAAGGGAAACCGATTAAGTGATACAACTGCGGAGGGGAAGGACACATTGCTAGGAACTACACTCAGCCAAAACGTCCACAAAATGCAGAGTACTTCAGGGCTAAGATGCAGATGTGGATGAACAATTGGTGCATGATTTGGAACAGAATAATCCCAATGTCTTCCAAGTTGCAGATTGTGATGCATTTGACTCTGATGTTGATGATGAACCAATGCCACAAACCATCTTTATGGAAAATATTTCTCCAATGGTCTCATCACCTCAACAAGTCGGTCCCTCCAAGGACTCAATCATATCAGAGGTACTTAAACTATATGATGTGGTTGATGTGCTTAATGTGCAAAAGATTCACAACGAAGTACAATTAACAGAAGTCATTGAATCAGATATTGAGAATATGGGTAATAGCAATGTTGTCCCATATGATCAATATGTGAAGCAAGATGAAAGTCTTATTGTACCAAGTGATGCATCTTCTGCCATAAATGATGAATGTGTGTTTGATGAATACACTGATTATGTGCCTTGTGGAAAACTAGAAAGGGGGTTGAATAATTTACCGATTAAAAACTTAGTTTTGAAACTTATTGAAAGATCAATTGATATTGATCTTAGATATGTTAATCAATATGCAAGCAATATATATATATATATATATATATATATATATATATATATATAGTAAATAAGGAAAGAAAGAATCAAACCACGACAAGTTGTTTATAGTGGTTCGGTCTACAAGGACTCTTTTTCCTTGCCCTACTCCACTCCCCGAGTCTCACACTCGAGAGTTTAACTTCACTAGTCAACAAGCTCCTTTCACTGCCGGAGGAACCTTTACACTTCGCTTACACACTATTTCTGACAGTAAGCTAGATGTCGAGTTCTTTTCCAAGGGTATAACCACTCCCAGACGCAATGTATTTTAAGGACTAAAATACTAACCACTCACACTCACAAGATTATGATGGTTTGGTACAACAATGATGTATGAATCAATACTAGATCATACAAAAACAAACAAACAAGACTTCCAACTATTTGTTGAAGCTTTAATATGCCTTGATCTTCTTTGCTACAAAAGAGGATCACTATAATGATCTGAAACTGAGTTCGAGATGTTAGAGAGAAGGAATGTATGTGAATATGCTAGGAAGGGATGAGAAACAACTTGGTTTGGCTTTGCTATTTATAGCCAAAAAGATCAGCAGGCACCACGGACCACGGATCCCTCAAAAGGGTTTCGCCCGTGTATTAATTTGGTGCCGCCGGGGTCTGACAGCAAGATCACCAAAATTTTACAAAAGTCAACCATATCTATCCAAGATTGTGTAAGATATGTAGAGTCTAAATCTACACAAAATATCTAGTAAAATCTTCTAGAGATTTCAATGATGCACTACATGATGTCATGTGTTGTTTTTCTATTTTTAAAAATATGTTAAATGTAAATGCATATGTAACGTTTTTGTTTTTAAGAAACCAAAACATGCTTGATCTAAAAATGTTAACATACATTATGGTTTAGAGGCATATTAAAAATATGATTAATTAACATGTAAATGCTTGAGTGATGAAGATATTATTTGATAAAAAGCTTGTTTTAATATCTATTAAACTTGACAAGCTTTAAGCTTTATAAAAAATAAATTTACTTTTGTCGTTAACAAAACTTAGGTAAAGATCATAAAATATAAATAATGTTTAATGGCGATATTTGTATTAACATGCCTGATGATTCCATGACCACTAAGCTAAATATCTATAAGGATCAAGTTGCCATCTATGAACAGCGTGCTAAATTTGGGCTGACCATACGTAAGCAGGAAATGGATTGCCAAATGCGTACATTAATCAGAAAAAGTAATTTAAGGGAAGAAACATTAAAACAAGAGTTAAATTCCTTACAAGAGAAACTTAATAAAACTATTAAGCAAAAGAAAGAACTTCAGGAAAATGTAAAAGTGCTTAAGCAGGAGTTCAATGCAAAGGAATGAAAACTTTTAAATGATTTTTCCAACCTTAAAACTTTGAAGAACAAACTTGAAAACAAGTTGTACGTACAAGGCAACACCATTCAGACTGCTCACATGATCACTAAGCATAGAGTATTAACTGATAAGCATATTATTGGCCTTGTAGAAGACCCCAATCCTGCGTATCTTGAGAAAGCAAAAACAGCTCATGATGTGATTTATGATGGTAGTGTGATTCTTAAGCCTAGACAAAAGCCAACTTATGTTGAGAACACTAAAGAGGACATAGAAATAGAAAATTCCTCTAGAGAGAAAATGGAAAAGAAATTAAGAGAAGATCCTTGGTGTGTGAACCATAATATAACGTTTAAAACTCCCAATTACACTAAGGATAATTGTATAGCCATTAATAAGTTTAGACCTCAGACTCAGTTAACCCTTAAACAAGTGTTTTGTAAGTTAGATATGGAAAAGAGAAAAACTGATGAACTTGTTGAAAAGAATCCTCCCCTTAGGAAATTTCCTCTAGCTACAGTGTATCTACCAAAAACACCAATGCATTTAGTGCCAAGAAATCTTCCCACTCAAAGTAAAACGTTAATGAGCTTATACGTAGTTTACCAACTATTTGTTGATTTCAAGAAAACGTGTAAGAAGAGAATCACACCAATAGGAATTACTGAAGGGGAAAGGGGTTTTGAGCAAACTAAAGAATGTTATCTAACTGAGATCATTCCATTATTTAAACAACTAAAAGAACAATTCGATTGTATTATAAAGGCCATAGATACGGAAGTTAACCAAATGAAAAGATGTTTAATGCAATGGAAAATGAGGTTAAAACATATGAATGTGAGCTTAAAAGTAATGAGATTGAGAGAAAGAATATTCACTTCCTTAATGAGAATTTGATTTCTAGATGTATTGCTCAAGATGTGTTTTATACTGTCATGAATTATTCCATTACTGCTTCTCAATTTCATGATTTATCGATTGCATTAAAAGTCTCACAAGATCGTGTCACTGAGCTTTAAACCAAAAATTCGAAATTGCATGACAAAATGGAAAGGGATGATCATGATAAAATGGCCAGGCATTTTTTAAATTAGAAGTTGAAAATCTTGATTTACAATTAAAATATCAAGATCTTGAAGAAAGAATTAAAACTTCAAATGCCAAGACATCTTCGGATGCTCCCGAGTTTGATGCATATTTTGAAATAAACTCTCGTGATGAATGAATTCAAGCTCACTGCAACACGATCCGAAATTTGAAAGCTCAAATTTCCCAATTGAATGGTAAAATGAATGAAGTGACTAGCTCCCACATGCCTCCTCCTTTAGATTCTAAGAATTCTCGGAACTTCCATCTTCAAAACCTAATTGATGTATTACAACATGAAAATGAATGTTTTCTAGGGGAAAATGAAAAGGTTAAAATGCATTTCAAAAAGTTATATGAATCAATTAAGGTCACTCGTGAAAAGAACAATGAAAAGATAACGTCTTTGCAAAAAGAAATTGAGAATCTGAAGAGTCAGGTAAAAGGGAAAAGCCAATCACTTGTGGTGGTAATGTTGTACCAAAGGTGCCTGCTTGTATTAAATATGCTGTGAATGTGAAGTATATTCCTCCTTATCTTAGGAATCATGAATTTTCATTTCAAACATATCTTTCGTACCTTAAGGATAGTCTAGAGATTCTCCATGAGATTGTAGAAGAGGATAAGATAGAGAAACCACTTCATAATGCGGTTGGGCATGCATGCTTATATGCCAAACGATCTCAGAAACTCTTAGAATGTATAATTGCAACATGTCCTAAATCCGGTACAAGGCAAGATAGAAAAGTTATGCCCAGTTCTATGCCTAAAGTCAAGCATGTGACCTTTGATGTGCCTCTTAAAGTCTCAGATCCCAGCACTTCTAGACCAGAAAAGCAAAAAGTAGTAAAACCAACTAATATTCCCATCGTTCCATCTACAAGAGTAATCAGTGACACTAATGCTAGCGGGTCAAAGCCTTCAGTAATACAAAGTAAGATAGGACCGCGCGAGCTAAGAGTGATCAATAGAGAAAGTAGAAGACCAACCTAGGAATAATAATTTTGAGTTGAATAAGATGAATCGTGTTGATTCTAGTATTAACTATAAGCGTACTGTAATTAATTTAAATTCTACTACTATTTGCAAAACATGTAATGAATGTTTGGTTTCTGGTAATCACTATGAATGTGTTGTGAATAATTTGAGAAATGTTGTTAAATCTCCAGTTAAACATGTCAAAAATGCTAAACAGGTTAAGGAAGTCTGGAAGCCTACATGAAAAAGGCTTAGTAATTATTGGAAGCCTAGAGGGAGAAAATTTAGTAATGTGGGTTATCAATGGAAACCTACTGGCCGTAAATTCAAAGTTAATGAATTTTGCCCTTAGTTGTCAAGATCTATGCCCACTAAGAAATAGAAGCCTATTGGTAGAATCATACCTTTAAGAAGTGGTCACACTTCAAACAGGTCAACTGCCACTACTAGTATTGCTTGCACAACTAATGATTTCATAGCTTCTAGAAATTCTGTAGGAGTTCCAATTGCATGTACTAACCAATCAGAACCCATTTTTTCATGGGGATCCAAAGCTTCCAGTTATCCATACTTTTCTGTGTTCAAATGCAGGTCATAAAAATCGTTCTTTGTTATTTGGACTCAAGCTGCTCAAAGCATATGACTGAATATCGCTCACGGCTCAAGAAATCGGGACTGTTAGATTTGGGAATGCCCACTTTAGGGAAATAATGGGTTATGGAGATTATGTGTTTGGAGAATGTGTGATCTCCCGGGTATATTATGTCGAAGGTCTTGGTCATAATTTGTTCTCTGTTGGTCAATCCTGCGACTCTGATCTTGTAGTGGCCTTCAGACAGCACTCTTGCTTCGTTAGGGAATTAGATGGTGTTGAACTCTTAAAGGGAACCCGTGGCTCCAATTTGTACACCATCTCTATCGAAGATATGATGAAGTATTCTCTAATTTTCTTGTTGTCTAAGGCATCAAAGAACAAGTCATCATTATGGCACCATCGTCTCAATCACTTGAACTTCGGCACCATCAATGACCTTTCTAGAAAGGACCTCGTAAGAGTATTTCCCTGATTGAAATATGAAAAAGATCATCTTTGTTCAGCATGTCAATTGGGCAAAAGCACGAAGTATGCCCACGAACCCAAATCTGCCAATTCCAGTATGGAAGTTCTTCATACCCTTCACATAAATTTTTGCGGACCCATGATAGTACCAAGTATTAATGGGAAGAAGTGTGTGCTAGTTATTGTTGATGACTACTCTCGGTTCACTTGGGTTAAGCTTTTGAGATCAAAGGATGAAACTCCAGACGTTATCTTAAAACTCATTAAACACTTGCAGGTTCGGCTCAACAAAATAGACCATGGAATTGAATTTGTGAACAAAAAACTTAGTCAGGTTTATGAAAGCATTGGAATCAGCCATCAAAGAAGTGTTCCACATACTCCGCAACAGAACGGTGTAGTTGAAAGGCGAAATCAAACTCTTGTGGATGCTGCAAGGACTATGCTAATATATTCAAAGGCTCCAATATTTCTCTGGGCGATAGCGATTGCCACTGCATGTTACACCCAAAATCTTTCTCTAATACATACAACTCATGGAAAAACTCCATACGAATTAGTTCATAACAGAAAACCAGATCTTTCATTTCTTCGTGTGTTTTAAGCTTTCTGTTATCCAACTAATGATGGTCAAGATTTGGGAAAGTTGAAAGGTAAGGCTGATATTGGATGTTTCATTGGTTATGCACCTAATTGGAAGGGTTACCGAATCTACAACAAAAGAACCCGAGAAATTATGGAAATTATTCACGTTACGTTTGATGAGCTGACTGAGCAAATAGCTCCTGGACAATCCAGTTCTGGACCCGCATCTCAACTTTTGTCACCTGGACCCATTAGTTCAGGTCTTGTACATAATTCATCTCCTGCAGTTCCGTATGTACCTCCATCAGAAGAAGATTTGAAGAAATTGTTCGATCCAATGTTTGATAAATACTATGATCCTCTAGCTGATGATAATTCAGCACCACCAACTGTAGCTGCTCCTGTTCCAACCAATACAAATGGTCCATCTATTGCAATTTCTTTATCTCAAGAAGTGCCATTTGCTAATCAATCATCATCATCTCTTAATCTTCAATCATCTTCTGAGTATCAAGGAAATGTAGCTACTAACTCTTTTGGAGATAACCCCTTTGTAACCCCCGAAGATGCTCCATTTGAAAACATATTTGTCCCTGAACTCACTCCTGAAACATCTTCACCAGGGGATCCTAACTCTGCTACATCAGTTCCTTACCAAGAACCACATGAACATCTCAAAAAATGGACACATGATCATCCATTGCATAATGTCATTGGGAATCCTTCCCGTCCAGTATCTACTAGAAAACAGCTTGCCACTAACGCCTTATGGTGCTTCTTCAACTCTGTACTATCAAAGATCTTACCTAAAGATGTCAAAACAGCAATGTCTGAGGACAGTTGGTTTAGTGCTATGCAAGATGAAATTCATGAGTTCGATCGTCTTGATATATAGGAATTGGTGCCTACTCCAGATTGTGCTATGATTATTGCTCTCAAGTGGATCTTCAAAGTAAAACTTGATGAGCACTGATATGCTTACGCAACGCGTTCGGGGTCAAAGGCACTTTCTTTTCGTCGATCAAGTTTTATAACAGCCTAGGCAGTGAACCTAATCGATGTAGTGTAGTATTAGGGTAAGCCACGGGTATTGATATCGTTCTCTAGGGAAATAGGAATGCTAGTGAGAAATTACTACGCTAAGGTTGGGGTTGAGGAAGATTATTTTTCATATTTTTTTATGTTTTTTTAGAAAATGGAAATTACGAATCTCGGGGTATTGGATTTGGGGGTTTGGTATTCCTACCGATTACTTCTACTTATCTAATTATCTAACCTAAGGTGAGTGTAGTCTATGTCTAATTGAATTGTGCTCTTACGATAGTTAAAAATTTATTTGCTTAGATGTTATTACTCCCTAGTTATCTCCTATTGATGGTTGAATTGTCACGTCCTTATTCTTAACGCGTTGTGTTTCTAAGGTCGTAGGGTATGCCTTTATCCCTAACTCTTCGAAGTTACCTAAGGTTAATGACTACGAAGTCTCTAGGATTCATAAACATAACACTAAGGTGATCTTTGGATGTTTAGCCTACAATTCCACTAGTAACTATAAGCTAAGGTTCAACAAAGATTAATCAAACATTAATAACACAACGGATGACCTATTGCAATACTAGGTCAATCACAATTATGATAAGAGACAACCAATCAATATTCAATAACTAGGTTTCATATATCTAAGCAAACACACAAGTAAATTAGCCGGACATGGGGAACATGCAAGCATACACACAAACAATTGAAGACATGATTGAATCAATGAAGTAAAACACTTATCTTGTTGTAAAATAGGGTATGGAACCCTAAGATACTGCCCAAGACAGCCTTGGTTCGGTTTAGGTTTTTACTCCACAAAACTACCTCTTCAAAACTAAAAAATTCGGATTCTATATATAGTGTTACAAACTGCGACAACGTCACTCTTTAATTGTGACGCCATCGGGTCGCCGTCATTAGGGTTTCGTCTTGGCCATGTTATCTTTGTAACGGCGTCACCTTATACCTGTGACGCCGTCGCCTTCAGTCTCTGACGTCGTCTGGATCAAATCTAGGCCGTCTGAGCTGCGACGCCCTACTCTTTTAAAACCTGATGCCGTCACTTGTAAATAAGCAATTTGGCTATTGAGTCATCACAAAACATGTCGCGACGGTGTCGCAGTTAAGCACTGACGTCGTCCCCTTCAGTTCCAGCAGCCTGAGTGTCTCGATTCTTGACTTTGGCCATTTTCTTTGTATATTCGCGCCTTTTCGTCCGAATAAGTGTCATTCCAGCAATTTACCTTCAAAAGACCTAAAAAGTGAAAAGGAACGAAATTAAGTAGTAACGGATATAAAAGTGATCAATTAAGGGCTTAAATGACCCCTCAAAAGTGTACCTTTTAAATCCTTATCAAATATCCCTACACTTGGTATTTGCTTGTCCTAAAGCAAATGTGCTTTTAGCCAATTAATTTATAAGTTAGAGGTCATGAAGCATTAGTTTAGAACAATTCACAGCACATATAAGCCCCGCAAAATTCATAAAAAGCACGGAAATTACATACTAGCACCTCACAAGGGGTGTTTGGATACTCACATCTCTCGGGTGTATATGAAATATATCAAGTTGGAAATGGAAGATAAACACTCATTAACCGGTCCTAGTACATAGATTACCATAGGATTAAGACTAGATCAAACCTCCATAGCTTTGGCGTAAGCACCTAAGAAAAACTATCCAAGAGGTCTTTTAAAGGGTTGTAATGTTAGGCTTACGGTAAGGAAACAAAGGGTTTGGTGGGATAGGGGATTTAGTGGTGGCAAGTAAAAAATCTTTATGTTACAAGCATGAGAAGAATGGCGTTGCTAAGCCAAGACTCGACACTCTAAACTCTAGATAACTGAAACAAATAAACATAAATTTAAAGATAGATGTATGATGGTAGCCCTTATGTTTTTTTTTTTTTTTTTTTTTTTCACACTATTTTTTTTTTCTTTTTCTCTTTTTTCTATTTTTTTGATTTTTTTTTCTTTTTTTTTATATATACACTTTTACTCTACTGTCCTGTACGATAACATCAAAATAATAAGGATTTATAGGCACATCCTACACTTGAATTTTTATTACTCTAACACTAATTCGACCCGAATTGAAAAGATCAAAACACTTGGAGTACATTATTATGCGAATAAAAAGAATTTGAATTTAACGTTCCCTTCCCGTCACTTCATAAAATTTAACTTTTCCCATGAGTCCCAATCGTCCCAAAACTATGTACAAAACATATGACTCGACTTAGCAACTTATGCAAGCAACTAGATAATTGAACGAAAGGTTTAGTATGATAACAATAATGCACTAAAAGTGAGTGCATACAAGGTAGGCTAAGGCGATTTTGGTATACATTTAGGGGTGGATTGTAAACAATGCTCTTCATTGATATTCTGGAAAAACGAAACATCACGAGAACCACGAAAAGGATAGGCTCTGAGGGGTTAACTAGGGGTATCGTGTACTAAAGATGAGTACAACGCAAGGGTGTGGGGGAATTACTCAACCGATGTGGAAGAAGTAATTATATTACAGGTATCAAACAAGGGTTATCCTAATGCCTCTTATCATTTAGTTATTCCTAACTACATAAGTATAGTCTTACTAGCGATCTCGGAATGCATCACAAAACAGGTTCGAGAATCTATTATACTACCGGTTCACACTCTAAGCATTAAAGAAGAATACTTTAATTCCTACTAATCTAAGGGCGATCCTCACATTTTTGGTGGAATTTAAGTGGTAAAGGGTTTTTGTAGGACCACTACGATATATCAACCTTATCACTAAATACCCACGTTAACCAAAGTTATGCGTAGAACTCGTGAAACCCAACACAAACATATGCGTAAAAGAAAGAAAAGATAGAGATTAGATGGTGACTTGAATATGAATTCGTGTATATGTTTAGAGAGGTAGAGAGAAGAAAGATGAAAACAATAAGTTGTTATATTGCTTCTAAGGAAAACACACACACACACACACACACTCAAGCACACCCCTCAAATGACATACTTGAGGGGTATTTATAGTACAAGAGAGAGGATGCCCTAAGGCTTGGCCATGGGCCTCGAGTGGGCTTGGACATGGATTGGGTTACTTAGACTTATACAAGGCTAGCTTATCTTAACTAATGCCCAATTAGCTTAGCCCAATCCACGAGCCCGTTGACTATTCTATCACGATATCTAACACGCGTTACAAAGTTCCTAAACGTGAATGACCATCACTTCTAATAAAAACTATTAAGGCTAACAATCTCCCCCTAAGGGGTGGTCATTCAAAAGATGCTCCACTTGATTAGGTCTTTACTTTTCTCGAGCTTGAACTTTGTGTGTAGATATAGAATAGTCTTGATTCTTTGTTCCTTCATGCTTTGTGATCAGTTAATGTGATTGTCTGCCGTTGTCAACTTCGTTGGTTAGGTGTCTCCACGCCTTTCTCCAACATGCTCACACTTCTATTTGTCTTTTGGTTACCAATGATGTAGTTCTCGAGTCTTTAAACTTTTTAGATTCTTTGACATTGACGAAGAATCATCTTTAACTTTGTGTTGCCTTTGATTTTGATGAGAACTTTCATGTGTTGTTGGTATGAGCAGGTGGAGAATCTGCACGATCAATCTGCTCCGGAGCTTCCATAAGAAGAAAACATAAAACAGGTTAGTAATAAGCGGATTCCGGCACTTACAAGTTTAAATTTCGAGGGTGTTAACAGCATAGTGTGAAAACACATCTCTAATTCTCACAGAGGCCGTTCCTGAACTGGAGTCCCACAAGTGAGATAACACGATATACCGAAGTACATCTACAGTTCAGATGAGTCGCTGAAGTACACCAAAGCATCACCCCACGACTGTAGACCGTTTGAGACACACTAAGCGTAATCCACGGGGAGTTACCGAAGTGACCTGCTGTCTGGGCTGCTTGATGTTGACCCTGGCAGGAGTTTCCATTCAATCACTGAAGATCACCGATGTGAAACTTCTCATAAATGTTCTGGAAGATTGCTAAGATCTGCGTAGGACTCTAGAATATATCACTTGTATCCTTATTGATGAACAACAAGCGATGTCATGTCATGTGTTCCTATGAGATCTTTTGATGAATCTCGTGGCTCTAGACTCAATAGTGCATTTTGGTTTTCCTGAGCGGAGACTAGGGAGAGGGTCTCCTTCTTCAATACCAACAATCTCTAAGAGAAATTCAATAGATTATGTAGGGTTCCCAGTGAGAATGAAACAAATCCTTTTAAGAGGAATTGAGTGGCTAGAAGGTTTAGTGCAGTGCGTCACTGGGTCCATGACGTCTTTGTCTTCAATACCAGTGTCATCTAAGTGACAACCAGTAGCATATGTATTGAACCCGGTTTCTGCCCTAAGGTTGAATTTGGAGGGCTATTTCTTTTCACCCTTTTTCAATATATTTCTTTTTAATTCTTCAACCCTTCTTTCTCTTTTCTCACATTACTCCTTTTTTCAATCATTCCTAAGGACTTCTAATACTAACTATTTGTGATGTCCTTGTGTTAGGAATTAGAAATTCCAGGTATTAAAGAGTCGGTCACCTCAAGTATATGTAATCATTAGAAAGGTCTTAGTCGTAGTTATTTCAAGTTAAGTAGTATTTAGTTAAGTAACACCGTGGAGGACGGACGGGTCTTTACCCACTGTATGCCTGATCCACAGCCCGATGTGTGGTGTTTTATGTAAGACTATAAATACTCTCTACCTCCCAAGGTAGAGAGTTGGAGCTCATAATAATATCTTTCACTTTCTCTCACTAAGTTCCCTAAACCTCTAACTTTCTCTCTCTAGAACTCCATTCATACGCCACTTTGTGTTATGGTTTGATGTGTATGTGAAAACTAATATCTTACAATTGGTATCAAGAGCCATGGTTAGATCATATCTAGCACATCTTTGGATTTTCAGTGGTCTTTAGGTGGTTTTTGAGTTTGAAAAAGTTTAGTGGTTTGTGCATCATTTGGTTGATTTCTTGTGTTAAAGTTTGGATTTTGTTAGTACTTTTATGTTTAGAATCATCACAAGTGTTTAGGTTTTCATTTGGTAAGCTTGAATCATCTTGGTAGGGTTGTTTTTGGATTGAAAAGTGATGTTTATGTGGTTTCTCTTGCTAGCGACTTGACATTCGGACTTCTTTCTTCGTAGCGACTTGCTTCACAATTTTGTAGCGAGTTACAGTTTTGGAGCTAGCGACTTAGACCTAGAGATTTACAGTACAAGTAGTGGACTCTCCACTACGGGTAGCGACTTGGTGGTAGCGACTTGGTCTGTAGCGAGTTGCTCTTTAGCGACTTGAGTAGCGAATTGCTGCCAAAATTTTGCTAGCGACTTGAGGCTTAGCGAGTTACTACTTAGTAACTTGCATTTGTCTAGCGACTTGGGACTTTAGCGACTTGGGGGTATAGCGAATTAGGTGTTAGCGACTTGGTGCATTATCTTCTAGCGACTTGGGTGATTGTTTACGGTTTTCTCTTGATTTAGTAAAATCCCGTGAAAGAATCTATTTCTCGGTTTAATCATAGAGTTATAAAATCCCGTATTATCTTTTAACATGTCTACCAACGTTCCTACTATCATCTCCACTGTTGCCGAGGATGTTCAAGCAGCTGGGTCAGATACTCGTCCACCCATGCTTGACAGAACTGACTACGATTCTTGGGCTCAACGAATCAGATTGTACTGCCTTGGAAAGGAAAATGGTGTCAACATTCTCAAATCCATTGATGAAGGACCGTATCGAGTTGAGACGACTAGAGATGTACTTGATACTGCTGAAGATGGAACTCTGATTTACGGAATGGACAGACCAAAGATGTATGATGAGCTTGACGATAAGGAGAAAAAGCGATTCGATGCTGATATCAGGGCTTCTAACATTGTTCTACAAGGTCTCCCTAAAGACATCTACAAGCTGATCAATCACAACACCGATGCAAAGGCAGTATGGGATAATGTCAAGATGCTTCTCTCAGGTTCAGAATTAACTATGGAAGACAGAGAATCACAACTCTATGACGAATTTGAACACTTCAAGATGAAACCAGATGAGAGTATCTATGAGTACTATGTCTGTGACAACTCGCAATTTCAAGTCATTTCTCAAGTTTCACTATTTCAACATTTATCGTAAACTAGGTTTACGTGTTCCAAATTCGCGTAACCTTTATGGTTTAGCGGCGAATTCATGATCATATCATCACGAACAATTCATATGGACTAAGTTTAGTCTACATTTCATTAGCATCATTTGCATCACGTTAGTTCATTCATGACATTGCATTTCACATTAACCGCGTAAATTTTATATTAAATAAACGTTATCGCGTAAATTATTATTTTGAATATTTAATCCGTTATTTCAAAAATGATCCCGATATATTTTTATACTTACATTAGTTTATAAAAACTATATTTTGAGTTTTCCTAGTGTTTTAAATTTATTTTGTATATAAACCGTTAAAGTTATATTATTACGACACTTTTCTTAAAAATTACTCGATAATTATTTTATCACTCAAATTTTACAAGGAATGTATTTTTAAAATTCTTATGATATCAATATACTTTACTTTGATCCCCTAAAACTTATTTTAATCCATATGACTTTAACTTCACATCTATGTACAAGTTACATTTTCCTACATTTATATCATTTACTTACATTTTATTTACAATTTTATACAAGAGAAAGAAAAAAAAAATATATATATATCTTAGACACATTCCTCCCCCCTTGGCCGACCAAGGGGGAGGGTGTCATTAATTGGTGGTAAGGTTTTCTTGATTGTTTAGAAGTATACACTACATAAAGTCTTACATGATTCAATTATTTCATTCATCTCATTATTCACAAGAGTTAGCAAAAACATTTTCTCTCTTGTTTCCTCTCTTCATAACCGGTTCTACATCAAGAGCTACAAGGGATCACAAAATTTTTCTCAAGCTCAAGTAATTAACAATCTAGATAATACTCTTAATAAGGTTTTGAAATAAAAACCTAGAGTGTTTAGGATAAACCTTGTTCTTTGCACCTCATCATATTAACTTGTAAGCATATCATTTATATTTTTCATATCTCCTTTTCATTTCATAAGTATCTCTTCATTTTTGGAGCAAGCATGCATGATTTGTGTTGTTTATACCATTTTTACATGATTTTTAGAGTTATATATATATAAGGTCATCCTATAATTATCCCCTTGGTATATGTTGGTCTTGATGATGTTTAGGAACCCATGACACCCTAAGAAGGTGTATGGTAGGATTAGATTAGCTTTGGAGTTGATTTGAAGGGATTAGAATAGGTTTGGTACGAGAAAAACTATTTTCGATAAGTATAAAAAGTGTTCTGTCCTTGTTTTATTTTTCTGGAAAATCCGACTGTAGGCACGACTTTTTGGCCTTGATATTTAGAAAATATACTTTAAAACGAATCCGTGGCCGCTTGAACGGATTAAAACGGAGTTATAACGAAGAAGTTATGAATTTTTAAAGTTTGACGACGAAATATATATTTTTCAGAAAATTCAGCAACCTATTTTTACTTTATTCGAGTCAAAAACGAGTCCTAAGCTTTACAAATTATTTCGACTTGTCAAAAATATATTAGTATACTTTGATACGAAGCTAAGGACGTATTATACGTAGAAAACGGATTTGAAACGACTAAGATATGCACGTTTTCATAAAATTGCCGTAACTATTATTTTCAGAAAAACTATATTATTTTTACGAGATAAGTATTACGGTAACTAAAATGACCATATTGAGGGCTGTTTTTAACGTGGATGTGGAACCTTTTGGAATGAAATGTCTTCTAATGAAATTAAGATCACCAAGCATATTTTTCAAAACAATCAACCGTTTGTATAGCGGAGTTTTAATAAATTATTTACGGATGGTTGAACTTGGCCGAAACTCACTTTTTACGCAACAATTAGACAAAATCACCATCTTTAACCCTTATTATCTTTATGTTCGAGACCTCTATGACGAAAACTCATGAACTGAAACTTCTAGATTTTGATACAAACTTTCCAAAACCGTCGAGTTCGTTTCCTAACGCTCGACGTACACCATTTTACGACTAGTTATTCGGAGCCATTTTTGTCACTTTCAAGAAATTTCCGACGGCATTATTTTACGACGAAAAGTGAAAATTTCACCATAAATCATTACAAAACTATTATAGGATGACATTTTGACGTAAATACTTGTAAAGTGATTTAAGAATGGTCAAGACGTCAAAAGAGTATTTTTCGACGATAAGTATTATTTTCAAAACTCGCAAATGGTATAAATAACATACGAAATGCATGCATAACATTACATTGCAACTCATTACATATCATATCATTCGTAATAGGTCCAGATTAAGGTTTTCCGCTATACCTCAGTGTACTCACTCTTGTCATCATACCAGTTTATCAAGTGAGTTCATAGCCCCACTTTTACTCTTTTAACTGTTTTACAAACACTTGGGGGAGATACATGCTACATTTTTAACTGAACACAAATGCTTTGAACTGTATGCTATAACCGAATGTTTTATTATCACTAAGTATTTGCCATGTTCGAAGTCCCTACATCATGAACCATTAGTCACTTGCGAGTGAGCGCGAATATTGTGAATAGGCCTATTGGAATTAACACTCCCGCTCTTATTGACCCAGTTAGGGGAAATCGAGCGCACTATATTTGAACCAGTAAGGTAAATTGGCAAGTTTACCTATTAGGGCGGCGATGAAACGATGATTACCAATTTTTATTGGTGCGATGTTTACGCTTTGGTGTCATGAACTTAGTGAAATAAATAAGATTTTGTTTTTAACGATGAGTGTGAAACCATTTAACTCACACTACGATTATTGTGTTCAAACGAATTACTTAAACCTATGGATTTCACTCAACCTTTGTGTTGACCTTTTTTAGCATGTTTATTCTCAGGTATCTAAGGCATTATCATCATGGCATGGTTAAGGAACCACCTTTTGAGTCGCGGCGTCGACTTACCTCATTGTACATTATGGCACTTTCTTTTAAAACCATCGTTTGGACTTGTAATATATTTATATTTCCGCAAACTTTGTAAACTTTTGGGACCTATGTTGTAACTCTGATTATTTTATTAAATCAAACGATGTATTTTCCAAACGACACTTTAGGTCGTTCAATATAACTGTGATTGTGATGCTATGACAGTCAATCCCCAGGAATTCCATTCCGCTGCAAAACAGGTAATTTGGGGGTGTGACAATGTCAGATTCCATAAGTTGGTGAATGATATGAGGAACATCAGAATGACTATGCCTAACATTCAGCTGAACTCAAAATTTGTGAACAACATGAATCCCGAATGGCACAAGTTTGTCACCTCTGTGAAGCTCACTAAAGGATTGAAGAATACAAACTATGAGCAACTCTATGCCTTCCTCCTTCAGAATGAGAGACATGCTATGTTTGAAAAATTGGTTCTTAATCAATTCAAAACCAACCAGGGAGAGACAAGCTCGTCTAATGACTCAACTGCCTTCTACTCAAACATCGGAATTACAACCAAAGCCTCACAAGTCATACCCATGGGAAATGGTAATCACAAACTAATTCCTGATCCTATGTTCAAACAAGCTGATGCTGATGCACACGTGGGTAACTTCATTAATCAACTAGCTCTTCTGATTAGTCAAAACATGAATTCTCTCCCACAAACCAATAACAACCTCAGAACAGCATCTAACCCACACAATCAAGCTACTGTTAAAGATGGGAGGATCGTGGTGCAACCAGTTCAGGAAAGACAGTATGATCAGGGAAGAGGTGGAGCTGGTAGAGGTTATGTTGGTAATCAGAATCGAGGAAGGAATGGTAATCAAGGTCAAGCTAAGCCGATCAAATGTTATAACTGTGGTGGTGAGGGACACATTGCAAGGAACTGCACTTCTCCAAAGCGTCCACAGAATGCTGATTACTTCAGAGACAAGATGCTGCTTGTACAAGCTCAGGATAATGGTGCTGCTTTGGATGAAGAGGAATTGTTGTTTCTTGCTGAGGGCAATGCCAAGACCTATGATGCAGATGTGGATGAGCAGCCTATTTAGGAGATAGGTCACAATCATCAGAATGCCTTTCAAGTCGCTGATTGTGATGCATACGACTCTGATGTGGATGATGGACCTACTGCACACACAATCTTTATGGCTAGCATTTCTCCAATGGTTTCTCCCAAGGTCTCATCTTCACCACTTGCTGGCCCATCCAAAGACAAACTCATCTCAGAGGTACTAAAACTATACGATGATACTGATGTGCAAAAGATGCATGACAAAGTACCTTCAACTGAAACTATTGAATCAAATATTGAAAATATGGGTAATATCAATGTGGTCCCATATGATCAATATGTGAAACAAAGTGAAAGTGAAGTTGTACCAAGTGATGCATCTCCTGCAGTCAACAATGACTATATTTTTGATGAATACACTGCATGTGCCCCTGATGAGTCTATAATTTCTGAACTAAATGCCTATAAAGAACGTGTTGCTATTTATGAACAACGTGCAAAATTTGAGCTGACCACTCGTGAGCAGGAAATGGATCACCAAGTGCGTACAATCATTAGAAAAAGTAATTTTCGAGAAGAAGTATTAAAACAAGAGTTAAATTCCTTGCAAGAAAAGCTTTCTAAAACTGCTAAGCAAAAACAAGAACTTCAAGAAAATGTGAAAATGCTTAAGCAAGAATTTAATGCAAAGGAATCGAAACTCATGAAAGATTTTTCTAATCTGAAAATTTTGAAAAACAAACTTGAAAACAAGTTGTACATACAAGGGAACACCATTCAGACTGCTCACATGATCACTAAACATAGGGTCTTAAGCGATAAGCATAGCATTCCCCTTGTTAAAGAACCAAATCCAGAGGTCATTAAAAGGGCTAGAAATGCTCATAAGGTTCTTTATGATGGCAATGAAATCCTTAAACCTAGACAGAAACCTAGTTGCGTTGAGTGCACTGAGGAAGATAAAAAATCAGATGAAGTCACCAGGGAAATAATGAACAAGAAATTAGATGATCCTAAATGTAGAGAGAAGAAAATAAAGATCACACCCCATGATTACAAGAAGGAAAACTGGATTTCCTTGAACATGTTTAAGCCTCAGACATTGTTGACTCCCGAACAAGTTTTCTGGAAAATGGATTTAGATAAGCAGAAAGCTGAAAATATTGTTGAAACAAACCCTCCCCTTTGGAAAATGCCTAGAGCGACTGTGTATCCTCCTAATACACCAATGCAACTTGTTCCTAGAACAATTGCCACTAAAAGCAAGACCTTAATTAGCCAATATGTTATATTTCAACTATTTGTTGATTTTGAGAAAACATGCAAGAAAAGGATCACACCCACTGGTATAACGGAAGGAGAAAGGGGTTTTGAGCAAATGAAAGAATGTTATTTAACTGAGGTCATGCCTTTCTTTAAACTTCTAAAAGATCACTTTGAAAGTCTTAAAAAGGGGATAGAAACTGATATTAAGGGAATGGAAAAGGAATTTGATGCAATGATAGTTGAAGTTAGTGACTATGAGCGAGCACTAAAATATAATGAGATTGAGAGGAAGAACTTGCATACACTAAATGAGAACCTGATTTCTGAATGTATTGCTCAGGATGTGTTTTTCACTGCTACAAATTGTTCCATTAATGCTTCCAAATTTCATGAATTATCGGTTGCCCTGAAAGTCTCCCATGATCGTGTCATTGACCTTGAAAAAACTAATTCTGAACTAAACGAGAAAATTGAACTGGATGATCACGACAATTTGGTTAAACATTTTTCTAAACTAGAAGTTGAGCATTTTAATTTACAACTAAAATATCAACATCTTAAAGAAAATGTCAAAACTTCAAATATCAAGACATCCTCAGATGCTCCAGAGTTTGATGCAGTTTTTCAAATTAACAAACGTGATGAACAGATTCAAGCTCAGTGCAACACGATCAGAAAGTTGAAAGCCCAAATCTCTCAATTAAAGGGTCAAACGAACAATATGACAGGCTCCCAAATGCCTCCCCCTTTAGATTCTCAGAATTCTCAAACGTTTCATCTTCAAAACCTAGTAAATGCATTGCAAAAGGAAAACGAAAGTTTTCTAGAAGAAAATGAAAAGGTTAAACGTCATTTCAATGAGTTATTTGAATCAATAAAGGTCACTCGTAACAAAAATAACGAACAAATAGCTTCATTGCAAAAGGAAATTGAGAATCTGAAGAGTCAGGTAAAAGGGAAAATGCCTATGACCAATGGGGAGAATGGTGTATCAAAGGTTCACTCTTGTAATAAATATGCTTTGTCTGTAAAATATGTCCCTCCTCATCTCAGGAACAACAAACTTGCTGTTCAAACATACTTCTCATCCCTTAAGGATTGCCTAGAATGTCTGCGTGAGATTGTTGAAGAGGATAAGTTAGAGAAACCTCATGATAATGCAATTGGACATGCATGCTTATATGCCAAACGATCTCAAGAAATCTTAGAATGCTTGATCACAATATGCCCAAAGTCATTAGGTGAGAGAGTTAATCCTTTGATTCCATGTTCGATGACTATTGCCAAGTATGATATTCATTCGATGCCCAATGTATTGAATATGAACCCTAGTGTGCCTGTAAGTAGTTCAGATTTCAGATCTGTCAATGCTATGAAAGAGAACTCAAGTGTGCCTCCTAGGAGTACAAATCTCAGCACTTCTAGTTTTAAGAAAGTGAACCTTAGTGTGCCTGCATGTAGTTCAGATCCTAGCACATCTAAACAGGTGATGCAAAGAGTTGTAAAACCCACTAATGTTCCCATTCCCTCTACAGGAATAATCAGTGACATTAATGGGAGCAGGTCAAAGTCTCAAGACAATACAAGGAATGATAGGACCTCGCAAGCTAAGAATGTGCACTGGAAAAGAGTAGAAGAACAATCTAGGAACTTTAAGCTTGAATCGAATAAAACGAATCGTGTTGATTCTAGTATTAGCCATAGGCGTACTGTAATTAATTCGAATTCTGATACTATTTGCAAACCTTGTACTGATGTCTGCTTGAATTCTGTTTCTAATCATGAATGTGGTGTTAATGTTTTGCCTAATGATGATAATGGTACAGTTAATGTTGCTAACGTTCATGCTAAAAAGGCAAAAAGGCAAAAACGAAAGAAAGTTAGAAAATAGTGGAAACCCACAGGAAGAACATTTAGTAAGATAGGCTATTATTGGATACCTGTTGGTCATAAGAATAATCAGACAATGCCCACTAGAAAATGGATGCCTACTGGTAGAACTATTCCCATAAGAAGTGAGCACACTGTGAACAGGGCTAATACGGACACTAGTACTGCATCTATTCACAATGAATCCAGTGCCTTAATTTCTGATATGAATGCTCCTTTTTCTTATGTGGGTGTTCCAACCATTGTTACTAACCAAATGGAACCCATTCTTGCATGGGGATCCCAATTATCCAGTTATCCATTCTTGTCTGTGTTCAACTGCAGATCGTTCAAATCGTTCTGTGGTACCTGGACTCAGGCTGTTCCAAGCATATGACTGGAGACCGGTCGCGGCTCATGAACTTCGTGAGCAAATTCATCGGGACTGTTAGATTCGGTAATGATCATTTCGGTGCAATCATGGGTTATGGAGATTACGTTGTTGGTGATAGTGTCATCTCTAGAGTATACTATGTGGAATATCTGGGTCATAATCTGTTCTCTGTTGGTCAATTCTGTGATTCTGATCTAGAAGTAGCCTTCAGAAAACATACCTGCTTTGTTAGAGATCTTAATGGTAAGGAACTGTTAAAAGGAACTCGTGGCTCAAATCTCTACACCATCTCTATCGATGACATGATGAGGTCCTCTCCAATCTGCTTGTTATCAAAGGCTTCAAAAACAAAGTCATGGTTATGGCATCGTCGTCTCAATCACTTGAACTTCGGCACCATCAACGATCTTTCCAGAAAGGACTTAGTTGTAGGTTTACCTAGACTAAAGTATGAAAAGGATCATCTTTGTTCAGCATGCCAATTGGGTAAAAGCAAAAAGTATGCCCACAAACCCAAACCTACAAACTCAATTACAGAAGTTCTTCATACCCTTCATATGGATTTGTGTGGACCAATGAGAGTGCAGAACATCTTTGGTAAGAAATATGTGTTGGTTGTGGTTGATGATTACTCTAGATTCACCTGGGTCAAGTTCTTAAGGACAAAGGATGAAACTCCTGATATCATCATCAAACTCATCAAACAGCTGCAGGTTCGACTTAACAAAATAGTCAGAATTATCCGAACAGACAATGGAACTGAGTTTGTTAACAAACAACTTAGTGACTTTTATGAAAGCATTGGAATCAGCCATCAAAGAAGTGTTCCACGAACTCCTCAACAGAACGGTGTAGTTGAAAGACGAAATCGAACCCTTGTGGAAGCCGCTAGAACAATGCTGATTTACTCAAAGGTTCCAATGTTTCTCTGGACCGAAGCTATTTCCACTACATGCTACACACAAAATCGTTCCCTGATTCACACTGTTCATGGAAAGACACCATATGAACTTGTCCACAACAGAAAACCTAATCTCTCTTTCCTTCGTGTGTTTGGAGCATTGTGTTATCCAACTAATGAAGGACAAGACTTAGGCAAACTTAGGGCTAAAGCTGACATTGGAGTATTTGTAGGATATGCATCAATCAAAAAGGGATACCGAATCTACAACAAAAGAACCCGAAATATCATGGAAACAATTCACGTTACGTTTGATGAGCTGACCGGTCAAATGGCTCCTGGACAATTCAGTTCTGGACCCACACTTCAAAACAGTCCCATTGGTTCATCCCTTGTTCCAAACTCTTCTCAAGAAACTTCATATGTACCTCCATCTGAAGATGATTTAAAGAAATTGTTTGATCCTATGTTTGATGAACTTTATGATCCAAGTACTAATGAGGTGTCGATTCCTACAACAGAGGCTGCTTATATTCCTGTGAATGAAGTCAATCCCTCAGTCTCAATATCTTTAAGTCAAGAAGCGCCTTCTGCTGATCCTTCCGTCTCATCAACAAATCATCATTCTTCAAATGTACATCATGGAACTGTTTCTGGCATCAATGATGAAGTTAATCCCTTTGCTACTCCTGAAGATGCTCCATTCGAAAACATATTTGCTCCTGAATCTTCTTCAGAACCATCTTCTTCAGGAGACATCGACTCTGCTACTTCAGTCCCCCAACAACTACCACATGAACACCTCAGAAAATGGACTCACGATCACCCACTAGACAACATCATTGGAAATCCCTCTCGTCCTATATCAACACGGAAACAACTTGCAACCGATGCCTTATGGTGCTTCTTCAACTCCGTACTATCTAAGATCGAACCAAAAGATGTTAAAACCGCCATGAATGAAGATAGCTGGTTCAATGCCATGCAAGATGAAATTCATGAGTTTGATCGACTTGATGTATGGGAGTTAGTACCTGCTCCAGATTGTGCTATGATTATTGCTCTTAAATGGATCTTCAAAGTGAAACTTGATGAGCATGGTGATGTGTTGAAAAACAAGGCTCGATTAGTTGCTAAAGGATACCGTCAAGAGGAGGGTATTGACTTTGAAGAATCTTTTGCTCCAGTTGCTCGAATCGAGGCAATCAGAATCTTTTTGGCTAATGCTGCTAGTAAGAACATGATAGTCTATCAAATGGATGTGAAGATGGCATTTTTGAACGGAGACCTTAAAAAAGTCGTCTACGTCAGCCAACCTGAAGGATTTGTAAATCAAGAGCATCCTACTCACGTTTATCGTTTGAAGAAGGCCCTTTACGGTTTAAAACAAGCTCCAAGGGCATGGTATGATACACTGTCAAAGTTTCTTCTATCTACCGGATTTATCAAAGGAGCAGTTGATCCTACATTGTTCACCAGGAAGTCAGGCAAACATTTAACTCATGTTCAAATTTATGTTGATGATATTATTTTTTCCTCGACAGACCCAATGGAATGTGATCGTTTTTCTAATGAAATGAGTTCAAAATTTCAAATGTCAATGATGGGACAAATGTCATTTTTCTTGGGATTACAAATTTCACAAAGTCCCGGAGGCATTTTCATAAATCAATCTAAATATGCAATAGAGATCTTAAAGAAATTTGGGTTTGATTCATGTGCCCCTGTTGGCACCCCCATGATTGATCGAACCAAACTAGATGAGGACCACTCAGGGATCATGATTGACCAAATGAAATATCGTAGTATGATTGGATCCCTGATGTACCTCACTGCTAGTAGACCAGACATCTTGTTCGCTGTTTGCATGTGTGCTAGATACCAGGCTAAGCCTACTAAAAAGCACCTTGAAGCAGTTAAAAGGGTCTTTCGGTATCTCCAAGGAACCATCAATATGGGTCTTTGGTACCCGAAGGACACCGGTATGTCACTAACAGCCTATGCAGATGCTGATCATGCAGGGTGTCAAGATACTCGTCGAAGAACATCTGGAGGTGCTCAGTTTCTGGGTGATAAGCTTGTGAGCTGGTCTTCAAAGAAGCAAATGAGTACTTCTATTTCCTCTACAGAGGCTGAATACATAGCCATGTCATCCTGTTGTGCTCAAATCTTATGGATGAGATCTCAATTATCTGACTATGGCTTTGAATTCAACAAAATCCCTCTGTACTGTGATAATAAAAGTGCTATTGCTCTCTCATGCAACAATGTTCAACACTCAAGAGCAAAGCATATCGACATCCGACATCATTTCATCAGGGAACAAGTGGAAAAAGGTGTGGTGGAACTCTATTTTGTGAGGTCTGAATATCAGTTAGCAGACATCTTCACCAAAGCTCTTCCAAGAGAACGTTTTGAGTTTATTCTTCCACGTCTTGGCTTAAAAAGCCTTCAACCAGAAACACTCAAAACGTCTTCAGGAGGAAGACGAGGAGTAAAGGTCTATCTTCATCTGTCTCTTGTATATATCTATTCGAAAAACAAAATACAAAATTATAAAACCTTCAAAAATCAAATAGAAAAATATAAAACTTTCAAAATCCATAAAAATTTGAAAATTTCGAAAAATCTTCAAAAAATATTATCATTTTGTCATGTTTCTCTCGATTCGATTATATCTACGTTCTTGGTATTGTCATTCAAAGAATGACACGGGACTTTAGATCTTGTTCGAATTTTTTATTTATTAAAAAAAAAAAAAAAAAAAAAAAAAAAAAAAAAAAAAAATTAAAAAAAAAAAAAAATTGAGAGAAAGTGAAACATTGGTTTATTGTCATTTCAGGCAGTAATCCGTTTTTCAAAGAAAGAACAGAGCCATACTTTCTCTTGTTTTCAAATCCCATGCTCTGATTCTATAAACATTTATCTGCTGAAAACTAACTGCTTTGAAAAATAACTCGGTCTCTATTTTTTTTGATAATCATCAGGACTTATTCGTCAAAATCTCTATCTCTCAATCAACAACCTATGTCATTGATTGAGGGGGAGAATGATTTCAATTAAATATAGAAGGTATTTGGCATTAAATTGTTTTCAAAAGATATTCATGCATGTTTTACCAATGGAGTTTTTTTTTAAGTCTTAAAATCCGATCCTTATCAGTTAAAATGCTTTCATAATCAAGTCACAATTCTCCTTAAAAACTTTCAAAATCAATTTAAATCTATAAGAGATCACAAATCTCAAATGATTTGATAATTGTGATCGGGGGAGAATGTGTGATTTAAATTGAATGTACACGCTGTCCTTCCCACATGTGACAAACGATTTCAAATTTTCAATGCACATGTTGAGGGGGAGCATCTATCTTAAACCTATGATTTGAAATGTGATCATTTATCTCAATGTGCAGGTTCCCTCTAGTATGTGCAATACTCTTTTCAAACCTCGAGGCACATATTGAGGGGGAGCAAAATCATGAAAACCTCATCCTTCCCCAAAATGCTTTATCTACTTGATACGACTAAGGAAGTGATGTTGATATCTTTTAGAAAATGGTAATCAAAGAAGTTAATTCTTCCTCTTGCCTCAGTGTGCAAAATGATTTCAAACATTTGATGCACATGTTGAGGGGGAGCTCTCATTCTAAAAATATCAAAAACAATTCAGGTACAAAATGCTTTGATAATACATCTTAAGTATCTGGATTGATTTTCAAATGGTTTTCAATTGGTTCCAATGGCAGATGAACAATACCAAAAAGACCGACCAACTTTACTTTATGTATGGTGATATAAGGATGATAAGGTTAGGTTTTTGTTCCCATGATCCGCCAGAACCGGAGGGATCTACCCAGGGACTATCCACTAGTTAGTGTAGAGTTCTTAGGTATGATGATAAAAGGAGAAAAATGAGATATGGGAAGAGTGCGGACTGAGATAGAGCAAGAACTAGAACAAACCCAACAAGGTTCTTGCTATGAAGTCTCGGTAAGCACTGAAGGGGTTGAAGAA
Organism: Chrysanthemum seticuspe; assembly: GCA_019973895.1. Classification (NCBI taxonomy): domain Eukaryota; kingdom Viridiplantae; phylum Streptophyta; class Magnoliopsida; order Asterales; family Asteraceae; genus Chrysanthemum; species Chrysanthemum seticuspe. The sequence continues at coordinate 196,006,713 of BPTQ01000007.1, forward strand.
TTAAAAAGAATTGAATGAGAAAAGGGTGAAAACAAATAGCCCTCCAGTTATTCAACCTTAGGGCAGAAACCAGGTTCAACTCATATGCTACTGATGGTAACATCGGTATTGAAGACAAGACGTCATGGACCCAGTGACGCACTGCACTACAACTTCCCAAACCACTCAAGTTCCTCTTAAAAGGGCTTGTTTCATTCTCACGGGGAACCGACATTATCTATCGACTTTCTCTTAGAGATTGTTGATATTGAAGAAGGAGACCCTCTCCCTAGTCTCCGGCACAGGATCCAAATATGCACAAAATTGAGTCTAGAGCCTCTAGATCATCAATCAATCTCATTAGGACACTTTCAATGAAGACTCTCTGCTTCACACAATGTGGAAAGAGAGATTATATCTTGAGTCCTACGCATTATCCTTGTGGTATTGCCAGAACATCTGAGTGATATGCATACATATTCACTATGAAGATGGAAAGCCTTCTGGAGCCAACATCTAACAAGCTCCTGGTAGGTGGCATGTGAGATCTATTATATAGATCAACCATGTGACAACTGAACAGAAACAATGGGGCGATTCAATCTCTTGAATCAATCCTGGTTCAGGTTATGGATTGACGGATACCTTTGAAAAACCGGTCTTTGTGCTTAACAACTCTTTTCCTTAGCACATCGACCATGTACTCTTTTTTCAAACCAAAAGGTGTTTTTATGATTGATAATTGATTTTCAATAAAACCTTCGTTGTATTGCAAAAACAATTTCTATTGAGCAATACACGATTGTTTTTCAAATCTTTTTTCATCAATCAGTGGACTTAAAATTCGCTGGTTCACTCACTCCGTGTTGTCTTCTTTGAGATGTTCCGGTTTGAGAACAGCTAGAGCAGCTGCGAAACCCTGTCAAGGAAATTCTTCAGAATTATACCTGATCACAGGCAGTACATGTACTGATCAACGGGGAACCGTGGGCCGTGTACCTCAATTCAACGAAAGTGATCAAAGACACTTTCGTGCGATTTATTGCTAACTGTTGTATGCAGGTACACCCGACGTTTGCAGCTGTTCAGAATGAAGCGGTCAATCCATAGCCGCATGCTCACTTAACATATTCATCTCAAAAGAAATCATGATTAGTGCATTAATGACTCTGATATTTTCACTCCATGCTTCTGCTACACTGCTGCCAATATCATGAATCAACTAAAGCTTCCGCAACTCTGATGAGAAGATATCATGATCCAGAATGTGAGCATGTCGGTCCTAAAGTCACAACATCACAATGGATGTCTCAGAGATTTTTTTGTTAGCTGATGATCTCAAGAGCTGGCTCACATTTATTATCACGTGGATCAGTAAAAGACCTCCACTTGGAGTAACCAAACATGCAATGTGAAGAATCAATGACTACGAGCTTAGGAGCAAAGTACTACATCAAGAATGCAAGATCAATTGTTAATGTAATATCTATCTGTATTCAATGTAATTTTAGTACATGATTGAGGTGACCTCCCTTAGGGGGAGATTGTTAGGAATTAGAAATTCCAGGTATTAAAGAGTCGGTCACCTCAAGTATATGTAATCATTAGAAAGCTCGTAGTCGTAGTTATTTCAAGTTAAGTAGTATTTAGTTAAGTAACACCGTGGAGGACGGACGGGTCTTTACCCACTGTATGCCTGATCCACAGCCCGATGTGTGGCGTTTTATGTAAGACTATAAATACTCTCTACCTCCCAAGGTAGAGAGTTGGAGCTCATAATAATATCTTTCACTTTCTCTCACTAAGTTCCCTAAACCTCTAACTTTCTCTCTCTAGAACTCCATTCATACGCCACTTTTTGTTATGGTTTGATGTGTATGTGAAAACTAATATCTTACACCTTGGGTAGATCCCTCCGGCTCTGGCGGATCATAGGACGAATTTCCTATTCTTAGTCACCTTATAACTCCATGACTGTCCTATTGTTGCCATAAAACCATTTTTCTTGAAAATCTCTCAGAGTGTTTATGATAGAAAACATGTTTGAAACACTCCGTGAGTTTTATATTTTCAGAAACACTCCCCCTTCACATGTGCTTATAAGTTTTGACAGAAATTTGCACATAGATGGTAGAGTTCGCACTTTATGAATTGATCTACTTTAAATGAACTAGACCGATTCGAGACACGTTTACATCACTAGAGAACTAGCTTGAAATTATTACCCGTCCTGGTCAAGTCCATAGAAAGTTTCTCGAAATGGTACATTTCCTGACTTTGATTTCTCGTCAATTCATTGGTTACGACTGAGTCGAGCTCTTTTGAGATTCAAACAACGATCATTAAACATTTTGATCACATTTTAATCATGTTTTCTCCCCCTTAAAAAATAACATATCCATGATGTTTTTGAAACAAAATGATTAAAAGATATGTATTTCGAAAAACATTTGGAGAGAAACTGATTTAGCATGAATTTTGGAACAATTTTGGTTTACTACTCCCCCTTAAAGAAAGCATATTTTTCATACAGAAAAGTTAGAATCAATTAAGGGTTTAGAGGGAGTTATCTTGGTACCAAATGAGAGAGATTTTGAAAAATCTTTTTGAAAATTTTTTAATCAATGGTACGCAAGATGAGAAGAAGATTTTGAAAATCTTTTGAAGATATTTGAAGAAAAATTATCTTCATTTGTTATAGGATAAGTGCTCGATATATATGAAAATCGATTTTGTGTAGCACTTTCCTTTCTTTAAAGATCGGGTTACAGTCTGAAGTAACTGTAAGCCATTATGGTTTTAGGAATAGCGCTTGAAAAAATATTTAAAACCTTTGATTTTGATAAGCACTTTCCTTTCTTTGAAGCGCGGGTCCTGAACTGATGTGTTCAGAAGCCATTAATTTGAAGTCCGGGTTTCGTACTGAGGTATACGAAAGCCATTAATTAAGAAATTTTTGAGAAACGACATGTTTTGGAAAACATTAAAAGAACTCTCGCTCAAGCATTTGTACATGCCCGTATCATTGTTGAATGACATTTCTAGAAACGTACAGAATATCGATTATACGAGAGACATGTCGTGAGAAGAATATTTTTGGATTTTTTATTTTATATTGTTTTTGTATTTTTGAAAATTTTGTATTTTTATATTTTGCTTTTGTTGGTTTTTCAAATTTTGTATTTTGTTTTTCAAAAAATATTTACAAAGAAGATTTGAAGAAAGAGAAATTAAGTTGGGACAAGTAAAAGTGGAGATAAGAGTGGAACTAGAAAAGGATTTCCACATGCGAAATTAGCATAAAGTTCTTCTTTACCACACGGGGTATATGAACCTTCAACACTTTTACAAGTACCTGCATCCACAGAAGAAGAATTTTCACAAATAACAGTGTTAGAAGTAAACGTTTCCTCACGGCGAGGGTGATCACTATCAACGGTTGTAGTGGATCTGACTTCCTTATCCGAATGATTGTCACTATTATCTGTGTTGGTGCAAGTATCAAAAATCTTTCCTGTGGGAATCCATCTAAGACCTATGTTGTTGAACACTTTTCCCGTGGGTATCCACCTAAGGTAAGATCTAGGAGTTGTTTTCTTATCAGATGCAGCGGAAGACTCATTTTTAGAAAAACTACATCCTGAAGAGATCGTCCTATTAGGTGTCTGTTTGTTTGTCTTTTTATCAACGGGCTTGTTTCTATTTGGAGTCTTAGTGGATTGTGCCTTGGCACGAGAATTATCTTTCTTGAGATATTGTGAGACACATGCCTCATGAATAGCTGAAAAAACACATTTTTTACATGTAGTACAGACAAATTCAATATTCTTGTTTAAAACAGCAGCTTTAACTTTGTCACTACAGTCTTTTGGAAATTGATTCTTGTTCGAAAAAGACTTAGAATTCCTAGTGTTGTTTTCTAAGGGCATAGCATTTTCGTTTGCGCAACTACTCTTAGATGCAAGCCAATCCCTAGTCTTTTGTAGAGTGTTCCTAGGTAATGGTTTACTACTACTAGCAGTGCCTTGAAATCTTGTAGAATTCATCACCCTAGATGTTGCACCTAAAATTCCGTCTTTTCGAGTCTGTGCCTTTTTCCTAGCTTCTTCTAGATAGTGATTGTTGACCATGTTGTTAGAACCGACAGATTCTTTAATTGGATTTTTGGTCACATTCCGTGAACTAGTCTTAGAATTGCCATGTGTAAACACTTTTTCTTTATCAAAAACAGGTTTTTCAAAACCTTTGATAATTCGCTTTTTGATAGGCAAAGTCTGTGGAGTGACTGTTTTTGACAAATCATTTTTCTCATTGACTTTTGGAGGAAACTGAGAAATAGACATTTTTGGTTTGGAAACCGGTTTGGGAACATGTGCATTCTCCTCAGTCAATGGTTTTGTAATCTTAGTATCCACAGCCTTTCCTTTTATACTTTCCAGCTGAACTCTCAAAAGATCATTTTGCTCTTGCATGTCCTTGTAGGCACGCTCATACGACAATTTGTCATACTTGCATTCCTCGGTTTTTTGATCAAGCTGTTTAAAATAGGACACGTTTTCTTTTTCAAGTTTTTCAAGAGCTTTTTCATATTTTGAAACAATTGCGGAGGTCTCATACTGGAGTCTTTCATGATCTTCAACAGAATATGTTTGCAAAATGATGGACATGATATCAGTAGTCATAACATCTTCGAAGAGAGAATCATTCAAATTTTCCAAAACTTTGATGTGTTCAAAACTTTCATTAGCTTGCTTTACCAGGGATTTGTGGTCCTTGACAAAGTCAGTTGTTTCTTTCAAAAAGGCTTGTTCAAAATGGATTACCCTTGAGTTGATGTTAGTCAGCTGAGGGGCAATTTGAGTTTCAAAAAACATTTTCTGTTCAATATCAAAACTATTAAACCAGATGTTTGTTGTAATATTGGTTTTAGTTTTAACGGTCTCTTGAAGATCTGCAATTCTCATTTTCACATTTTCCAAAATACTTCTGGCATCACTTGTGTTAAAAGGATTGTTTGAAGACATTTGTTCAATGTTCGAAAGAGATTTGGATACAACAACTGGTTTTGAAACTGATTTTGAAACTGGTGTTGACACTTTGTTTGAAACACTTGGTTTGGTGGAAAATGTTGATTGAGAAAGAAACAAAATACCATTAATTTGGTTCCATTTATTATAATCAATAGGTTTGATTTCCGGATGTTTTTGTTTCATTTTAGATCTACTCTCCTCAGATAGTTCTAACGTTTCAAGAGAATCATGCACAATTATAGGTTCATGCAATGGTTTTCCATTGTTCAACACATTCCGTTATTTCTGAGCTTTCTTGAGAAAACAAGGAGGTGAGTTACCAAGAGCCATTTTTTGAGAAGTATGAAAAATCGGATTTACTTGATTAGAAAGCATCTTGATTGTCTTAGCGGAATGACCCGTTGTAAGAAGTAAATTGTCCAATTTTTTGACCGTTTCAGTTTTATCCAGAATCTCATCAAGAAGAGAATCTTCTCGTTTTGCAAAATCAGTTATCAACTTCTTCTTCTCTTTTTCAAGATCAGAATATGTTGCTTTTTGTTTTGAAAGTTGGTCATTTAGTTCAGAAATTTCCTTGTTTAAAGATTTTATTTTCAAATTCAGATTCACATCAAGTGTGTCATACTTGAGTTGCAAATCTTTTTCTCTTAAAACAGAATCTCGATAACCAATTTCTAATTCTGACATTTTGTTTGTATGAAATTCATAGGCTTTGGCGTTCTCTTTGTAACTCTCAAGCTCAGCGGTCAATTTAGCATTCGTGGCCTTAACATCGCGATTGACCGTTCTAACTTTCTCAACTTCAATGCCACATTGATTGATTAATGATTCAACATAAGCACGTGTTTCCTCATCATTAGCACCATTCTGTATCACTTGACCTCCATTAGGATCCATATATGGAGTTTCAGAGTTAACATTGCTATTAACTTGCTCTACCACATATGTGTCATAATAAGGTTCGGGAGACACAGAATGTGGCTTCTCATGAGTAAACGAATTTGGTACCTCATTGAGTGAATATGTGTCGTAGACAGGAGTTGTGTCATAAGTACCGCTTGATGTTGTGTCCTGTTGATTGATTGTATGACTGGAGGTTGCATTATCGTTTGCTTTATCTTCCCATTTTGGGTACCTGAATTTGATTTCCTCAGCAGTCAACTCAATTCCCAACTCTTCTTTTTCTGCTAACATCAACATGTACTGGATCTTTTCAAGCCTTGTCAGTCGGTTGACACTTGATCCTGAATCTTGTCTTTGAGGTTCGGAGGTAGCATTCTGAACAAAAGTCATAAAACAGTTATTCCCATTTTGATATCCCATATTCTGATTCACAATCTGACCCCCTTGATGTCCATCAAACTGCCCTGCATATTGCATCTAATTCCCCTGATTCACATTTCCATAATTCCCAACGACAGGGGCTGCAACATTGCTATTCTGATTACCCACTGCTCTATTCCCAACATTCTGTCCCATCTGATTTCCAACATGCTGACCCGACTGATTACCCTGATACGGAACCGCATGATTACCGATGCGACTGTTAACTGCTTTATCCAATAAAGAAAATATCTGTTGCAAGGTCGCTTCTGGGTCAGTTTCAGGATCCGTGATTCCTTGTTCCTGGTATTGTTGATCTGGATAGAATTGTTGTTGTGGTTGTGGAATGTATTGCTGCAAGTTGTTGTTGTTGGAAGATGATGAAGCTTGTTGTTGTGTATTCACTGCAGTTTGAGTCTTAGCAATAAGTGCCAATGGATCATGATTCTTTGCCAATCTTTCTTTCCTGACTTCATTCACTTCAGCTTGGTTTTGTTTCAGAAAATCGTTGAGTTGATCAAAGTTCACCTGATGTAAGTCTTTTGTTTGGTTGACAATAGTGACATATCGTCCCCATTCTTCTGGAAGATTGTTCAGGAACTTGATGTTTTGAACATTAGTTCTGGGTGCCAACTTGTTTCTGATAAGCTCATTCATCAAAGTGCAAAACCTTCCATAGTAGGATTCAATGGATTCTCATGGTGTAGATGTAAACTTCTCCCATTCAGTTAGCAGCTTGTTCTCCATGTCTTGTTTACCAATTTCTGTTCCATAACATAGCCGTCTAACACGTTCCCACATATCAAAAGCAGTTTCACAACTGTCTACCGCAGCAAATATGTCTATTGGTAAACCCAGTTGGACAATATGAATTGCCATGTTATGTCATCTGCATCGACTTGTTTCTGATCCTCTTCAGTGTATTCTGATTCAGTTTGAAGATGAGAGGATGGTGGGATGGGAGGTGTTGCATCAGCATTTCCAGGGACATGGACTTGTCGAGGCTTGAAGGGTCCATCCTGAATGGATTTAATCATGAGTTTGCCATTAGGTTTGGTCTTGATGTAGCGGAGCATTCGACTTGTCCATTGAAGATAACCACCTTTTGCCAACATAGGAGGTCGGTTTTCGGCACCGGCTGCATGAATGTCTTGTTGAGTTGCCATTGATGAAGGTATGATCTGATAAAGTTGATGTAGGATCGATTCAACGATAAAGGAGTTGTGGTTGATGAAGATTAAGCTCGGTTGATGTGATTCTGAAAGTCGTACTCGTAAACTCCGTTCTTAAAAATTTTCGCCCAAAATTTGAAATTCACTATAAAAATCAATTCTAAGGTCGTATGAAAATTTTGAGTTATGATAATTTTGTCGCCAAATTTGACCCGAAAAAATTGAATTTAGGCCAAAAAATTTGAATTTTTGACCAAAATTTTCACAGTTAAACCAAAATTTGAATCTCGCGTAAAAATTGAACGTTTAGTCTCCTCAAAAATTTAAATTTTACTCAATTTTTTTTTTTTTAAAACCTTTATGCGTAGAAAGAGAGCTTAGGCGTAGAAACGGGAAGTTACGAGTAGACATTGCTTAGGCGTAGGATCTTATGCGTAGGATATTATGCGTAGGATCTTATGCGTAGGATGCTTAGGCGTAGGAATCCTTAGGCGTAGGAATCCTTAGGCGTAGGAAATTCTTATGCGTAGAACCCAACTTACGCGTAGCAAGAGTGCTTACGCGTAGGAATAGCTTACGCGCAGGAATGGCTTACGCGTAGGAATGGCTTACGCGTAGAATCCAAAAATCCTTTACACTATCACAGTGTAAAAGATATCCAAAAGTCGAAGTGTTTCACAAACTTATCCAAGTGAGGGAAGCACTGAGTAACCGTTATAGCTCGAAGAAACTTCACCAAAAAGTTACGAGTAGAATCTTATGCGTAGTTGACTTTCTTACGAGTAGAACTAGGGTTTTGACCTACTCGTAAAAAAATTTCAATGATTCAACCGATTTCTCTTGCACAGATAGCCTTAAAAACACTCGAATAACCCAAAAATGTTGACCTTTTACACCCAAAGTGCTTAGAAAAGTTACGAGTAGAAAACTAGGGTTTTGACTTTTTGACTTCTACTCGTAAGAAATTTCCAACGATTCAAATGATTTCTTTTGCACAGAAAGCCTTAAAAACACTCGAATAACCCAAAAATGTTGACCTTTTTCACCCAAAGTGCTTAGAAAAGTTACGAGTAGAAATGACCAATGAACCAAAAACGAGCTTAAAAATGATTCAAAACACGTAAAGCTTCGAAATTTTTGCAAAAAACTGAAACTTTAGTACCAAATAAACCTTAAACCACAAGAATCTTGAATTTTTAAGTGCAAAAATTAAAGCTTTAAGCATGACAAATATGTAAAACGAGAGCCTTATGCGTAACCCTTCAAAACAAACACAAACACTCCTAAACCATTGTTAGGCGATTGATACCAATTGTAGGACCACTACGATATATCAACCTTATCACTAAATACCCACGTTAACCAAAGTTATGCGTAGAACTCGTGAAACCCAACACAAACATATGCGTAAAAGAAAGAAAAGATAGAGATTAGATGGTGACTTGAATATGAATTCGTGTATATGTTTAGAGAGGTAGAGAGAAGAAAGATGAAAACAATAAGTTGTTATATTGCTTCAAAGGAAAACACACACACACACACACACTCAAGCACACCCCTCAAATGACATACTTGAGGGGTATTTATAGTACAAGAGAGAGGATGCCCTAAGGCTTGGCCATGGGCCTCGAGTGGGCTTGGACATGGATTGGGTTACTTAGACTTATACAAGGCTAGCTTATCTTAACTAATGCCCAATTAGCTTAGCCCAATCCACGAGCCTGTTGACTATTCTATCACGATATGTAACACGCGTTACAAAGTTCCTAAACGTGAATGACCATCACTTCTAATAAAAACTATTAAGGCTAACAGTTTTTATGCTAGTCATATAACTTCCTATCCATGAGACGCTTTATTAAGACTAATGGCCCACTCCTACATGTCATGAAAAATTTTAAATTTGGTGCCAAAATTACCCTAACCGATATTTCTCATGGTTTATTACACAAATGAAATTGGACAAGGCAAATAGTCAAGGATAAGCATAGTTTCAAAGTTCCCATTTTATTTTCCCTCCCTACACTTAAACTGAACATTGTCCCCAATGTTCCCCGAAAGTATCAAAGTTATGATAATGGAAGGTAATTAAAAATGAAAGAAACTAATACTCCCCTGATTAGCTCGGTAGGATCCGTGTGAAGTAGTGGTTAAATCTTTCTTCAAGAAGAATGTTATGCGTGAAAAGCTTCTTCCAATCTTTTGTATCTTCTTCTTGATAAATAAAACCTGCACACTTGAAGAAAACAAACGAAACCTTCGTGTAAAATCAGCGGTAACAATATATATAAGACTCTACTAAACTAGGATATAATGCTTGTTGAATGGATGTTTACAGATTTTCTGGAAAATGAAGACTTGGAAAATTCCAAAAATTTATAAGTAGCACAGAAACCGAGAAAAAGTAGTAAGTTGTTTCTGCTCCTCCTGACGCCGTCAGGTTGCGACCCTGACGCCGTCAGGTTATCCTGACAGAAACTGGTCTGCGATTTTCTGGAAAAAATTCTGGAACATTTTTATCTTTAAAATCTGGAAAAATATCTACAAAAACATTCATTATGACTCGATACAAGCATTTGACTCGAACAAACACACATGTATATCTTTTAATTAATTGAAATTCTCATGTTCACGTTTCTTTTGAAAATGTGTGTAATCCTTCCTACACTTATCCCTTATGTAAAATACCTTTATATGTAATTAAGACGAGGTTAAAGACAAAATAAAGCATTTTTACAAATTTAAACATGAGAATAAACAATCAATAAAGGATATACGACACAAACAAGCAAACAATTAAGCATGGGTTGCCTCCTACGAAGCGCTTTTCTTTATTTATGAGTCTTGTAGCTAGACTCGAAGTCGTGCCCCTACGTGATCTCGTTACCGTCACCTTCTTCTTTTACTAATCCTTTATCAAAAGGTCGTAGACGTTGTATGCTTACCGTGGATTCCTTCCCAACGTCGTCTATTATAACAACGCTTTTATTCTTTAGATTAGTTTCTTTCACCGTATAGGGCCCAAACCATCTTGGCTTGTTTCTACCTCTTAATGCTCTTATTCGTGACTTGTACAAAAGTACCTTTTCTCCCTCTAAAAATTCCTATCCTTTGTGTTTGTGGTATTGAGGTAGGATTATTTCCTAACTTTCTACCGTGCTTCCACAGTGTTGCATGTAGTCCTTGAACCATGAAATCTTTAAGCCCTCTTTCCCAATCGTTAATTTTCTTCCTAACCATATTGTTAGGGACTTGTGGATTCTCATCCGCAATCTTCTCCATAATCTTTAAAGGATACCTTGGAATAATAGGTATCCTAGCATATCCCTTGCCGCTCTTGAGTATCATGATTCCCTCACCGCATTTGATGGTTGCTTTGGCAGTGGCCAGAAAAGGTGTTCTCAGAATGAGTGGCATATTTTTATCTTCCTCAATGTCTACAATCACGAAGTCCACCGGATAGAAAATATTATCTACCTCAATTAAGACATCCTCCACTATTCCTATGGGGTAGACATATGTGTGATTTGCTAAGGAAAGTCTAAGATTGGTCTTGGCCGGCTTCTCCCTAGTCAACTTTTTATAGACTGATAGTGGCATAACATTTACATCAGATCCTTGATCAGCTAAGGCATTTATATTATCATTGTTACCTATGCTACATGGTATCACGAAGTTCCCCGTGTTTTCTCATTTTTTTGTTACTGGTTTTTTCAGAATCATCTCATACATAGGTCCCATAGGCATGGTGTCATACTCATTTTCTGTTATTTCTCCTTCTAGGGCTTACCTAAGAATCTCATTATACCTAAAGTTGCTCACTTGGTTAACAATGGTTTTCTTATTAATCTCATGCTTAAGGTAGTACTCAATGGACTCGGGTTCGTCATTGGTTGTAGCCTCCTCCTTCTTGCTTTTCTCCGTTTCCTTCTCTTCCACTGTTCCCTCCTCATCAAGTACAATGGAAATGGCATTAACAAACGAAGTGGGAGGGTAATCATTGCTTCTTACTAGTACCTTTTCGGGAACTTTTATTTTGGTATACTCTTTTACGAAGTTCATCATCTCCGTCATCTTGGCCTGCATCTCCTCCCTCTGCCTATAAACCTCCTCTTCAAATTTTGCTAACCTCTCCATATGGGCTGCCATATACTCCCTCCTTTGTTCCTTAATGCTCGGTGAGAGTGGTATTGGAGAAGTAGAATGGAAGCGCCGTTCGGAATTGAGATTTTGCTCACAACTTGGGGATTCAGAGAAGGGTGTTGGGTGGTTAGTGGAATTAGCGGAATTAACCATTTCTCGAGGGATTCCTTTAGGGGCTCAACTTTGCCTTTAAATTAGATAGTCAATCCTTCTTTTAAGAGCACTCATTTGCTCGTCAGTGACGTTGAAAGACTCATGAGGAATTGATATGGCATTAACCACTTTAACGGGGGTTTCAGGGGATTCACTCCAATTTTCGTAGCTTTGATCGGCAAGCCCTTCTATAATATCCCATGATTCCTTTGCGTTGAAGTCGCTAAGCCTTCCACCGGCGGCTCGATCAATGGATCGCCTTGTGATGAAATCGGTATGGTCATAGAAGATTTGGATTTGAAGCCAAAGATCAATGCCATGGTGAGGGACTCTATGGAGTAAGTCCTTGAATCGGGTCCATGCCTCATAGAGAGACTCGCCTTGAAGTTATCGGAACGTCAAGATGTCTCGTCTAAGCTTAGTATTTCTCCCCGGTGGGAAAAATTGAGCAAGGAAACGAGAGGTAAGATCATCCCAACTTGAGATGGATCCGGCGGGAAGTCTCTCAAGCCAATTACAAGCTTCGTCTCGTAGAGAGAATTGGAAGAGACGCAAGCGTGTGGTCTCCCTAGTAGTAGCATCGAGGTCGATGGAATCGACAATTTTAAGGAAATCCTTAAGATGCTGATTAGGATCTTCGGAACGAAGTCCATGGAATGCACATCCGTTTTGCACCAACTGGATGGTGTCGGATCGAAGGGGCGTAGTTTGGGCTTGTTCGGGAAGCTCAATGGTGTTCCTATAGCCTAGTTGGCTTGGTCTCGAGTATTCACCAAGAGTACGGCCTCTTGGCGGGTCATTTGGTGGTAGGTTGATGAATGGTGGTGGATTATCACCTTTCATGATGAAAAGTGATGGGGTTTATGAACAATGGTCACGAAGAAGGGGGATAGACTACGAGGAAGCTAAAAAATGGGAAAAAGGCTTAGTTGATAGGAATCAAGCAAGGAAACCTAAACGAGGTGGAAATCTAACTATCTATTCTATTCCACGGCAGCGGCGCCAAAAACTTGATACGCTTACGCAGCGCGTTCGTCGTCAAAGGAACTTCCTTTTCGTCGAGCAAGTTTTATAACACCCTAGGCAGTGAACCTAATTGTTGTAGTGTAGTAATAGGGTAAGCCACGGGTATTGATATCGTTCTCTAGGGGAATAGGAATGCTAGTGAGAAATTACTACGCTAAGGTTGGGGTTGAGGAAAATTATTTTTCATCTTTTTTTATCTTTTTTTAGAAAATAGAAATTACGAATCTCGGGGTATTGGATTTGGGGGTTTGGTATTCCTACCGATTACTTCTACTTATCTAATTATCTAACCTAAGGTGAGTGTAGTCTATGTCTAATTGATGTGTGCTCTTATGATAGTTAAAAATGTATTTGCTTAGATGTTATTACTGCCTAGTTATCTCCTATTGATGGTTGAATTGTCACGTCCTTATTCTTAACGCTTTGTGTTTCTAAGGTCGTAGGGTATGCGTTTATCCCTAACTCTTTGAAGTTACCTAAGGTTAATGACTACGAAGTCTCTAGGATTCATAAACTTAACACTAAGGTGATCGTTGGATGTTTAGCCTACAATTCCACTAGTAACTATAAGCTAAGGTTCAACAAAGATTAATCAAGCATTAATAACACAACGGATGACCTATCGCAATACTAGGTCAATCACAATTAAGATAAGAGACAACCAATCAATATTCAATAACTAGGTTTCATATATCTAAGCAAACACACAAGTAAATTAGCCGGACATGGGGAACATGCAAGCATACACACAAAAAATTTACGACATGATTGAATCAATGAATTAAAGTACTTATCTTGTTGTTAAATAGGGTATGGAACCCTAAGATACTGCCCAAGACAACCTTGGTTCGGTTTAGGTTTTTACTCCACAAAACTACCTCTTTAAAACTGAAAAATTCGGATTCTATATATAGTGTTACAAACTGCGACGGCGTCACTCTTTAATTGTGACGCCGTCGGGTCGCCGTCATTAGGGTTTCGTCTTGGCCACGTTATCTTTGTGACGGCGTCACCTTATGCCTGTGACGCCGTCGCCTTCAGTCTTTGACGCCGTCTGGATCAAATCTAGGTCGTCTGAGCTGCGACGCCCTACTCTTTTAAAACCTGATGCCGTCACTTGTAAATAAGCAATTTGGCTACTGAGTCGTCACAAAACATGTCGCGACAGCGTCGCAGTTAAGCGCCGACGCCGTCCCCTTCAGTTCCAGCAGCCTAAGTGTCTCGATTCTTGACTTTGGCCATTTTCTTCATATATTTGCTCCTTTTCGTCCGAATAAGTGTCATTCCAGCAATTTGCCTTCAAGAGACCTAAAAAGTGAAAAGGAACAAAATTAAGTAGTAACGGATACAAAAGTGATCAATTAAGGGCTTAAATGACCCCTCAAAAGTGTACCTTTTAAATCCTTATCAAGCACGGTGATGTTCGGAAGACTAATGCGAGGCTTGTGGCTAAAGGATGTCGACAAGAGGAGGGTATTGACTTTGAGTAATTATTTGCTATGGTTGCACGAATTGAGGCTACTAGAATCTTCCTGGCTAATGCTGCTAGCAAGAATATGGTAGTTTATCAGATGGATGTAAAGACTGCTTTTCTTAATGGAGATCTCAAAGAAGTGGTCTATGTTAGTCAACCCGAAGGTTTTGTGGATCCAGAACATCCTACCCATGTCTACCGCTTGAAGAAGGCCCTCTACGGTTTGAAGCAAGCTTCTAGGGCATGGTACGATACGTTGTCAAAGTTCCTTTTTGGCGAATGGATTCTACAAAGGAGAAGTTGATCCTACATTGTTCACAAGAAAGTCAGGAAAACATTTAATTCATGTTCAAATCTATGTTGATGATATTATATTTGCCTCGACCGACCCTAATGAATGTGACCAATTTTCAAAAGAGATGGGCTCTAAATTTCAAAAGTCAATGATGGGACAAATGACATTTTTCTTGTGATTACAAATTTCACAAAGTCCCGGAGGCATTTTCATTAATCAATCTAAATATTCAAATGAAATTTTAAAGAAATTTGGATTTGATTCTTGTGACCCTATTGACACTCCCATGGTGGAACAAAAAAAGCTAGATGAGGAACACTCAGGGATCCCGGTTGATCAAATGAAATATCATAGTATGATTGGATCCTTGATGTACCTCACAGCCAGTAGAGCTGATATTCTGTTTGCTGTATGCATGTGTGCTAGATACCAGGCTAAGCCTACCAAAAAGTACCTTGAAGTGGTTAAACGGGTCTTTCGGTACCTCCAAGGAACCATTAACATGGTACTTTGGTATTCGAAGGACACCAGTATGTCACTAACAGCTTATGCAGATGCTAACCATGGAGGGTGTCAAGATACTCGTCGAAGTACGTCAGGAGGTGCTCAGTTTTTGGGTGATAAGTTAGTGAGCTGGTCTTCAAAGAAGCAAATGAGTACTTCCATATCCTCTACAGAGGTTGAATACATAGCCATGTTATCATGTCGTACTCAAATATTATGGATGAGATCCCAATTATCTGACTATGGCTTTGTATTCAACAAAGTTTCTCTGTATTGTGATAACAAAAGTGCCATCGCTCTTTGCTGCAACAATGTCCAACACTCAAGAGCAAAGCACATTGACATTCGACATCATTTCATCAGGGAACAAGTAGAGAAAGGTGTGGTTGAACTGTATTTTGTGAGGACTGAATATCTGCTGGCAGAGATCTTCACAAAAGCTCTTTCTAGAGACCGTTTTGAGTTTATTCTCCATGACTTGGGTTAAAGAGTCTATAGCCGGAAACACTCAAACGTCTTCAGGAGGAAGAAGAGGAATAAAGGAGTTTCTTCACCTATTCTTTGTATATATGTTATCGAAAAAGCAAAACACAAAAATATAAAACCCACAAAAAGAAAATAGAAAAATATAAAATTTTCAAAAATCCATAAAAAAAGAAAAAAAAAAGAAAAATTATTAAGATAAAATATACGGTCTTAGAAATGTCATTCAACAATGGCACGTGACTTTAGATGAAGTTCGAGCAGAAGGTGTAAATATTTTCTAAAACATGTCTCCAAACAATGACTAACTGTCGTTTTAGGCAGTAACCTGGGATTAAAATAATGGTTTGCAGTTATTTCAGACTGCAACCCGCTTTTAATGATAGGACAGTGCTATGCTAAATCGATTTTAAAATATCAAGCTCTGATCCTAAAACAAAATTTCATAAGGAACATTTGTCGACAAAAAGAAGAATGTTTCCTCACAAATGTTTTTCATTCTAAAGATTCTTCTGAAAAATATTTTTCTTAAAATGAAAACAAAATTGCTTTGAAAATAACTCGGACTTAATTTTGAAAATCAACTGGACTTATCTTTAGTCAACATCTCTGCTACTCAATCAAAAACTTTGGTCATTGATTGAGGGGAGAATGATTTCAATCATTTCAAAAATGTTATTTTTCAAACAATTGGCATCAAAAGGAGCTTGTTAAAGAATATTTTGTCTATAATTGGATCAAGACCAAGATAACTTTAAGTTTTCATTTCAAATGGTACAAAATCTGAACATCTTACGAATGGTACATGAGCATGTTAGATCGAGGGAAATCTATATTTCAAAATCTGATCCTTATCAGTCAAGTGTTTTAAAACTAAGTCACACCTCTCCTCAATAAGCTTTCTAAAAATAATTTAAATTAATTGGGATCCCAAATCTCAAAGGGTATGAAAATTGTGATCTGGGGAGAGATGTGATTTAAATCGGAAATAAACTGATAATTTGGTGAGTGTTTTTAGAAATACAATAAAAGGCACTCCTTCCTACATGTGCCAAACGATTTCAAATTTTCCATGCACATGTTGAGGGGGAGCATTTTTCTAAAACCAAAAATTATTAAGATGTGATTGATTTGACTCAAAGAGCAGGTTCTCTATAATATGTGCAAAACTCTTTCGAATCTCGATTCACATATTGAGGGGGGGCAATTAAAATAAAACCACATCCTTCTCCAAAATGTTTTATCTAAAAGTATCTAAATACTAGATTTGATCGGGGGAGAGATGGTGATCATCTTAGAAAACAAAACCAAGGCAAACCCGTGAAACAAGAATAATTGGATCCTTCCTCCATGTGCCAAAATAATTTATAATTCTCGATGCAGAAACAATTGAGGTACTAATTACTTTGATTTTATATCACAAGTACCTTGATTGATTTTCAAATGATTTTCATTTGGTTTCGAGGCGGAAAGAACTTTACCAAAAAGACTGACCATTTTACTTTTTGCATTGGAGATATAAGGATTGTAAAGTTAGGTATTAGTTTCCACGATCCCGCCAGAACCGAAGGGATCTACCCAGGGACAATCCACTAGATAGTGTAGAAGTCCTTAGGTATAATGAAAAAAAGGAGAAAAGTGAGAATAAGGGAAGAGTCCCGACTGAAAAAGAGCTAGAACTGAAATAAACACAACAAGGTTCTAGTAATGAAGTCTCGGTAAGCATTGAAGGGGTTGAAGAATAAAAAAGAAATAAATGTGAAAAGAGTGAAAAGAAATAGCCCTCCAATAATTCAACCTTATGGCAGAAACCGGGTTCAAAACATATGCTACTGGTGGTTACTAAGGTAACGCTGGTATTGAAGACAAGACGTCATGGACCAAGTGACGCACTGCACCAAACTTCCCAAGCCACTCAAGTTCTCTTAAAAGGACTTGTTTCATTCTCAAGGGGAACCTACATTATCTATCGACTTTCTCTTAGAGATAGTTGATATTGAAGAAGGAGACCCTCTCCCTAGTCTCCGAATAGGAAACCAAAATGCACTATTGAGTCTAGAGCCAAGAGATCATCCAAAAATCTCATTAGGACACACAATTAATAAAGACTTGATGTTTCACACAATGTGGAAAGTAAGAAAATATATATTGAGAGTCCTACACATTATCCTTGGGGTAATTTCCAGAACATCCGAGTGATATGTTAAATATTTAAGATGAAGATGGAAATCCTTCTAGAGCCAACATCAAACAAGCTCTTGGTGGGTGACATGTGAGATCTTTCCAAAAGATCAAACTTGTGACAACTGGATAGAAACAATGGGGCGATTCACTTTTGAATCAACCTTGGTCCATGAAATGGATTGACAGATACCTTTGAAAAACCATTCGATGTGCTTAATAATTCTTTTCTCTAGCGCATCGTATGTGTATTAATTTTCAAAAATTAAAAGGGTATTTATGATTGAAACTTGATTTTTATTCTAAAAACATCGTCGTATTCCAAAACTCTTTCTCTTAAGCAATACGTGATTGTTTTTCAAATCATTTTTCATTAATCAGTGAATCTAAATTCACTGGTTCACTCACTCTGTGTTGTCTACTTTGGGACACTCCGGTTTGAGAATGGCTTGTTCAGATGTGAAACCCTGTCAAGGAGATTCTTAGGAATTCTACCTGATCACAGGCAGTATTTATACTGATCAATGGGGAACCGTGGTTCTTAAAACCCTATTCAACGAAAGTAAACAAAGACACTTTCGTGTGTTTTATTGCTAACTGTTATTTTCATGAACATTTGATGGTTGCAGTTGATCCATATTGAGAAGTCAATCCATAACCGCATGCTCACACATCACACTTACGTTTAAAGAAATCAAGACAAGCGAACGTCTACACTCTTTTGCTCGAATATCATCATGAGACGTTTGCACACACTCTAATACCATCATGTTATGCTTATGCAAAGATATCATGATCCAAAGAAGCTTCCGCAACTCTGATGGAAAGATGTCATGATCCAATACTGTAAGCATGTTGGTCCAACATCACAAACATCACATGAAGAGAACACAAAGGATGAGTCAAGAGATTTATTGTGGCTGATTATCTCTAACAAGGCACAAAGATCATATAATCCGTGGATCAGTTAAAGACCTCCACTTGATGCACAAAACATGTAGATTATAAAGAATCAAAGATTACGAGCTACAGAGAAAAGAACTTAATCAATAAACTAAGAACACACAAAATGTAATATCTTTTTGTATTTGAGGTGACCTCCCTTAAGGGGAGATTGTTGGGCTTTAGAAAATCTGGTAGTTAAAGACTCGGTCACCTCAAGTATATGTATTCGTTAGAAAGCTCTTAGTCGTAGTCATTTAGTTATATTTAGTAGTTAGATAAGTAACACCGTAGAGGACGGACGGGTCTTTACCCACTGTATGCCTGATCCACAGCCCATAGGTGTCGTTTATTGTAAGACACTATAAATACCCTTTGCTTAGCAAGGGAAAGGGTTGGAGCTTCATAATATACTTTTCTTTCTCTTACTAGAAGTTCCCATTTCTCTCAACTTTCTCTCTCTAGACAAACCTCATTTGAATTCAAGTGTGTTATGAGTGTGTGTTTGTGAAACCAATATGTTACAAAATATTTGTTATGGCAATTTTAGCACCAAATTTAAATTTTTTTATGATGTTTACGAGCTAAACTTTAGTCTTAAAAAGCATCTCATGGATAGGAATTATATGACTAGCACAAAAACCGTGTACCACTTAAATTCCAATTCAAAAATGTGAGGTTCGCCCCTAGATCTTTAGGAATAAAAGCATTCATCTTTAATGCTTAGTGAGTGTACCGGTAGTATAATAGATTCTAGAACTTGTTTTGTGATGCATTCCGAGATCGCTAGTGAGACTACACTTGTGTAGTTAGGATTAACTAAATGATAAGAGGCATTAGGATAACCCTTGTTTTAAACCTGTATTATAATTACATCTTCCACATTGGTTGAGTAATTACCCCACACCCTTGCGATGTACTCATCTTTAGTATACGATACCTTTAGTTAACCCCTCAGAGCCTATCCTTTTCGTGGTTCTCGTGATGTTTCGATTTTCCGGAATATCAATGAAGAACATTTTTTACAATCCACCCCCAAATGTTACACCCAAATCTCCTTAGCCTACCTTGTATGCACTCATCTTTAGTGCATTATTCTTACCATTACTAAACTCTTAGTTCATTAATCTAGTTACGTGCATGGTTGCTAAGTCGAGTCATATCTCTTGTATACATTTTTGGGACGATTGGGACTCATGGGTTAAAGTAATATTTTATGGAGTAACGGGAAAAAACTATAAATTCAAATTCCCTTTGTCTGTGTAATTAAATACTCCAAGTTTTGATCTTTTCAAATCGGGTCAATTATGTTTGTGTTTTGTTTCAAGTTGTTTAGTGTTAGTGTAGGATATTGGATTTCACTTACATATCATAACATTAACACAATGGGCATAGAGATGATTTTAGAGAGAGAGAAAGTGGGACATTCTAGTAAGAGAAACTTGTAGAATATTAGATTACCCAAGAACATCCAACCCTCTACCTTGCAAGGTAGAGGTTTGAAACTTGGGGGACTAAAACTGCAATTTTTTCAAATTTGATATGTTTTTCATCTGATTTTGATATTTTTGCATTTAAAACACATAAAACACTGATTTGTGATATTTTGATCATTTTGATGTGTTTCTGAGTGTTTTCAGATGATTTTGCAGTTTATATTGTACAAAAATGATGAGTATTTACACACTCATCAATCCCCCACACTGAGATATTGCTAGTCCCTAGCAATGATTTGAGAAAACATAATGGATTTTAATCTCTTTGCCAAAAGCCATTACTTCTGGAGTAGCCAAATGTTTCAGTTCAAGTAAGAACCATGGTACACTGATAACCATGTGATTTTGAGCAAACCACCAGCTTTCAACGGATTTGATTTTGTCTTTACCAGAAGCCGTACCCTTCTGGACTAGCCAACTCTTAGATAAATTATCAATATTATCTTTGGTGAGCTGATTACCAATTATGGATTTTCCACTGCCTTTACCACAAGCCATAACCTTGCGGGCTAGCCAACTCTTCACTTTTTAGGATATGGTGAGTTGAATACCATACAATTTTGGGCAAATTGCAAGCCATATAAACGGATTTGAGAAATCTTTACCAAGAGCCGTTTGCTCCTGGATTAGCCAATCCTTTTGTTTATTAGACAAGGCGGACTGATAACCAAATGAGAAAGTGTAAAACACTTGCTCCAAAAAAAAATTTTGGCCAAAAACGGGGGAATTGGGCGGATAATATATGATAAAATTCGTGAGAATTCCCCCCCACACTTAGAAATGAATATTGCCCTCAATATTCAAAGTACCGGCAGTTATGCCGAAACTGAGAACGTAAAAGAGAAATACTACGGCCATTATTTAGAAAGATTTTTTTTTTTTTTTTTTTTTTTTTTTTTTTTTTTTTAACTTATATATATATAACATGTGGGGCAACTCCCCCACACTAGGGTGGTACACATGGGTGAAAACCCATGTTAAGCTACTGTTTTTGATTACCGAGTCGCTAGCTTGACTCGACCCCGAATTAATTGGTTCATGGGGAAGCAAAGTGGAAGAAACAGTCTCCATCGGACTTTCATTCAAGATGTTTGGACAAACATTTGAAGCACGTGAAAGTTCCACACCGATGAGATATACATAGAACCGGCTCAAAAATGATAAATGAGAATGCCGGGGTCAAAGATAGTGTCTTCATTCCCGAAGGAGTGAAGAAGAGAAGAAATCACAGTATATGTGAGGAATGGAATGAAGATTTTGATAACAATAAGGATCCATTCTTCATCATCTTTAATTTGAATTTGATCATTTAAGCTCATAGGGTGATTTTTAACAAAAACCTCGGGAGGAAGAGACGGGGTAGTGTCCTCAATGAGAAAACTCTTATGATAGAGCATGTCTCCCCCCCGGTCAAGATCAAGATCAAAATAGAAATGATCATACTCCGGAGGAGATATGATATGAGAGAGTTCACCAGAGAACTCCTCAGGATCTAGATCAAAGAGAAACGAATCATACTCAGGAAGAGAAAGATGAAAAGTGGGATTGCCACTACTCTCCTTTTTAGTATAATTGTCATCAAAGCGGAATACTTCAAATTCCGGAAAAGAATCATTGGAAAAAGCCTTAAGTTCAGGAATTGGTTCGGGCTTTTCCAAGTCACTATCCACAACGGGGATAGGAGATGAAGCTGACTTAGCACAGAATGATTCGATCTTAGAAACGAGGAGATTTATATTGAATAATTTTTCACGAAGCATCTCGTCCTCAATTTCCAGATCATCAGAATCTCTCGCATCCTCTAAGCTAACTAGCTCAGAAGGTAAGTCCTCGACATAATCAATGTCTCCATAAGATAAAGAATCGTCAAACGAAGTACAATCGTTGTCAGAATCGGAGAACATATCAACATGATCATTTGGAATGTCAAGAGGAGGGTAAGAATCATCATCAAGAGGCTTATCACACATATTACCGGAGATAACCTCGGACTCACTTGGGATTGGGACAAGGCTCTCAACACTAGACGATTCCATTTCTGGAATAGTGCTAAGAGGCTCGTCCCCCATTATGAGAGAGTCAACGGGTTCAACAATGTTTGTTGAAATATGATCATCGAACTCTTCTAAAACGACGTCACTTCTCTCAACCGGTGTGACTGAAGGGGAAGAGTCGGAAATGAAAGGCTCAGAAACAGGATTGGTTGTAGCCGACAAACTCGCATAATATTCTTTCATTTGAATGGAATCCTCATCATCATCGAAAACGAAAGTCTTGTGATATTGGGTTGATGTAGCATTATAAACCTCGTCATCGGTGGCTTGACAATCGTAAAAAGGATGGGGACCACCACAAATATCACATCTTTCGGTAACGGTAACAACGGGCTCTGATTTTTGCTTCATGCATCGAATATCATTGGTAAGCTCAGCCATCTCAATCGGTTTGTTTCTCGTAGTCGGAACTTCCGATTTGTTCTCGATGATCGTCAATATATCCCTTGGGGTACGATACAAGATATTGCCACCGGCGGCTGCATTAAGTGAATCTTGATCGGTTTGCATTAAAGCATTGTAGAATATATCGATCTGGAGTAATTCCGAGAAACCATGATGTGGGCATTTCCATAGGAGATCTTTGAATCTTTCCCATGCCTCACCAAAACTTTCATCAAAGCGCTGCTGGAAGTTTGTAATCTCGTTCTTAAGATTTTCCGTCTTAGAATAAGGAAAGAAACGATTTACAAATTTTGAAACGAGATCTTCCCAAGCAGTGATCGATCGAGGGGGTTCTTTTTCGAGCCAATTCTGAGCTGCCCCCTTGAGAGAAAATGAGAATAGCATCAACTTAATTGTGTCATGAGGAACATCCTTATATTTGATAGTTGAAATTAATCTATCAAACCATCGGATGTGAGCATAGGGATCGTCCCTCTCAAAACCATAGAATGGATTTGACATAATTAGTTGAATTAAACCGGTTTGTATCTCGAAATTTTCGGAAAGAATCTCCGGTACAACAACAGCATCTTCGTAACCCTCGGAGGGTACTTGGAGCAATTCTGACATCGTACGCGTGTCCGCCATTAGAATTAAACATAAGAGGGAAAAGAAGAGAATTAAACGGTTATGAGGATAAAGACGAGTAGAATCAAACGGTACGAGGGGGTAAGAGAAATAGAATCATACGGATAAGAGGAATGAGAAGAGTATTTTTGGTATTTTTGAAAAACATGATGTAAAAACAAAGAATGAAAATCTTTTTGGGTTTTTGATTTTTTTTTTTTTTTTTTTGAAAAAAATAGAATATACAGATGGTATAGACAAAGAGTGAATATCCAAATCACTAATCTGCTAGACGGAAGATAATCAGCACAGCTCCCCGGCAGCGGCGCCAAAATTTTGATCCGCGCAAAACCGTCAAGTCTAGTCACACAAACTGGTCACTTGTGAATGACCAGCCGTAACAGACTTAAAACAGTTCAGACACAAATGCAATGAAGATCTGAGGAGTATAGTGTTTCCCCGGGTCGTTATGTCCCAGCGAGCTGTGCAATGGATTACCAAACGTAAAGTGATCGAGAGATTTGAACGAAAAAGGGATTTGAATAGGATTATAACTACGGAAAAAGCCAACAAATTACAACGGCTAAAATGAAAATTAAAGGAAATTAAAAAGATTAAAAATATTAAATAAACGCTATCACTATATTTAAAATGATGTTTTTGTTTTTTTTTTTTTTTATAAAACAAAATAACTTAAATAAACTATTTTAACTAAAACGTAAACTTAAATTATCTAAAAACGTGACTTAAAATGAAAACGTACGTTATTTATAAAAACTACGCTGGAGCGCAAGATAAAACGTAAAATTTGTGAAATAAAAGTCCTACGAATGTAAAAACAATTTTCCTACGTCCTACATGACTAAAAAGAATTTTAGGAAAAAGCGGAATATTTTTTTTGAGTTTTATTTTATTTATTACGAATTAATTACTAATTTAATCTAATTTAATTATAAAAAAAAATTAAAGTATTTTATAAAAATCTGAGGAAATTACTTAAAATACTTTGGATAATACTGGTTCTAAGAAAAATATAAGAACTACCTACTGCTTTTTGAAATCAGCACTAAAACAAACTACAAAAGCTAATAAGCTTAAAACTGAGAATGACCCTAAGTATTTAATAAAGCAAAACATAACACAAGACAACTACTAGTGCAGTTGGTAAGGGGCGTGTGGGTGTGGTCTTGTGCAGCATACCAACAGGTCAAGTGTTCGAATCCAGTTGCAGGTCTTTTTCCAACCCCTTTTTTTTTCACTTATTAAGCTTAAAACTGCAAAGGGTATTCAAGTAATGAGGAAAGCAATATCTAATCCAAGACAGGTACTAGAGCAGATGGTGAGCTTGTTGGGTGTGTGGCGTTCTGCAAGAATGCAGCAGGTCGTGGGTTCAATTCCCACGTCTGTCACATTTTTTTTTTCTTTTTGCAACTGAACAACAAATGAAATTAACACTTTTTTACAAAAACTAAAATCACAAAACTTGGGATGAAGCTGTTAGAAACCTAAAACCAGGAACAGTAGTTAAAAAAAAAATAATCCTAAGTGCTGTTTGGAAGAAAGATAGCTAAGGGACTGTTTGGTTTTAACAAAAGACTACTAAAAAAATAAGCTAGAACCTAAATACTAATAAATAAGCTGGAACCTAACGAGAGCTAGACTAAAGCACCTAATAAGCAACAATGAAAACTAACCTACTGTAAATACACCAAAAGCAATCTAGAAAATCTAAATAAGCTAAATGAAAAAAAAACTGATAAGTACTTAAAAAGCAAGTTCAAATGCTGTTGTGTCTGCTGCTGAAACAAGTGCAGCCTACAGTCCTAGGCGAGCTCTTTCTAGCTTGTAAATAAGGTAACCAGTAAGCGCAAAAAAAACTAAAAACTAGCTACTAACTACTAAGGACTATCCTACTATCTAAATACTATCTACGGGATCTTAAAGAAGCTCATAAATAAGGTTCAAGAAGCTCGAAAGAGATCATCCAAAGCTGCTAGTGTGGGGACTGATGCTGCAGTTACAACGCGACAGTGGACAGATAGCGGGTTTTCAAAAGATAAAATAAGCATGCCAATAAGCTAAAAGTCCTAGAATAAGCAAAGATGGAGCATCTTGGTACTACTAACTACTAGTAAAAACAAAAGCTACTCTTAAACCTAACTCTAAGCTACTTAAATCTAAGCAAAAAAAGGGTACCTTTGGCTGCAGTGAAGGTAAAACAGTCAGGCAAAAGTTTTTGAATCAAATGGAAGAACTACTCAAAAAGCTTGTGCGTCAAATATCACCACCCAAAACTATCTTGAACTAACCAACCTTAGTTTGACTTCCTGGGTCAAAGTGGGTAGAATTCACCTTCTGACCCAGATCTGTACCAATCCCAAACAGTACCTTTTTTTTTCTTTTGAAGCTATGAGACTCTATGATTAAAAGAAAACTAATTTTCTATATTATCAGAGGCTTACAATGAAGTTTAAAAAAAAACTGATAACAACACTATTTAGACCCAAAGCACAGATCTTCACGGATATTAAGTGAACTTGAAATAACAAAAAAAAAACAAAAGACTTAAATTAAAATTGCATCAAAGAGTAATATTACACGAAATATTAGTGACAGTGAAACTAAAAAAGGCTTAGAACATTACATTACTGGATTTAAACTAAAAACTGGAATAAAAAAAACTAACTAAAAAAAACTCAAAACTAACTAACTCTTACTCTTGCATCATCCTTCCTCTTTTATAGCTCAAATGTCTTCTCTCCCTTCCTTGATTTATTCCCACCACTCTTTTTGACCCTTGGATGTCTTAAGTTCATTTTTGGCCATTGATTGTTTTTGGCGGGAAAAGGGTTTTTAACCTGTTGAGGAGATTGAGTGAGGAGAGGGGTGAGATGATTAATGATTCTTGGAGTGTAGTGTTTGGAAGGGGGGACAGGTTTGTGATAAGGTGAGGATGGCTTGAGTGTGCAGGGGTGTTTGCAGAAGAGCAGGTATCAAGTGGGAAGAAAGGGTTTAGGCGCCAAGGTTGGGTTTTGACCAAGTGGTTTGACCAGGCAGTGTTTAATAATAGGGGGGTTCAAATTGCATAGTGACAGGGGTCCAATATGGGCAAGGGTCAAAATGGGTTTGTAAAGAATTATTAACACAAGGACCTAAAGTGCCAAATCTGAAATTTAAGGGACCTATGCTGCCAATTCAGAAAAGTTTCTTCCAAGGACTAAAAGTGACACTCTCAAAAAGTATAAGGACCAAAATTGCCACTTTGCAATTTTCCAGGGGCCATTTCTGCCAATTCTCAAACTTGAAGGACCAATTTGTAATTTTCTCAAAACTTTTTATATTTTTCACCAAAGGACTTAATTTGACAACTTTTGATTTTAAAAGGACCTTTGGTGACTTTTCTTTTGAAATTTTGATTCAGGGACTGTTTTTGACAACTTTTGAAACTTGGGGGACTAAAACTGCAATTTTTTCAAATTTGATATGTTTTTCATCTGATTTTGATATTTTTGCATTTAAAACACATAAAACACTGATTTGTGATATTTTGATCATTTTGATGTGTTTCTGAGTGTTTTCAGATGATTTTGCAGTTTATATTGTACAAAAATGATGAGTATTTACACACTCATCAAGGGTATTTATAGGTTACAAACTAAACGACCTCCTGACGGCCTGTGGATCAGGGATACAGTGGGTAAAGACCCGTCCTTCCTCCACGGTATTGCACTAAACTATTTTACGCTACTGACTAACTAAATAACTACATAAATATGTAAATAACGATAAGTCTACGAGCTAACTTATGCTAGATAATAGTTGGGGTGTCCGACTCTTCAATACTGGAATTTTCTAATTCCTAACAATCTCCCCCTAAGGGAGGTCACCCCATGTTTTACATTTCAAATCCTAGCATTCTATTCTTGACTTTGTTCTTGAGCTCGTAGACATTAAAACTTCACCATCGCAATCTTTGTGCATAAGTAGTGCAACTTCAAAGTCTACATAGATTTGTACTTTAAAGTGGAGGTCATTAATGATCCATGAGATAATAATTATGAGCCAACTCTTGAGATCATTGATATGTCAAAACCGTCAAGTTTACTCACACAAGCTAGCCACTTGTGAATGACTAACCGTAAGAAACTTAAAACGGCTCAGACACTGACCAATAATAGAGAAGAAGTAGTATATGGGTAACTCAAACGTATTAGGTTTGAGCACCGAGATCGTTCCGAACGAGGGTTGAATGGAATTTCCAACTCACGTCTCGATAATCGGGATTTGAATAAGAGAAGGGGGTAAAATGATGTTTTCTAAACTACGGGATAAGGAAAGCATAAAGGATTAAAATCTATGGGGAAAACCTAAGAACAAAGGCAAACTACGCAATTCTACATTAAAACGCAAATACGGGATTAAAACGAAACGCGAATAAAAAGCAATTATGTCTATTCTAACTCCTAAAAATAACCTAGAACTACTTTTACTCTAAAAATGATATTAGAAAACTAATTAAGAATTAAAACTATTTTTTAGGATTTTTCTTGATTTTATTAGAATTTAAAAACTAATTATTAACTTTAAAAATAAGACTAAATAACTAAAAATTATAAAAACAAAGGGGAAAATTATGGAATTACTTTTCAAAAATCTAAAATACTATAAGAGAATTTTCAAAACTATTTTTTTTATTTTTCCGATTAATTTTCTATTTTCTACTAATTTAAAACTATTTAAATCTAATTTAAATTGTTAAAAATACCAAATAAAAGGAGAAAAATAAGGAAAAATATTTTTTATGCTTTTTATATTTACCTTAATCTATTAAAATTGAAAAATTAATTTTTGGAACTTTTTCTTAATTAAATGCAATTAAAGCTATTTAAAAAGGATTAAAAACTATTTTAAATTAAGAAAAATAGTAAACAGTAGCTAAAAATTATGAAAAATTCAGGAACATTCTAAAATCTTAATCTAAATCTATGAAAAATAAGAAAACATGGGCTTATGTGTAAGATATAAGAGCTGCTAAGTAAACTGTTATGAAATAAGCTTGTGAAAATAAGCAAATAAGCACTATAGTGAACCAACTGATTATATAAGCTAAATAATAGTAAGACTACTCTAAGGCAACTGTATGAAACTACTCCTAACACCTAATAAGCATTATACTCAGATTTAAGCTAACTGCTACTATAAGCAAAACAGTGAATCTGTCCCCTACTTTGAGCTACTGAAACTACTTATCCAATAAGCTAAACCTAAAACCAGATATGTGGACTTGAAGACCACCTAGCAGACTATCACTAAACCAAAAATCAGACCCTAACTAGCCGTATTGAACCTTGTGCAATGACTGCAATTTCTGCAAAAACTGGTTTTTTTGACTCACTTTGACTTTTAAGAACAGATTAGCATTTTGACTTTCTTGAGATTAGAATGCAAATTAAGGACTGAATTCAATGTAATATGATGTAATAAGACTTTAATAAGCTTGCTTATCAAATCCTAAACCTATATAAACTGATTTCTATAACTGACTTTCAACAGTTAAGCATATAAGATCAATAGACTAAAGATTTTGACTTTAGGTGCAAATGGCTCCCAAACAAAGACAGATGTGAGATCAAATGACTATCTCAAACCTACAGCAACTAATCTAATCCATTATTTTAACCTCTAAAACAGTTTTAATCCTTAAACCAAACACTACTTCAAGGATCCAAAATGCATTTTAACATGATGACTTCAACTAGTATTGCCCACAAATGAATTCAGAAACTCAAAAACCACTTAAAACTCAGCTATAAAAATGATGGTAGAACAGAGATTAATCCAAAAACATTTTGACTAAGATGTTTGACTTTTATTGACTTTTTCTAAAACTGAGGATTGAAGCAGGTTTTTAGACTAAAACACTCTCACAGAAGATGTAACAGCTTATAAGAGCTTATAAAACAGATGGAAATGAGCTTATAACTGGTAAACTCAGAGATTAAGGACAAGATGAAAAGACAAATCAAACTGAAATTCTCATTAATAACTTTTGAACATACAAAACCTTAAATTGAAATAACAATTAAAATGAGCTGGTTACACTATTAAAACAATTAAATGACAGGAAAATAAAAGGTCAAAAATTCCTCTAAGACTTGAGAAATTGGACAACGAGCTTGTGAATGAAGATGGGCTAATATAGCTGAGCTGATGAGCCTTGGGATCCCTTTCAGAAGAGCCTAGAAGGCTATCCACAGCCACTCATTCCTATCCTTGTCACTTCAACCAATTAGAGAGCACCAATTCATCCATTTGAGGTGTCACGGCCAATGAGAGTGCTTGGATTGGCCACGTGGCAACCTTATCAGACACATCAGAGGTTCTAGAAGCTAGGATAGATGCTAAGTACTATGTTGGGTGTTTGGATAAATGGTGGTAAAATGGGTGTGGGTAAAAGCAGGTAACTGGGTGTGTTTGGGAGGGATAGGTACTGTAGAGCGCGTTTGTTTATTTTATTATATCTTAAAATGGTTGACCGGGTAAAGTGGGTTGTTGACTGGGTTAAATAACGGGTAAATGCAGGATACGGGTGGTATTAATAGGGTGGCTGGGTAATTGGTGTTATTGGACCGGGTACATTGATTTGTTTATTGGGCCGTGGCTTTAGGTGAAATGGATAATGGATATAATATATATGGACTTAGGATAGTAAGTGTGATCCAAGTGATATCATAGGGACTAAATATGTAAAATCTGAATTTTGAGGGACCAAACATGTAGATTCTGAAAGTATCTTCAAGGACCACTCTTGACATTCTACAATAGACCAGGGACTGAATTTGCAACTTTTTGAATCTTCAAGGGCCATTTTTGACAAATACTGAAACTTGAGGGGCCAGTTCTGACATTTCTTCAAACTTTGATCAAATCTTCACAAATCATCCTCAGAGATTAGAAATCTTCAAAAATGCATAATTCTGACCTTCCGGCTCAGCTTAAGCTCTCTTAATCTCTCGTGCTCAGATTTACGTCTGATTTGGTTCCTTTTTGCGTGTTTTTACATATCCATACCTGCACAAGCACAAACTTAAGAAAACCACAAATATTAGCAATAAACGGCTCTTTCTTGGTTATTTTGGGTCTATTTTGACAATGAAAAGGTATGTGTTTTAGCACATACCAAAATACCCCAGACGAAACTATTGCCGTGTCCTCACGCAATGCAATCAACTCACGCTTCTAAAACCAAGGATTTCAATCTCTTTCTACTAAACCATTGATATGTCCAAACCGTCAAGTTATCTCACACAAGCTAGCCACTTGTGAATGACTAACCGTAAGAAACTTAAAACAGTTCAGACAAACCAATTAGAGAAGAAGTAGTCAATGTTCCTCAAAAGAGATTAAGAAAGCCTTAATTCTAAAAACGCCCCGTTTACCTTTTAAATCACATATAGATATTACAATTAAGCACATTCCGATTATGAATGACGGTATGTTGAACTTTCATGTCGATAAATAACTCCAACATTTTTCAAACGACACGTTAGGATCACAGAGTAGAAAACACAACACAGCGTAAAGTGACCATACGGATAGAATACATCGTCCCTGATTTTTCACAAGTCCCAAACTAAGCGTAAAACCGAAATCATTGTTAAGTATGATTCTAGATGCTAACACTACCCATGGAAGTTACTTGTGTAATTACTTTTTGTTCCCATTTTCCTATTTCCTCTAGATTTTTTTTATTTTTGTGAGAAATGAATTTCTTCAAATTCTCGTTTCGATAGCTTTTATTCAGATAAAGATACAAAGCTAAGTCGATAATTAGTTATCCGCCTTCTCTCAAGAACCATTGTCGTAAAAATGAGGTCCACATCAAGGAATTTTATTACTAACTTTTGACTTTTCTCATTTTTTTTTTCATCAATAATTTTTTTTTTTTTTTTTTTTTTTTTTTTTTTTTTTTTTTTTTTTTTTTTTTAATATTGCACTAATACCTTTACTTATATGAGCTGTGAACCACGGAGCTTCACGGGGTAATTCCAAGACTATAGGCTTCATGAAATGAGGATCTCGGCTGGCTAGGCTAAGACCTCACTCAATCCCGGCTAAAGATCCAAGGGTCCGATCTCGACACCGCAGCTCACAACTTTTCTTATTACTTTATCACTTATCACTGATTTCTTATTCATTACGGATCCTTGATGTGTACCCAATTTTTAAAACAAAGATTCTTTTAAGAAGATAAAGAACTAACTATCGCCAAAAACTTGACATCTCTAATTATTATTAGACAGATATGGGGTGAAACAATTTTGTGGGAACAAAAAGCCATAAGTACCTTCGATGGGCTCTAAAGAGAACCAACTACTCCACGCTTAGCATCTAAACTCATAAGTAACTCTATCATTTCTCGATCTCTGCAAATTTAAAATCCCAAATAATGAGATCCGCAGATGCTTAGCCGATAATTTTTAGATTATCTATGGTTAAGGGAACAAGCTAGGGCTCAACACGCCCGGTCAAGTCAGAATTCTATTCCTACTCTCACCAGCGGAAAGTCAATCAAGGTGTCAAAACATATATTAACTTAGCAAATGTTTCGTCTAATGAAATCAAGTTATGCATATTTAAAATCACTCAGGGAAACTTGCAAAATCTTGGCCTTGTGAGCCAGAATTCGCATTTTATAGCTTCTTATCTAAGAGACTAGCAAAACTTTTCAATCAAAAAGACTTAACAAAAGCTTACAAAAATTGAAAATTTTTCACATTTTTGCACAATTTTTCATTTTCTAAGGAAAAACGGGGTTGCGAGAGAAACACGACAGAAATAAGCAAGTGCGGTCAAATCAAATCGAAGATTACCCTACCCCAGACTAGAACGAAACATTGTCCTCAATGTTTAAAGCAAGGGTATCACGAAAATCTAAAAGCCGTTTATTAAGTATGCTAGAAGATAAACGTTAGTCGATAAGATTAGGATATCGGATTTCCATCAGCATCGATCATGAGACTCGAGTGGAGAAAACAAACTTCGAGCACGAGAGTCTTCATATCGGGAACATCCTACACACAACATCACAAACAACCAAACACGAGAAATCGAAGAGGCTAACCCCTTCGCGTCACTTATTAGAAAATAGAAAGAAGATAGAGATAAGCATGGGGTGCCTCCCACGAAGCGCTACTGTTTTTGATCACCGAGTCGCTAGCCTGACTCGTCCCCAAATTCATTTGTCCTTGGGGAAGTAAGTGGTAGAGATACCAGGGTCAAAAACGGTGTCCTCATTCCCGAAAGAATGAGACTGGGTGGGTTGGGTGGGGAAAGAAAATGTCGGGCATCAGCACATAAGGTATATCATGAAAGAATGATCCATCATCCGGCGGTTTTGCGGGCGGACGAAGGAATGACGGGTCACAATGAGAAAACTCCAAGAAAGATGGGAGCTCATGGTAAAGGATAAGAGATGTAAGCTCAATACTAAAGGCATCCATCGGAGGATCCTTATCTCTAACAACGGTTTTAGCAAGAAGCTTATCAATGAATATCCCGGGTTTAAAAATTTTGTCTTCACATGTCAGCTCATTAGGATAAAGGATGGTGGACTCATGAGAGAGAGGAGAGTCAAGAAAACCATCAAGAACAACTATATCCCCATCGGGATCATTCATAACAACATCCTCAATACCCGGTGGTATTGGGTCATCAATAGCATCCTCAATGATCGAGTCATTTGTCAGAGTATCGGAAATCTCGTTCAAAACTTTACTCATATCAACATCGAAGTAGAATCGCTCAAGAATCGGAGGATAAACAGCATCAATAGTGGGATTGCCACTAATCTCTTCATCAAATCGGAAAGTCTCAAGCTCGGGAGAGAAATCACTATCTTTAACGGAGATAGGATGCGAACTTGAATTATCGTTAAGGGCTTCAATCTTAGCAATAAGAAGATAAACATTCGACAATGTTTCACGTAATGCTTCATCCTCGATCTGAATATTATCTAGCTCAATCTCTTCATCTTCTGGCATGAAATCATTATCTTCTTCTATGTGAACGGGCTCAGAAGGTAAATCGTCGACAAAATCGATGTCTCCATAAGAATCATCATAGGAGTCGGAGAACATCTCAACATGATCATTTGAAATATCAAGAGAAGGCTCATCACAAATATCAACAACCCCAGACTCTCTTGGGATTGGAATAAGGATCTCAACATTAGACACTTCCGTTTCCGGAATAGTACTAAGATGCTCATCCCCCATTATGAGAGAGTCAACGGGTTCAATAATGTTTGTAGAAATAGAATCGTCAACCTCTTCCAAAAGAACGTCACTTCTCTCAACCGGAGTGAGTGAAGGGGAAGGGTCGGAAATGAAAGGCTCATAAATGAGAGAGGGATAAGAATCCGGAGGTGGGACAAGTGGTGTGCTCTTAGAGCTAGCAAGTTCCACCACTTCCGTTGTGGTCTCCGGTTCTTTCTGTTTAGAAATCGTTTTAAGCTCATAATTTCGTTCCATTTTGTTGTAACTCGACGAACTCGTAATGGTGAATCGTGAAAGAGAAGGATCGATTCTAGAATTCTTCGGATTAGAATCGAGAGTACAAACGGGAGTCACCTCGTGTTCAGAAATATGTTCCATCTCCCTCACCGGAGAGGGAGTAGGAATCGAGGGTTCATCAATCTTACATTTCAAAATTTTTGGTAATGCTTCAAGTTTTTCGATGTTGTTAAGAAAAGCACGACGTTCAAAGAAATCGTCCCCGTGACCCTCGGTGGGTTCTTCGGGTAGCTCCGGAATAGTGTGATCGTCTTCCATGACTTGAACGGGTTCCTCATTAACACATTGTCGAGCTTAAATGCGGCTTAATAAAGTTTGAAGCATGCTTTCAATGCGATTTTGACTTCGCTCAAATCTTTTTTCTAAATCGATGGAAACGTCATCGATAACCCCGGTGGGTTCTTTAAAAGGGCGACACATACAAGATTCGCGATAAAATCCACACCCTTTGCAAAAGCAACGTTCACAAAATGAATCATCGTTTAACAAATCTCTACAATTAAAGCAATAGGGTTGATAGAAATTTTGAGAATCCATGAGAATTAAACATATAGAGGGTAAAAGAGAAGAATTATCGAATCAGAGGGTAAAGAAGAATATTTTAGGGTTTTTAGAAAACATATTGAAAAGGAAAATTTTTTGGGTTTTTTATAAAAGGGATATGTACAAATATCAACGATAACTTCACGAGGAATGATCTTCAAAAACCACACGATTCGAGACGGAATACGAAAACTCGCTACAAGCCCTCCCCGGCAGCGGCGCCAAAAATTGATATGTCCAAACCGTCAAGTTTACTCACACAAGCTAGCCACTTGTGAATGACTAACCGTAAGAAACTTAAAACGGCTCAGACACTGACCAATAATAGAGAAGAAGTAGTATATGGGTAACTCAAACATATTAGGTTTGAGCACCGAGATCGTTCCGAACGAGGGTTGA
Source organism: Chrysanthemum seticuspe (assembly GCA_019973895.1). Taxonomy (NCBI): domain Eukaryota; kingdom Viridiplantae; phylum Streptophyta; class Magnoliopsida; order Asterales; family Asteraceae; genus Chrysanthemum; species Chrysanthemum seticuspe. The sequence continues at coordinate 196,041,495 of BPTQ01000007.1, forward strand.
ATGGAATTTCCAACTCACGTCTCGATAATCGGGATTTGAATAAGAGAAGGGGGTAAAATGATGTTTTCTAAACTACGGGATAAGGAAAGCATAAAGGATTAAAATCTATGGGGAAAACCTAAGAACAAAGGCAAACTACGCAATTCTACATTAAAACGCAAATACGGGATTAAAACGAAACGCGAATAAAAAGCAATTATGTCTATTCTAACTCCTAAAAATAACCTAGAACTACTTTTACTCTAAAAATGATATTAGAAAACTAATTAAGAATTAAAACTATTTTTTAGGATTTTTCTTGATTTTATTAGAATTTAAAAACTAATTATTAACTTTAAAAATAAGACTAAATAACTAAAAATTATAAAAACAAAGGGGAAAATTATGGAATTACTTTTCAAAAATCTAAAATACTATAAGAGAATTTTCAAAACTATTTTTTTTATTTTTCCGATTAATTTTCTATTTTCTACTAATTTAAAACTATTTAAATCTAATTTAAATTGTTAAAAATACCAAATAAAAGGAGAAAAATAAGGAAAAATATTTTTTATGCTTTTTATATTTATCTTAATCTATTAAAATTGAAAAATTAATTTTTGGAACTTTTTCTTAATTAAATGCAATTAAAGCTATTTAAAAAGGATTAAAAACTATTTTAAATTAAAAAAAATAGTAAACAGTAGCTAAAAATTATGAAAAATTCAGGAAAATTCTAAAATCTTAATCTAAATCTATGAAAAATAAGAAAACATGGGCTTATGTGTAAGATATAAGAGCTGCTAAGTAAACTGTTATGAAATAAGCTTGTGAAAATAAGCAAATAAGCACTATAGTGAACCAACTGATTATATAAGCTAAATAATAGTAAGACTACTCTAAGGCAACTGTATGCAACTACTCCTAACACCTAATAAGCATTATACTCAGATTTAAGCTAACTGCTACTATAAGCAAAACAGTGAATCTGTCCCCTACTTTGAGCTACTGAAACTACTTATCCAATAAGCTAAACCTAAAACCAGATATGTGGACTTGAAGACCACCTAGCAGACTATCACTAAACCAAAAATCAGACCCTAACTAGCCGTATTGAACCTTGTGCAATGACTGCAATTTCTGCAAAAACTGGTTTTTTTGGCTCACTTTGACTTTTAAGAACAGATTAGCATTTTGACTTTCTTGAGATTAGAATGCAAATTAAGGACTGAATTCAATGTAATATGATGTAATAAGACTTTAACAAGCTTGCTTATCAAATCCTAAACCTATATAAACTGATTTCTATAACTGACTTTCAACAGTTAAGCATATAAGATCAATAGACTAAAGATTTTGACTTTAGGTGCAAATGGCTCCCAAACAAAGACAGATGTGAGATCAAATGACTATCTCAAACCTACAGCAACTAATCTAATCCATTATTTTAACCTCTAAAACAGTTTTAATCCTTAAACCAAACACTACTTCAAGGATCTAAAATGCATTTTAACATGATGACTTCAACTAGTATTGCCCACAAATGAATTCAGAAACTCAAAAACCACTTAAAACTCAGCTATAAAAATGATTTTAGAACAGAGATTAATCCAAAAACATTTTGACTAAGATGTTTGACTTTTATTGACTTTTTCTAAAACTGAGGATTGAAGCAGGTTTTTAGACTAAAACACTCTCACAGAAGATGTAACAGCTTATAAGAGCTTATAAAACAGATGGAAATGAGCTTATAACTGGTAAACTCAGAGATTAAGGACAAGATGAAAAGACAAATCAAACTGAAATTCTCATTAATAACTTTTGAACATACAAAACCTTAAATTGAAATAACAATTAAAATGAGCTGGTTACACTATTAAAACAATTAAATGACAGGAAAATAAAAGGTAAAAAATTCCTCTAAGACTTGAGAAATTGGACAACGAGCTTGTGAATGAAGATGGGCTAATATAGCTGAGCTGATGAGCCTTGGGATCCCTTTCAGAAGAGCCTAGAAGGATATCCACAGCCACTCATTCCTATCCTTGTCACTTCAACCAATTAGAGAGCACCAATTCATCCATTTGAGGTGTCACGGCCAATGAGATTGCTTGGATTGGCCACGTGGCAACCTTATCAGACACATCAGAGGTTCTAGAAGCTAGGATAGATGCTAAGTACTATGTTGGGTGTTTGGATAAATGGTGGTAAAATGGGTGTGGGTAAAGCAGGTAACTGGGTGTGTTTGGGAGGGATAGGTACTGTATAGCGCGTTTGTTTATTTTATTATATCTTAAAATGGTTGACCGGGTAAAGTGGGTTGTTGACTGGGTTTAATAACGGGTAAATGCAGGATACGGGTGGTATTAATAGGGTGGCTGGGTAATTGGTGTTATTGGACCGGGTACATTGATTTGTTTATTGGGCCGTGGCTTTAGGTGAAATGGATAATGGATATAATATATATGGACTTAGGATAGTAAGTGTGATCCAAGTGATATCATAGGGACTAAATATGTAAAATCTGAATTTTGAGGGACCAAACATGTAGATTCTGAAAGTATCTTCAAGGACCACTCTTGACATTCTACAATAGACCAGGTACTGAATTTGCAACTTTTTGAATCTTCAAGGGCCATTTTTGACAAATACTGAAACTTGCGGGGCCAGTTCTGACATTTCTTCAAACTTTGATCAAATCTTCACAAATCATCCTCAGAGATTAGAAATCTTCAAAAATGCATAATTCTGACCTTCCGGCTCAGCTTAAGCTCTCTTAATCTCTCTTTCTCGGATTTACGTCAGATTTGGTTCCTTTTTGCGTGTTTTTACATATCCATACCTGCACAAGCACAAACTCAAGAAAACCACAAATATTAGCAATAAACGGCTCTTTCTTGGTTATTTTGGGTCTATTTTGACAATGAAAAGGTATGTGTTTTAGCACATACCAATCATCATCAAAAAAATCTCTATGACATCCATTGTGGTGTTGGTATTATGTGATGTTGTGACTTATGGACCGACATGCTCACATTCTGGATCATGAAATCTTCTCATCAGATTAGCGGAAGCATTTGTTGAATCATGATATTGGCAGCAGCGTAGCAGAAGCTTGGAGTGAAAATATCAGAGTCATTGATGCACTAATCATGATTTCTTGGAGTTGAATGTGTTAAGTGAGCATGCGGCTATGGATTGACCGCTTCATTCTGATCAGCTGCAAACGTCAGGCGTACCTGCATACAACAGTTAGCAATAAATCGCACGAATGTGTCTTTGATCACTTTTGTTGAATTGAGGTACACGGCCCACGGTTCCCCGTTGATCAGTACATGTACTGCCTGTGATCAGGTAAATTCCGAAGAATTTCCTTGACAGGGTTTCGCAGCTGCTCTAGCTGTTCTCAAACTGGAACATCTCAAAGAAGACAACACGGAGTGAGTGAACCAGCGAATTTTAAGTCCACTGATTGATGAAAAGAGATTTGAAAAACAATCGTGTATTGCTCAATAGAAATTGTTTTTGCAATACAACGAAGGTTTTATTGAAAATCAATTATCAATCATTAAAACACCTTTTGGTTTGAAAAATGAGAACACGGTCGATTTGCTGAATAAAAGAGTTGTTAAGCACAAAGACCGGTTTTTCAAAGGTATCCGTCAATCCATAACCTGAACCAGGATTGATTCAAGAGATTGAATCGCCCCATTGTTTCTGTTCAGTTGTCACATGGTTGATCTATATAATAGATCTCACATGCCACCTACCAGGAGCTTGTTTGATGTTGGCTCCAGAAGGCTTTCCATCTTCATTGTGAATATGTATACACATCACTCAGATGTTCTGGCAATACCACAAGGATAATGCGTAGGACTCAACATATAATCTCTCTTTCCACATTGTGTGAAACAGAGAGTCTTCATTGAAAGTGTCCTAATGAGATTTATTGATGATCTCGTGGCTCTAGACTCAATTTTGTGCATATTTGGATCCTGAGCCGGAGACTAGGGAGAGGGTCTCCTTCTTCAATATCAACCATCTCTAAGAGAAAGTCGATAGATAATGTAGGTTCCCCGTGAGAATGAAACAAGTCCTTTTAAGAGGAACTTGAGTGGTTTGGAAAATTGAAGTGCAGTGCGTCACTGGGTCCATGACGTCTTGTCTTCAATACCGATGTTACCATCAGTAGCATATGAAGTGAACCCGGTTTCTGCCCTAAGGTTGAATAAATGGAGGGCTATTTGTTTTCACCCTTTTCCCATCAATTCTTTTTAATTCTTCAACCCCTTCAGTGCTTACCGAGACTTCATAGCTAGAACCTTGTTGGGTTTATTCCAGTACTAGCTCAGTCTTAGTCCGCACTCTTCCCATATCTCAATTTTCTCCTTTTATCATCATGCCTAAGGACTTCTACACTAACTAGTGGTTTATCCTTGGGTAGATCCCTCCGATTCTGGCGGATCATGGGAACACATACCTAACCTTATCATCCTTATATCACCGTACATAAAGTAAAGTTGGTCGGTCTTTTTGGTATTGTTCATCTGCCATATGGAACCAATTGAAAACCATTTGAAAATCAATTCAGATACTTGTGATATATTATCAAAACATTTTGCACCTGAATTGTTTTTTGATATTTTTAGAACTAGTGCTCCCCCTCAACATGTGCATCAAATGCTTGAAATCGTTTTGCACACGGAGGTAAGAGGAAGAATTTACTTCTTTGATTACCATTTTCTAAAAGATATCAACATCACTTCCCTGATCAAATCAAGAAGATAAAGCATTTCCGGGAAGGATGAGGTTTTCAGGATTTTGCTCCCCCTCAATATGTGCCTCGAGATTTTGAAAAGAGTTTTGCACATACTAGAGGGAACCCTTTAAGAAGTGCATACATGATCACTAAAGGATTTGAAGCCGTACAGTCAGGGTACCTTAGAAGATTGAAAGTTGTGTACCCTGATGACATGAATTTGCAAAGAGAGTTCTCCCCCTTAATATATGCTTCGAGATTCGAAAATTGTTTAGCACATATTAGAGAGAAGTTTGCACAAAAATTGGTCATCTTATCTTTTAACATCTTTCATATTTATATCACATTTTCTCCCCCGATCAAAAATCTTAAATCCTTTGAGATTTTAGATCTCAAGTGATTTAAATATGTATGAGGTAAAATATTTGTAGGAGAAAAATGTGTCCGATTTTATATGATCAAAAGTGGACATCACAGATGTTTCCCTTTTTAACAAGGGGAAACCACAGTACAAATCCTAGCACTATTACATGTTTTACAGTTGTTCACATTTAGTACACCACAAATTACACATATTAAAAAAGAACACAACATAAACTGCTTCCCGAAGATGTCTTCATTCGGTCCTCTGAAGAAGTTTGTAGTGACCATCACGAAGCCTTCCACCAACAAAGCTTTCAAGGCTGCGGAAGATCCTTCGTGTCTTGAGTCTTCGTCTGATTGCAGCAATGAAGTGTTCACATCTCTTCACGTCATCATCAGTCCAAAAAATAGTTTTAACCCAAGATTTCATATCAATTTTGGCCTCTTTAACTCTGGTGTCAAGTTCTTCTTCGACCAATTTGAGCGTACCATCACTAAACTTGTAGAGTTCACATAGACGCATAATCATACGAGATCCATATCTGTCGGTGAAGATGACGGCTCTAGGGGTGTCAAGGACTTTGTATTATCGATGAAATTCATGCCCAGTTGCATTCCATAGTAGACTTGTAAGGTTGATCCTGGTTTGGTAGCTTTCAATGCCAAGCTGAAAGTCCTCAACTCGTTTTCGAATGACTAAGCCCCTGATCCAAAGAGTGACAGCTGCAGAGAGGGCCTTTTTCTCACGGACAGGTAAATGCTCAAGGTGTCCTTGAAGATTCAAGAGATAGAGATCTTCGAAATCATTTGGCAGAAGATGTTTGAAGTCGTTCTCTTCAATAGTGTACAGTTTGAAGTCTGCTCTTTTAAGGACTATCTTCTTCAAATACTCATATCCATAGATAGGGAAGATCTCTACTCGAACAACACTTAAGATTTGCAGCTTTGATCTGACATCATTGCGTCTTTTATCAGCACCATGTCTTTCGATGTAGAACTTCTTCTTTTTGAACCACCAGTGAGAAATACCATAAGAGGCGGCAATATCATATTTTTGTTCTTCAGCAGCCCAGAATTGATCAGGAACCATCTGTTCAAGCCCCTGATCAGAGTAGGTTGCAGCTTTCATCTTTGATATTGATAGAGCAGGTCTTCTTTCAGCAGAGCGAGCACACAGATAGTCCAAGTCGTGATTGAAGAAGAATTCAGCCTGAATGGTCATCTGACCAGGTTCACCACCAAGAGGAAGAGATTTGTTGACATTGAAGCGACTGATTTGCTCACTGACTTGGTCATTCAGCATCTTATGGCATTCTTCCATCTGATATTGAAGATGATTTGCATCTGAATGGAAGACTTTGACAATTTCGTAAGCTTGTCCTTCAAGATCTCTTGGAGTTATGGATGAGATACTCTTCCGTTCACAAAACCATCTAATAAAACTTCCCATATCACCAGTGTAATGTTGAAGAGAGTCTTCAGCTGGAACTTCATAATTATTGGTGATAACTGATGCCCAATTGTTGTCAGGAATCATAGAGTCAGACTCTGGGATGGTCCATGTGGGTTCTGGAGAAGGAGGTCTATCTTCCACAATGCAGCTTTGAATTGTGTCTCTTGAAGGTGCTACCCTGGATGTGCTAGTGCGATTCCCAGCCATGTAAGTATCAAACCAATCTTCTGATGGCTTAGGAATATGCTTCGTCGATGCATCATCTTCATCTGGTTCTGAGTCAGCCATGACTTGCGACTCTTCGTGAACCATTTGATCATCAGGAATTGAGGTGGATGTGGACGTGAACCTTGAATCAACCGTCGTCCAGGCAGCAGATTTCTTCTTAGTACTCTGTTCTTTTGTAGGACCTGATTGATTGGAAGGTTTTGGTAGTGATGATGGTGGTTGTGGTGGAGGTGTGTTGGTTGTCGTAGAAGGATCACCAGCTCCAGAAGTTCCAGCGCCCCCCGTTGGTGGCGGAGGTGGAGGAGGATCTTTGCGGTTCTTCATCAATGATTCCATCACAAAAGTTCTCCTTTTCTTTTTAGCTTCTTTTTCCCCGACGTCAATCATAAACTGCTCGTAATTGTCGAATTTAATGGATTCAACAAGTGCCTCATAGAGTTTCTTGTGAACCTCATGCTTGTCCTCTTCAGCATCATACATCTTTTCAAACAGAGCATCTCTCATATCAGTGATAGGAAGGTCCTTGAATCGTCTAGGAAGTGGAGCCTCCATAGTCCATTCTACAGCATCCTTGACTTTTCCTTCAATAGCGGCAGTAACCCCTTCATTGAAGTTGAGGTGCTCCAATCTATAGACACGATCCACAAGAGAATCAACAGATTTAGGAAGTTGCCTTTCCAGAGCTTCTATCCTTTTTACGGCTTTGTCCAGTAGTTGATCAGAGGTGAGGATCAGTGGTGGGGAAGCTGGTGGAGCCACCTCATCTGCAATTGTAATGACAGGTTCAGGGGTTGGTGACGATGTTGGTGGTGTTTGTACAGTTGATTGAGTAGGTAAGGGAGGTGGAAGGGCAGTTGATAGTGAAGATGCAGACATCGGAGGAATAGTTGACGTATCTTGCTGAATGCTGACAGTATACATGGATTGTGCAGTATCTAAGGATTTGTCATTAATGAATTGATCACCAAAAGAGAAATCTGTATCAAGATCCTTAAGTGAGGATAGAGAGTTAGTAGACATATTTGGTTCATCCATCTTCAAGGTCTCATCAGATCTTGTCTCAAGGTTCTCTTGCGAGCCTTTTTGTAACAGAGCGACAACATTCAAGCCAGATTGAGTCTCACTAAGTGTAGGAGTTTCTTTAGACGATTCAGGCACTTTGTCCACTCCAGATTGTTCTTTAGCATGAGATGATTCAGATCTTCTCTTCAGCTCATATTGATTGGTGGTGCTTGATGGAGATGATGAGATAGTTAAAAGCATGTGAGCGGCTTGTTCAGTTTCAACACTCGCAACCCCTTTTCCTTTGTCATGTGTTATTGGGGTTGTTTGTCGAGGTAGTTGAACGGGTTCTCTTAACACAACTCCACCTACGGGTGCTTTAACATTCTGACTTTCAAGGCTTTGCTGGATTCCAAGTTGCAAATCAGCGTCATCCTCATCAGTTAACCTGGTAATATTCCTTGGTACCTCAGTGTTCTCACCCATTTCCTTTTCCATTTTCTTCCTTTTTACTTTCTGCTTCTTGGTTGTGGTCTCTGAATGTTGTGACCTTTGAAGTCTCTTTTTAGGAAGAGAGGCATAGGATGCTTGTGAGGCTGACTTGGATATGGGAGCATTTGGTTGTAGAGGAGAGGGTGTGACATCAGCAGAGGATCTGGTAGCTCTTTTCTTGTATTGCTTGAAGTAGTCCTTCTTCTTGATATCTTCTGTGAGAAGACAATCAGGAATTGGCAATCCAAATAGTTCATTATCCATACCTCTAGGAACATATTTCAAGTTTCCTAAAACATACTCATCTTCTGCATTGTGTAGAGTTGATTCACTCCTAGGATTGAATTTGTGTGTTTGTTGTAAGTACTGGATAACAAGCTTAGAAAATCTGATGCTGGGAATTACCAGCTTGTTCTGTTTCTTTCGACCTTGAGCATTGTTCTTGAAATTGGTTCTATCAGATATGAATGTGTTCATTGATAAAGAGAATTCTTCCCAAATACGATCTGAGACATTCACATCAATCCTATTAACGATACCCCATAGGATTTGCAAGATAGGAATTCTCACTTTATCGAACCCTGAAGTTTTCCCAGATAAGCACAAGTTAAGAATGGTTGTAATAGCTCTCCAGGGTTGATACATGTGTCCGGTGATGATGTCGGATGCTCTTGAAATACTGTTCTGATAACCCAACCCAATTAGAAAGACGATCAGATCGTCAGCACCAGGTGGAGATTCAGAACGGAAGTCAGGGTTACATGGGGTGATTCCAAGAGCCTTGCTCAGAATATCAGAATCAATTGTGAACTCCCTATCATCCATTTTGCAAGAGTATTGTGCTGTGATTTTGTCCCATTGAACGGTGTTCCAGAATTGTTGAATGTAAATGGTCAGAATTGAGCATTGCTTGGTAATTGCTCCGAAGAAGTTTGTGTTTTTGAGGATGTCAATAGAAACTTTGAGTATCGGATTTTGTTGAAGCCTTTGTAGGTCCACATAACAGTTGCTTTTTCCAATAACAACCCATTGACTTCTGGGAAGGATTTCTTCGTCTGAGAGAACTTTGGATGATGCCGAAGGGGTAACGCTCTTTTCTGGGATTGAACTTGCCATCGATGTTCTGAGTAATCATACAATCAACAGTAATGAATGGGAACAGGTTTGATGATAAATGATAAGTGAGACAACATTGAGAGCACCTTTATGACATAGACACATAGAAGTAGTAACTCAGAAGGAGTCCCCAAAACACATACAGAGAAAGATTGAGTGGCATAGGTTTCAAATATATGACAACTTTCAAATATATGACAACTTTCATAAGTGAGATATTTCAATGAAGGATAATATTACAGATAAATAATCACATGACGAGCTGATAAGGGATTAATAGGCAAAAGAGTGCATTGCAAAGGGATCATGACATGAGCCAAGATACAAATGTAGAAGTGATATAACAAATATGCATGAGGAAAAGGAAACATTTGGTTGTCGTGAGAGAAACCAAGTACCTTTTGCCTAAACAGACATGTCATAGCAGATTACATGGAGTATGTTGACTCAACAAGTTGAATTAGGAGATCCTAAGTATTGTGACAATGAGATCAACTTTAGCAATAAACCTTTGAACATTTTAATAACCCTCGACCCTAAGACTAAATCTCAACATGAAAGTGAGCAATGTTGCTAACATGTAAAGACAAGTCGCCATCACAGTAACAAAGCCAAGTCGCTACAAAACTGTTAACTAAGTCGCTAAGGTCACTAATTCGCTAACTTGTGAAGACAAGTCGCCATGAACAGTAACACAACCAAGTCGCTACAAATTTGTTAACTAAGTCGCTAATGTTACTAATTCGCTAACTTGTAAAGACAAGTCGCTAACAACTAACTCGCTACCCAAGTCGCCAGACTAAAATATGCTAATTCGCTACAGAAGCATAATCGCTAAGTTGAACGCTAACTCGCTATGAAGAACATTCAAGCTAAGTCGCTACCAAGAACATGTTAAGTCGCTATCAAGATCATACATAAATTCAACAGACAAACCACCCAATCCACCAATCAATCATCATCCTTACATGGTAACACATTACACAGCAATCACAATAGAATACACCAACACTTAGAATACTTGCAATCATAATAATCAACAAACCAACACGATTAAATGAACCATCGAACCTAAGAGGGAATCCAACAGTCACAGTACACGAGATGCACGTACGGATCTGGTTAAAGTGACAAGTTAGAAACTTAACACAAACGCTTAAGAGAACTAAGATAAGAGGGATTCGAGACAAACCTCTTGCTAAGTCGCTAGGATGAGCAATTAGACGAAGAAAAGAAAACGAGAGAGAGAAAAAAACTTATTTGAGAAGAGAACTGGTAATTCGCTAGGGGTATACAAACTATCTTTGGCAGTATGACACATTTGGTCCTCGTGGTTTTAGAATGAGAGGTAATACGCTAGTGCAACACAACTTTCACATATTAGACAAGTTTGGTCCCTATGGTTTTGAGGAAGGAGTGGTAAGTCGCTAACACATATTATAGACTAAGTCGCTAGCATAGATTATCACAATGATCACCATGAATCAATTAATCATTTAGTCAAATAAGCATTTAATACTAGGTACTTAATACGTAGGTACACAATGATAATCACATGAGCAAGATACGACCACAACCTACAAAAACCATAACCCGATAGTTACAAAGGCAAAACACGACCTCAACTTACTAACGAGCAAGCATTATAACCAGCACAGAAGCCAATGGCATAGATAGTCAAGAAAAAGAAAAACATATTCCCAATCTCCCCCTCAATCAATGTCATCAAAGACCATTGATTGTCATTAATCAACCCCGTTATAAAGAAACAAGAATATTTCAATTGTTCGAACTTCATCTATGATCCCGTGCCATTATTGAAGGACATTTCTAGGACCGTAGATGTTATCGATAACAATGAATGTATTCTTTATTAGATTGGGAAAAACATGATAAAATTGTAAATTTAAAAGAATGACATAAATATAAAAATTAAAATGAATGTATTCTTAATTTTTTTTTTTTTTTTTTTTTTTTTTTTTTTTTTTTTTTGAAAAACTTGATTTATACATAGATATAGAAGAGTGAGTCCTGATTCAAGATGAAAAAGGAGTCAAAGTAAGAAGTACATCAACTCTGGCACGTTATAGCTCCTGAATGAGCTATGTTCATTTCTGATGGGAACCAAGTCATGAAGTTCCTGATTGAGTTGAGCATTGTACCTGAAAAAGACTGAGAGCACATTGTACTGGAAGCACATGTAGACTTGTACATAGAAGGGTTAGTGACATGTTTAGTCTCATATTTGGATGCATCACAGTATAACACAGACGTATCATTAATGGGGATCCTATTTGGTTCTACATTCATGAAAAGTTTACCTGTGGGAATCCACTTGAGGCATGATCTAGGAATGTAAGTTCGTTTAAGTCCTGAAAACTTAAAAAATCTGCCAGTGGGAATCCATTTGAAACCACAGTTATTTGAACTAAATGAGTGCACAACCTTGTTTTGACTATTTGTCCTTTTGTGATCAGAGAATTTCTTAGGGGATTGATCTATCAAATGATGTTTTGCATGAGACCTAGTTAAACTTATTGCATTTTTGATCTGTGAGAGTTGACCATTAGTCCTATGTTTGAGATTCATCATATCTGAACTAGGTAATGAAGTGACTGGTTTTGACAAAACAGACATATTATCAACTTGGGATGTAAGCTTAGATTTCAATGGTTTAGCTCTTTCAGACCTAAAGGCATTAGGTTGTTTAATAACTGTTCGTTTCAAGTGGTTCTGAACATTTGACTTTCCCAAAGTTGAAGGTTTTGCAAACTTAGTGTTCATCCTATTTCCAACATACTTCCTGAGCTCATTTTTTGGGGCAACAATATTAAAGCTCTTATCCTGAATTTGTGCTTTGAGGTCATCAATATCATTCATCAAGAGGTTAGATTGATTGACTAACTTAGAGTTTATTTCCTCAAGGTTCTTTCTTAAATGCTCATTTTCTCTTAGAAGGTTGGACACACATAGAGCTAGTTCAGAATTTCTAGATTCTAGTGCATCACTCATCTCATGACAGTCATATTTCTGGGCTTCTGAAAGAAGTGATTTCAGATTGCCTATGGTTGAATCTTTGTCCTGAATCTGGGATTTTAACTGATTAATTTCAAAAAATTCTCTAAATTCTGGAAGCTCCTGATTAGTGCACGGTTTTTTTGCATAAAACATTTCATCCTTTTGTTGTATTTCAATTTGCAGAGAGATACAGTGTTTTTCGAGAATTGAAAATTTGTTTGAAAGCTCATCATATACCCTTTTTTCAATCATGTTACTTGCATTAGATTCAGGCAAAACAAAGATTGATTCCACATTGTTATGTTCAGAGTAATAGTCATGTACCTTTTTATGAGACTTTGTGTGATCAGATAAGTGTACCTTATTGATTGATACCTTTTCTGACTCTGAGAATTTGAGATCAGTGCTGTTCTCTTCATCCTTTTTCATTACAACTGAGATTCTGCAATCAGTGTCATCTGCTGGTTCAACTGGACTGTAGCACGTCATGTCTTCATTGCTCCATGGAATCTCTTGGCACTCATTCAATTCATTCAGCTTGTTATTCTTTTTAGCAGTTTCCTTGATGTATGTTTCCATATTACTCATAAGTTGAATAAATGAGTTTCTGAACTCATGAATTTCCATTCCCGTGTGTTTCTTGAAAGACATTCCAGTCATGATATTATCAAAATCTGAGGAGTATTCTTCCCGGGTAAGTGGCTGAAATTGGTTGAAGATGGTTTGGAGAGCAGCACGAGAATCTTCAGTTGAGAACTTTTCTTTGGTAATTTGAAACCTCATTCGTTCTAAGTTAAGCAAAACAGTTCTTGTCAAAGTGGGAAAATCCTGACGAAGGATGGCACAACTTGTTCGATCCATGGTTGTAGATAAGAGTAATTTGAGAAGCTGACTGAGATGTTGAAACGGCTCACTAGTGCATTCCATATTCTTAGCATCGTTTGCAGACATTAAGAGTGACTTATTTGAGTTGTTTTGATTAATTGATGCTGAATCATTAAGTGTATGGCATTCAGATAAGCATTCTGTTTCACTATTCTGTGTTGTGTCATAGAGAGCAAGTACTTTGGTGATTAAAGGATCCATGATGACTGACATTGTGTTATCATGAATTACTCCCCAAGTCTCTAGAGATTTAGAACCAACTCGCTACCAACTAAATAGCAATAATCCCAAGTCGTTAGATCAACATCCAAGTCGCTAGAAGATAATGTACCAAGTCGCTAACACTTAATTTGCTACACCACTAAGTCGCTAGAGTCCCAAGTCGCTATACAAATGCAAGTCGTTAGGTAGTAACTCGCTAAGCCTCAAGTCGCTAGCAAAATTTTGGCAGCAATTCGCTACTCAAGTCGCTAAAGATACAAGTCGCTAAAGAGCAACTCGCTACAAACCAAGTCGCTACCACCAAGTCGCTACCCGTAGTGGAGAGTCCACTACTTGTACTGTAAATCGCTAGATCTAAGTCGCTAGGTATAAAACTGTAACTCGCTACAAATTTGTGAAGTAAGTCGCTACGAAGAAAGTAATCCGTGAGTTAAGTCGCTAGCAAGAAAAAACCACATAAACATCACTTTTCAATCCAAAAACAACCCAACCAAGATGATTCAAGCTTACCAAATGAAAACCTACACACTTGTGATGATTCTAAACATAAAAGTACTAACAAAATCCAAACTTTAACACAAGAAATCAACCAAATGATGCAAAAACCACTAAACTTTATCAAACTCAAAAAACCACCTAAAAACCACTAGAAATCCAAAGATGTGCAAGATATGATCTAACCATGGCTCTTGATACCAATTGTAGGATATTGGATTTCATTTACATATCATAACATTAACACAATGGGCATAGAGATGAGTTTAGAGAGAGAGAAAGTGGGACATTCTAGTAAGAGAAACTTGTAGAATATTAGATTACCCAAGAACATCCAACCCTCTACCTTGCAAGGTAGAGGGTATTTATAGGTTACAAACTAAACGACCTCCTGACGGCCTGTGGATCAGGGATACAGTGGGTAAAGACCCGTCCTTCCTCCACGGTGTTGCACTAAACTATTTTACGCTACTGACTAACTAAATAACTACATAAATATGTAAATAACGATAAGTCTACGAGCTAACTTATGCTAGATAATAGTTGGGGTGTCCGACTCTTCAATACTGGAATTTTCTAATTCCTAACAGTTAGTGAGTCGAGTCTTGGCTTAGCGACGCTTTACATGCTTTTAACATAATATTTTTGACTTGCCACCACTAAATATCCCCTATCCAACAAAACCCTTTACTTCCCTACCCTAAGCCTAACATTACAACCCTTGTAAAGACCTCTTAGATAGTTATTCCTAGGTTCTTACGCCAAAGCGGTGGAGGCTTGATCTATTCTCAAGCTTATGGTAATATATGTACCATGCCAGGTAATGAGTGTTTATTTTCCATTTCCATTCATATTATATTTCATATAAACCCGGGACATGAGAGTATCCAAACACCAATTGTGAGGTGCTAGTGTATAATTTTCGTGCTTGTTATGAGTATTGTGATGTTTGTACTTGTTGTATACTATCTTAAACCAATGCTTCATGCCCCCTAACTTATAAATTGATTGGCCAAAAGCACATTTTCTTGAGGACAAGCAAATTCCAAGTGTAGGGATATTTGATAAGGATTTAAAACATATATTTTTAGAGGGTCAATTAAGCCCTAAATCAACAAATTTTATATCTGTTACTGCTTAAAATCGTTCCTTTTGATATTTTAGGTATTTTGGAAGCAAAATGCTGGAATGAAGCATATTTGGACGAAAAGCAGCGAAAACATGAGGAAAATGGCAAAGTCAAGATCAAAGGAACTTCAGCACACTTGACGGCATCCCAACCAAAGGGCGACGCCGTCCCTCTATAGAAGACTTGATCAAAAGGGCACGCGATTGCTCAGCAGAATTTCTGGTCCTAAACCCTGACGGCGTAACGCCTAAATTCTGGAAGGCGTCACTTACAAGTTTCATACCAGACGCCCAAGATCTAAAATTCAGACAACGTCGCTACTGAAGAATGACGGCGTCACACATCTCAACCGACGCCGTCCCAACGATGACTTGGCCCAAACGAAACCCTAATGACAGCGACCTGACGGCGTCACTAGCAAAAGGTTACCCCGTCACGATTGAAAGTCTGTATATAGAATTTGATTTTTCTGTATTTTGAGAGGTAGAATTTTGGAGAGCAAACCCTAACTCAGTTGTAGTCTGATAAGGTTTTAAAATGTACCTTTTTGAGGGGTCGTTTAAGCCCTTATTTGATCACTTTTGTATCCGTTATTACTTAATATCGTTCCTTTTCACTTTTTAGGTATCTTGAAGGCGAAATGCTGGAATGACACTTATTCGGACGAAAAGGCGCGAATATACGAAGAAAATGGCCAAAGTCAAGAATCGAGACACTCAGGCTGCTGGAACTGAAGGGGACGGCGTCAGGCACAACTAGTGACGCCGTCGGACAACTTTTGTGACGGCTCAGTAGCCAAATTGCTCATTTACAAGTGACGGCTTCAGGTTTTAAAAGAGTAGGGCGTCGCAACTCAGACGACCTAGATTTGATCCAGACGACGTCAGAGATTTAAGGGGACGGCGTCACAAGCATAAGGTGACGTCGTCGCAAGACTAACGTGGCCAAGACGAAACCCTAATAACGACGAGCCGACGGCATCACAAATCAAAGGGTGACGCCGTCACATGTGTAATCTTATATATAGAATCCGAATTTTTTAGTTTTCAGTGTGTAGTCTTTTGGAGTAAAAACCTAAACCGAACCAAGGCTGTCTTGTACAGTATTTTAGGGTTCCATACCCAATATAAGTGTTTTACTTCATTAATTCAAGTATGTCTTCAATTAATTGTGTGTATGCTTGCATGTTTTCCATGTCCGGCTAATTTACTTGTATGTTTGCTTAGGGAATATGAAACTTAATTATTGAATATTGATTGGTTGTCTCTTATCTTAATTGTTAATGATCTAGTATTGCGATAGATCATCCGTTGTGTAGTTAATGCTTGATTAATCTTTGTGAACCTTAGCTTATAGTACCTAGAGTCATTGTAGGCAAAACCATCCAAAGAGTACCTTAGTGTTAGGTTTATAAATTCTAGAGATTTTGTAGGCAATAACCTTTGGTAGTTTCAAAGAGTTAGGGATAAACGCATACCCTACGACCTTAGACACACAACGCGATTAAGAATAAGGACGTGACAATTCAACTATCAATAGGAGATAATTAAGGAGTAATAAAACCTAAGTAAACACATCTTTAAATCATCATACGAGCACACAATAATTAGACATAGACTACATACACCTTAGATTAGATAATTAGATGAATAGAGTAATCGGTAGAAATACCAACCCCCAAATCCAATACCCCGATATTCGTACCTTTCCATTTTCTAAAAACATAAAAAGATAAAAAATAATCTTCCTCAACCCCAACCTTAGCGTACTAACTTCTCACTAGCATTCCTATTCCCCTAGAGAACGATATCAATTCCCGTGGCTTACCCTAATACTACACTACAACGATTAGGTTCACTGCCTAGGGTATTGAAAAATTTGCTCGACGAAAAAGAAGTTCCTTTGACCCCGAACGACGCGTGTAGCGTTATCATGTTTTTGGCGCCGCTGCCGGGGAATAGAATAGCTAGTTAGAAGTCCACCTCGTTTAGGTTTCCTTGCTTGATTCCTATCAAGTAAGATTTTTTTTTCCAATTTTTAGCTTTCTCATCGTCTATCCCCCTTCTTTGTGACTTTTGTTCGTAACCCCATCACTTTTCATCATAGAAGGCGATAACCAACCACCATTCATTAACCTACCACCAAATGACCCGCCAAGAGGCTGTACTCTTGGTGAATACTCAAGACCAAGCCACCTAGGCTATAGGAACACCATTGAGATTCCCGACCAAGCCCAAACTACGGCCATGTGATCCGACACCATCCGGTTGGTTCAAAACAGATTTGCATTCCATGGACTTCGTTCCGAAGATCCTAATCAACATCTTAAGGATTTCCTTAAAATTGTCGATTCCATCAACCTCGATGCTACTACTAGGGTGACCACGCGTCTGCGTCTCTTCCAATTCTCTCTACGGGACCAAGCTAGTAACTGGTTTGAGCGACTTCCCGCCGGCTCCATCTCAAGTTGGGATGATCTCACCTCTCGCTTCCTTGCTCAATTTTTCTCACCGGGGAGAACCACTAAGCTTAGGAATGATATCTTGATGTTCCAACAACGTCAAGTTGAATCTCTCTACGAAGCATGGACTCGATTCAAGGACTTACTCCATAAAGTCCCTCATCACGGCATTGATCTTTGGCTTCAAGTCCAACTCTTCTATGATCATGTCAACTTCCCCACCAAGCGATCCATTGACCAAGCGGCCGGTGGAAAACTTAGTGATCTCACCACGGAAGAATCATGGGGTATAATAGAGGACCTTTCCCTCTATGACAACGAAAGTTGGAATGACCCCCGTGAGTTGCCCAAAACTGTTAAGGAAATCTCCTTGCCTCCCATTGACTCACAATCTTCCGACCGTAGGATGCTCGAGCTTGAAGATCAAGTTAAATTCCTAATGAGTTCCTACGAAAATACTAAGTCTTCACGCCATGTGAACAAAGTTTCTTCCTCGTGGGAGCCGTGTAGTGATCCTCATAACACGCGCACTTGCACCAGATTCCCCGAACAAGCTTCCGTTGACTACGCATCCTTGCGTACTAATGGAACAGGAGGAAGATTCCCTACAACATCCGGACCTAGGACTTTTAATGACGTCCGAGAAGCATGGAAGGGCAAGCCCGACTTTTATTGGGGACAAACCAAAGAATTCACATCCAATGATTTCTTATGGCCCTAACCAACAAAACATTGAGGTAATGTTGCAACACCTAGTCGCATCCCAAGAAGCTCAAATAGCTAAGCTCTCAGACCGTTTTAACCAACAACAAGCCGAGATGGATAGGAAGATAGATAAGCTCTTGAAAGCCATGACCAATGGTGATAGGAAGGGTAATGCTATCTCAACTCCCGAAACTTCCGGTGTAGAGATTAAGGACCCAAGTAAGCTAGCTAAGCACGTTCAATTCGTCAATACCATCATCTTAGTGAAACCAGAAAGAACAAATCACGAAGCGAACCATGAAACGATACTTGAGGTTAGTGAAACACCGAGGAATGAAATAACCGAGGAAGTAGATGAAGTAGACAATGACTATTTCAATAAGTTTCCTACGGAAGAAGAACTATCCCGCCACTACGTGACCTCCGTCACATGTATGTTAGGAGAAGCCCTAGGATCAAGTTTGGGAACCCTTGGAATCTTAACATACCATTTTGCATAGGACACCTTTTCGTGGCAAAGGCCTACATTGACCGCAAGTCCCCAATAAACATAATGACTAGCACCTACTATAATTGGGTAATGAAGAAGCCTATCCCAACTAGGAAAGATCCCGATAATCCTAGGGTTAGTTGCAATTTTCTTGGTAGAGTTAAGGGATTGCCCGTTTATGTAGGTAGTTTCATGTTTCCTACAGATTTCATAATAGTGAATGATATTAGTATGGCCATAGATCCTAGCTTGTCCCACGTTATTCTAGGGAAACCTTTCATAGAAAGCACCGGAATGACTTATGATCCCTTGTTAGGAATAGTGCGATTCAAGGATAAGACCGATGATGTAGCCTACCAAATGCCGTTTAAGATTGAGAAATTTTCATCACTCTCCAATGATGAAAAGGAACTTAAACTATAGGTCAACTATAGGAATGAGAAGGATAAGGATAAAGGAGTGGATTATGTTATGGCCAAGATTTTCGGTGTCTATAAGGATTGTTTGAACTTAGGACCGGAATATAGAACTGAGTGGGGAGAGGACGGACTCTTAGAAAGGTGCATCATAGGGCACTTGTACAACATGGAATCACCCACTAGAGACCGTCATGAGGAAGAAGGTGACGGTAACGAGACCACGTAGGGGTACGACTTCGAGTCTAGCTACAAGACTCATAAATAAAGAAAAGTGCTTCGTGGGAGGCAACCCATGCTTAATTGTTTGCTTGTTGGTGTCGTGTATCTTTTATTGATTGTTTATTCTCATGTTTAAATTTGTAAAAATGCTTTATTTGTCTTTAACCTCATCTTAATTACATATAAAGGTATTTTACATAAGGGATAAGTGTAGGGAGGATTACACACGTTTTCAAAAGAAACGTAAACATGAGAATTACAATTAATTAAAAGATATACATGTGTGTTTGTTCGAGTCAAATGCTTGTATCGAGTCATAATGGATGTTTTGCAGGAAATATTTCCACATTCTAAAGATGTAAACTTTCCAGAATTTTTTTTAGAAAATCGCAGACCAGTCTTTTTCAGGATAACCTGATGGCGTCAGGATCGCAACCTGACGGCGTCAGGAAGGAGCAGAAACAACTGATTACTTTTTCTCGTTTTCTGAGCTACTTATAAATTTATGGAATTTTCCAGGTCTTAATTTTCCAGAAATTCTGTAAACATCCATTCCACAAGCATTATATCCTAGTTTAGTAGAGTCCTATATATATTATTACCGCCGATTTTACGCGAAGGTTTCGTTTGTTTTCTTAATGTGTGCAGGTTTAATTTACCAAGAAGAAGATACATAAGATGAGAAGGAGCTTTTCACGCAAACGTTCTTCTTGAAGAAAGATGTAACCACCACTTTACACGGATCTTACCGAGCTAATCAGGGGAATATTAGTTTCTTTCATTTTTAATTACCTTCTATTATCATAACTTTGATACTTTCGGGGAACATTGGGGATAATGTTCAGTTTAAGTGTAGGGAGGGAAAATAAAACGGGAACTTTGAAACTATGCTTATCCTTGATTATTTGCTTTGTCCAATTGCATTCACGTAATAAACCATGAGAAAATGTCGGTTAGGGTAATTTTGGCACCAAATTTTCAATTTTTCATGACATATAGGAGTGGGCCATTAGTCTTAATAAAGCGTCTCATGGATAGGAAATTGCATGACTAGCACAAAAACCCTTTACCACTTAAATTCCACCCAAAATGTGAGGATCGCCCTTAGATTAGTAGGAATTAAAAAATTCATCTTTAATTCTTAGAGTGTGAACCGGTAGTATAATAGATTCTAGAACTTGTTTTGTGATGCATTCCGAGATCGCTAGTAAGACTACACTTGTGTAGTTAGGAATAACTAAATGATAAGAGGCATTAGGATAACCTTTTTTTGATACCCGTAATATAATTACTTCTTCCACATCGGTTGAGTAATTCCCCCACACCTTTGCGTTGTACTCATCTTTAGTACACGATACCCCTAGTTAACCCCTCAGAGCCTATCCTTTTCGTGGTTCTCGTGATGTTTCGGTTTTCTGGAATATCAATGAAGAGCATTGTTTACACCCTACCCCCAAATGTATACCCAAATCGCCTTAGCCTACCTTGTATGCACTCACTTTTAGTGCATTATTGTTATCACACTAAACCCTTAGTTCAATTATCTATTTGCTTGCATAAGTTGCTAAGTCGAGTCATATCCTATGTACACAGTTTTAGGATGATTGAGAATCATGGGAAAAGTTAAATTTTATGAGATGACGGGAAGGGAACATTAAATTCAAATTCCCTTTATTTGCATAATAATGTACTCCAAGTGTTTTGATCTTTTCAATTCGGGTCATATTTAGTGTTAGATTAATAAAAACTCAAATGTAGGGATGTGCCTATAAATCCCTATCATATTGATGTTATCGTAGAGGATGGTAGAGTAAAAGTGTATGAAAAAAAAACATATGGGCTACCATCCTACATCTATCTTTAAATTTATGTTTGTTTGTTTCAGTTATCTAGAGTCTAGAGTGTCGAGTCTTGGCTTAGCAATGCCATTCTTCGCATGCTT
The DNA here is from genome assembly GCA_019973895.1 of Chrysanthemum seticuspe. Taxonomy (NCBI): domain Eukaryota; kingdom Viridiplantae; phylum Streptophyta; class Magnoliopsida; order Asterales; family Asteraceae; genus Chrysanthemum; species Chrysanthemum seticuspe. The sequence goes on from BPTQ01000007.1 coordinate 196,062,872, forward strand.
GTAACATAAAGATTTTTTGACTTGCCGCCACTAAATAGCCTATCCCACCAAACCCTTTGTTTCCCTACCATAAGCCTAACGTTACAACCCTTTAAAAGACCTCTTCGATAGTCTTTCCTAGGTGCTTACGCCAAAGCGATGGAGGTTTGATCTAGTCTCAAGCCTATGGTAATCTATGTACTCGAACCGGTTAATGAGTGTTTATCTTCCATTTCCAACTTGTTATATTTCATATACACCCGAGAGATGTGAGTATCCAAACACCCCATGTGAGGTGCTAGTATGTAATTTCCGTGCTTGTTATGACTTTTGCGGGGCTTATATGTGTTGTGAATCATTCTAAACTAATGCTTCATGACCTCTAACTTATAAATTGATTGACTAAAAGCACATTTGCTTGAGGACAAGAAAATACCAAGTGTAGGGATATTTGATAAGGTTTTAAAATGTACCTTTTTGAGGGGTCATTTAATCCCTTATTTGATCACTTTTGTATCCGTTATTACTTAATATAGTTCCTTTTCACTTTTTAGGTATCTTGAAGGGAAAATGCTGGAATGACACTTATTCGGACGAAAAGGCGCGAATATACGAAGAAAATGGCCAAAGTCAAGAATCGAGACACTTAGGCTGCTGGAACTGAAGGGGACGGCGTCAGGAACACCTAGTGACGCCGTCGGACAACTTTTGTGACGGCTCAGTAGCCAAATTGCTCATTTACAACTCAGACGGCCTAGATTTGATCCAGAGGAAATCAGAGATTGAAGGGGATGGCGTCACAAGCATAAGGTGACGCCGTCGCAAGACTAACGTGGCCAAGACAAAACCCTAATAACGGCGACCCGACAGTGTCACAAATCAAATGGTGACGTCGTCGCATGTGTAATCTTATATATAGAATCCGAATTTTTTAGTTTTCAGTGTGTAGTCTTTTGGAGTAAAAACCTAAACCCAAACAAGGTTGTCTTGTACAGTATTTTAGGGTTCCATACTGTAGGACCTTACTTTTATCAACCTTATCACAAACCCAACACGTTATGCGTAGAACACGAACAACACAAACACAAACTATGCGTGAAGATGAAAGAAATAAAGATGAGAAAGATGGTGACTTGATGTTAAAACCGTGTATATGTGTAGAGAAAAGATGAACACAATAAGTTGTATATTCCAAAGAAAACACACACACACACACACTCAAGCACACCCCTCAAATGACCATTTAAGGGGTATTTATACTCTAAATACAAGATGCCCTAAAAGGCTTTCCATGGGCTCGTTTGGGCTTGGGTTGGATTACATCATACATAAGGCTAGCTTAGCTTAACTTAACTTATATCCAATTAGCTTAGCCCAAGTCCACGAGCCCGTTGAATATTCTATCACGATATCTAACACACGTTATAAAGTTCCTAAACGTGAATGACCATCACTTCTAATAAAACTATTAAGGCTAACAATCTCCCCCTAAGGGGTGGTCATTCAAAAGATGCTCCACTTGATAAGATCTTTACTTTCCTTGAGCTTGAACTTTGCGTGTAGATATAGAATAGTCTTAATTCTTTGTTCCTTCATGCTTTGTGATCTGTTGATGTGGTTGTCTGCCGTTGTCAACTTCGTTGGTTAGGTATCTCCACGTCTTTCTCCACCATGCCCACACTTCTATTTGTCTTTTGGTTACCAATGATGTAGTTCTCGAGTCTTTAAACTTTGTTGATTCTTTGACTTTGATGAAGAATCATCTATAACTTTGCGTTGCCTTTGATTTTGATGAGAACTATCATGTGTTGTTGGTATGAGCATGTGGAGAATCTGCACGATCAATCCGCTCCGGAGCTTCCATAAGAAGAAAACATAAAAACAGGTTAGTAATAAGCGGATTCCGGCACTTACAAGTTTGAATTTCGAGGGTGTTAACAACATAGTGTGAAAACACATCTCTAATTCTCACAAAGGCCGTTCTTGAACTGGAGTCCCACAAGTGAGATAACGCGATGTACCGAAATACACCTACAGTTCAGATGAGTCGCTGAGGTACACCGAAGCATCACCCCACGACTGTAGACCGTTTGAGACACACTAAGCGTAATCCACGGGGAGTTCCCGAAGTGACCTGCTGTCAGGGCTGCTTGATGTTGACCCTGGCAGGAGTTTCCATTCAATCACTGAGGATCACAATTGTGAAACCTCTCATAAATGTTCTGGCAGATTGCTAAGATCTGCGTAGGATTCTAGGATATATCACTTGTGCCCTTATTGATGACCAACAAGCGATGTCATGTCAAGTGTTCCTATGAGATCTTTTGATGAATCTCGTGGCTCTAGACTCAATTAGTGCATTTTGGTTTTCCTGAGCGGAGACTAGGGAGAGGGTCTCCTTCTTCAATACCAACAATCTCTAAGAGAAAGTCGATAAATTATGTAGGGTTCCCAGTGAGAATGAAACAAATCCCTTTTAAGAGGAATTGAGTGGCTAGAAGGTTTAGTGTAGTGCGTCACTGGGTCCATGACGTCTTTGTCTTCAATACTAGTGTCATCTAGTGACAACCAGTAGCAGATGAATTGAACCCGGTTTCTGCCCTAAGGTTGATTATGGAGGGCTATTTCTTTTCACCCTTTTTCATTATATTTCTTTTTAATTCTTCAACCCCTTCTTTCTCCTTTCTCACTTTACTCCTTTTTTTCAATCATACCTAAGGACTTCTAGTACTAACTATTGGTGGTATCCTTGGGTAGATCCCTCCGGCTCTGGTGGATCATAGGACGAATTTCCTATTCTTAGTCACCTTATAACTCCATGATTGTCTTATTGTTGCCATAAAACCATTTTTCTTGAAAATCTCTGAGAGTGTTTATGATAGAAAACATGTTTGAAACACTCCGTGAGTTTTGTATTTTTAGAAACACTCCCCCTTCACATGTGCTTATAAGTTTTGACAGAAATCTGCACATAGAGGGTAGAGTTCGCACTTTTTGAATTGATCGACTTTAAATGAACTAGACCGACTCGAGACACGTTTACATCACTAGAGAACTAGCTTGAAATTATTACCCGTCCTGGTCAAGTCCATAGAAAGTTTCTCGAGATGGTACATGATTCCTCGTTAATTCATTGGTTTCAACTGAGTCGAGCTCATTATGAGATTCAAACAATGATCATTGAACATTTTTATCACATTTCCTCCCCCTCAAAAATAGCATAATCGTGATATTTTTGATATCCACGGATTAAAAATCATTTTTAGAATCTTTTGGGGAGACAAACGGATTTGATTTAACCATAAATTTGGAACATTTTAGTTTTATACTCCCCTTTTAATAAAGCATAATCAACTAAAGGGTTTTAGAGGGAGTTATCTTGAGCACAAAATATTTTGAAAGATTTTGAAAATCTTTTTGCACAATCTTGAAAAGGTGCTCAAGATGATGATGATTTCTCACCATTTTTAAATGTAGTGCACTGAAGCGTACACTTGATTTTTTCTATAAAAGCACGAGTTTTGATTTGAAAAAATAATCAAAAGTCATCATTTTAGTCCGGGTTTCATACTGAAGTATACGAAAGCCATCTTTGAAGAAATTTTTAAGAAACGACATGTTTTAGAAAACATTTAAAGAACTCTCGCTCAAGCATCTGTACATGCCCGTATCAATGTTGAATGACATTTCTAGAAACGTACAAAATATCGATTATACAAGAGACATGTCGTAGAAGAATATTTTTGGATTTTTTATTTTTTAATGTTTTTGTATTTTTGAAAGATTTTTATATTTTTATATTTTGCTTTTGTTGGTTTTTCAAATTTTGTATTTTGTTTTTTCAAAGATATTTACAGCGAAGCTTTTTGGAAAATCATTTTCAAGAAGATTCGAGAAGACGTTCTAACTCCTCAGGGGTTAGGCTTCGCATTCCAATTCATCGAACTAAATCGTCAAACCTTTCTTTTGGAAGGGCTTTAGTAAATATATCGGCGAGTTGGTAATCTGTCTTCACGAAAAATAATTCAACAGGACCATTTTCGACGTACTCTTTGATGAAGTGATAGCGGACACGGATATGCTTAGTCTTTGAGTGATGAACAGGATTGCATGATATGGCTATGGTACTTTTCGAGTCACAATACATAGGTATTTTATCAAAAGTAAAGCCATAATCTGTGAGTTGTGTTCTCATCCATAGAACTTGAGCACAACACGCAGATAGAGACACATACTCAGCTTCAGCGGTTGAAAGTGCAGTGCAATCTTGCTTCTTTGAAGACCAGCTTACTAACTTTTCACCCAAAAATTGTGCTCCTCCGAATGTACTTTTTGCTGTAACTTGATCACCTGAGTGGTCCGCATCTGAAAAGGTAATTAGATAAAATCCGGATTCCTTCGGATACCAAAGTCCCATGTGAATGGATGTCTTCAGGTACCGAAAGATCCGTTTAACCTCTTTGAGGTGCAGTTCGGTAGGCTTTGCCTGAAACCGTGCTAATAAGCAAACAGCAAAATGAATATCTGGTCGACTAGCAGTGAGGTACATGAGAGAACCAATCATGCACCGATATTTCTTCGGATCAATAGGTTTACCATTGGTGTTCCGACCGAGTCACAATTATCCATACCATGATTTTTCAAAATCTCAGTTGTGTATTTAGCTTGATTTATAAAAATTCACGAGGGGACTGATGTATTTGTAAACCAAGAAAGAATTTTAGTTCCCCCATCATGGACATTTCAAATTTGCTTTTCATGAGATTTTCAAAGTGTTTTCAAAGATTCGGATTAGTGGACCCAAAGATGATGTCGTCCACATAAATCTGAACAATCAAAATGTCGTTTTTGCATTTTTGTGTAAACAAGGTAGGATCAACTGTGCGTTTGGTGAAATTGTTTTGGATAAGGAAAGAGGACAGTTCGTCATACCACGCTCTCGGAGCTTGTTTCAATCCATAGATTGCCTTTTTGAGTTTGTAGACGTAGTCTGGATGTTCCATGTCTACGAAGCCTTCTGGCTGACTCACGTACACTTTTTCTTTCAGAGTTCCATTCAAGAATGCGGTCTTAATGTCCATCTGATAAACAGTGATGTTTTTGTGAGCTGCATAGGCTAAGAATATCCTGACTGCTTCAAGTCTAGCTACCGGCGCGAATGACTCCTCGAAATCTATCCCTTCCTCTTGTCTGTATCCTTTGGCCACAAGACGAGCTTTGTTGCGAATTACAGTCATTTCTTCATCCCTTTTGTTTTTCCATAACCACTTGAGATCCATGACGCGAACGTCAATGGGTCTTGGAACCATATCCCAAGAGACATGTAGACGGTATTGGAGAAGTTCCTCCTGCATCGCTTCTATCCATGCTGGTTCTGCCATTGCCTCGCGAATATTCTTTGGCTCTATATTGCTAATTGAGCAAAGGTAAATGCACAAGTCGCAATCGGTGGCAAGTTGGCATCTCGTCTGAATTGGCCTTGACGGTTCACCAATAACTTGTTCAATTGGGTGGTCTTTTGTCCACTTCAGAGTAGAAGGATACCGTTGGTTATACGTATGCGAGTTAGATGGTTCTCGTAAGCTTGAGGATGATTCAGCTGATTCCGTAGCAAACGGGTTTTCAAATAAGTCTTCATCTAACGTTGCATCGTTCTGGTGTTGGTTTTGCTCATCAAATGTTGGTAGAATGGGTGCAATAACTGTACTAGATGTAGATGATGTAGATGGAGTTGGTGCATTGGTTTCGACCGTTGTAGATGCATCTTCTGTTGGTGGTGGTGGATGATTTTGAGCGGGTGCAGCGGAATGATGGTTTGATGCATTTGTCGAAGTTCCACCATAGTATTCATCGAACATTAACTCGAAGAAACCCATTCTTGTTCTTTAGGATTTTCAAACGAAGTTGATTGAGCTCTTTGAGGTACGAGTCCTGAACTGATGTGTCCAGAAATCTGCGGGTTTAATGCGGGTTCTAGAGCGAGTCTCTCAGAAGCCATATGTGAAAGTTCATCAAATTTCACATTCATCGTCTCCATGACCCTCCTAGTTCTTCTGTTATACACCCTGAATGCCCTCGAGTTATCTGAATATCCAATGAAGATTCCAATATCACCTTTAGCTTTCAATTTACCTAGATCTTCTCTTTCGTTCGTAGGATAGCACAAAGCTCCAAACACGTGAAAGTAAGATATACCAGGTTTTCTGTTGTTCACAAGCTCATACGGGGTTTTAATGAATCTTGGATGGATGAGGGATCGGTTCTGAGTGAAACAAGCAGTGGCAACAGCATCAGCCCATAGAAATAACGGTGCACAAGAATAGAAAAGCATTGTGCGAGCAGCTTCCACAAGAGTTCTATTTCATCTTTCAACTACCCCATTCTGCTGTGGAGTTCTAACAACTGATGTCTGATGTGTAATTCCAACATCTTCAAAATAAGATCTTAACTCCTGATTTGTAAATTCAGTGCCGTTGTCTGTTCTTACAAACCTTACTGGAGTTTGAAGAAGTACTTGAATTCATTTCAGAAAGGTGATGATGATGCCTGGTGCTTCGTCTTTTGATCTCAGAAACTTAACCCATTTATATCTTGAATAATCATCGACGATAACAAGAATATACTTTTTCCCATTAATGCTTTCAACTCTCATTGGGCCACATAAGTCCATGTGCAACATATGCAACTTTGCTTCCGAACTAGGTACGGATTTGGGTTTATATGATGCTCTTTTGCTTTTTCCTTGTTCGCATGACGGACATAAGTGATCCTTGGTGTATTTGAACTTTGGAAGTTCGTTGACGATGTTGTCTTTGGCAAGATTGTTGATGGTGTCAAAATTGAGATGGGATAACCTTCTATGCCACAACCAAGACTGTGTTCAAGATACTCGTGACATAAGACATAATGGTGATGAAGAGGCCATTTGATTGATGCCGATAGCATACAAGTTTGTATCACGATTCCCAGTTAAGAGATCAGTGCCATCCAAGTTTCTAATGAAGCAATCATTTTTCCTAAAAGCAACCTCTAAATCTGCATCATAGAACTCCCGACTGAAAAGAAATTGTGTCCCAACCCTTGGACATAGTAAACCCGAGTGATCAAATAATTTCCAAAAGGTAGATCTCCATAACCCATGATAGCTGCTACATGATCATTTCCGAAACGTACGGTTCCCATGAATTGCCAGACGAAATTGATCAGCAGCTTCAGATTCCCGGTCATGTGCTTGGAGCAACCCGAGTCGACGATCCAAAGACATATTTCGATAACATGCCAATCACAGAAGAAGAAGATTTTGGAAACCGTTTCGATTTTGGTTCCTTTGGGTTAGAGGTAAAATCCTGATCACACTCATAGAAGTTATCTATTGGTAAGACAGGTTTATCACTCATTCTACCATTCTGGAGTGTGAAAGTTCTACCCGTGGGTTTCCAAATGTCATCCCTAAAGTAAACATTATGCTCCCTATCAGTAGTGTAAAGCCTAAGTCTCGCAACTAGTCTTCCTATTCGTTTAGCATAAGTTCTTTTGGGAACATTCTTCTTAACAGGCTTAACAATCTCATTCTTAGAAATACAATCATCATGAACATTAGTTAAAGATTTCTTGCAAGTTAAACAAAGAGATTCAACACATTCATTAGACTTGGCAAGTTTCATAGGTTCATTACATTCAGATGAAATGTCTTTCTTATTACAAAGCGGTAAACTCCTAGGGTGTTCTTGTAACACCCCAACCCGGCAAGGGTAGAAGTGTCACATTCTGGTGTCATATCAGAACATCCAAATAAAATTTTGCAAACAGAAGCCTTATAAAATAAATTACCAAGTCATATAAACGGATCACTTACAAAGAAAACACAAGATCCAATATGTCCAAACGAAAATGAAATCTAAAAACTATAGCTCTTCAATTTAAATCCAAAACGATAAGGTGACTAAGGTCGGTCTACTCGAATAATCCAAATCTCAGCCCATCAAGCCCATCTTCAAACCTAAAACCTGCCGCAGGAAGAGAAATGCGGCTGAGCTTAAAAAGTCCAGTGAACAGATATAACAAAATGAAAGCTAAACAAAATCAGAAATACGAAATGAAACAAAGGAAATGATAACAAAGTCGCAACGGAAAGGAACAATGAGTCAATGAGGAATCTGCAGAATACAATAGTAACAGATATCCAGAAGGAACAGATAACAGAGAAGGACAAGGCACGTAACACATTGATGACATATACATAAGCACATCTAAATAATCAGGCATGCAATAAATCAGGAAAATCATATTTGCATATAAGCCAAAATGGAAATCTAAATGCCAGCGGAAGCAACTAACTAGAAAGTGAGCATGGCAAACACACAAGTCAAGTAATCCACGGTTAATAACATCGCAAGTATTACAACAGCAGAAATACTATCAGTAGTCAAACATGGTAACCACACGTATCAAATATGAACTCAACATGAACACTATAATAGAATGACCTAAGGACATAGCAGAACAAATTGACAAATTAACAAGCCAGACCACATAAGTCGAACCATTTATCCAATCAAACAGTAGCATAAACAGCAATGTACACATGGTAGGTCAACAATAAGCGGATAAGGATACTAACAGATATTCACAGTCCACGAGGTTAACCGAACGAAGTTTACATGATAAACCGTCAAAACAATTATTTATACACTAGCATGGACCAGATGAATCAAAGAGTCACATAATAGTATGAGAAACGGTTGATCAGTTATTAACATGACAATAGGTGAATCAGACAATCACATATAACTAATATAGTAGCAAGGCAAACGATGGTCACGTAAAACATGTAAAAGCATAATAAAATTCAAATATCATATAATAACCCGGTACGTGAATGGAACAATAGTCTGAAGCAACGGAATAAGAGTATGACAGATTAATGCAATGAAATATATATTTTAGTAGTAAAGTGAGTCTCATAAGGATGTAGAGTAGTGGACAATTAATACGGAATATGGTGCGTTGGGAATACAAAAGGTACAATGTAGGTATATCAATAGTGTAAGGTTTGTCAGAAATCCATCCCGAGCCAACAATACAATACAATACAATCAATAGTGGCATTAGCAGCCCAATATCCAATAGTAGCCATTGTATTCGGAGGGGTGTCTTCGGAATACCAATACAATAGGAGGGGAGACCTCAGTAACCAATGGAGTAGCTAGCTCCCAGACTGTGAGGGGGTGTATTGCACACACGCACCACATCACCAATACAATATCAATATCAATCCAATACAATACAAATCTAGGATGCATCCATACGCCCCCTGCAATACAATAGTGGCCAATACAATATCTCTGAAGCGCGCAATAATCAATACAATAATGGGGACGGTGTGTAACATCACTCGTACACACTAGAGTCATGCCATTGGTGCATCAATGACACGGACATGGAACCCCCATGCCTAATTAATGGCTCGGGTATCAAACTGACAGGTCAATGCAATAGGTCCAAAGTGTAGCAATGCATATGTCTTCATAAGCAAGGGTGCAATATCAATAGTTCACAATTCAGAGGTTCATAACAACAGTTCAATATCAAGGTCCAATATCAATATTTCAATATCAAAGGTTCAATAGCACAGATTCAATAGCAACAGTTCAGTAGCAAAGGTTCAGTAGCAATGGGTTCAATAACGGAAGTTCAGTAACAGTGGTGCAATAACAGAGGGGTCAATAGCAAAGTAAAGATTCAATAGCAATGGTTCAATAGCAATGGTCAATAGCAAAGGGTCAATAGCAAAGAAATATCATAAGCGAACAAATTCAATGGATCAGAAAGTCATGAGAAATCCCTACTGAAAAGGGATAGAATATCTGTACCTTAACGCCAATGAAAGGAAAGCATACGAATGAATGAACACAAGGACACAACGTCACGCCTTCTTCAATGAATCTACACGGATTACGGTTCGAATAATACTTATTAGCTAATTTAACGTCATAAAAGATTTATTGTTTATATGAATCGTATTAATATTTTTAAAGTTATTAAGCGTATTCTCACTTTTAGTAATGGACAGAATTAAAATACTTTAGGGTAATAATAATTAATTAGCCAAACTTAAAGGTTGCAAATGATAAATGGTAAATTTAAAGGTTTAATATGACAATATAGCAAAGTTAGAGGTCAATTGTGATAGATTCCAAAGATTAGGGTCAAAAGTGACAACATATTATAGTTTAAGGTTTACTAAGTAAATTCATTCACTAATATATCATGCATTATAGTTTATGGTTTTCATGCGTACAGGATTAAGTTATTCAAAGACCATTTGTAGCATTCATTCTCGACACAACTTTACACTAGCTCACGGTCCATATGACTAATATTTACGGCCAAGTAATCACGTATTATGATTGACCACCGACCCAACTATCCCGACACGTTTTCAAAATACAAAAGGACTCGACCGTTCTTCCCGCGATCACCATTAAACTTACCCCCCAAGAGACATTTCATACATGAACCATACTTGTTAACACTTGAAAACCATACAATATCTGATCGTGTGCGCGCATACCTTCATGACCCGAGTACATGCATCTCGACTCTACTTCCAAAACAGTTTTATAAAGACATTTCATAGCATTGCAACTCACACACGTGCAGGTACGCAACTCATCTCGTTAAATGCATAGTCCATGTTTTCTCCAATTTTTATCACTTTATAAATGACTATTATAGTTCATATATTTACTAGTCATGTGACGTTTACATCATTGTGCATAAGAAAATGGATCCTAGATATCCCAGATTCAATGATTCTCCGTATTCATGTGTCAACTCATTTGTTTATGTGATGATTTATCTTAGCGTATAACATGCATGTCCAATTGAGTTCACACCAGTTTTACATGTCGACACATAGGTTTCAACAGATTCGATATATTAAGGCCTATATGTGGGTCGATTAAATGCTTTCCTATTCGATATAATTACGTGTTTCTTGTTATTATTTCATGTAACCTTTTACTTGATCAATCTTAGCCACGTTTATTTATTTTATGTAACATGTTTATATTGTACAAAAGCATGCGTGTGGAAAGACATATGCACGACCGGATTCAAGAAGAAAGGAGACGAGACGGAGGTGATTATGAGGGTACCTTGTAGCGTATGAAAAGAGGAAGGAAACGACGATCAAAATCAAGCAAACTAAAGCTTCTTTTCTGTCCTAACAGCCACGATCAGCAGCAACCACAACAGCCCCTCGTCCTAGGAAAACCCCATGATCAGGCCACCCAAAACCCATGACAGAAAATGGAGAACCCACGACACTACAACCTCTTGAACCAACAGCCACCCACGCCCAGGTCCTTTGAATTCAGACCCACGACCACATCAGTTTCCATCCAAACCCACGATCATCACCACCCTTATTACAGCTTCCTTGAACATTATACGAAACACCTTTGCTGCCTTGATGTCGACTGGAATGAGGGAAAGACTTTTGTACCGTCACTTTTGGTTTAAGAAAATAGGGTTTGTGTTGTTTTATTTTTGAATGACAAATGGAGATAATCAAGGAGAATATAAGGTGATAATTAGGAGTAAATGAGGCCACAAAATTTGGGTATGAAGCGTGTGATCTCAGCCGAAAAAAAAGAGAAAGCACAATAATGACTAAATTAAATTTATTTCTTGCCATTTTACTTGTGTCATATTTTATTTCAAATGTTTAAATGTGTAATTGACTTGTGTCGTGTTACTTTTATTTTCAATATAATGTAAGATTTTATTTCTTCCAATTTTCTATATAAATTACTTATCATAAGTACTTAGTGAAACTTATCGATCATGGCTTTATTTTACGGATTATAATTCGAGGGTATAATGGTCTTTTAACGCATTTACGATTCTAGGGTTTTACAACTCTTCCCCTCTAAAAAAAAATTTTCGTCCTCGAAAATTGAAGTCGCAGGGGTACACAGAGACGTACTGACTTAAGGCAGACGTAGCAATCCATAGTTTCACATAGTCCCAAAGCGCACAAAACTTATACGTAACAGATGTCGGTGAGGATCTCACAAAGAGGTACATAATTTCAATCGAACATGAGGAGTGACAAATAACGGATACAAGTCATATTCCATTCACGTACCAACCCCAGGCATTCCCCAAGACGTCGTACGATTTCAATAAGTTCAAATTAGATGATCTCGGTATTATCACGTTGATCAGGCGTCATAATACTTGCATCACATAACAAGTCCTTATTGCCATCATATTCTGCCTCGGGTCATGACAAACCACATAACCAATACAACAAAACAGATAACATACAGGTAGCAAGTAACATACCAAAACAGACCAGATACACACACATGCAACATATACAACATCAAATCAACTTACCATACCACAAAAGAGAGAAGGCCACCAACGTGCTCAAAACGGTTCCTCATGACTCATTACTGGCAATCCAAAACAAAACTGAGATATCACCAAAATGCTAAATGGTAAATCTTCACTATTCAAACCGAGTTCTGAATGATTCAAAGAAAAGTAATGCCGATCAAAATCACATAGCAAAATATCAACCGCCATAAACGCGTGAAAAACAAATCGGAGTAACACAAGTCGCGCCCAATCATGTGAAGTAGATGAACCTTCTCAGCCATCAGTTGAATCTCGTCTCCATCTTTGCGCCTTTGGTTGATCCGTCCAGCACTCTTCAGCAGCATCCTGACGTCTCCGGCATCATCACGATCGGTTGCGGCTTCTTCTTCACGAACCTCTCCATAAATTGTTGCAGTAATGCAGGGTCGGCACCATCATCTTTGGCTCTACGAGAAATCTCCATCTAACGATCGACAAACGGATGTGCAAAGAGAAAATAAATAAAATTGAATGCGAAGAGAAGAAGGCCAAATCAGTGAAGACAAAAGATTATCAAAGTCAAATCTGAACGATAATCAAAAGGAATTGGAAAAGATCAGAACAGACGGAAGCCTAATGTCTACCCAAGTCCTCACATGTCAATCCTAAGGTCAACAAGACGAAACCTTTGCTCTGAAACCATAATTGTAACACCCCAACCCGGCAAGGGTAGAAGTGTCACATTCTGGTGTCATATCAGAACATCCAAATAAAATTTTGCAAACGGAAGCCTTATAAAATAAATTACCAAGTCATATAAACGGATCACTTACAAAGAAAACACAAGATCCAATATGTCCAAACGAAAATGAAATCTAAAAACTATAGCTCTTCAATTTAAATCCAAAACGATAAGGTGACTAAGGTCGGTCTACTCGAATAATCCAAATCTCAGCCCATCAAGCCCATCTTCAAACCTAAAACCTGCCGCAGGAAGAGAAATACGGCTGAGCTTAAAAAGCCCAGTGAACAGATATAACAAAATGAAAGCTAAACAAAATCAGAAATACGAAATGAAACAAAGGAAATGATAACAAAGTCGCAACGGAAAGGAACAATGAGTCAATGAGGAATCTGCAGAATACAATAGTAACAGATATCCAGAAGGAACAGATAACAGAGAAGGACAAGGCACGTAACACATTGATGACATATACATAAGCACATCTAAATAATCAGGCATGCAATAAATCAGGAAAATCATATTTGCATATAAGCCAAAATGGAAATCTAAATGCCAGCAGAAGCAAGTAACTAGAAAGTGAGAATGGCAAACACACAAGTCAAGTAATCCACGGTTAATAACATCACAAGTATTACAACAGCAGAAATACTATCAGTAGTCAAACATGGTAACCACACGTATCAAATATGAACTCAGCATGAACACTATAATAGAATGACCTAAGGACATAGCAGAACAAATTGACAAATTAACAAGCCAGACCACATAAGTCGAACCATTTATCCAATCAAACAGTAGCATAAACAGCAATGTACACATGGTAGGTCAACAATAAGCGGATAAGGATACTAACAGATATTCACAGTCCACGAGGTTAACCGAACGAAGTTTACATGATAAACCGTCAAAACAATTATTTATACACTAGCATGGACCAGATGAATCAAAGAGTCACATAATAGTATGAGAAACGGTTGATCAGTTATTAACATGACAATAAGTGAATCAGACAATCACATATAACTAATATAGTAGCAGGGCAAACGATGGTCACATAAAACATTTAAAAGCATAATCAAATTCAAATATCATATAATAACCCGGTACGTGAATGGAACAATAGTCTGAAGCAACGGAATAAGAGTATGACAGATCAATGCAATGAAATATATATTTTAGTAGTAAAGTGAGTCTCATAAGGATGTAGAGTAGTGGACAATTAATACGGAATATGGTGCGTTGGGAATACAAAAGGTACAATGTAGGTATATCAATAGTGTAAGGTTTGTCAGAAATCCATCCTGAGCCAACAATACAATACAATACAATCAATAGTGGCATTAGCAGCCCAATATCCAATAGTAGCCATTGTATTCGGAGGGGTGTCCTCGGAATACCAATACAATAGGAGGGGAGACCTCAGTAACCAATGGAGTAGCTAGCTCCCAGACTGTGAGGGGGTGTATTGCACACACGCACCACATCACCAAAACAATATCAATATCAATCCTATACAATACAAATCTAGGATGCATCCATACGCCCCCTGCAATACAATAGTGGCCAATACAATATCTCTGAAGCGCGCAATAATCAATACAATAATGGGGACGGTGTGTAACATCACTCGTACACACTAGAGTCATGCCATTGGTGCATCAATGACACGGACATGGAACCCCCATGCATAGTTAATGGCTCGGGTATCAAACTGACAGGTCAATGCAATAGGTCCAAAGTGTAGCAATGCATATGTCTTCATAAGCAAGGGTGCAATATCAATAGTTCACAATTCAGAGGTTCATAACAACAGTTCAATATCAAGGTCCAATATCAATATTTCAATATCAAAGGTTCAATAGCACAGATTCAATAGCAACAGTTCAGTAGCAAAGGTTCAGTAGCAATGGGTTCAATAACGGAAGTTCAGTAACAGTGGTGCAATAACAGAGGGGTCAATAGCAAAGTAAAGATTCAATAGCAATGGTTCAATAGCAATGGTCAATAGCAAAGGGTCAATAGCAAAGAAATATCATAAGCGAACAAATTCAATGGATCAGAAAGTCATGAGAAATCCCTACTGAAAAGGGATAGAATATCTGTACCTTAACGCCAATGAAAGGAAAGCATACGAATGAATGAACACAAGGACACAACGTCACGCCTTCTTCAATGAATCTACACGGATTACGGTTCGAATAATACTTATTAGCTAATTTAACGTCATAAAAGATTTATTGTTTATATGAATCGTATTAATATTTTTAAAGTTATTAAGCGTATTCTCACTTTTAGTAATGGACAGAATTAAAATACTTTAGGGTAATAATAATTAATTAGCCAAACTTAAAGGTTGCAAATGATAAATGGTAAATTTAAAGGTTTAATATGACAATATAGCAAAGTTAGAGGTCAATTGTGATAGATTCCAAAGATTAGGGTCAAAAGTGACAACATATTATAGTTTAAGGTTTACTAAGTAAATTCATTCACTAATATATCATGCATTATAGTTTATGGTTTTCATGCGTACAGGATTAAGTTATTCAAAGACCATTTGTAGCATTCATTCTCGACACAACTTTACACTAGCTCACGGTCCATATGACTAATATTTACGGCCAAGTAATCACGTATTATGATTGACCACCGACCCAACTATCCCGACACGTTTTCAAAATACATAAGGACTCGACCGTTCTTCCCGCGATCACCATTAAACTTACCCCCCAAGAGACATTTCATACATGAACCATACTTGTTAACACTTGAAAACCATACAATATCTGATCGTGTGCGCGCATACCTTCATGACCCGAGTACATGCATCTCGACTCTACTTCCAAAACAGTTTTATAAAGACATTTCATAGCATTGCAACTCACACACGTGCAGGTACGCAACTCATCTCGTTAAATGCATAGTCCATGTTTTCTCCAATTTTTATCACTTTATAAATGACTATTATAGTTCATATATTTACTAGTCATGTGACGTTTACATCATTGTGCATAAGAAAATGGATCCTAGATATCCCAGATTCAATGATTCTCCGTATTCATGTGTCAACTCATTTGTTTATGTGATGATTTATCTTAGCGTATAACATGCATGTCCAATTGAGTTCACACCAGTTTTACATGTCGACACATAGGTTTCAACAGATTCGATATATTAAGGCCTATATGTGGGTCGATTAAATGCTTTCCTATTCGATAT
The DNA here is from genome assembly GCA_019973895.1 of Chrysanthemum seticuspe. Taxonomy (NCBI): domain Eukaryota; kingdom Viridiplantae; phylum Streptophyta; class Magnoliopsida; order Asterales; family Asteraceae; genus Chrysanthemum; species Chrysanthemum seticuspe. Next base: position 196,079,187 of record BPTQ01000007.1, read on the forward strand.
AATTACGTGTTTCTTGTTATTATTTCATGTAACCTTTTACTTGATCAATCTTAGCCACGTTTATTTATTTTATGTAACATGTTTATATTGTACAAAAGCATGCGTGTGGAAAGACATATGCACGACCGGATTCAAGAAGAAAGGAGACGAGACGGAGGTGATTATGAGGGTACCTTGTAGCGTATGAAAAGAGGAAGGAAACGACGATCAAAATCAAGCAAACTAAAGCTTCTTTTCTGTCCTAACAGCCACGATCAGCAGCAACCACAACAGCCCCTCGTCCTAGGAAAACCCCATGATCAGGCCACCCAAAACCCATGACAGAAAATGGAGAACCCACGACACTACAACCTCTTGAACCAACAGCCACCCACGCCCAGGTCCTTTGAATTCAGACCCACGACCACATCAGTTTCCATCCAAACCCACGATCATCACCACCCTTATTACAGCTTCCTTGAACATTATACGAAACACCTTTGCTGCCTTGATGTCGACTGGAATGAGGGAAAGACTTTTGTACCGTCACTTTTGGTTTAAGAAAATAGGGTTTGTGTTGTTTTATTTTTGAATGACAAATGGAGATAATCAAGGAGAATATAAGGTGATAATTAGGAGTAAATGAGGCCACAAAATTTGGGTATGAAGCGTGTGATCTCAGCCGAAAAAAAAGAGAAAGCACAATAATGACTAAATTAAATTTATTTCTTGCCATTTTACTTGTGTCATATTTTATTTCAAATGTTTAAATGTGTAATTGACTTGTGTCGTGTTACTTTTATTTTCAATATAATGTAAGATTTTATTTCTTCCAATTTTCTACATAAATTATTTATCATAAGTACTTAGTGAAACTTATCGATCATGGCTTTATTTTACGGATTATAATTCGAGGGTATAATGGTCTTTTAACGCATTTACGATTCTAGGGTTTTACAGTTCTTCTACTTTATTCTCTTTATTCAAGCGACTACTCTTAGAGACAAGCGAGACTCTATTGTTCCTTGTATTGCTCTTAGGCTTTAGTCTGCTGCTCCTAGAGGTGCTTTCTAGTCCTGTAGAAGGTAAGACACACTCATTAGGATTCACAATCTTATCTAGAGAGGTGGTTTCAGCTTTCCTAGTCTCTTTAGAGTGCTTTTCTAAACTTATGTCGTTTGTTCCATATGTTTTAGATGTGGAGGCAGACGCATTAGTGGTACTCATCTTAAAAAGGCCAGGAGCTAAAACTTTTGGTTTCTCGATAACCGCTTTTCCTTTATCAACATTTTGTTTAGGCAAGGCAGGTGGAGTGACTGATTTTGATAAATCATTTTTCTCATTGACTTTTGGAGGAGGCATTGAAACAGACATTTTTGGTTTTAAAACCGGTTTGGGAACATTTGCTTTCTCCTCAGTCAATGGTTTTGAAATCTTAGTATCCACTGCCTTTCCTTTTTGACATTTCAGTTGAGCCCTCAAAAGATCATTTTTCGCTTTCATGTCATTGTAGGTACGCTCATACGACAGTTTGTCATACTTGCATTCCTCAGTTTTTCGATCAAGTTGTTTAAAATATTAGACATTTTCTTTTTCAAGTTTCTCAAGTGCTTTTTCATATTTTGAAACAATTTTGGAGGTCTCAGACTGGAGTCTTTCATGATCTTCAACAGAATATGTTTGTAAAATAATGGACATAATATCGGTAGTCAGAACATCTTCGAAGAGAGAGTCATTTAAATTTTCCAAAACTTTGATGTGTTCGGCACAGTCATTAGCTTGCTTTACCAGGGATTTATGGTCCTTGACAAAGTCAACTGTTTCTTTCAAAAAGGCTTGTTCAAATTGAATTACTCTTGCACTGATGGCATTCAGCTGAGGGGCAATTTGAGTTTCAAAAAACTTTCTTTGTTCGATGTCAAAACTAGAGAACCAGTTGTTAGGTGTAATATTGGTTTTAGTTTTAACAGTGTCTTGAAGATCAGCAATTCTAGTTTTCACATTTTCTAAAATACTTCTCGCATCACTTGTGTTATAAGAATTGTTTGAAAACATTTGTTCAATGTTCGAAAGAGAATTTGAGACAACAACTGGTTTTGAAACAGATTTTGAAACAGACACTTGGTATGATGGAAAACTTTGACTTTCTTTTTAATTAACAAAAGTAATTCCGTTAATATTGTTCCATTTGTTATAATCAATTCGTTTGATTTCCGGATTTTTTTTTTCATTTTGGATCTACTCTCCTCAGATAGTTCTAACGTTTCAAGAGAATCACGAACAGTAATGGGTTCATGTAAAACATTTCCATTGTTTAACACATTCTGAGATTTCTGAGCTTTCTTGAGGAACGAAGAAGGGTCATTACCAAGTGCCATTCTATTATTAGTATGAAAACGCGGATTTACATGATTAGAAAGCCTCTTGATGGTTTGAGCAGAATGACCCGTTTTGAGAAGCAAATTTTCCAAAGATTGGATTTTTTCGTTTTTATCAAGAATTTCATCAAGAAGAGAATCTTCTCGTTTTGAAAAATCAATAATCAACTGCTTCTTCTCTTTTTGAAGATTAGAAAACATTTCTTTTTGTTTAGAAAGTTGGTTATTTAAATCAGAAATTTCATTGTATAAAGATTTAATTTTTATGTTCAAATTCACATCAAGTGTGTTATACTTGATTTGCAAAAGTTGTTCTTTAGAAACCAAATTTCGATAACCAATTTCTAATTCTGATTCTTTGTTTTTCTGAAATTCAAAGGCTTTTGCGTTCTCCTTGTAACTCTCAAGCTCAGCGGTCAATTTAGCATTTCGCGGCCTTAACTTCGCGATTGACCGTTTTAACTTTCTGAATTTCAATGCCACAGTTATTGATTAATGATTCAAAATAAGTACGTGTTTCCTCATCAGTCTCAGTATTTTGTGCCACACAGTCTCCACTAGGATCCACATCTGGAGTCTCAGAGTTGGTATTGCTACAACTCGGATTGTCCAGGTATGTATCATAAGTAGGTGCTGATGTCACATAATGTTTTTCGTCATGAGTAAACACATCAAATATGACATTGTTATAGCATGGATCAGTGATTGCTACCTCAGATACTGCGTTGGCGTCATAGACAGGAGGTGCGTCAGAATCAGTGTCGTACTTAGTCTCCTGAAGATTTGCCATGAAGATGCAGTTCGCATTGATTTCCTCGAGGTCTTCCAAATCATCCACAATAGCGAAAAAATCATTTTCCTCAGCACTTAACTGCATCCCTGCTTCTTGCTTCTGTGCTAACAGCATAGCTTTCTAAAGAAACTCAGCATTCTTCTTGTGCGGCTTAGTGGGACAGTTTCGTGCCATGTGACCCACTCCTTGACAGTTATAACACTTAACCTGATTACCCTGATTCACATTTCCATAATTCCCAACAACTGGAGCTGCAACATTCCCATTCTGATTACCCACTGCTCTATTCCCAACATTTTGTCCCATCTGATTTCCAACATTCTGACCCAACTGATTACCCTGATACGGAACCGCCTGATTACCCATGCGAAATCCAGTAGCATATCCCTGCTGATTCCCAATAACTCCAACCATTTGACCTTGATTACCCATATTTACACCCGGCTGTGCAATTTGCCTGTTGCGAGTGTTTGATGAAGTCCTTTGGTTGTTGTTAGTTGGCGTGGAATAGCGACTTCTGAATGCTTTACCCAATAAAGAAAATACCTGTAGCAAGGCTTCTTCTTGTTCAGTTTCAGGATCAGTGATTCCTTGTTCCTGGTATTGTGGATACTGTTGTTGTTGAATGACTTGTTGTTCTGGTGGATAGAATTGTTGTTGAGGGATAACAGCTTGTGGTTGTGGAACGTATTGCTGCAAGTTGTTGTTGTTAGAAGATGATGAAGGTTGTTGTTGTGTATTCACTGAAGGTTGAGTCTTTGCAATAAGAGCCAATGGATCATGATTCTTTGCCAATCTTTCTTTCCTGACTTCATTCACTTCAGCTTGGTTTTATTTCAGAAAATCGTTTAGTTGATCAAAGTTCACCTGATGTAAGTCTTTTGTTTGGTTGACAATAGTGACATATCGTCTCATTTCTTCTGGAAAATTGTTCAGGAACTTGATATTTTGCACGATAGTTATGGGTGCCAACTTGTTTCTGATAAGCTCATTCATCAAAGTGCAAAACCTTCCATAGTAGGATTCAATGGATTCTCCTGGAGCTGAAGTGAACTTTTCCCATTCAGTTAGCAGCTTGTTCTCCATGTCTTGTTGACCGATTTCAGTTCCATGACATAGCCGTCTAACACGTTCCCACATATCGAAAGCAGTTTCACAACTGTCTACAGCAGCAAAGATGTCTCTTGGTAAACCCAGTTGGACAATATGAATTGCCATGTCATCTGCTTCGACTTGCTTCTGATCCTCTTCAGAGTATTCCGATTCTTTTTGAAGACGAAAAAATGGTGGGACGAGAGGTGTTGCATCAGCATTTCCAGTGTCTTGGACTTGTCGAGGTATGAAGGGTCCATCCTGAATGGATTTGATCATCAATTTTCCATTAGGTTTTGTCTTGATGTAACGAAGCATACGACTTGTCCATTGAAGATAACCACCTTTTTCCAACATAGGAGGACGGTTTTCGGCATCGGCTGCATGAATGTCTTGTTGAGTTGCCATTGATGAAGGTATGATATGATAAATTGATGTAGGATCGATTCAACGATAAAGGAGTTGTGTTTGATGAAGATTAAGCTCGGTTGATGTAGTGAAAATTTGGTCTAAAAACTTAAAAACCTCAATAACTTCTTTTCGGAGCGTTTTTAGGACTTGAAGGTTGACCCAAAAACCTCGTTCTCACGGTCGTTTTGATGGGTAGATCGCTGAAAACGGAGTTACGGTTCAAAAGTTATAGCCGTTTGAAGTTTTGCTCAAAATCTTACTCGTAAACCAGTTCTTATGCGTAGAAATGAATGCTTATGCGTAGGATTGCATATGCGTAGGAGTCCTTATGCGTAAATAGCTTAGGCGTAGGATTCTTATGCGTAAACCAAAGATTAAACGTAAGTCTTATGCGTAAACTTTAAGCGTAGAAGTAAAGTACCTTACGCGTAAGAGTTAACTTATGCGTAGAGTGCTTACTCGTAAGCTTTCTGCTTATGCGTAAGAGTTGGTTTAAAACCAAAAATACTTTACACTATCACAGCGTAAAAGATATCTGAAAGTCGAAGTGTTCCACACACTTATCCAAGTGAGGGAAGCACTGAGTCACCGTTTTTGCACGAAGATTCTTCACCAAAAAGTTATGCGTAGAAACTTACGCGTAGAAATAGGGTTTTGACTTTTCTTACGCGTAAAACTAGGGTTTTGACTTACGCGTAAAAAATTTCCAGTGATTCAACTGATTTCTAATGCACAAATAACTTCCAAAACACTCAAATACCAAGATTGTTTTGACCAAAAACACCCAAAATGTTTTTTGTGCTTACGCGTAGAAATGAACCACGAACCAAAAACTAGTTTAAAAACAATGTAAAACACATAAAGCTTCGAACTTTTTTCCAAAACTAGAATCTTTAACACTATATAAACCTTAGACCATAAGAATCTTGAAGATTTAAGTGCAAAAATTAAAGTTTTATGCGTGAATCTTTGAGAACGAACACTACGCGTACACTACAACAAAAAACTTCAACCAAAACACTCCTAAACCATTGTTAGGCAATTGATACCAATTGTAGGACCTTACTTTTATCAACCTTATCACAAACCCAACACGTTATGCGTAGAACACGAACAACACAAACACAAACTATGCGTGAAGATGAAAGAAATAAAGATGAGAAAGATGGTGACTTGATGTTAAAACCGTGTATATGTGTAGAGAAAAGATGAACACAATAAGCTGTATATTCCAAAGAAAACACACACACACACACTCAAGCACACCCCTCAAATGACCATTTGAGGGGTATTTATACTCTAAATACAAGATGCCCTAAAAGGCTTTCCATGGGCTCGTTTGGGCTTGGGTTGGATTACATCATACATAAGGCTAGCTTAACTTAACTTATATCCAATTAGCTTAGCCCAAGTCCACGAGCCCGTTGACTATTCTATCACGATATCTAACACACGTTATAAAGTTCCTAAACGTGAATGACCATCACTTCTAATAAAACTATTAAGGCTAACACATACCCTATCTTACATCAAGATAAGTGTTTTACTTCATTAATTCAAGTATGTCTTAAATTAATTGTGTGTATGCTTGCATGTTTTCCATGTCCGGCTAATTTACTTATTTGTTTGCTTAGGGAATATGAAACTTAATTATTGAATATTGATTGGTTGTCTCTTATCTTAATTGTTAATGATCTAGTATTGCGATAGATCATCCGTTGTGTAGTTAATGCTTGATTAATCTTTGTGAACCTTAGCTTATAGTACCTAGAGTCATTGTAGGCTAAACCATCCGAAGAGTACCTTAGTGTTAAGTTTATAAATCATAGAGATTTTGTAGGCAATAACCTTTGGTAGTTTCAAAGAGTTAGGGATAAACGCATTCCCTACGACCTTAGACACACAACGCGATTAAGAATAAGGACGTGACAATTCAACTATCAATAGGAGATAATTAAGGAGTAATAAAACCTAAGTAAACACATCTTTAAATCATCATACGAGCACACAATAATTAGACATAGACTACATACATCTTAGATTAGATAATTAGACGAATAGAGTAATCGGTAGAAATACCAACCCCCAAATAGATTCGTACCTTTCCATTTCCTAAAAACATAAAAAGATAAAAAAATAATCTTCCTCGACCCCAACCTTAGCGTAGTAACTTCTCACTAGCATTCCTATTCCCCTAGAGAACGATATCAATTCCCGTGGCTTACCCTAATACTACACTACAACGATTAGGTTCACTGCCTAGGGTGTTGAAAAACTTGCTCGACGAAAAGGAAATTCCTTTGACCCCGAACGACGCGTGTAGCGTTATCATAGTCCAACTTGGATAGTATTATATGGTCTCATACCATAGTTTACGTCACAAGATAAGTTTGTTTATCCAATTTATCATTATGCCTACCCCATGTTCAATTGATTGTGTCTTTGCTTGTTTGTTGGACATATCTAGCTAAATATTTCTTGTGTTTGCTTAGATTTATGAAACCTATTTATGAATTGTTGTTAGGTTGTCTCTTGTCTTACTTGGTAGACGCTAGATTAAGGAAAAACTGGTTTCTTCTTTCATTGTTGCGAGCATGAACGTCCTAAATAGCAAAAATCCTTTGAGTGCACATTAGGCCATTCGTTGTGTTTATTGTGTGAATTGTAGCTTTAGGATTGTAGTGTATTCAGGAGAGATGCCATTGCACTTGCCGATCTCGGGTATTCTATAGGAGAGTTGAAATTCATAGAACTAGAGAATTAGGCACCACCCTACAATCAAACGGAATACAACGCAACAATTAAGATAAATGAAGTGACAATTCAACCGACCAATAAAAGATAACTAGGGAGTAATAGCATCTAAGTGAACACATCTTTAATCATCATACGAGCACACCTCAATTAAACATAATCTATCCGTAGTTAATTAGATAATTAGATAAGTAGTTAAAGTAGTAAAATCGGTAGAAGTACCACCCCCCAATCATATACCCCGAGATTTTTACCCTCGCTTTCTAAAAAACATAAAAAAGATTAAAAAGAATCTTCCTCAACCCCACCTTCCCGTCATATATCTCTTTCTAGCATTCCTATTCCCCTAGAGAACGAAATCCATCCCCGAGGCTTACCCCATACTACAATACAACGATTAGGTTCACTGCCTAGAGGGTTGAAAAGCTTGCTCGTAAAAAAGGAGGTTTTCTCGACCCCGAACACTCCGCATCAAGTACTCGACCCAGTTACTGGTTTATGTTCATATGAAAAACTAATGTAGATGTAATAGATATGTGAAAATGCTAATTTAGCAGAGATATTCAAAATACAATAAAATCAGGTCAGTTATGCAGGCGAACAACATGTTTTGTGAGCAAGATTATAGAGAAAGCGTGAACAGTTATTTTTAGGGGTGTTTGAAAATAAAAACTCAGAAGAGGATGGATATGTCGCTGCAACGGAAGCAAAAAATAAATGTAATAGGATATGTTGTGACTTTGCGATTCTTAAGACAATATGTTAGATGTAAAATGAGTTTTTTTTTTTTTTTTTTTTTTTTTTTTTTTTTTTTTTATATATTTCTATTTTTGAAGACCAAAACCGTAATTGTATATGATTTCTGACTTTAAATATATTCGAATTGATCAATCTTTTTAGGCATTGATCGTTGTATGTTTATGTTATATATAAAATAAATTTTATCTTATGTGATAAAGGTCTATGTAAGATTTACACACGCAATTTAAATGATTTAGCGAGTTAACGACAGTTGAGGAATGGAACGTTAAAGGTTAAATATATCTATTTACCATTTATTCACCCTATGATTGTCTCAAAGTTTAACATACACAACTTACAGTCTGTGGCGATTATGTTTCTTCGAATACTTCAAGATTTAGCTAATAATTTTCTTCACTTTCGATGTAATTCTAAATTTTTGGGAATTCCCGAAGTTACTAACCTCATATATATATATTTTTTTTTATTGTTTAGTGTTACAGTAAGTATTAATAAAAAAACACTAGCACTAGGTTTTCTTGCAACACTTTTGCATTGTAGTTACATGTAAAGGGACCCTACTTCTATCTAGCATTTCTTTTATGTAAATGTATGAAAAATGGTGATTTCCTCATTTAGATAGCCGGCTACCAATTAGTTTTTTGCATCCCTATTTATTACTTTTTTCTTTTAGACATGATAGAATTAATATAACTTCACTTATTGTTAGTTTGTTTATTGTTTTTAGTACTGAATATTGAATAATCGACAATAATGTTGTTGACGAACAAATTGTCAAACAATTTCAAAAAAAATACACACACTTCAAAACGCTCTGCCGCAATGCGCGACAACCCAAATCCTCGTCTAAATACATGTATGTGGTTCGAAAATTATTGTAATAATTTGTATATATACCGAAAATCATAAATAGTAATTTTACATGACTGATTACATATTTGCAATAAAAATCCTAGTTTATTATTGAATTATAAGTAATCTATGTTTTCGCATTCTTGATTATTATTGTTACTCAAAAATTATAGTTGTGCATGTGTACATGTCATGTGCCCTATCTGTCATTCATTACCATTACCCATCAGTAAAGACGAGTTTCTTCTTGGCCCAAAGCGCCTTTGTTATCGCCCGAGACCACTCTTCATAGTGTTCGCCTTCAAGATAAACGTGGGTAATTAAGTTTCAAGGATTATCGTTTGATGACAAAAAGTACGAAGAAGTTGTTTTTGTCCACTAGCATCACCGCTCTTTTGCCATCATTATCATCTCCTCCATGAGTCATTGTTTATTAGGATCAATGAATCAAAGCTCTGGAACCATAATAAATTTTAGGGTTCCAATGTTCATTATTATGTGGCTAAAAGGCATATTAATATTACAATGTATAAGACCATTAATGGGTAAAACAAGTATCAAATCATATACTGAATAAAACTTACCTAAAATATGTTTCATAACATATTTACATACCCTACTACAAAAAAAGGCATAGAGGCCTGTTGAAAATGATCATAGAGCCCAGTTTTACATACGGGCTCAAAGGGAAGGGGAATCTATTTGAAGTGAATATAGATCCCGGTTTGAAAAACGGGCTCTATTCATGTTTATAGAGCCCTATTTTCTACTTAAAAACATGGCTCTATGAATAAGAAAAAAAAATTATGAGAATTTCAGCCATGAATGAATTTGTTGCTCTTTGTTTCCGAACTAAACATAGTATTTATTCAAATAAGGAAGATCCATTGACATTACAAGTTACAACTAAATTCTGTTGATACATTGTGTTAAATTTTGGAGTATCAATCTGTGGCAAACATATCATTCTATCAATTACTAATGGCTTTCAAGTTATGTTCTTTGCAGAGATTCTACAGGGGTTATTCATGGACAAAGAATAAAAGGTTTAAAGTTCCAAGAAGATCGTTTCTGCTGAAGCTTTCTCATTTCTGCTGATGAGTCATTTATAGCCGTTAGAGGGGTCTTAGTGTAACTTAATCTCCTATTTAATAAGTCCCTTAATCTAGGGTTACATACACTTGAGTGTGCAGTCATTGTATCACACTCTTATCTTCTTTCTGATCATTTCATTAATCTTGTCTTGTCTTTGTACTTACATGATTCTTGTCTCATTGACATTAATCTAATCTTGTAACATCTTGGATACTATTGTAAACTTAATCTAAGCTGACTATTGCGGCTTAGGTTTGAATAAAGGTTCTATTGTTCATCTTGTGTTGCTTATACTTTCGTACATGGTATCAGAGCTTCAGGCTCATTGATTCTCTTCGGCAACAAATTGGTGGTTTGGGGTTATTGCTACTGGCGTAATCACTGGTTATCTTCCACTTACAATTAGCCCTAGACTAAGTGAATCTAGGGTAATTGTGACTTGTTCTTCCGCTGCATATTTCTCTGTAAGTCTAAGTCTTATCTTTTCTTCAAACATACAGTATTTAAGTCTTTGTGGGTGCAAACGGGTAGACTAACATCTTGATATGCCACCTTTGAGTGGTACGAATACCTGCTCTGGTTTACCCTAGTCCACAGGCTTGGTGCTAGTTGTTTCTTAAATTCAAGGTCTTATTTATTTGTCTATTTGGTCTTATTATTATCTCTGTCTGTGACTCTTTGTTTGTCTTATTATATCTGTCTGTCTTATTACTTGATTTATGGCTATTGGTGATGATAATATTGGTGGCTCTTCCACTGAGAAAAGCTTATCCTTTGGTGATGCTTTGGATTTACACCCTAACAATACCAATGGTACTCGCATTATTTCTATTAAACTCACTGGAACTGAAAATTATAAAATATGGAATATGGCCATGACTTTTGCTTTAAGGAACCATAATAAGTTAGGGTTTATTGATGGTACTTGCATAAGAAATGATTCGAATCCTAGTCTTGCTAATCAATGGGATACTTGTAACTCTGTTGTGGTTACTTGGATTCTTAACTCTCTCAGCCCTGAACTATTTGCTGGGGCTATCTATGCTAAAACTGCTTATGAAATGTGGAATGATATTAAAGATACTTATGATAAGGTTGATGGTTCAGCTATTTTTAATTTGCATAAAAATATAAACTCTCTCAGTCAAAGTGGGTCCTCTCTTGCTGATTATTATAACAACCTTAACTCTTTATGGAAACAATTTGATTGTATGATCAGCTTGCCTCCCTGCACTTGTGAGGCTGCAAAACATTTTGAAAAACATAATCAGCTAATCAAGTTAATGCAATTTCTTATGGGTCTTGATGACTCCTGTGTCCCCATCAGAAGCAATATTTTAACCAGAGATCCTTTACCTAATGTCAAAACTGCTTTCTCTGTTGTCTCTAGAGAAGAATCTCACAGAAATGTTTCATCTGGGAATAGCTTTGCTAAACCCAATGCTACAGCCTTTGCTGCAAAAACGTCTGATAGTGGAAAATTTTTTGATAACAAAAAAGGTTTTAACAACAAAGGTTCTGGTTTTAATACTAGTAACAGCTCAAATAGCAGAGGACCAAACATGAATCTCAAATGTACTAATTGCAAAAAACCTGGTCCCACTGTTGATAGATGTTATGATCTTGTTGGTTATCCTGCTGGATAAGTTAAAAGGAATTTTAATGGTAAACCTTTCAGCAGTAACAATGTTTCTGCTGAAACTAATCATGTCACTGATAATAGTGCTAGCAACTCTCCTGTTTCTTTGTCTAATGAACAGCTCTCCAGACTTATGAGTCTTCTTAATGACAACAATGTGTCATCTGCTAATGCCAACTTGGCAGGTAAAATTTTTTCAGGAACCTTCTTTAATGGCAGTGTCAAGTTTAATGTAAACTTTAACAAATTTTTTAACAACAACACAAAATCCTTATCTGGAAACATCAGTCTTGGTTGGATTGTTGACTCTGGTGCAAATCAGCACATGACTGTGTCTGAAAACTTTTTAATCAATGTTGTTAACATTTAAAATCTTGGCTTAACTGTTGGACATCCCAACGGTACTCAGGCCTTAATTACTAAAATTGGTGATTTAAAGGTCAATAATGACCTAACTCTTTTTGATGTTCTAGTTGTTCCTGAGTACAATGTTAGTCTGCTGTTTGTTCATAAAATTGCTAGAGACAATAAGATGTTTGTTGGGTTTAATGAATCTAATTGATATATACAGGATTTACATCAAAAAAGGATTGTGGGGATTGGTAAACAATACAATGGGTTATATATGTTTGATATTGATTCTACATGTAAGATTATCTCTAATAACTGCATATCTGTTTGTCATGTCTCTAGAAATCTCTGGCATCAAAGACTTGGTCATCCCTCTGACCAAGTCTTACACATACTTAAACCCACTCTTAAATTTGATAGTACATCTGAAACTGATCATCTCTGTGATACTTGTAATAAGGCTAAACAAACCAGGGAACCATTCCCTCTAAGTGAACATAAATCAACTAAAATTGGTCAACTTGTTCATCTTGATGTATGGGGACCATATAAAGTCACTAGCAGAGATGGTTACAAATATTTTTTAACAGTTGTTGATGACTATTCCAGGGCAGTGTGGGTTTATATGCTTAAGGGGAAGGATGATGTGTATGTTTCCATTGTTAACTTTACTCATATGCTATCAAATCAATTTGAACACAATATTAAGATTTTTAGAAGTGATAATGGGACAGAATTTGTCAATAATAAACTTCAACACTTTTTCCATGAAAAAGGAATTTTACATCAAACCTCTTGTGTTTATACACCACAACAAAATGGTATTGCTGAAAGGAAACATAGGCATCTCCTTAATGTAGCTAGATCCCTCATGTTTCAGGGGGAATTACCTCTATATCTTTGGCCTGAATGTGTTCTAACTGCTGCCTATGTCATAAACAGGTTACCCTTTTCAGTTCTGTCTGGCAAGTCCCCCTTCTTCCTTGTGTATGGGCATGACCCTTCACTCTCTCTCCTTAGAGTCTTTGGCTGCTTATGCTATGCCACCATTCTCAACATCTCTGATAAATTTGGTAGTAGGTCTGAAAAAATTGTCCTTATTGGTTACTCAAATTTCAAAGTGTTTTGATCTTTCATGGAAAACAGGGTTGATAGCAAGTTGTAAAGCAGATTTGTTATCACAAAAAAGATTAACAGGGAGATTAATATCAACTTTTAGATCCTTTAAGATTTTTTGAATCCAAATGATTTCACAGGCAGCAGTAGACATAGATCTATACTCTGTGATGTGGAAGATTTTGAAAGAGTGTTTTGTTTTTTACTTTTCCATGAGATCAGACAATCATTAAAGAAAACACAATACGCTGTGACAGATTTTCTGGTTTTCTTGCATTTGGCCCAATCAGCATGACTATATCCTTCAAGATGATTTTCAGAGTTGCTGAAATTGTACCTTAGACCTTTTCCTGGAGCTCCTTTTAGATATCTCAGAACATTGAGGGCACATTCCAGATGAGATTTCAAGGGAGAATGCATATATTGTGCCAGACAATGAACTGAGTATGAGATGTCAGGTCTTGTATGGGTGAGATAGATAAGTTTCCCAAGTAACTTCTGATAACCAGTGATGTTGACAAGTAAGGGATCATCATCAGTGGGAATGTATGGAAGGACATAGTTGGGTTCCATAGGAGTGGACACAGGTTTGCACCCAAGAAGGCCAAATTCTTTGAGGAGTTCAAGACTATATTTTCTTTGGGAGAGACAAATGTCATTCCCAGTTTTTAGAACCTCAATGCCAAGAAAATATTTTAGATTTCCCAAGTCTTTAATATGAAATTTTGATTTTAGAAACTCTTTGAATAGGTTTATCTCATCAATGCAGTTTCCAGTAAGGACAATATCATCCACATAAACAAGCAGAGCAATAAACTTGTTATTCTCTGTTTTGGTGGACAAAGAGTGATCATTAACAGATTGAACAAAGTTATTTTCTTTCAAAACACTGACAAGTTTTTCATTCCATTTCCTGGGAGCTTGTTTTAGGCCATATAGAGACTTGACAAGTTTACAAACTTTATTCTTATTGTTCTCATTACAGAACCCCTTGGGGATGGTCATATAGATATCCTCATCAAGATCACCATACAAGAAAGCATTGTTAACATCAAGTTGAAAAAAAGGCCATTTGTTTTTTTACAGCTAATGCAATAAGACATCTAACAGTAGACATTTTCACAACAGGAGAAAAAGTTTCATCATAGTCTATTCCTTCCCTTTGGTTATACCCTTTAACAACTAATCTAGCCTTGTATCTATCAACTTCACCATTGGTTTTATATTTGATTTTAAAGATCCATTTGTAGCCAATAGGAGTTCTATTAGGAGGTAGATCAATTATATCCCAAGCATGGTTTTCATTTAAGGCCTCAATTTCAGAGTTCATAGCATCAACCCAATTACTATCAAGGATAGCTTCTTCATAACAGGTAGGTTCAATACTTTTATTAAGACTAGATGCAAAGCAATAATTATCTTTGTTAAGATTAGAGTAATTAACAACCTTTTCAACACCATATTTGACTTTTCCTTCTACAATAAAGTCGTTAAGATTACTGGGCAACTTAGAGACTCTGGTTGACCTTCTAGCAGTAGTGGCTGGCAAGCCTCTTTCTTGTTCAGCAGAATCAGGTGTTGTATCAGTAGAATCAGAAGATGCATTAGCAGGATGTGATTCATGTGATATGGTGCCTACTCTTGCAAACTACAAATCTAGAAAGATACAAGCCAACTTTATTAACTTCTTGAACATAATTGAAAGTAAAACATACACCATTCACTGTATGTCTTTTTATTGTGACTGCTTTTGAATAACTCGACACAAACATATGGGGTTTGATGAAGTTAATCTTGTCCCCAATCTGCTTTTAGAATTGAGAATCGCGCCAAACTCCTTGAACTCAATGTTGTCCTCATGCACAAGAGAAAATCTGTACCAAAAGGATATAGATACGATCAAATCTCAAGGTATCAAAAACCAAGTCTTAATCACTTGCTGCATATCAGTTTACAACACAACTTGGACGCCGTTCAAAAATACGCACAACCTGAGGAGACAACGCCAGGTGTTATCACGTCAATTAAGTTAAAATGTTGTACTGCCATTTTACTTTTCGAGAAAGGGAGTAAAAGTAAAACCCTTACAATTTATTTTTCAAAAATATAGCACACCTTTCACGTGCATCCACGGTACCAGCCTAGCAGATAAATGGTGTGTAAATGTAATCTATATTTCAAAATGCTCCACACAATAGACACTTAGATTTAAAAATATACCTGGTAAACTCCTCTAAAGCCATCCTTTTGTATGTACTGTACCAAATACTTCTTCTAAAATTACATAAAAGATGCAAAGTATTTTTTATAAGGTAGATATTTGTAAAAAAGATGTGTCCAAAACATTACAATATAATAATTTGGGGCAAGAATATAGAGTCAAACAGCATAAACCTGAAAACTATAAATGTTGGCGATATGACTTGATGACAGTTCAAAAAGTTATAAGCAAATAAGAGTACTTGTTTACGTGCAGTGACATGGATTATGTTAATGCCACCAATATGTTCCTTTATGCCTAACCAATATCTGAAATTCAACCATATACTTAAGTGACCAAATAGTGCAAGGGTTGTGGCAGTTAAGTACCACATATAATCTACATTAGTATGGAATCTATGATCCTTAAGGGAGGAGGGAGTGGTCTCGGGTAAGGGATTCGGGTACCCTTACCCGAGCGGTAACACCGCCGCCGCCACCTAGGGTACCTCGATCGGGTATAAAATTCGGTATGTGAAGCCGAGTGTTTCAAGTGGGGAAAGGTTTGAATTTTGGACCGTTGTATGTGAGTGTTTTTAGTGTGTGAAACGTGAAAATGGAGAAGAAAAATTGGAGAAGAAGAATCTTGAATATGCAGCAGAGGAAAAGAAGAATTGGAGAAGAAAATCTTGAATATGCTCTTTTTATTTCCCTTTTTCTAATGTAACGTATTTATTTTTAATGAAATGGTATGTTTTTATTATGTAATGTGTCTTTTTTTTAAGTATTATGTAATGTATTTATTTTTAATGAAATGGTATGTTTTTATTTTAAATATTGTATGTGATTTTATGTATGGAAAAAAAAAATCAGGTACTAGGTGACCACTCCCTCCACTTAGGGTAGTGTTAGGGTAAAATTTGGTAGTTTTGAGTTGGAGGGTTTTGATTGGATAGAGGTGATGTGGCACGTAGGGTATTAGGTGACCACTCCCTCATGCCTAAGAAAGGAGAAAGTTGCACATGACAATAACCTACTGTTAAATGATTCCTTTATATAGGAATATATTTTTGATATCGATGTTTGAGGGAAAATGTTATAAGCTTATAATCAGCCTAGATACTTGAAAATTACATTAAATTCTATGAACTATATTAATGGAAGACAATATAGTACCAATTTTCAACATAGCAAGTATAACATGATTAAAAAGGTAGAAATCTTGAATGAAAAGAGCATTCAATTTCAGAAATATCACTACAACAAGAATATAGAAGACCCCTATAACTCATTGTTGTAACCAGAATTTAAAGTTAGTTTCACTTTTAGTTTTCTTCATGGAACCTCGTTCACCTCCTACATTAATTCCTTGCCCATATATAGGATTGGAAATACAAATAACCCGTCCATCCAGAAAAATACGTATAATAATAATCAAAACACAAGTCTGATATGTGTTGACACAGAAGTTTAGATCCTACCTATACTAGGACTAATCAAAGTTAGAGTGCCATGGAGATTTAAGTGAACAAAGTAACTATTTATCAGGTGACCAAAGCAGTCATTTATTCACGAATTGCGTATAATAAATCAAGCAACAAACACTATGATTAAAAAAATAAGTTAACATCATCAGTAAGTAACAGCAACAATCAACAAATTATAAAATCAATAACCATCAATTATCTCTCTGCAATTTGGGCTAAATTTGACTCTAAGTGTTACTTAAGCCTGAAATTAAAACATACACAAACATATAGTAAGCCTCAAATTAACACATACATACCTAACTCTATGTTTCAACTAAAAATAAGGATGGAGATGACTTACTAATGACTTAATGAGTGGTGGCAGTGGTGGTATGATCAAGAGGGGAAGGGCATTGACAAAGTGAAAGTGTGTTCGATACTTTTTTACCGGGTTGGAAAATAAGAAAAAATTGTGACATGAAATTCATTTGAAAAAGGTCAAAAACTCAAAAAGGGAAATGATCCCGCCAACAGAATAGAGCATGGTTGCTAATTAAGAAATAGAGCTTTATAAGAAAATTTAGAATAAAGTCCGGTTATAAATTAGGAACCGGGGTATTTTAGTGGGGGAAAAAAATAAGAATTGCTCAAAGAACCCTGTAAAAAAAAAGGGTGGGGGGCGGGGGGGGGGGGGGGGGGGTGGGGGGGCTTTATTCCTTTTTGTGTAGTAGTGATATTATATCATTATACACCATGATTTTAGTATCCTTTCCTAATAAATACCATAAAAATTGTTAAAAAAAATATATTTACATAATGACATGAAATTTTATTTGTGGATGTATAGAAAGAAATAATTTAAAAAAATAAATAAATAAAAAAATAAATAAATTGTTACAAGTTAGATGAGATGTCATTGTGTAGATTATTTTTGTACCATTTTTATAGTTTTAGCACTTATTTTTTATATTCAGTGTCTTAGCTAGTGTGAGTTTTTTTTTAAAAAAAAATTATAATTAAATTTTATAATGGATAAATGGAGCTACGAAACAAATAAACCCTTAAATCTAGAAAGAATAATTAGAGGGCGAGGGTGGGAGGGCTACGGAATATGGGATGTCTAGTCCGTACTGCCAAAATCTTTGTCGGAGGCTGCTTGTCTTTTACATGTCGGTCCATGTTTTATTCTCCTTTTATTCTATTTTAGTTATTTGTTAATCCTTTTTGTATTCTAACATTCTTCAACCCAAACGAAAATTTCTCATAAGTTTCTTGAATTTTGGTTTATTCATGGCTTGCAAATGGAAGAGAAAACAAGGTAGAATGCGTGAAGAGAAACGATAGGGTAATAATATGTATCGAGTTTACAATAATACGCATTTGTTAAGTTATATTACTATATTAATTTTCATTAATTTAGTTTATTTCACATATATTGTTTTTTAAAACAACTAATAGTAGTTAGTGGTTCGAGTATGAAACCAGCTATTTATGTAATCTCTTATAAAAGTCACTATTAAACCAAGTGATATCTATACGTATATTTATTATAGCTAACAACCTAAAAGTACTAGAAACTTGACTTTCACCGACGAAATTTCCAACGAATACAGACCCTGTCGCTAATTAACGATGATATTCTTAGTGCAATAACTACAACCTTAATTTTATTTAAACATATTACTTTTATTGTTTAAGTACCTCGGCACAAATGATCTATTTAATAGGCTAGCTAATTAAATAAACAAAAAAATTGTTTAATGCCATAACTAAACAAAATCACAGAGTATAATAACGTTTATGCGTGTATTATGCATTCATGTATTTTTATATATTTTTTAATACGGATTCGCTATATAATGTCTATTGGACAATAGTTAAGATACATTAAATAACATATTTTTTTTCATATGTAAAGTATTTATATATTTAATGTACAATAAATGAACATACAAATTACCTTTAATATATATATGATTTTTAATTAAATAAAGTACAAGTTTCTTTTTATATTTATCTTAACTTTTGCCCGGTGGTTGTTGTATAGCAAAATCCCTTTTTAATAATACACATGTACCAGATCGATTGGATCTTTGCATTTTTTGAATTACACAACGTGACTCGGAGCAATAAGGCTCATGTTATAGCACTGTTGGCTATCACCTTAACTTTCCCTCTTATAACTCACAATCTATAACTTAACACAAAAACACTCACCTCAATCAATCACGTTATAATGCCATCCCCTGGCCCACACGTAATAAAAAAAATGACTTGACTAGTCACTATAGCACAAACCCTTAGGCTATGCACAATTATGACCGCATACGACCTTCATTTTGCTTGCAATATCAACTTACTCTCTCCGGCGACCATTGTGTATTAATTTTAATATATATATATATATATATATATATATATATATATATATATATATATATATATATATATATATATATATATGTCACACCCCCAAATTACCTGTTTTGCAGCGGAATGGAATTCCTGGGGGATGACTGTCATAGCATCAAAGTTACAGTTATATCGAACGACCTAAAGTGTCGTTTTGAAAATATCGTTTGATTCATTAAAATAATCAGAGTTTACAAACATTAGGTCCCAAAAGAAAATCAACTTGTGCGGAAATTAGTTTGATACTAGCCAAACGATGTTTTTAAAGTGCATAAATCCCATGTGTGACGCGTCGTCACCACGACTCTATGATATGTCCATATGCATGCCATGAAGTGATTGCCTTAGATACCTGAGATAAAACATGCTAAAAAGTGTCAACACAAAGGTTGAGTGAGTTCATAGAGTTTGTGTTGAAATGTAAAGCCTTTAAAGAATGTTCATGCAGCAAAGGCATTGTAAATCCACTCAGTTCCAAGTTCCGCCCATAAAAAACTTGCAACCTGTGTGTTCACAACCCATTGCCCAAAATAGAATGACAATCATGATTATGCGCATCAAGGTAGTTAAAAGTATAAATGTCACCACAAGGGTCTTCCAACAACTCATGTTGGGATGTTCCTCCAACGACTCACGTTGGGCTGTATCCATAAGAATGGCCTTCCAACATATAAATATTGGGATGTTCCTCCAACGACTCACGTTGGGCTGTATCCAAATAAATGGTCTTCCAACATATAAATATTGGGATGTTTGTTTAAGTCTAGTCACTTCACGCACCAAGTCTAAAGTATAAGTAATGTTGTTTGGCAAAAGAGTTTAAATGTTCTGATAAATAAGCATGTATCTCACCCCAAAGAGTTTGTAAGAATTTAAACGAGTAAAAGCGGGGTATGAACTCACGGTAATCCTTAAAAGTTTATAGTACTTATGAAAGTAAATGAAAATAGTTGAGCATGTATCTCCCCCAAAAGTAATTCAAAACGTATAAAAGTAGGGGCTATGAAACTCACCTGGTGCAATAGTTATGATGACAAAGTGGATGCACAGAAATGAGACGCAACTCTCTAACCGCGACCTATGGTGAATGATATGATCTAATATAAGTCATGAAACAATGTCGTGCATGCAAATCCACATGTAATCTATACCACTTGCACATTTTGAAAATAGAATTTATCGTCGAAATATATGTTTATGACATCTCGTCATGTTATAAAATACTTTAC
Organism: Chrysanthemum seticuspe; assembly: GCA_019973895.1. Lineage (NCBI taxonomy): Eukaryota > Viridiplantae > Streptophyta > Magnoliopsida > Asterales > Asteraceae > Chrysanthemum > Chrysanthemum seticuspe. The sequence goes on from BPTQ01000007.1 coordinate 196,099,718, forward strand.
AAGTATTTATGTTGAAATGATATCCTACGATAATCATTTAGTGAGTTATTATGAAATTATAACTTTTCGTCGTAAAATAATGTCGTTGAAAATTTCATGAAAGTGACTAAAACGGCCTCAAAAGCTAGTCGTAAAATGGTGTACGTCGAGTGTTAGGAAACGAACTCAACGGTTTTGGGAAGCTTGTATCATTATCTCAAAGTTTTAGCATTTAAGTTTTCATCCTAGAGGTCTCGATCATGTAAAAAAATATAGGTAAAGTATGGTACTTTTGTCCAAAATATTGTTTAAGAGTGGTTTTCGGCAAAGTTTAAGTGACCATATTTTATTCATTACAACACCGCTTGACGAACGGTTGGACATTTTGGAAAATATGCTTGGCGAACTTACTTTTACTAAGAGACATCATGTTATAAAAAGTACTCCATTGATGTTAAAAACGACCCTCAACATGGTCCTTCGTGGCCGTAATATTTGTCTAATAGAAATATATTAGTTTTTCTTATATAATAAAGTTACGGCAACTTTGTTAAATCGCGTGTAATTTAATCGTTACAAGTCCGTTTTCTATGTTTTATATGTCCTCGGAATCGTAATAATATATACTAATATATTTTTGATAAGTCGACACATTTTATAACGCTTAAGACTCATTTTTGACTCGTAAAAAGTCGAGATTACATGCTGAATTTTCTGAAACAAATATTTTTCGTCGTCAAACTTGAAAATAACATAACTTCTTCGTTATAACTCCGTTTTAACCCATTCAAGCGGCCACGTTTTCGTTTTAAAGTATATTTTCCAAATATCTAGCCCAAAAATTTTTACCTACTGTCGAAAATTCCAGAATTTGAAAATATGGACAGACCCTTAATTAAACTTGTCGAAATGAGTTTTTCTCGCGCCAAACCTATTCTAACCAATTCAAAAAAACTCCAAAGCTATTCTAATCCTACCATACACCTTCTTAGGGTGTCATGGGTTCCTAGACATCACCAAAAGTAATATGTTTCAAGGGATTCATTATAGGATAATTATATTACATAATAAGTAATAAAAACAACAAAAGTGGTATAAATTCATATATAACATGCATGTTTTCTTGCAAAAATGATGAAATAACATAAAGATAAATATGAAAGAGTTATGGAGACCATGAAATGCTTACTTGAATGATTATGTGAAAGAAAGTGATGAAAACCTTATTTAATCTATAGGTTTTTATTTCAAAACCTTGAAATAGATCACTAATTGAGCTTGATAATACTTGATCTTGAAAAAAAAATTATGGATTCCTCCATGTTTCTTGCCTTGGCCGGTTCTAATGAAGAAGAGGATGAGAGAGTCTTTTTTTTTTCACTAGATATTATGTTGTGTATGTGTAATTGTAGAATAATATTAAGTTGTATAAGTATAAGTGTAGCTTGATATTTTGGTACTAAAAAGTAGTGTGTCATCCATGTGTGTCGACAATGGCATAACAAGGCAAGATTTAATGTATTTTGATTAGTTAAGTATATATATGAGTAGAAGTAAATGTGTATTTGTATAAGTATATTGTGTAATGTAAATATAATTAGGTATTAATTGTAGCGTTAACTAAAAATAGATTTTAACGGAACAAAATAAAATATATTGAAGTCATAAAAATTATAAAAATGTATTTCTCACAAGTATTGAGTGAATAAATATTTATCGTGTTGAATTTACGAAAACCGTCGTAAATATACATGTATAACAATTTATATACAAAATAAATTGAAAACATCAGGTAAACTAATAATATAATTTTTATAGTCTTAAAATGAATATAAATATATATTAGGATTATTTTTGGAAGTGTCGGACCAATGTTTCAAAATAATTTTTACGCGATAGCGTTTATTTAATAAAAAAATAAACGTTTAATGTAAAATGCAAAACCCATGCATAAATTGATATGGAATGATGTTACTAATGATGTGTAGACTAAATCTAGTCTATATGAAATGTCCTGAAATTACGAGTTGTCACAATATATATATATATATATATATATATATATATATATATATATATAGGGAAGGGTTCTTTTCAGAACCAAGAAAAGGTCGAGAACTGCGAGAACCAGCATCAACCAATCAGATTTTTTTGGATATTTAATTTTATTATTTAATTCAAAAGGGCATAATAGTAAAAGTACATTTTTTATTTTCTTTTTGATTTTTTTAATAAAAAACGTTTTTTTAGTTCCTAAATTTTAGGATTTTTTTTTTTTTTTTTTTTTTCATGATTTCAAAAAGTAAGATGCATATGTGTTTTTCTCATATAAGTCAAGGTGCACATGTGTTTTTTTAAATATGTGTTTTTCTTCGTAGTTTTTCTCATATAAGTCAAGGTGCACATGTGTTTTCAACATTTATGTTTTTTAAAAGTAGGGTGCGTATGTGTTTCACTTAAGAAGATAATTGCACATATGTTTTAGCGTACAATTCTTTAATATTCAAAAACTGAAATTCAATAACATAAACATTATACATATGTCTAAAAAAATGCAAGTACAATATATCGATTATACATGTGTGCACTAATAATAATTAACGCAATAAGAGACTCTCGTGATCTTTGTATGTACATGTATTCGCATTCGTCAATGTGCACATGTGTCTTTACATCTTTATCACAATCAAATTATCTTTAGAAGGTATATGTTTGCTGAAGACACGTGTGCACTTCCTATATTGGTCATTATCCTCATCTTTATCAAACATATTCAATACCTGAAAACATAAAAAATTGTTATTTATATCATAAACAACTAGCAAACATATATGAAAAATCTAAACAACTAGGAGACGAATTTTTCAATCATAACAACTAACATAATACAAATGCACAATCATTGTCTATATCATATAAATGACACAAGTGCACTTTCAATACATTTAAAACTCCGAAAACTATAAATACACATATGCACGGAAGACATCAAATTCACCACATAAAAAAACCCAAATAACTAGCTACTAGCCTAGCTTTAGCTAACAGCAAAAAACCCAAATAACTAGCTCGTTTTGACAGCAAAAAACCCAACCTAACATCCCTGCTTTGACATCAATCAACAACAGCCAAAAGACGGATCAAAAAACAGCCAACAAACATGCCTTTTTGACAGCAAAAACAGCAGCAAAAACAACCCTTTTAACTTCATAAAACAGCAACCAAACAACCCATTTTTATGACAAAAAACAACAACCAAATATGCCCGTTCGACTACAAAAAATTGTAACTAAACCACTCTGTTTTGACAACAAAAATCATTAATCAAACAACTCGTTTTGACAACAGTGAACAACAAACAAACAATCTTAATCTTTATAAAAGACCACATTAACAATTAGAGGTTTTAAAAAGTTTGACTATTAGTTAAATAAACTGATGAGTAATCTTCATCCTATCTTTTCAAAACGCATAATACATATGCACATAAGCTTCTAATCAAAGTATGATGCCGGATTAAGATCAAAGTTAGATGATAAATGATTTATAACTAAAAAAAGCAAGCCCAAAGTCAAATAACCAATGTAATTATGTAACACAAAATATATATAAATGGAGGGAATTACAATAACAAAGAAAGAATTTGAACCTTAAATCGTGTACATGTGCACTGTAATGTGTTTATCCTTGTGGACTCATTTGTTATCTTGTATTATGCTCATAAGCATTCTTGTTAAAAATAATGTATCTTGTTCAATCATATGCGATGCGCATAGCTCAAGATCATCTTGTTCATTGTGCACATGTATATCATCGTCTTTAATATCTTCGGCGTGTTAGCATTAGTCCACTATAAACGACAATCTGATTCAATCATATAAAAATGAGTGAAATAATAACAAAAAACAAAAGTGACATGTTCCAATGATCCATCAACATGATTCTTTCAAAATCTTGCATATAAGAATCTGATCCAATGATCCATTAGCAGATTGAAACTTGCATAAAAAACTTGCAAAGATGACCCCAACCCACTTAAATAAAGGCAATAGTAAAAAATACCATTTCGACTAAAACCGGACTGTGATTCAATCTTGATCTAAATTGGACTGTTATACATATGCACATGTACAAAAAAAATAATACGCACATGTATTTGTACTCATAAAACAATTATTACATGCACATGTGCGAAGAAAGGATAATATGTCGCTTACACTACATTTTTTTTAATACCTACAATGTTCTTTTAGCCTATAAAGCACATCATAAAATATCAAAGCTCAGTAAGAGACCCACTCCATATATTTAAATGAAATACTACTTAGTAAAACACATTCATACATTCAAATACGTGTGCATCAAAACTCAAAAGTAACCACCAAACTCTTTTAAAAAGAAATTTAGTAACTGTAATACGAGATTGTTTAGCAAAACTAACAAATGCCCCACTATCGAGTATCTTTCTTGATGAATTCTTAGATCACATAGTCCATTTTTTTTCCATTAAGCACTGCACATGCTTATTACGACACTTAAAAACCAAAATATTTTATAGCTAAAATCATACTTATCTAATTTCAAACCTGCATCATCGTTGAATTAACAATGGATCCATGACTTCTAACTTCTGGTGAATGATTAAACTTGATCTATTGACCAGTGGGTCATTAGATTCAACAAAAACTAATGGGAGTTCTCATATGGGATTTATAGATCTATAATGATGATGATGATCAAGACCAGAAGGTTAGACGAAATTTCTTTTATCATTGACGATGAAAATAAATACATAAACGAATTGATCAATTGTGTTCATGTTTAACACCTACGAACCTAGTTAGGCACCAAACCCAGTAAGGAATCAGGTTCGAAAGATTGTAAAATTGAAGGTATTTGGTTTGAATGAATTAAAACACGGGAAAAGAGGTGGTGATTGAGAGGGGTGACAGTTTTTGGTCAAGAAATAAGAGTGGTGGCTAGGGTTTGGGTGAAGAAGAAGCAAACTGCTATTGGTTTTAGTGAGAGCTAATTATGGAACAATAAAAGTGGGTCAGTTTTAAATGAAATGGTTTGGAATGAGTCATACGAATTTACTGCAATACCCTTTTTTTCCTTTATAAATAATACTTGATCTTTAAATTAATTACATCTATGCCATGAGCCATTTATAACCATTGATCAAAAAATGAATGGCTTAGATCGGTTCTCGCAGTTCTCGACCTTTTTCTGGTTCTGAAAATAACCCTACACATATATATATATATATATATATATATATATATATATATATATATAGGGAAGGGTTCTTTTCAGAACCAAGAAAAGGTCGAGAACTGCGAGAACCAGCATCAACCAATCAGATTTTTTTGGATATTTAATTTTATTATTTAATTCAAAAGGGCATAATAGTAAAAGTACATTTTTTATTTTCTTTTTGATTTTTTTAATAAAAAACGTTTTTTTAGTTCCTAAATTTTAGGATTTTTTTTTTTTTTTTTTTTTCATGATTTCAAAAAGTAAGATGCATATGTGTTTTTCTCATATAAGTCAAGGTGCACATGTGTTTTTTTAAATATGTGTTTTTCTTCGTAGTTTTTCTCATATAAGTCAAGGTGCACATGTGTTTTCAACATTTATGTTTTTTAAAAGTAGGGTGCGTATGTGTTTCACTTAAGAAGATAATTGCACATATGTTTTAGCGTACAATTCTTTAATATTCAAAAACTGAAATTCAATAACATAAACATTATACATATGTCTAAAAAAATGCAAGTACAATATATCGATTATACATGTGTGCACTAATAATAATTAACGCAATAAGAGACTCTCGTGATCTTTGTATGTACATGTATTCGCATTCGTCAATGTGCACATGTGTCTTTACATCTTTATCACAATCAAATTATCTTTAGAAGGTATATGTTTGCTGAAGACACGTGTGCACTTCCTATATTGGTCATTATCCTCATCTTTATCAAACATATTCAATACCTGAAAACATAAAAAATTGTTATTTATATCATAAACAACTAGCAAACATATATGAAAAATCTAAACAACTAGGAGACGAATTTTTCAATCATAACAACTAACATAATACAAATGCACAATCATTGTCTATATCATATAAATGACACAAGTGCACTTTCAATACATTTAAAACTCCGAAAACTATAAATACACATATGCACGGAAGACATCAAATTCACCACATAAAAAAACCCAAATAACTAGCTACTAGCCTAGCTTTAGCTAACAGCAAAAAACCCAAATAACTAGCTCGTTTTGACAGCAAAAAACCCAACCTAACATCCCTGCTTTGACATCAATCAACAACAGCCAAAAGACGGATCAAAAAACAGCCAACAAACATGCCTTTTTGACAGCAAAAACAGCAGCAAAAACAACCCTTTTAACTTCATAAAACAGCAACCAAACAACCCATTTTTATGACAAAAAACAACAACCAAATATGCCCGTTCGACTACAAAAAATTGTAACTAAACCACTCTGTTTTGACAACAAAAATCATTAATCAAACAACTCGTTTTGACAACAGTGAACAACAAACAAACAATCTTAATCTTTATAAAAGACCACATTAACAATTAGAGGTTTTAAAAAGTTTGACTATTAGTTAAATAAACTGATGAGTAATCTTCATCCTATCTTTTCAAAACGCATAATACATATGCACATAAGCTTCTAATCAAAGTATGATGCCGGATTAAGATCAAAGTTAGATGATAAATGATTTATAACTAAAAAAAGCAAGCCCAAAGTCAAATAACCAATGTAATTATGTAACACAAAATATATATAAATGGAGGGAATTACAATAACAAAGAAAGAATTTGAACCTTAAATCGTGTACATGTGCACTGTAATGTGTTTATCCTTGTGGACTCATTTGTTATCTTGTATTATGCTCATAAGCATTCTTGTTAAAAATAATGTATCTTGTTCAATCATATGCGATGCGCATAGCTCAAGATCATCTTGTTCATTGTGCACATGTATATCATCGTCTTTAATATCTTCGGCGTGTTAGCATTAGTCCACTATAAACGACAATCTGATTCAATCATATAAAAATGAGTGAAATAATAACAAAAAACAAAAGTGACATGTTCCAATGATCCATCAACATGATTCTTTCAAAATCTTGCATATAAGAATCTGATCCAATGATCCATTAGCAGATTGAAACTTGCATAAAAAACTTGCAAAGATGACCCCAACCCACTTAAATAAAGGCAATAGTAAAAAATACCATTTCGACTAAAACCGGACTGTGATTCAATCTTGATCTAAATTGGACTGTTATACATATGCACATGTACAAAAAAAATAATACGCACATGTATTTGTACTCATAAAACAATTATTACATGCACATGTGCGAAGAAAGGATAATATGTCGCTTACACTACATTTTTTTTAATACCTACAATGTTCTTTTAGCCTATAAAGCACATCATAAAATATCAAAGCTCAGTAAGAGACCCACTCCATATATTTAAATGAAATACTACTTAGTAAAACACATTCATACATTCAAATACGTGTGCATCAAAACTCAAAAGTAACCACCAAACTCTTTTAAAAAGAAATTTAGTAACTGTAATACGAGATTGTTTAGCAAAACTAACAAATGCCCCACTATCGAGTATCTTTCTTGATGAATTCTTAGATCACATAGTCCATTTTTTTTCCATTAAGCACTGCACATGCTTATTACGACACTTAAAAACCAAAATATTTTATAGCTAAAATCATACTTATCTAATTTCAAACCTGCATCATCGTTGAATTAACAATGGATCCATGACTTCTAACTTCTGGTGAATGATTAAACTTGATCTATTGACCAGTGGGTCATTAGATTCAACAAAAACTAATGGGAGTTCTCATATGGGATTTATAGATCTATAATGATGATGATGATCAAGACCAGAAGGTTAGACGAAATTTCTTTTATCATTGACGATGAAAATAAATACATAAACGAATTGATCAATTGTGTTCATGTTTAACACCTACGAACCTAGTTAGGCACCAAACCCAGTAAGGAATCAGGTTCGAAAGATTGTAAAATTGAAGGTATTTGGTTTGAATGAATTAAAACACGGGAAAAGAGGTGGTGATTGAGAGGGGTGACAGTTTTTGGTCAAGAAATAAGAGTGGTGGCTAGGGTTTGGGTGAAGAAGAAGCAAACTGCTATTGGTTTTAGTGAGAGCTAATTATGGAACAATAAAAGTGGGTCAGTTTTAAATGAAATGGTTTGGAATGAGTCATACGAATTTACTGCAATACCCTTTTTTTCCTTTATAAATAATACTTGATCTTTAAATTAATTACATCTATGCCATGAGCCATTTATAACCATTGATCAAAAAATGAATGGCTTAGATCGGTTCTCGCAGTTCTCGACCTTTTTCTGGTTCTGAAAATAACCCTACACTATATATATATATATATATATATATATATTTATATATGTATGTATGTATATATATATGTATATATATATATATATGTATATATATATATATATATATATTTTTTTTTTGTAGCCAATTGGCTACAATCCTTCTTAAAAAATACACTAGCAATGAATCAGGGACCCACAGAAAACAATCAGGACCCACAAAAAAAATCAGGGACCCACATTATATAGCACAAAATTGTAGCCAATTGGCTACAATAAATTGTAGCAAATATATTCCCATATATATATATATATATATATAGTGTAGGGTTATTTTCAGAACCAGAAAAAGGTCGAGAACTGCGAGAACCGATCTAAGCCATTCATTTTTTGATCAATGGTTATAAATGGCTCATGGCATAGATGTAATTAATTTAAAGATCAAGTATTATTTATAAAGGAAAAAAAGGGTATTGCAGTAAATTCGTATGACTCATTCCAAACCATTTCATTTAAAACTGACCCACTTTTATTGTTCCATAATTAGCTCTCACTAAAACCAATAGCAGTTTGCTTCTTCTTCACCCAAACCCTAGCCACCACTCTTATTTCTTGACCAAAAACTGTCACCCCTCTCAATCACCACCTCTTTTCCCGTGTTTTAATTCATTCAAACCAAATACCTTCAATTTTACAATCTTTCGAACCTGATTCCTTACTGGGTTTGGTGCCTAACTAGGTTCGTAGGTGTTAAACATGAACACAATTGATCAATTCGTTTATGTATTTATTTTCATCGTCAATGATAAAAGAAATTTCGTCTAACCTTCTGGTCTTGATCATCATCATCATTATAGATCTATAAATCCCATATGAGAACTCCCATTAGTTTTTGTTGAATCTAATGACCCACTGGTCAATAGATCAAGTTTAATCATTCACCAGAAGTTAGAAGTCATGGATCCATTGTTAATTCAACGATGATGCAGGTTTGAAATTAGATAAGTATGATTTTAGCTATAAAATATTTTGGTTTTTAAGTGTCGTAATAAGCATGTGCAGTGCTTAATGGAAAAAAAATGGACTATGTGATCTAAGAATTCATCAAGAAAGATACTCGATAGTGGGGCATTTGTTAGTTTTGCTAAACAATCTCGTATTACAGTTACTAAATTTCTTTTTAAAAGAGTTTGGTGGTTACTTTTGAGTTTTGATGCACACGTATTTGAATGTATGAATGTGTTTTACTAAGTAGTATTTCATTTAAATATATGGAGTGGGTCTCTTACTGAGCTTTGATATTTTATGATGTGCTTTATAGGCTAAAAGAACATTGTAGGTATTAAAAAAAATGTAGTGTAAGCGACATATTATCCTTTCTTCGCACATGTGCATGTAATAATTGTTTTATGAGTACAAATACATGTGCGTATTATTTTTTTTGTACATGTGCATATGTATAACAGTCCAATTTAGATCAAGATTGAATCACAGTCCGGTTTTAGTCGAAATGGTATTTTTTACTATTGCCTTTATTTAAGTGGGTTGGGGTCATCTTTGCAAGTTTTTTATGCAAGTTTCAATCTGCTAATGGATCATTGGATCAGATTCTTATATGCAAGATTTTGAAAGAATCATGTTGATGGATCATTGGAACATGTCACTTTTGTTTTTTGTTATTATTTCACTCATTTTTATATGATTGAATCAGATTGTCGTTTATAGTGGACTAATGCTAACACGCCGAAGATATTAAAGACGATGATATACATGTGCACAATGAACAAGATGATCTTGAGCTATGCGCATCGCATATGATTGAACAAGATACATTATTTTTAACAAGAATGCTTATGAGCATAATACAAGATAACAAATGAGTCCACAAGGATAAACACATTACAGTGCACATGTACACGATTTAAGGTTCAAATTCTTTCTTTGTTATTGTAATTCCCTCCATTTATATATATTTTGTGTTACATAATTACATTGGTTATTTGACTTTGGGCTTGCTTTTTTTAGTTATAAATCATTTATCATCTAACTTTGATCTTAATCCGGCATCATACTTTGATTAGAAGCTTATGTGCATATGTATTATGCGTTTTGAAAAGATAGGATGAAGATTACTCATCAGTTTATTTAACTAATAGTCAAACTTTTTAAAACCTCTAATTGTTAATGTGGTCTTTTATAAAGATTAAGATTGTTTGTTTGTTGTTCACTGTTGTCAAAACGAGTTGTTTGATTAATGATTTTTGTTGTCAAAACAGAGTGGTTTAGTTACAATTTTTTGTAGTCGAACGGGCATATTTGGTTGTTGTTTTTTGTCATAAAAATGGGTTGTTTGGTTGCTGTTTTATGAAGTTAAAAGGGTTGTTTTTGCTGCTGTTTTTGCTGTCAAAAAGGCATGTTTGTTGGCTGTTTTTTGATCCGTCTTTTGGCTGTTGTTGATTGATGTCAAAGCAGGGATGTTAGGTTGGGTTTTTTGCTGTCAAAACGAGCTAGTTATTTGGGTTTTTTGCTGTTAGCTAAAGCTAGGCTAGTAGCTAGTTATTTGGGTTTTTTTATGTGGTGAATTTGATGTCTTCCGTGCATATGTGTATTTATAGTTTTCGGAGTTTTAAATGTATTGAAAGTGCACTTGTGTCATTTATATGATATAGACAATGATTGTGCATTTGTATTATGTTAGTTGTTATGATTGAAAAATTCGTCTCCTAGTTGTTTAGATTTTTCATATATGTTTGCTAGTTGTTTATGATATAAATAACAATTTTTTATGTTTTCAGGTATTGAATATGTTTGATAAAGATGAGGATAATGACCAATATAGGAAGTGCACACGTGTCTTCAGCAAACATATACCTTCTAAAGATAATTTGATTGTGATAAAGATGTAAAGACACATGTGCACATTGACGAATGCGAATACATGTACATACAAAGATCACGAGAGTCTCTTATTGCGTTAATTATTATTAGTGCACACATGTATAATCGATATATTGTACTTGCATTTTTTTAGACATATGTATAATGTTTATGTTATTGAATTTCAGTTTTTGAATATTAAAGAATTGTACGCTAAAACATATGTGCAATTATCTTCTTAAGTGAAACACATACGCACCCTACTTTTAAAAAACATAAATGTTGAAAACACATGTGCACCTTGACTTATATGAGAAAAACTACGAAGAAAAACACATATTTAAAAAAACACATGTGCACCTTGACTTATATGAGAAAAACACATATGCATCTTACTTTTTGAAATCATGAAAAAAAAAAAAAAAAAAATCCTAAAATTTAGGAACTAAAAAAACGTTTTTTATTAAAAAAATCAAAAAGAAAATAAAAAATGTACTTTTACTATTATGCCCTTTTGAATTAAATAATAAAATTAAATATCCAAAAAAATCTGATTGGTTGATGCTGGTTCTCGCAGTTCTCGACCTTTTCTTGGTTCTGAAAAGAACCCTTCCCATATATATATATATATATACATATATATATACACATATATATATATATATACATATATATATATATATATATATACATATATATAAAAACATATATATATATATATATATATATATATATATGTATATCTATACTCCTTATAAAACATCAATATCCCCAACCAAAACCCAACCCTTCATTTTTAAGATTCAGCCACCCAAACCTGTATCAAAGCCGAAATTTACACACACCAAACCAATATCCAAACCATAATAATAACCAAACCAACAATGCCAAATAAAACTACCAAACAAACAAATACCCTTCAAACCCCACCCTCCCATCCTTCCACCACACACATACTCTCATCTGACAACTCACACTACTAAAAAAACACACACATAAAATACTCAATACCACCATCCCACCACAACTTCCACCACCACCAAACCCCTTCGGACATCACCTCACTGTCCCCACGGCCACATAAATCAAAACATCACCGGACCACCACATAACAACTACAACCGAGAGGAACCACCAAGTTTTTGGTATTTTTCGAGTTTATTCATGGATCTATGTATGGTAATCACGTTTTTTTTTTTTTTTTTTTTTTTTTTTTTTTTTCATATCTCTGTATTTGATTTGTAGATCTATGTTTTTTTATTAAAGTTTTTGGTACTCTTTTTTACAGCCGCCGCCCGCCATTGGTGCCACCATCCGGAACTGCTGCTACAGCCGCATCCTCTCCGGAAAAGTCTGCTTCCGTCACTTGTGTAGCCGGAAAAACTTGCTGTCGCAACTTTTGGTATGTTTTATTTTGATTGTTTTTAATATTTTTTATAAAATTAATCATGTAAATATTTTATGGATTTGTTAATATTTCTTATATATATATTTGTTTCAAGTTTACATACTACTGTTTTTCTTTATAGATTTATCTATATATATATTTATTCAAATATGAGTTATATAACCTTTTCAGATTCAAATAATTACAGTTTTTTTTTTTTTTTTTTTTTTTTTTTTTTTTTTTTTTTTTCAGATTAGCATGTGTTGTCGTAAAATCTATAAGATGTGCAGCTGCCACCGAACTAGCGATTATTGTGGTAAATGTGATGTTTCTTTTACTGTTTTTGTAAAGGCTTCAATTGCTGGAAATGCGTGTTTTTCTATGAAACTGTGTTGGTAAACTATGTTATAAAGTTTACTGTGTTAATTTCGTTGTCAAGTTTGTTGTTAATTATTTTTTCTATAATTTATTGTGTATTTTGTTTGCAAACTCAAGTAGATTTTGGTAAATTAGTTATTTTAGATTTATATTTAATTGTAAAAGCTTTTGCTATTTTTGTGATGAAATTGTTTATTTTTTTATGTAGATTAATTGATCTATTTCGTTCGTGAGTTCATTTTTTTTTTTTTAATTTGTTGGTTAGTTTGGTAATTTGGTTAGTAAAATCATTTTACTAAAATGTAGACATATTTGTTATGTAAATTGTTGGTAAATTATGTTAACAAAAAGTTAAATAGTTAAATTATTAGAGGGGTATATTGTTGTTAGCTGAAAAAGTTTGTAGTTTTATGTTGTGTTATATTTTTGTTAAATATGTATATAAATTATTATAAAATGTGAAATTTTAAAAATTATTTAAATTTAAAAATTTCTGAAAGTTTTTAAACTTTTGATTTGAAATTTTTTGAAAGGGTGCAAATTGTTTGAATTTTGGCTTTATGGATAGTTTCGAAATTTGAAATAGTGTGGTGTGTAAAAGTTTTGTAAGAGTGTTTTGAATTTTTTTGAAATTGCAAATGAAAATTTTGAAATTTGAAATACTTTGGGAATGTAAATTGAAATATCTTGAAAGTGTAAAAAGTACTCCTTGTATTTATTTGCATTTTAATAGTATTTTATGAGAGCTTAATATTTTAAAAACTAATATTTTGAATGGGTACTAGAAGTCTTGGGATTTTTTGATTGAAACCATACGGATTAAAGTTTTTGAGGAATATTTTTAAAGCTTAAATGTTTTAGCGAAGCTAGACAATGAATCGAATCAGATAATCTTTTTTGTTCCGTAACAAGTTTATTGGAACTTACTATTAAACTTCAAATGGACACTTATTTATGGAACAGTGAGAATAATATATTCTTATTACAACCCTAATTGACTACTTCAACTAAAGACGATGTTATCGGAAAAGACACACATATTGATGATGTCAGAAAAACTATGCCCATGTTATAAGAAGAGCAATTATTCGAAAATGATTCTCGAACGCTACAAATACAATTTTCTGAAAAACATTATTCATCATATGAAACTTTAATGAAATTAGATACTTTTGCTGTTAGATGCGGGTACTCGACAACGAATACAGTTTGTCAAAAATAAATTATTCACCGCCAAACTGAGGTAGAAAAATAGACACCGCTGCCGTCAGACGCGAATACTCGACACATGAAAAATATTAAAATAATGATGTTAATCGACACAATCCTAAAGTAGATATAAAATGATGATTTTTTTGACATTTTCAAACTGTAAAGCATACTGACACACTCTTGATGCTTTATAAATTTGGTAATCGAAATTTTTTAAGCAGTTGCAAAGTTTTAAAATTGCAAATAACTGATTTGCAAACTTTTTAAGTTGAAAACTAATTAGTTAATGTACACTAATTTATTAGTCTTTCATTTGACGTTTATGTAATGGTTTTAATTTCGGCGTTAATCTATTTGATTGTCATCGTGATTATTTGTCATGAAAAAAAAAACATGTACACGCAAAAACGAGTGCACATAAAAAAATGGTTGTTACGCTTAAACCATCCATAGATACACTAAAAACACAAACAAAGAATGACTTCTATCGAATTTTGTAGGAAACTATATGTTGTCGTCACCATGCAACCATGTCATTAGAAAAACACGGTCTTATGAAAATTAGTTCTTGAAAGAAAATCATCTTTCACTCAAACATTGTTGAAAATTAAAAACTGCTGCCGCTAGACGCGTGTACTCGGGTTATTGTTAGAAAAGTTTTAATTAAAAGTTTAATTAATCGTGCATTGCTATTGCTTATAGTCATTTTAATTAAAAGTTTTCATTCATTCATAAAGTTATGGTTAGAAAACAAGTATAAATGAAAAACATTTGCTCGCTATAAAGCTATGCACCGGGTACCCGCCGCCGTATTGCAAAACAGTCCTTCGAAACAAAGAACTCCCTAACGCTACAACTATAGTATCTTGAAACGAAATAGTTTGCCGCTGAAATTACATCAAAACAAGACACCGCCGCCGTTAGGCGCGGGTACCCGGCTAGTATATATATACATATATATATATATATATATATATATATATATATATATATATATATATATATATATATATATATATATATAAAAGTTTTCGAAGCCCGCCTAATGGGCGGGCATGACTTATAATTATTTGTTTGTTGTTCATTGTTAACTAAAATACTTTATTTAGAATTGTCAAACAATAACTTCAAACAATTATTTATTTTGTTTTTAGTTGTTGGTATTTTTTTTTTGATATTTTTAAATTAGAAAAATCGTATTGTTTGCGTGGATGTATATATATATATATATATATATATATATATATATATATATACATATATATATATATACATATATATATACATATACATATATATATACATATACATATATATATACATATATATATATATATATATATATATATATATACATATATATATATATATATACATATATATATATATATATATATACATATATATATATATGTATGTATATATATATATGTATATATATATATACGTATATATATATATATATATATATATATATATATATATATATATATATATATATATATATATATATATATATAAGTTTTCGAAGCCCTCCCAATGGGCGGGCATGACTTATAATTATTTGTTTGTTGTTCATTGTTAACTAAAATACTTTATTTAGAATTGTCAAACAATAACTTCAAACAATTATTTATTTTGTTTTTAGTTGTTGGTATTTTTATTTTTTTTTGATATTTTTAAATTAAAAAAATCGTATTGTTTGCGTGGATGTAAATTATGAGAAGGTACAAATTGTAAGTAACTATTTTTAGTGTAATACACATAAAAGATAATGAAGCAATTAAATAATATAAGTATACCGGCTTTTGTAGAAACAAACCATATACAAAATTAAATTTCTTTGTACACGGCATTTGTTGCGAAGTTCGTGTAACATTTAAAAACCTTTAAATGCACACAAACTATGAACATATATTAGGATAGTTTTTATATAAAACAAAGGACAACATATATTAGCTAATAAAATAAAATTTATTTATATGTTATGATTCTTAATTTTTAAGATGATTCTACCAAATATTTTGTATGTGTACAATATATGATTAAAAGTAAATATATTTATAAAAATGTTTATGTTTCTTATGAAAGCTAATATTTTTGAAATGAATTTTTTTTAAAAGGTTTGTATGTAAAACATTTGTTGTGTATGTAAAGGTTTAAGTTGCTTTAAGTATGTGAGAAAAATAGGGTAGCTTGTAGATGCTATTATGTGATGATTACAAAGACCACTTGCCTTTGGTATTTGTGTGCATATGGCTGAGACCAAGAATTCATTTGGTCAAAAACTTCTTCATCTTCTTGGACACACCTCTCATCATCAGGTTTTGTTTTTTTTTTTGTTTTTTTTTTTTCCGTAATCATCCACTGTAATTTCACACTAATTGATATGCATGTTACTGATATGTTGTTGTTTAGAAATGCATGTTTGGTATATTTTTCTTCAATGTTTTTAACTTTTGATCGGAATGTAACATCCGTTTGATCTTTGATATTTGTGTTTGAAATAGTTACATATGTTATGATCACTATAGAAGAAGGGAAACGATTAAAACCGTTAGAGTTCCATCCCAATAGCCGATTGGTAGTAGGTTTTTAGTAGATTTGTAAAGTTAGAGAAGTTTGTTAGGTTATTATGTGGTGTATGATCATACTGAAAAAGTGTTTCTGAAGTATAAATTGTTTCTGATCCTTGGAGATTAGTTGTTATGTTTAATGGACGTATCTTAAAAGGATGATGATGTTAGTAATCTAAGTAATTACATGGTGGTTAATGTCCCGATTGTTAGTTTAAAGAACATGTGTAATACAAGGTATAATAGTAGTTACATAGGGTAGGTATGATTTATTGCTATTTTGTTTAGTAGTTAAGCAAGAACGTGTTATGCATATTATTAAAAAAAAAACTAAGTTATTAAAAAGTATGTAGAGAAGGTAATAAAACAAAGGACAACATATATTAGCTAATAAAATAAATTTTATTTATATGTTATGATTCTCAATTTTTAAGATGATTCTACCAAATATTTTGTATGTGTACAATATATGATTAAAAGTAAATATATTTATAAAAAATGTTTATGTTTTTTATGAAAGCTAATATTTTTGAAATGACAAAAATTTTAAAAGGTTTGTATGTAAAACATTTGTTGTGTATGTAAAGGTTTAAGTTGTTTTAAGTATGTGATAAAAATAGGGTAGCTTGTAGATGCTATTATGTGATGATTACAAAGACCACTTGCCTTTGGTATTTGTGTGAATACGGCTGAGACCAAGAATTCATTTGGTCAAAAACTTCTTCATCTTCTTCATGCTATTATGTTCATAGGTTGGGTAGATAGTGGAATAGTTGTTAGTCGTGAAAACGCTTTACATGGTATAAGATTGTGAACTTCAAAGATAATACAGATACGTAGTCTGAAACGACTATGTGATTATAGTTGCATCAAACACTTTGGTAGGAGTCCACATAATGGGTTGACATTTTTACCTATCTATTTTTCTTGATGATTCAATTCGTTACACATATATATAAATTCATGTAAGAAACGTATTCACCATTTACAAGTTTGTTGTTTGCTGAAATAGAATGACGTTGCAACTATTGGTGGAGGCAAACCAAAGTAACATCCGAACACTACAGGTATTTACTATCTAAGAGACTTAAACAACTTATCATTTTATTCAAGAAAATTGACATTGATACACGCACTAAATGTTTTAATTTCAGCTTCTTCCTACCCTGTTTACGGAGATGTTGAAACCTAAGAAGAACTGGTTGTACTTAATCCAGAATAAAGGAACAAAACATAAGGTGTACATAAAGATGGCTGGAGGGAATCAGTTTAAGCTGTATGGATCTGAATGGCGGGAATTTTTAGATGCCAGCAAATACAGGAACATATCGACATTCCATTTCATCCGACAGGAAGAAGACTGCTACTACGTAACAGCGTACAACAATTCTGGATATGAATGCAATGGATACGATCTCGCTCGGTAGGTTACAGACAGCGTAGATGCTTGCTTACTTTTGAACAGGTCGACCAATCCCCGGTAATTCTGAACTTACAAAGTTGACATTCTATAACTTTATTAGAAATATTTTGAAAACCAAACAATTTGATTAAAGTTTTTCTGTTTATAACAAATACCTATTTTGTAGGATCTTCCTTGCGGTTTCTTGACATCAACTGAGAATCCTCAATTCCGTGTTTATGTGAGTGGCACGCTGGTATCAACAGTCACTCACCGTGAGATTAAGCTTGTGGATGAAGACAAGCATGTTCTTGTGTTTGGAGGAATGGGATGGCATATTTTGGTTCAAGTTCAAAACCTCGTTGTTGGGAGAAGGTTGGTTTTCACAAACTTGCTAAACAATTCTGTATCCATGATGCCATTTAATTCGTCTGGTTTAGAGATGCGTCACGATATTTTAGAACGTATAGTACTGAACTGGAGAAAGCCTTTTCTGAAAAGCCCTATAGACGGAGGTATGTTAATGACAACATACGCATAATGTGTGTAATTATTTTTGAGAAAGCAAAACATTTGCACATGATATACTTTTTTGAAATTTGTTTTACATGATCTATGTAGATAAAAGGATGTCACACATGTGTGAGTGGGAAGGCCATACAGAGCATCAGGATGAGAAGAATTGTTTTTATGCGCCAATTCTTACGTATGTGACAGAACGTTGTTGTTTGGTAAGCGATGCATTCAGATTTTCATTTCCGTTATTATCCTTTATATTGAGGGACATATCTAATGCATCTGAATTTATAGTATTATGTGTAGAGAGTATATTGTGATATGTCTTAAAACATATACGCGACTATTATGAGTGTGAAATGTTTATGGTAAGTATAGTGCAGTTAACGATAACACATAACTTTTGTTGAGTAGGAAGTGTGATTAGTTTTTATGAACCTGCCTTTGTCCGTATAGTTTTTAAGAAAGGATTCCCGAATGGCATGGAAATAGTTATCTTCGGTGTAACATCATATTACGTAAAGTCATGAAATACCTTTGTATTGTATAGACCAACATCACATGTTAGGAGTCTATAATGACTTTTGATCCATGTTGTTATCCAACTAATTGTTATTTAGAGTTACATATGGCTACTCTTTTTTTTAATGACAATACTTTTCATATTAATACAGAACATACCGCATGACTTTGTGAAGGCACGTAAAATGTGGAAATACCAAAATGAAATTCTGCGATATGTTGGAGGTATGGAGTTCTATGTGGATGTTGACATCGAACACCACAGTGACAGACCAAAGAGCAAAAACCATGTGACAATGAATTACAGGTGGAGGGACATTGTTCATGACTGTCGTTAGGAAGCCAGTAAAATGGTGCAGTTCAAGCTCGTAGATCGGGTGCCAGACGTCCGTGCTTCGTTGGCTTCCCGAAAGAAAGTTGGGATCCCTGTATTTCACATGCGCTAAGACATCAGATGGCAGGCTTCAAAGTTTTTGTCAATGTTTATCACTAAAACCTGCTATGGTTGGACATGTTTAACAATATCTGTTAGGAATGGTTATGTTTGATATTTTGTGTTTTGTACTGAAACTTTAGGCTTGCCGTAGATGGCAACTAACAATATTATATAATAGCATGCTAGTAACTTAATGTTATAACTAAGACTCTGTTATGGACTTAATTATAAGCTTTTGACAATTGTTTGTAAAGCAGTTTTTAGTTTTTATTTTATTTTATTTTTATTTTTTTGGTCAATGTACCAAAATATAGTATATATCATCCAAAATTTTGTTTTTTATTTTTATTTTATTTATAATAAAATAAATGATTATAAAGAATTGTATTGTCTTCATGGATGGTTAATAAGACTTAATATAAAAGTTTTACTCCAGTAATGAATGTACGGATATTTATAAAGTTGTAGATAATGAAAATGTATTAAAGTCATATAACAATCGACTTAAATTCTAAACAAAGCTTCTTTGTACACAACATTAGTCATTGATTTTGCATACTTCCCTTCTTCATCACAACATAAAATCTTCAATCCTTTTATGCTTTTCACCCTTGAAACAGCTACGTACAGTTGGCCGTGAGAAAAAAACCGGCCGTTGTAGAAACAATCCTACTTGTGTTAATGTTTGTCCTTGACTTTTGTTAATAGTCATTGCAAAACACAATGCAAATAGGAATTGTCTACGATTTAATTTAAACGGCATCTTATTATCAGAAGGGCTTAAGACCATCCTTGGTATTGTGCAAATTATACCTACACTTCCGCCTGATATAATCTTGGCTTCTATTATGTTGACACCCATCCTCAGCACTTGAAGCCTAGTTCTGTTGCATAATACGGCCGTTTGATCTATGTTTCTCATGCACATAACAGGAGCGCCTATTTTTAATGTTAAAGAATGTTGTGGAAGGCCGGCAATTCGAATGCTATTTAGGAACTCAGTTGTGTAAAGTGACTCATTAAAGTTTGAATCCATATCGATAATACCAACTGAGTCGTAGCTGTCGTATGTCTTTGAATCTCCTGGGAGTTTTTGTAGCATTCGATTGTTGTTCATATCCACAAGCTCATGAGTCGGTACGAGGATTGCTTTTTCTTGGAAGAATTTTGGGTTGTAGAGGTTTTGGATGAAATCTGGGTAGGTTTGTTCTATAATTGTCGCTTCTCCGTCGTTCTTTCCACCAACTGTGCCGTTTCCTATGCTTAATATCCAATCCGCAAAGTCTTGGATTTCTTTTCTTTCAAATATAGTTGATCATGTTCCGAGCCTAATGTTAATAGTCAAACGCATTACTTTGCAATGTTGCCACAGATATGAAGCGTTGATGGACGCATGTACGACATCATGTCGGCTGTCGTTTGTAACCACGGGTAATATTTGCCGAAAGTCTCCGCCAAAGAGAACCACTTTACCTCCAAAGACCTTTTCTGATGGTTCAAATGTGGATGTTCAGCATATGTCTCTTAGTGTCCTTTCGAATGCTTCATAACAATGTCTATGTGTCATAGGAGCCTCATCCCATATTATCAGTTTACACATTCTTAGCAATTCCGCGAGGTCGCTGTCTGCTGGAATATGACATACTGAATCTTCCACCACATTTATAGGGATAGCAAATCGAGAATGTGCTGTCCTTCCACCTTCTAACAAAAGTGATGCGATGCCGCTTGATGGGACATTTATGACTATTTCACCTTTTGAGCTTAATGCGGCGGATAATGTTTTGTATAGGTATGTCTTTCCAGTCCCACCATATCCGTAGACAAAGTACATTCCACCTTTTTCATGTGTAACAACGTCCATTACTGTTCTGTATATGTCTTTTTGTTCGTATGTCAATGTCTTGTAGAGCGTTCCATGCTGTATTCGTAATTCATCTTTGTTGTATTTCAACTCATCATACACCAATCTGTTGTAATTGCCCATTGTTAACATCTCGTTAGGGTATGGCATGTTTGGTATATTTTTAAGCTTTTGTTGTTACAAAGTAGCATGGCTCAATATATGTGAGACATATATTCTTCCTCTCATTGTTTGTAAGCTCTAAGTCTGCAAATGGAAATAAATGGGTTAGTTATGTTAATGTTTTTTTTTATTAGTTTTTTATGCAATGTATTTCTGCATGTTACACATTATATCAATTTGCATTTCATTTAAAAGATAGGCAATCATTTCACCTATAATTTTTTAACCATTATAATTTGTTTTAATAAATATAGTGTTTTGTGTTGTGCTTCTCCAAAATAAAAAAAGCCCTACCTAATTTTCTTCCGAAGACTTCTCCGTCTCTCAATCCAGGTATGTAGCGATATTTTTTTAACCATTCAAATAAAAAATGTGTTTTGATTCATACTATTATTATGTTTTGGTTTAGTAGTATTTTTTGCTTTGAAAAAGGTTACGTTGTTTTTCTTTACCGGTTTGAATAGTGTGCGTTTTTTAAGATTGTATTTTTTAAGATAGTTGGTGTGGTATGATGTTTTGAAATGGTTTGTTATTAGATTTTTATGTTGCATGGTTGTTTGATTTTGATTGTAAAAAACGCCTAATTTTTTTAATCCTTAAAATAGAAGCTGTTTTTGTTGGTGTTGTATATGTTTTGGTTTGAATGTGTGGAAAGTGTTTGATATAATAATGTTTTGAATACAATTAGGTTCTTTTTTTTGCTGTTGTAGTATGTGGTGTGTTTTTGTAATTGAAGATTTTTTTTGTAACATAATTTTGTTGACAGCTGTTGTTTGAACATATGTTCTTGTTTGTATAATATTTTTAGTTAATTGATGTTGAGTGGTTTGTTTGGTTGTTGGTGTGAAAGTTTGTGTTATTCACTTGTTATGTGTAGATAATGCTTTGATTGTTGATGTAAGTTAGTTTAGAAGCTTAAGTAGTGCCCTGTGAGTGGTTGGTTTTTTAGTTTGACCGGTTAGTTGACTTTTATTTTAGTTTTTTGGTTAATCTGATATATGAATGGCAGTACTCATTTTGGTTTTATACTTACAACACGTTTATCGTAAGCGATTCTGCAATATTGATAGATGACTGAGGTTTTGAAGTTTACTTTTAGATTCCGTATGTTATGTCTTTAATTTGAGTAGTATAAGTTGGGATGTTTTAAGTTATAAGTTATATTATAATTTAGAATACATATTGTTATGGTACATGTTTTTTAAACGATTATGTAGTTTGATGTAATATGCAAATGATTAGTTTGATAATTTATTGTTTCAAATGTGGTATTTGACATTGATATCGTGTTCAGCATGAATGTCAATGGTCACGTAGTGTTTTTTGTGTTTAGATATGCAGTTTTGTAAGTACCTATATGAGGTATTTGTTGTTGTGTTTAGATAAGCAAAATGGTGAGATGAAACATTTTAATAAGTTACCCGTAAAACGTTGTTTAGTTTATTAAGATGATTTTAAAAATGTGGTTGAAATTGAAAATACCAGATTGTTTTGAGTTTGTTTGTTTATCATTTATTGTAATAATTTGGTTGTTCTTATGTGATTCTAACCTCTTGTTAGCTTGCTTGTATCACGGTTTGTTATGTTGGTTTACGTTCTTTTTTTTTAATTTGTAGGAAAATGGCTATTGCGTTTGTTACAATGCTGGACGTTTTTACTTTTACTGATTCTCAGGTATTGATTGTTTTTTTAGTACGTCAGTATTGATTATGGTCGGGTGTTGTTTGTTTAATAATTTCATTAACCTACGTTGTTTTGGTTTTGCAGGTCCTTCCATTTGTTTATAATTTTGAAGGTTATAATGGTAGGGAGCAAGTCTATATTGTCAGCTCGGATGGTTATCGTTTCCGAGTCAACTTGAAGACACCACGTTATGGGCAATGGTACCTGTATGGCGAGAAATGGAGGGAGTTTTGCAACCGATACCTTGATGAGGAGGTTGAAGTTTTACACTTTGTCGAGGAAGGGAATGATTGCTTCTACGTGACTGGCTACTATGGCAACGGAAAATAAGCTTGTGGTTATGAAGGCCCTTTTTCTTCTTTTTCTGGGATTAAGATTTCAGTGTTGCCGTACCCACACGTGCTTCAGGTGGTGTAGTTTAATGTTATATTTTTTATTATTTTATAAACATTATGTTTACATATGTTATTGTGAATGAAAATTATAAGATTTTGTTTAATGTTTGTGTTTTATGTCGTTTACAGACAATCCCTGGTGAGGTCATGTTGGGATTAGGAGAGGAGGATGAAATAAGAGTTGTTGTAAATGGTGTTTCTTTTGGGTGTAATGTACGACGTGAAGCCGGGAGTATTGATTTTCAGTTGGTTGCTAATTCATTTAACGCGATGATCGAATCAGTTGGCCTTGAAGCCGGGACATTATGTGTGCTGACAAAGAACAGGGGCAGGAGATTCTTGTTTGATGCATTCAATGATGATGGGAGTATTTTATGGATCCGGTTTTCAAAGGAGAAGCTACGTTAACAAGGCAACAACTTCAGTTGACGGGGGATGAAAGGCGTAAGTTGAATTTGTTATTTTTTTTCCACACCAAAGTGTTTACACTTGTTTGCATAATTGTTTTAGCATGTAGTAATTATACAATTGTTTTATGTAGAGGATGATAGGATGAAACATGTGTGCTACTGGCCGTTCCATATGGATCACTTTGGCGAAGGTCACAGGAGCTTTATAAGAGTTACGCGCGTAGTCAAGCGAAAAGCAGATTGGTATGTTTGTTTTTTATTTCTCGATGCACTTGATGTTTTTTAAGCTGTAGCATCCGTATTGGTTTTAATTGTAATTTTTTTCCCAGGCCATTCCTGCGTCATTCCAAGAGGAGAACCCTATGCACATCTACAATAGGACTTTGATCATACACCAGGAGTACAGGGACGGATTCCGTGTACGTATGGAATTTCACCCAGAAAATCCTACCAGGACTAACCATGTGAATGTGTATGGGCGGTGGAAGCTGTTAGCGGATTCATGTCGATTCCCATACTCGAAGCTGATCAGGTTTAAGTACGTTGGGAATGGTTATACGGTGGATGCTCCAGAAGGTGAAAACCCTGCATTTCCGATCTTCCATATCTGCTGAATGTCAGAGTCCCTGTGGTTGGTGTATAGGCTTGAAGATCTACAAAGTATTTTGCGTTTTGGTTGTTGGTTTAAAGTTGATGTCATATGGTTTATGTTGTTTAAGTGTCTGGTCAAATGTTTATGAAAGGGATTGTTATGTCTGTGAATATTTAGTTATGTATTTATGTTTAAGCAATCTGTGTGGATGTATGGTACTATTTGAAGGTTGTGTAATTTGTAAGTATGGTTGTGTATTTGGAGGACGTGGTTCCTGGTTCTGTAAAATATTCTAACATTTTACTATTATGAATTGTTATTGTATTTTGTTTTTGTATTCCTTTTTTTGGTTGTTGGTTAACTATTTTAAACGCATTTTCCAGCTTTTGTTTTAGAGACGTTGTGTTTTTTTAAAATGACAGTGCATCAGATGTTGGGTTGTATTTTTGTATGTGTAACAACATTAGATTTTATTATGATGTCTTTTTTGGTTGCATAGCTTTGTTTGCATGGTGGAAATTTGAAAGTTATTCCTTTATTGGGTATCGTATAATGTTTGTGTCACTTGATATATGTTAGGAATTAGAAATTCCAAGTATTAAAGAGTCGGTCACCTCAAGTATATGTAATCGTTTGAAAGCTAGTATTCGTAGTTATTTTATGTTAAGTAGTATTTAGTTAAGTAACACCGTGGAGGACGGACGGGTCTTTACCCACTGTATGCCTGATCCACAGCCCGTAGGTGGCGTTTGTTTGTAAGAAACTATAAATACCCTCTACCTCCCAAGGTAGAGGGTTGGAGCTTCAATACTATTTTTCTTTGTTTCACAAAGTTCCCAACTCTCTTCCTTTCTCTCACTAGAACTTTCTTTCTCTAAACATTGTTAACGCCCCACATGGTTATGGTTTAATGTGTTTGTGAAATCCTATATCTAACAGTTGGTATCAAGAGCCATGGTTTGATCACTCATCTTTCATGCTTCTTGTTTTGGTGGATTTCATAAGGTTTTTGGGGTATTAAAGGTTTAGGAGAGTTTGATTCATTTGGACAAATTCTAGTGTTAAAGTTTGAATTTTGCTTGTACTTTTGTGTTTAGGATCATCATATGTGTTTATGTTTTGAATTGGAAGGCTTAAATCTTTGTGGTTTGGTTGTTTTTGATTGATAAAGTGGTTATTTTTGAAGTTTGTACGAAGCTAGTTATGTCTCGGATAGCTTTTTCTTCAAAGCGAGTTGCTTTGTTATTGGATGCGAGTTGGTACATGCGACTTAGCTGTTTAGCGAGTTGATATTTATGCGACTTGGGTTCTAAGCGAGTTGTTTCTTTAAGCGACTTGAGATCTAAAGCGACTTAGCTATTAAGCGAGTTGTAAAGCTAGCGAGTTAATTTAAGCGACTTGGTGTTCAAGCGAGTTGATACTAAAGCGAGTTGGCTATTTAGCGACTTGATTCATTAAGCGTGTTGACAGTGTTGCGAGTTGATGCTAAAGCGACTTGGCTATTTAGCGAGTTGATCCCTTAAGCGAGTTGTCTCCTTGAGCGAGTTGGGTGTTTAGCGAGTTGATAACTAAGCGAGTTGTGTGTGTTTACTACTTGTCTAATTTTAGACTTGTCACTTCTTCGTGATACATTCTTACGGTTGTTCTTTTGGTTTAGTAAAATCCCGTGAAAGAATCAATTTCCCGGTTTAATCAAAGAATTGTAAAATCCCGTAGAACTTGTAATCATGGCAAACATCGTTCCTACTATTTTTTCTTCCGTAGCTGAGGACGTTCAAGCAGCAGGGTCAGATACTCGTCCACCTATGCTTGACAGAACTGACTACGACTCTTGGGCTCAAAGAATCAGATTGTACTGTCTTGGAAAGGAAAATGGATTCAACATTCTCAAATCGATTGATGAAGGACCGTATCGGGTTGAGACTACTAGAGACTTAATTGATACGGCTGAAGATGGAACAATGATCTATGGAATAGACAGACCAAAGACGTATGATGAGCTCGATGATAAGGAGAAAAAGAGATTCGATGCTGATATCAGGGCTTCTAACATCGTACTTCAAGGTCTTCCAAAAGATATCTACAAGCTGATCAATCACAACACTGAAGCAAAGGCAGTGATGCTTCTCTCAGGTTCTGAATTAACTATGGAAGACAGAGAATCACAACTCTGTGATGAATTTGAGCACTTCAAGATTAAACCAGATGAGAGTGTCTATGAGTATTATGTTAGATTCCACAAGCTTGTTAATGACATGAGGAACATCAGAATGACCATGCCAAACTTTCAGCTGAACTCAAAGTTTGTGAACAACATGAATCCCGAATGGCACAAGTTTGTCACTTCTGTAAAGCTAACCAAAGGATTGAAGAATACAAACTATGAGCAACTCTATGCCTTCCTCCTTCAGAATGAGAGACATGTTATGTTTGAAAAAAGGATTCTTAATCAGTTCAAAACCAACCAGGGAGAGACAAGCTCATCGAATGATTCAACTGCTTTCTACTCAAACATCGGAATCACAACCAAAGCCTCACAAGTCATACATATGGGTAATGGTAATCACAAACTCATTCCTGATCCTATGTTCAAACAAGCTGATGCAGATGCACACGTGGGAAACTTCATTAATCAACTTGCTCTTCTGATTAGTCAAAACATGAACTCTCTTCCACACACCAACAACAATCTCAGAACTGAATCCAATCCACACAATCAAGCAACTATCAGAGATGGGAAGGTTATGGTGCAGCCAGTTCAAGAAAGGCAGTACGAACAAGCAAGAGGTGGAGCTGGTAGAGGTTATGCTGCAAATCAGAATAGGGGAAGGAATGGAAACCAGGGTCAAGCAAAGCCAATCAAATGCTACAACTGTGGTGGTGAAGGACACATTGCTAAGAACTGCACATCTCCAAAACGTCCACAGAATGCAGAATACTTCAGAGATAAGATGTTGCTTGTGCAAGCTCAGGATAATGGTGCAGCTTTTGATGAAGAAGAGTTGTTGTTTCTCGCAGAGGGCAATGCCAAGACCTATGATGCAGATGTGGATGAGCAGCCAATTCAGGAGATAGGTTACAATCATCAGAATGCCTTTCAAGTAGCTGATTGTGATGCATACGACTCTGATATGGATGATGGACCTACTACACACACAATTTTTATGGCTAGCATTTCTCCAATGGTTTCTCCTAAGGTCTCATCTTCACCAAAAGCTGGCCCATCCAAAGACAAACTCATCTCAGAGGTATTAAAACTATACGATGATGCTGATGTGCAAAAGATGCATGACAAAGTACAAACAACTGAAACTATTGAATCAAATATTGAAAATATGGGGAATATCAATGTTGTCCCATACGATCAATATGTGAAACAAAGTGAAAGGAAAGTTGTACCAAGTGATGCATCTTCTGCAGTCAACAATGACTATGATTTTGATGAATACACTCCATGTGCCCCTGATGATTCTGTTATCTCTGAGCTAAATGCTTATAAAGAACGTGTTGCTATTTATGAACAACGTGCTAAGTTTGAGTTGACCACCCGTGAGCAGGAGATGGATGACCAAATGCGTACAACTATTAGAAAAAGTAGGTTTACAGAAGAAGTATTAAAACAAAAGTTAAACTCCTTACAAGAAAAGCTTTCTAAAACTGCTAAGGAAAAACAAGAACTTCAAGAAAATGTTAAAATGCTTAAGCAAGAATTCAGTGCTAAGGAATCAAAACTTTTGAATGATTTTTCTAATCTAAAAACCTTGAAAAACAAGCTTGAAAATAAGTTGTACGTACAAGGAAATACCATTCAGACTGCTCACTTAATCACTAAACATAGAGTCTTAAGCGATAAGCATAGCATTCCCCTTGTTGAGGAACCAAATCCAGAGGTCATTAAAAAAGCTAGAAATGCTCATAAGGTTCTTTATGATGGCAATGAAATCCTTAAACCTAGATAGAAACCTAGTTGCGTTGAGTGAACTGAGGAAGATAAGAAATCAGATGAAGTCACTAGGGAAAAGATGAACAAGAAATTAGATGATCCTAATTGTAAAGAGAAGAAAATAAATATCACACCCCATGATTACAAGAAGGAGAACTGGATTTTCTTGAACATGTTTAAGCCTCAGACGTTGTTAACACCAGAACAAGTGTTCTGGAAAAAGGATTTAGATAAGCAAAAAACAGAGAATCTTGTTGTAACAAACCCTCCCTTTAGGAAAATGCCTTCAGCGACTGTGTATCCTCCCAATAGACCAATGCATTTAGTTCCTAGGACTATTGCCACTAAAAGTAAGACCTTAATCAGTCAATATGTTATTTTTCAACTATTTGTTGATTTTGAGAAAACTTTTAAGAAAAGGATCACACCCACTGGTATAACTGAAGGGGAAAGGGGTTTTGAGCAAACAAAAGAATGTTATTTAACTTAAGTCATGCCTTTCTTTAAACAACTAAAAGATCATTTTGAAAGTCTTAAAAAGGGAATGAATTTAGACATTAAAGAAATGGAAAAGGAATTTGATGCAATGATAGTTGAGGTTAGAGACTATGAGCGGGCATTAAAATATAATGAAATTGAGAAGAAGAACTTGCATACCTTAAATGAGAATCTGATTTCTGTCTGCTACAAATTGCTCTATTACTGCTTCTCAATTTCATAAATTATCTGTTGCGTTGAAAATCTCCCATGATCGTGTCATTGAGCTTGAAATCAAAAAATCTAAACTAAGTGATAAAATTGAACATGATGATCACAATAATTTGGTAAAACATTTTTCTAAGCTAGAAGTTGAACATTTTGACTTGCAACTAAAATATCAACATCTTAAAGAAAATGTTAAAACCTCAAACATCAAGATATCCTCGGATGTTCCAGAGTTTGATGCATTTTTTGAACTAAACAAATGTGACGAACTGATTCAAGCTCACTGTAACACGATCAGAAAGTTGAAAGCCCAAATCTCTCAATTAAAGGGTGAAAAGAACAATATGACGGGTTCCCAAATGCCTCCTCCTTTAGATTCTCGGAATTATCAAAATTTTCATCTTCAAAACTTGGTTAATGCCTTACAAAAGGAAAATGAGAGTTTTATAGAAGAAAATGAAAAGGTTAAACGTCATTTCAATGAGTTATTTGAGTCAATTAAAGTCACTCGGAACAAAAATAACGAAAAAATAACGTCGTTGCAAAAGGAAATTGAGAATCTGAAGAGTCAGGTAAAAGGGAAAATGCCAATGACCAATGGGGAGAATGGTGCTTCAAAGGTTTATGTCTGTAATAAATATGCTTTGACTGTGAAATATGTTCCTCCTCATCTTAGGAATAACAAACTGACAATTCAAACATATTTCTCATATCTTAAGGACAGCCTAGAATGTCTCCGTGATATTGTAGAAGAAGATAAGTTAGAGAAACCACTTGATAATGCAATTGGCCATGAATGCTTATATGCCAAACGATCTCAAGAACTTCTAGAATGCTTAATTACAATATGCCCTAAAACCTTAGGTGAGCAAGTCAATCCCTTGATACCTTGTTCAATGCCTAATGCCAAGCATGCAAGTCATTCAATGCCAAATGTTATGAACGTGAACCTTAGTGTGCCTTCAAGTAGTTCAGATTCCAAATCTGTTAGTGCTAAGAATGTGAACTCGAGTGTGCCATCTAGGAGTTCAACTCCCAGCACTTCTACTGTTAAGAGAATGAACTTTATTGTGCCTTCAAATAGTTCAGATCCCAGCACATCTAAACAGAAAATGCATAAATTAGCAAAACCAACTAATGTTCCCATTCCCTCTACAGGAGTAAACAGTGACATTAAAGCGAGCAGGTCAAAGTCTCAAGACAATACAAGGAATTATAGGACCTCGCAAGCTAAGAATGTGCATTGGAAGAAAGTAGAAGATCACCCTAGGAACACTAAGTTTGAGTTAAATAAAACGAATCGTGTTGATTCTAGTATTAGCCATAGGCGTACTGTAATTAATTCAAATTTTGATACTATTTGCAAACCTTGTAATGATGTCTGCTTGAATTCTGTTGCTAATCATGAATGTGGTGTGAATGCTTTGTCTAATGCTGTCAAATGCCCAATTAAAATTGTTAATGCTAATAATCGTGCAAAGAAGGCTAAAAGGCAAAGACGAAAGATTGTTAGAAAACAGTGGAAACCCACAGGAAGAACATTTATAAAGATAGGTTAGTATTGGATACCTTTTGGTCATAAGAATAATCAGTTTTGTCCTCAAACTGCTAAGACTATGCCCACTAGAAAATGGATGCCTACTGGTAGAACTATTCCCTTAAGAAGTGAACATACTTTGAATAGGTCAAATACAGACACCAGCACTGCATCTATTCCCAATGATTCTATTGCTTCTACTTCTGATATGGATGTTTCTATTTCTGATGTGGGTGTTCCAATTACTGTTACTAACCAAATGGAACCCATTCTTGCATGGGGATCCCAAATATCCAGTTATCCATTCTTGTCTGTGTTCAACTGCAGATCGTTCAAATCGTTCTGTGGTACCTGGACTCAGGCTGTTCCAAGCATATGACTGGAGACCGGTCGTGGCTCATGAACTTCGTATGCAAATTCATCAGGACAGTTAGATTCGGGAATGTTCATTTCGGTGCTATTAAGGGTTATGGAGATTATGTTGTTGGAAAAAGTGTTATCTCCAGGGTATATTATGTGGAAGGTCTTGGTCATAATCTGTTCTCTGTTGGTCAATTATGCGATTCTGATCTAGAAGTAGCCTTCAGAAAACATACTTGTTTCGTTAGAGAACTTGATGGTAAGGAACTTTTAAGAGGTTCACGTGGCTCAAATCTATACACCATCTCTATCGAAGATATGATGAAGTCTTCTCCAATTTGCTTGTTGTCAAAGGCTTCTAAAACAAAGTCATGGTTATGACATCGTCGTCTCAATCACTTGAACTTCGGCACTATCAATGATCTCTCCAGAAAGGACTTAGTTGTAGGTCTACCTAGACTTAAGTATGAAAAGGATCATCTTTGTTCAGCATGCCAGTTGGGAAAAAGCAAGAAGTATGCCCATAAATCCAAACCTACAAACTCAGTCACAGAAGTTCTTCATACAATTCACATGGACTTATGTGGACCCATGAGAGTGCAGAATATCTTCGGGAAGAAATATGTATTAGTTGTGGTTGATGATTTCTCCAGATTCACCTGGGTAAAGTTCTTAAAGACAAAGGATGAAACTCCAGATATCATCATCAAACGCATCACACAGCTGCAGGTTCGTCTTAATAAAACGGTCAGAATCATCCGAACAGATAATGGAACTGAGTTTGTTAACAAACAACTTAGTGAGTTTTATGAAAGTATTGGAATCAGTCATCAAAGAAGTGTTCCTCGAACTCCTCAACAGAACGGTGTAGTTGAAAGACGAAATCGAACTCTTGTGGAAGCCGCAAGGACTATGCTGATTTACTCAAAAGTTCCAATGTTTCTCTGGGGTGAAGCTATCGCCACTGCATGCTACACCCAAAATCGATCCCTGATTCACACTGCTCATGGAAAAACTCCATATGAACTTGTCCACAACAGAAAACCTGATCTTTCATTCCTTCGTGTGTTCGGTGCTTTATGTTATCCAACTAATGATGGTAAAGATTTAGGAAAACTGAGAGCTAAAGCGGACATTGGAGTTTTTGTAGGCTATGCACCTAACTCAAAAGGTTACCGAATCTACAACAAGAGAACCCGAAATATTATGGAAACAATTCACGTCACGTTTGATGAACTGACCGGTCAAATGGCTCCTGGACAATCTAGTTCAGGACCCGCACTTCAAAGCAGTCCCATTGGTTCATCTCTTGTACCAAACTCCTCATCAGCAACTCCATATGTACCTCCCTCTGAAGATGATTTAAAGAAACTGCTTGATCCAATGTTTGATGAACAATTTGAGCCAAGTAACAATGATATGACAATTCAATCACCAGAGGCTGCTTCTATCCCTGTCAATGAAATTAACCCTTTAACTTCTATGTCATTAAGCCAAGAAGCGCCTGCTGCTGACCAATATGTTTCATCAACAAATCTTCAATCATCAAGTGTACATCACGGAAATGCTTCTGATTCACAGGATGAAGTTAATCCTTTTGCTACTCCCGAAGATGCTCCATTTGAAAATATATTTGCTCCTGAATCATCATCTGAACCATCTTCATCAGGAGACATCGACTCTTCTACTTCGGTTCCACAACCACAACCACATGAACATCTTAGAAAATGGACACATGATCACCCATTGGATAACATCATTGGAAACCCTTCTCGTCCGGTATCCACTCGTAAACAGCTTGCTACTGATGCCTTGTGGTGCTTCTTTAACTCAATACTCTCAAAGGTCGAACCTAAAGATGTTAAAACTGCTATGAATGAAGACAGCTGGTTCAATGCCATGCAAGATGAAATTCATGAGTTTGATCGATTAGATGTATGGGAATTAGTACCAGCTCCAGATTGTGCTATGATCATTGCACTTAAGTGGATCTTCAAAGTGAAGCTTGATGAGCATGGTGATGTTTTGAAAAATAAGGCTAGGTTAGTGGCTAAAGGGTATCGTCAAGAAGAAGGAATAGAATTTGAGGAATCTTTTGCTCTAGTTGCACGTATCGAGGCGATCAGAATCTTCTTGGCTAATGCTGCTAGCAAGAACATGGTTGTTTATCAGATGGATGTTAAAACCGCATTTCTTAACGGAGATCTTAAAGAGGTCGTCTACGTCAGCCAACCTGAAGGCTTTGTGAATCCAGAGCATCCTACTCATGTTTATCGTTTGAAGAAGGCTCTTTATGTTTTAAAGCAAGCTCCGAGGGCATGGTATGATACGCTATCAAAGTTTCTTCTATCTACTGGATTCAGCAAAGGAGCAGTTGATCCAACGTTGTTCACCAGAAAGTCAGGCAAACATTTAATTCACGTTCAAATTTATGTTGATGATATCATATTTGCCTCGACTGACGCCAATGAGTGTGACCGTTTTTCAAAAGAAATGGGTTCTAAATTTCAAATGTCAATGATGGGACAAATGTCATTTTTCTTGGGATTACAAATTTCACAAAGTTCCGGAGGCATTTTCATAAATCAATCTAAATATGCAAATGAGATTTTAAAGAAATTTGGATTCGATTCTAGTGACCCTGTTGACACTCCCATGATTGAACGAACCAAGCTTGATGAGGACCACTCAGGGATCATGGTAGACCAAATGAAATATCATAGTATATGATTGGATCCCTGATGTACCTCACAGCTAGTAGACCAAACATCTTGTTCGCTGTGTGCATGTGTGCTAGATAGCAGGCTAAGCCTACTAAAAAGCACCTTGAAGCGGTTAAACGTGTCTTTCGGTATCTCCAAGGAACCATCAACATGGGACTTTGGTACCCGAAGGACACCGGTATGTCACTAACAGCATATGCAGATGCAGATCATGCAGGGTGTCAAGATACTCGTCGGAGTACGTCTGGAGGTGCTCAGTTTTTGGGTGATAAGCTTGTAAGCTGGTCTTCGAAGAAGCAAATGAGTACTTCTATTTCCTCTACAGAGGCTGAATACATAGCCATGTCATCTTGTTGTGCTCAAATCCTAAGGATGAGATCTCAATTAACTGACTATGGCTTTGTATTCAACAAAATCCCTCTGTACTTTGATAATAAAAGTGCTATTGTTCTCTCATGAAACAACGTTCAACACTCAAGAGCAAAGCATATCGACATTCGACATCATTTCATCAGGGAACAAGTGGAAAAGGGTGTGGTGGAACTCTATTTTGTAAGGACTGAATACCAGTTAGCAGACATCTTCACCAAAGCTCTTCTAAGAGAACGTTTTGAGTTTATTCTTCCACGACTTGGCTTGAAAAGCCTTCAACCAGAAACACTCAAACGTCTTCAAGAGGAAGACGAGGAGTAAAGGTCTTTCTTCATCTATCTCTTTGTATATATTTTTTTCAAAAAACAAAATACAAAATTACAAAACCTTCAAAAATCAAATAGAAAATTATAAAACTTTCAAAATCCATAAAAATGTGAAAAATTCGAAAAATCCACAAAAATATTGTCTTTTTGTCTTGTTTTTCTCGATTCGATATCATCTACGGACTTTGTATTGATATTCAAAGAATGTCACGGGTCTTTAGATGTTCATTGAATGTACATAGTCTAAAAAAAAAAAAAAAAATGAGGCGAAGAAAAATAGTTGTTTATTGTCATTTCAGGCAGTAACCCGTGTTAAAAAGAAAGAACAGAGCCATACTTTATCTTGTTTTTCAAATCTCAAGCTCTGAGTCTAAAACATTAAAAAATAAAAAAATAAAAAAATAAAAAAAACCTTTTCACTATCCAATGAAAACGAATTGTTTTGAAAAATTACTCGGGCTCAATTTTGGGAAATAATTTGTACTAAATGATTTTTAAAACTATCCATCTCTCAATCAACAACTTATGTCATTGATTGAGGGGGAGAATGATTTTTAATTATTAAAAAGTGTATTTGTTTTCAAACAATGGTTTGTTTTCAAAAGATATTCAAGCATGTTTAAATCTTTGGAGTCTAAGGTCTCAAAATTCGATCCTTATCAGTTAAAACGTTTTCAAAATCAAGTCACAATTCTCCTTAAAAAGCTTTAAAAAACAATTTAAATCTACTGAGATCACGATTCTAAAATGATTTGATAATTGTGATCAGGGGAGAATTTGTGATTTAAATTGGATTTAAACTGATAATTTGATAGATGGGTTCATAAGTGATTAGTATGTTTGCCTCCCCGCAAGTGACAAACGATTTCAAATTTTCCATACACACGTTGAGGGGGAGCATCTATCTTAAACCACAAATATTTGAAACGTGATCAATTTATCTCAATGTGCAGTCTTTTCCTAATATGTGCAAAATATTCTCTAACAT
Source organism: Chrysanthemum seticuspe (assembly GCA_019973895.1). NCBI lineage: Eukaryota > Viridiplantae > Streptophyta > Magnoliopsida > Asterales > Asteraceae > Chrysanthemum > Chrysanthemum seticuspe. The sequence continues at coordinate 196,135,500 of BPTQ01000007.1, forward strand.
CTATGCACATATTGAGGGGGAGCAGCAAACTTGTGAAAACCTCATCCTTCCTTAAAATGTTTTATCTACTCAAATTGATTAGGAAGTGATGATGATCATTTTAGAAAACGTTAATCAAAAGATTGGACCTTTCATTCTCAATCTAACGATTTCAAAGATCTCTTGCCTCCATGTGTTAAACAAATTCTAAATTTTTATGCATATGTTGAGGGGGAGCCTTTCTAAAATATCAAAACAATTAAGATACAAAATGCTTTGATTCTATATCACAAGTATCTTGATTGATTTTCAAATGGTTTTCAATTGGTTCCAATGGCAGATGAACGATACCAAAAAGACCAACCAAATTTACTTTATGTATGGTGATATAAGGTTGATAAGGTTAGGTTGAGGTCCCATGATCCGCCAGAACCAGAGGGATCTACCCAGGGACAATCCACTAGATAGTGTAGAAGTCCTTAGGTATGATGAAAAAAAGGAGAAAAGTGAGATATGGGAAGAGTGCGGACTGAGATTGAGCTAGTACTGGAACAAACCCAACAAGGTTTTAGTTATGAAGTCTCTGTAAGCACTGAAGGGGTTGAAGAATGAAAAAGAATTGAATGAGAAAAAGGGTGAAAAGAAATAGCCCTCCAATAATTCAACCTTAGGGCAGAAACCGGGTTCAATTCATATGCTACTGGTGGTTACTAAGGTAACACTGGTATTGAAGACAAGACGTCATGGACCCAGTGACGCACTGCACTAACTTCCCAAGCTACTCAAGTTCCTCTTAAAAGGGCTTGTTTCATTCTCACGGGGAACCTACATAATCTATCGACCTTCTCTTAGAGATTGTTGATATTGAAGAAGGAGACCCTCTCCCTAGTCTCCGGCACAGGAACCAAATATGCACAAATTGAGTCTAGAGCCTCGAGATCATCAATAAATCTCATTAGGACACTTTCAATGAAGACTCTCTGTTTCACACAATGTGGAAAGAGAGATTATATCTTGAGTCCTATGCATTATCCTTGTGGTATTGCTAGAACATTCGAGTGATATGCTAAAATATTCACAATGAAGATGGAAAGCCTTCTGGAGTCAACATCTAACAAGCTCCGGGTAGGTGGCATGTGAGATCTATTCAAATAGATCAATCATGTGACAACTGAACAGAAACAATGGGGCGATTCAATCTTTTGAATCAATCCTGGTTCAAGTTATGGATTGACGGATACCTTTGAAAAACCGGTCATTATGCTCAAAAACTCTTTTCTTTAGTACATCGACCGTGTACGAATATTTCAAATCAAAAGGTGTTTTATGATTGATATTTGATTTTCATTAAAACCTTCGTTGTATTGCAAAAACAATTTCTATTTAGCAATACACGATTGTTTTTCAAATCTCTTTTTCATCAATCAGTGAATCTCTATTCGCTGGTTCACTCACTCCATGTTGTCTTCTTTGAGACGTTCCGGTTTGAAAAACAGCTAGAGCAGCTGCTAAACCCTGTCAAGGAAATTCTTCAGAATTATACCTGATCACAGGCAGTACTTGTACTGATCAACGGGGAACCGTGGGCCGTGTACCTCAATTTAACGAAAGTGATCAAAGACACTTTCGTGCGATTTATTGCTAACTGTTGTATGTAGATACACCCTACGTTTGCAGCTGATCAGGATGAAGCGGTCAATCCATAGCCGCATGCTCACTCCACACATTTATCTCGTAATATATCATGATTAGTGCATCAATGACTCTGATATTTTCACTCCATGCTTCTGCTACGCCGCTGCCAATATCATGAATCAACGAAAGCTTCCGCTACTCTGATAAGAATAAATCATGATCCAGAATGTGAGCATGTCGGTCCAAAAGTCACAACATCATTAATTACCAACACCACAAAGGTTGAGTCAGAGATTTAAATGTGGCTGATGATCTCAAAGCTGGCTCAAAACTCAGTTTCACGTGGATCAGTTCAAGACCTCCACTCAGATTATCCAAACATGCAATAATGAAGAATCAAAGACTACGAGCTACAGAACAAAGAAGATGGACAAGAATCCAAGAACAGTCTCAATGTTATATCTGTTTGTATTCAATGTAATTTTAATGTGTGTTTGAGGTTACCTCCCTTACGGGACGACTGTTAGGAATTAGAAATTCCAAGTATTAAAGAGTCGGTCACCTCAAGTATATGTAATCGTTTGAAAGCTAGTAGTCATAGTTATTTTATGTTAAGTAGTATTTAGTTAAGTAACACCGTGGAGAACGGACGGGTCTTTACGCACTATATGCCTGATCCACAGCCCGTAGGTGGCGTTTGTTTGTAAGAAACTATGAATACCCTCTACCTCCCAAGGTAGAGGGTTGGAGCTTCAATACTATTTTTCTTTGTTTCACATAGTTCCCAACTCTCTTCCTTTCTCTCACTAGAACTTTCTCTCTCTAAACATTGTTAACGCCCCACATGGTTATGGTTTAATGTGCTTGTCAAATCCTATATCTAACAATATATATCTGGTCTTTTTGTTTATGCGGCGGAGTTGGTTTTCTGCGCTGACGTTGTGAATTCTGGAGCTTAAGGTTTGTTTTGTTATTCTCCTATACTTTGCTAAGTATGTGTTAGTATGGTGTACTTTTACAATTGTTTTTTTGACCTTTATTGTATGTGTGCAGGGGTATGGAGAAGGAGCACATCTTGTATTGTGTGCTTCAGATGACTAATTTCTCAACTAATCCATACTTATCTCCCGAAACGTATTATATGTTGGATGCGTTTCCATTTACGTGTAAGTATTATCTTTGATTTTTGTTGTTTTTGAATGAAATATAAGTTGAGTGTTAGACATGGGTTTTTAGTCATTTGTATCTGTAATTACTTTTTAGATGAGCTTGCTAAACAACATTAGGAATGTGTTGGTGATTTAGCCATGGAGTGTTCAGGTTAAGATGTATTTGTGTTTGTTATTTTTAAGTAGAAGGTGGAAGTTGTTCTCATACCTGGGTCATTCCTTTTCTTTCGCTCGATATGTATAACGTCTGCTGCCATTTCTTGCCACGTTTTTTCGTAAACAATCTCAGGCCTAGACATGCAATCCGTCATAATTAGCATCACATAAAAAGACCGCAAGTAATTTCCTGTACCCCATTGGCTGGTTTCCAACAAACCATCTATATATTCCTTGTCATCTTCCAACAGACCGCGTGCTTGACATGCCTCTTTATATGTTGGGTAAACAACACCATCATACTCCTTAAAATCGTTCCAATCTATGGGTCCCATAACCTTGTTGAGCAATACTCTTAAGTAGAACATTTCTCTGAAAGAAGGTGGTACATGATGTACGCGTCCAATACACGTGCCTTTTTGCCTCAGAACCCAAATCCTTTCTTCTTGCTTCTATACATAATGTTCTGGAAACTCATGGTAAAGAAGTTTATGAGCTTTTGTGTCGATTTTGTTACATTCCATCCACGCAACAAACTTTGTTTCATTCAAGGAAGCTTTTTACAATGCAAAATCAATGCTTTCTGTTGCCTCGAATATAACAGATTGCTCTCCTTGTAAGTGAAAAGGTAATATTTCTATAGGTGGGAACCTATAGTGTATGTCAAACCCATAGATCCTCCATGCTTCTTCGCAGGCCGACATATATCTACAGTCGTAATAATCTTTGATTTCATCGACATCTTCATCTTCCAGTGCAATCGTTGCTCTGTCTGGTCCCTTGTTAATATATTTGAATAAATATTTTATGGAACCCACTTGGTTGCACCACTCTACGTTAATATGTGATTGAAAACATCGCTGTAAGCCTGGATTGAAGGGTACAATATATCCGTTATGCAATTCGATCCCGCTTTTTTTTTATTGTAGTACCATCATTTCTTCTTTTATAAATTGCATATCCAGACTCATTAATGAAAGTTTTATCATTAAACTCCTTAGGGAATTTTTTGGTGCATTTGTTCTTTACCATGCATGGGCAGCTGGGTCTATCTGGCCCACATGGACCGTGGATCATGTGTTCGGTAACAGTTTTATACAGTTCTGGATCTTCATTTTTGTCCGGTATCTCAGATGAAATAAATCGATCGATGTGTGCTGGATATTTCATTTTGTATTCTTCTTCCAGAAATAGCAAAATGTGAGCATGAGGGAGGCCTCTCTTTTGAAATTCAATGGTGTAGACAGCTGCGGGAATAACATAATGTCAGTAATAGTTTTGAAATTCAATGGTGTAGACAGCTGCGGGAATAACACAATATCAGTTATAGTAGAGAATGTAGTATTAATTACATTGTGGTTTTGTTTTTTATCAAGTTTATAAATGTAAGTACCTGCTTTTAGTCGTCTGAAGTAATGCTTGTCTTTGAATTCTCTCATCATGGTGTTTAGCTTTTGCTTAAAAACACGTGTTACCACATCAGGCCTGTCTTCAGATTTCAATCCCTTTTCCGCAAGAAAACGTTCAATCTCAGGCGAATTTGGGTTGCATGTGAATGTTATGAAAATATCCGGATATCCATAAACCTTGCAAATTATGATTGCGTCTAGGAAATTTTGCATCATATATCATGGGCTTCCTGTAAAAGATGATGGCAACACAACTTTTTCCCTCTCAACTTCACTCCTGAGTTTTCATCTTCGGATAATTTTGCTAATTTGGAATATGTCTCGCATCTTAGATCTTTTTGCTGGTTTTTGATGTCTGACATCCTTTCAGATTCAACCATGGTGTATGCGTCTACAGTAAACTGTTGGCATAGCCTGCGTGCATTCAGAACCATTGAGAAAACATTTGGTCTTTCTTGCAATCGATATGCAAAATATTCTTTCATTGTTACTCTGGTCTTTTTGTTTGTTGTTGTTTTGTCAGTGATACCAAAGTGGTATATGTCTGTTCAATAACCATCTTCAGCGTACGGAAGCAACAATGGGTATTGGAGTGCAAGATATGATGGATGTAGCTCACTTATTTGTTTGAGGCCCCCTTCTTTCATGTACAGAATGATGTCTCTTTGATTTGTTATAGAGTCAAAATCTCCTACAATTAGTGCCGCCACCTCCGTAGCTATTGAAAGGTTATAATTTCTTCCGTCGCTCTCTAGTGCCAATAAGTTGTAATTTAAAGTTATTTTGTTCAGTGGCTGTTTGAAAACGTTCTCCAACCATTCCGAATTGACAAACCAATGGGTTAATGCCATCTAGCATGTCTCGTAAATCAACTGTTAGTTGGTGGTCCAGCGTATGGTTGGTTGACGACGTCTCTTCGTATTTGCTGTAATTGCCATTGAAAATAAGAATTATATAATCAGAATCGATTTTAACGTTAAATAAAATGTTTTTTAAAATACGCATAAAATAACTGGATAGGAAAACATGTCCAGCGTTTCGTACATACCTGACACCATTTATCCTATGTTGTATCTCATTTTCTAGATCATAGATATATTGTTGGGCAAACGTTGGTGGTTTTCCTTGTTTAGGTAACAAAGTACCTATTTGATGGTAATTTTGCCCTTGTATCCTATAGCAATATGGTCCACGACCATCAGTGACAGACATGTCTTGTTTGGCGCCGATAGAGGTGAATGAGAACGTGGCATTATATCGTCTGATATTCTCAATGAACATTGAGATTTTTGGATGCTCTCCGTTGAGAAGATCCATCAACAATTTCGGTGGTGTCTGCACTTCCTCTCCTAATGTTACTTTTCCTCTACTACAACAAAGCGAGTATGAATCCGCTGTTGAATGTGTGTTGCCTATGATACTCTCAGCGTGCCATAATAGTGCGCTACATGATGCACATCAAAAAGTGGCATCTCCGTGATCAATGTAATCTGTCAATGCGAGTTACTCAAACAATAAAAATTAATATTAAATACGTGTAAACAATGTTACGATGTGTGTGGCAATTTAAAATATAGTGTTTCTACCGTTTGAAATTCCAACAAACGAATATCTCTGTATGACATCTTCATTATTTATGTTTGTTCCACTCAACAATTGATGATGTGTAGTTTTTTGTCTTACAACTTTGGCTTTGTCTTTTAGTCTTTCTGACTTGCGCTTAGACGAATATCTAACCGGTTGATCCTCTTCGGGATACCTGGTTGTTTGAATTGTTGCTGTACATGAAAAGTTTTTTTAATTTTAGTTTTTTGTATAATTGTTTGCGGATACTGTCATATATTTTTAACCTGATTGGGTTTTGTTTTTGGATGGGCGTCCTCTTGGTCGACGTGTTGCAGTGACTGGTTCATTCGTTGTACCTGCATATGTTGGTGTTTGTTATTAAGAATATACAATATTCTTAAATTTGTTTGATGTTATTAAAAATTGGAATTTACTGACCTGTTTTTGTTTTTTTTGCTTGGAGGCGTGCCTATGGGAGGACGAAGTAAGTCATCGTTATTAGCTGCCATAAGTATAATGGATTAAATCTTGAGCATATATTTCTTGCGTAAATAGATCTAATAATTCAACTATGAATATATTTATGTTTGTTTACTTACTTGAAGAAGCAGAACATGATGTATGTTTGTTAGGCTTTCTACCTGCTCTACGAATTAGTAGATCATTACCGGCAACTGTTATATTTGAGCAATTAGTTTCTATAATTTTCGCAGTTATGTAAACTGATGTATTTATTTTCCAATATCAGTGTACCTTGTTCATTTGGATACTTTAGAGGCTGTACTGTTGGTTGTGGTCTACTGCTTGTATGTTTAGTTGGTGGTAACTGCTCCTCAGAGACACTTGCAGGTTCAGATGAACAACCAGAAGATGATGTATGTTTGTTAGGCTTCCTACCTGGTCTTCGAATTAGTAGATCATTACTGCCGCCTGTTATATTTTAACAATTAGTTGCTGTGTTTTCCGCAGTTACGTAAACTAATGTTTTTATTTTCCAATATTAGTGTACCTTGTTGGTTTGAATACTTTGGAGGCCGTGCTGTTGATTGTGTTGCGGTGGTTGTATGTTTTGTTGGTGGTAGTTTCTCCTCAGAGACACTTGCAGGTTCAGATGAAGAAGCAGAAGATGATGTATGTTTGTTAGTCTTTCTATCTGGTCTACGAATTTCTACATTATTACTGTCCACTGTTATATTTGAACATTTAGTTTCTGTGTTTTCGCAGTTACTTAAACAAATGTATTTATTTTCCAATATCAGCGTACCTGGTTGGCTTGGATACTTTGGAGGCCGTCCTCTTGGTTTTGCTGTTCTCGTTGTATCTTTTGTTGCTGGTAGTTGCTCCTCAGACACACTTGCAGGTTCAGATTCCTCCATTTTTTTTGTTTCAAACCTAGTTCATATGCTGTAAAAATTTTAGTTTTCGTGTCTATTTATATTTAATGGATAAGTGATATTATTTTTGGATGCTAATATTTTGTTAAATTTGTTTATAAAAATAATTTTCATTAATATAACAATATTAAGAAACAAAATAATTAGTTATAATAGATAATTATATTTTATTATCTGTTGATTATCATAAGTGGATATATAATCTTTTAGCAACTTCATATGACCAAAAATTAAAATTTGCAATTGCCTTGGTCATGGAAACAACCTACAACTTCGACATCTTTCCCTGTAGCTTGTGAAGTCACACAATACCCTGAACACGTGGTTTTTCTGAATCTGAACATTTTCTTACCTAGACACTGAATTCAAATTAATATCGTATAGCATAGTGGTCTTTTTAAGTAATTTGGATTGTGTGTTAGTTGTATGTTTTTTTCTAAACAATTTCGGATTACCCAATCTGTAAAAGCTTGCTAAATAATTAATACAATTTGAAGGTACGAAAACCAAATTTGGTCAATATGTTGTTTGATGTTCCTTAATACAAAAATAAACAAAAGACATACACTTGCAGAATGGTATTTAATTTTAGTAGTATGTAATTTTTTACAATGTAAATGATGAAAAACATGATAATAAAAGGGAAATTGTATTATTAATCAAACATTATTTCTGAGAATTGATTGTTCTATCAAAAGAATCAACTTTAATTATTCGAAATAAAAAATGCTAAAGAAACATAAAACTTGTAGAAGGTTGGTATGGTATTTTAAAAATCGTCATCGGTGTTGGAGTCATCAGTTGTTTCATAATCCATAGAAGTGTGGTTAATGAAGATGTCATCATAATCTCTACTGGATACGGATCTTTTACTGTACGCATCCGAATCCACTTCCCAAGCTTCATCATCGAAATAGCTGTTATAGCCATGTTCACCATTAAGCATTCCATCACTATCAACCATATCAGGCCACATGTCTTTTTTAATGTTTTCATTGTATTCAACGCCTTCATTGTCACCTTCATCTATCGCTGTATATTTGGAGTCACCTATGAAATTCACATACCATAAAACATCAGCATAATTATAAGCTTTTTTATTCCTGTTTAACTTACAATTCTTCATTTGTATTATAATGGAATGAAACCTGTCAAGGATTCTTCTTTTATATCTTTATCTAGGATACTATATCTGGGTTTACTGTTATCTAAATCATAAAAAGGCTCATCAAGATCATTGATGTTGACCCAACCCCCATCTTCTGAATTGCTTTTGTTTCTACCATATTCGTCATCTGTGTCTTCATCACATAGCATATACTTGTGGTTTTTGAAAAGATTAGAGCTTTCACTTCTTTTTGTTCGCTTAAACTTGATTGGTATTTCATCATCAGATTCCTAGGGTGAAAAAAACAAATATATGAACATGTTGATTGTACTAATATATATGTGTTTATGCTTTTAAAAAACATCAAATATTTTGTGAAACAAATATCATTGTCTCATCAAATTGGATCGTATTAGAAGCGTTTTTTGTTTGTTTATGTGGGTTTTTTTCCCGGTCAGTGAATTTCATGGCATTACAAACCTTGTTGCTTCCACTCAAGTGGTTGTTGCTGACTCTTTGTCTTTTTCGTAACACCGGAGAAGGCTGTAAACATGTAACACATTTAAATTGTTTGTGTTTATAAATTGTATTGAATAACTTACAGAGCATAATCTTCGTACATCTTCATTGTCTGATACAACAATGATTTTTGTATCCTCCTTCAATAAAGCAGTCGGTGTAGGCTGCAATTATTTATAAGCGTTTTAGTAATAATGTTTCAGCTATTACAGAAAATACAATTTAAAATTTTAAGTCGTACCTCTTCATCATCTGATATAAGAATCACTGAGATATCCTGTTCTTCAACATGCGCAGATGTACCATCTGTGTGTGTTTTTTTAGAAGATACACCATTTTTTTTGTATTATTCTGCAAAAAATTAGCAGGTATAGGCTACGATTATGTTTAATTATTAAAGCAATTATGTTTTATTCATTACAAAGTATACAAACTGAAATTTTAAATCATACCTCTTCATCATCTGAGATCACAATAACTGAGATGTCCTACAGTTCATTGTGGGGAGATGTTGCATTGTGTTTCTTTGATTTTGCAGTTGCCATTGAGTGTTTTCTTAGAACTCACGTATTAAATGTTTTGGTTGTAGAGCCTAATCAAAGGCTTTATTTATAGCCTCTTAAGATAAACTTTACTTAGTAACCAATAAGTTTCCTAGTATAGTTGGACTAAAGATAAAGATTATCTAAATATTCTATTCATATATTAGGAATGAAGATAAACATTATTTTTTTTAATATTTATTATATTCTTGATTATTCTTGTTTTTATTAATTATATTTTACTTATAAAGACATCTAATTAGAATTTTGGTTGTTTACTATCATCTGTGTTCAAAAAGATTTAAAAAAAAATATGTGTTCATTGGTAAACTGATCTGATGTCTGCAACCTTTTGCTAGGTAATTTGTTTTAACTTTTATTTTAAATCTGTTTTTATCAAATATTGGAAAGTGAATTTCAAATAAGTTTCGTTGTGTAACAGTTTCATGAGCTCTTTGTCACTTAAAAATGGATAATCGGATATTTGGATAATCGGATGAGATGCTTTTGTGAAGTGTGTGTGCTGTTGATAGTGCAGAACTCTGTTCCATTTTTTATATATAAATTTAAGCTTTATGATCTGTATATGTATTTCTGTTTTTATCTGTTTCTAACAATCTTGTTCCAAAGATGTCGCGCTCTGATTGCCTTGCCGAACTTGGATTTGCATGTGATAGCGAAGCTTTGCAAGATCAGATGGTTTTGTTCTTTGAAAGGGAGGTGGTTGCAGCACGCGAATGGGAAAGCATGTTGCGCGGTCGTTGTTTTGACATTGGAGCGCGCGTGGCATATTTAGAAGATCTCATTCAAGAGGTTTTGCAGCAACGCGATAGCTTGGTTATTCGTGATTCTGTGAGATTTCTGAGGCAGGTCCAGGCTCGCGAGTGATCTAAGCAGACTGCATTTCAGGGACTGTTACGTCAAGCCCATGTTGCGCTTCGTGATGCTGCTGTGTATATCAACAGTATTCAATCTTTATGATGTTTCTTTCTGTGTCTTTGCTGGTTGTTTTCATTGTTCTATTAGTCGTTGAAGTTGATGTTTTGTATGTGATTGTACTCGTTATGTGTCAGAAATGTATCCGTAAGATTTAAATTTAATAAAACTTACTTTGTGTGCTTGTTATCATCTATCGATACACTTTTTAATAATGGCTATACCTAGAACTTCATGATAATCATGTAATAAGTTTTATTCTTAAAAATTTTTACACAAACAAAATTTAAAAAGAGATTGAAAAAAGGGAGTTAGGGAATTCTTGGGCAAGCCTGGCTCAAACCCAAGACCTCAATCCACTCTACCTCTTTACACACACAATCTCAACCATCAGCGCCCTTGGGTCTTTTTCGTTTAGTATTGCAACATTTAATAAGTTAAGTACATTTTTTAAGCTTATTTAGCTTATAAGCTGAATAGGAGCTTATTGGAAGTTGGGATTTAAGAAGTAGTATTTTTCAAAATTCAGTATTTCTCTAAAATATTCTTAGGAAAAATTTGACATTTTTCCAATTTGTTTTTTTATTTATTTTCATTTAATCTTTACATTTTAGGTTTTAATTAATAAAAAATAAATAAAAACTAAAAAAAGTATATTGTTTTTTTCTAAAATTTTTTTTATCGTATTGTTCGTTTTAAAATTATGTTTACGTATCTAGGGGTTTTTCGCACAATTTTTATACTTAGGATCGATATTTTGATCAGCTTGCGTGTTTTTAGCTTATAATGTCTTTCACTGGTTGGTAATTTATAATAAGTTATTTTCTTGCATATTTACCTTATTTTAACTATTTTTTGAATGTTTTATTTAAATTTTTCATATTTTCTCGTATTTGAATATTAAAATCTTCTAAAATGCAACGTCAACCTAAAATTACCATTTTTTTTGTAAAAATTAAAACATTAATTTATGTGAACTTAAAAACATATGACAAAGTAGTTTTCTAATATCATGCAAACTCAATTGCAATTGAAGAAAGTTATATTTTTTGGATAATATGTCAACTTTATAAAATAATTTTAGTAATTATCAATTTAAGTGCAACTACCTACAATTAAATTGTATTTTGGCTACAAAATCTTCTAAAATTTTTTATACAACATATATTGCACTATAGTATCTACTCCCTATATAATCTTTTTTTCTTTCCTTGTTCCATACATCGAGGCGTCCTTATTAAAACTTCAACTATGACAGTGTAAGCTAATCATCATTGTTACCTACTCATTCATCTTTTCGCCATCAAGTGAAGTTGCAGATCTCCATTAGAAGTGTAAGTTTTTTGTTTTTGTTTATAAAAAATAAACCGCTTTATTGCTTTAAGCTTGATCAAACGAATATGGTGGTTGTAAAAATCGGTTTAGTTAAACATGACTTTGAAACTATCTTGGATTTCGTCTCATAAATTATTAAAAAAAAGGTATATTAAGTTACAAACTCATCGTAGGTTGCATGTGTTGTTGTTAGTAAGGGGTTATTGACACTAAGAATATGGTTGTTAGATCAATGATGGCCAACTTTTATGTTAGAATAGGTCTATATTGTTTGTGATATATCTTTCCTACTTACTATGGTTTGGGATAGAGTTTGATCAAAGGTTTGATGTGTTGTAGTCACTAACTCTGATATGACATCAAAATTGCTTGAATTTATATACTTTGTATCTATTAAGGTTGCATGTGTTGGTGTTTGTAAGGATTATATGACAGAAAATATGATTTAAATTTGGTACTTTGTATTCAATAAGGTTGTTATGTAAATGATCTTCATATCATGATTTGTTAATAGTCGTAGAACAAAATTGATATACATTTGTTAATTAAAAAACCAATAAGACATTTGAAATATGTTTTTTACTTAATATGGTTTAGGATTGAGTTTCAACAAAGGATGTATGTTTTGTTGTTACGAAGTTACATATGAATCGAAACAGTTTTAGCTTATATATTGTGTATGTATTAATGTTGCTACTATTAAGGTTGTTAGATCAATGAACAACAGATTGTATGTTACAATAGGAATAAGTCAAATCTTGTAGGACCTTAAATATCTCAACCTTATCACAAATACCCACGTTACCACACAAGTTATACACGTAAAAAACAAGCAATATGTTATGCGTAAAGATTAAGAAGAAAGGAAAGTGGTGACTTGAAATATGTAAATCGTGTATGTGTAGAGAGAGAGATGAAAACAAGATGATGTTTATTTCAAAGAAAAACACACACAAAACACATTCAAGCACACCCCTCAAATGACCATTTGAGGGGTATTTAACAATCTCCTCCTAAGGGGTGGTCATTCAAAAGATGCTCCACTTGATTAGGTCTTTACTTTCCTTGAGCTTGAACTTTGTGTGTAGATATAGAATAGTCTTAATTCTTTGTTCCTTCATGCTTTGTGATCATTTAATGGTGTTGTTTGCCATTTGTCAATTCTTTGGTTAGGTGTCTCCACGTCATTCTCCACCATGCTCACACTTCTTTTTGACTTTGAGTTTCCAATGATGAAGTTCTCGAGTCTTTACACTTTGAAGATTCTTTGACATTGACGAAGAATCATCTTTAACTTTTTGTTGCCTTTGAATTTGATGAGAACTTCATTTGTGATGTTGTTGGTATGAGCATGTGGAGAATTTGCACGATCTCTTCCTCCCGCGAGCATCCATCAGCAGCAGCTTCCCAGGTACAGTCACGAACACCAATTGATCATTGTAATCTTTTCTTAAAGAATTCATTACTACAATTGTTCTACTGACGAAAGTCTTGATTCGATTGACCTTGGTCGGGCGAATTAGCCGTCCTAATCCCATAAGGGACAGTTGGCATTACATTGAATAAATTCAAGTAACGACCTTCATATTCAGGATTCGATTCGTGAAAGGAATCTCCTTAGCGGGATTTCCAGCACTTGCAGGTTCTAAAGTCGAGGGTGTTAACAGCATAGTGTGAAACACATCTCTAATTCTAGCAAAGGCTGTTCCTGAAACTGGAGGTTCCTCAAAAAGGCTAACACGGCATACCGAAGTACATCTACAGTTCAGGTGAGTCGCTAAAGTATACCGAAGTATCAATCCACGGCTGTAGACCATTTGAGACACACTAAGCGTAACCCATAAAGAATTACCGAAGTGACCTGTTGTCAGGGCTGTTTGATGTTGACCATGGCAGGAATTTCTATTCAATCACTGAGGATCACAATTGTGAAACCTCTCATAAATGTTCTGGCAGATTGCTAAGATCTGCGTAGGACTCTAAAATGTATCACTTGTGTCCTTATTCTTGAACAACAAGAGATGAAATGTCAAGTGTTCCAAAGAGATCTTTTAATGAATCTCGTGGATCTAGACTCAATTAGTGCATTTTGGTTTTCCTGAGCGGAGACTAGGGAGAGGGTCTCCTTCTTCAATACCAATAATCTCTAAGAGAAAGTCGATAGATTATGTAGGGTTCCCAGTGAGAATGAAACAAATCCCTTTTAAGAGGAATTGAGTGGCTAGAAGGTTTAGTGCAGTGCGTCACTGGGTCCATGACGTCTTTGTCTTCAATACCAGTGTCATCTTAGTGACAACTAGTAGCAGATGAATTGAACCCGGTTTCTGCCCTAAGGTTGATTATGGAGGGCTATTTTATTTCACTCCGAGAGTTTTATATTTTCAGAAACACTCCCCTTTCACATGTGCTTAAAAGTTTTGACAGAAATTTGCACAGTGAGGGTAGAGTTCGCACTTTTTGAATTGATCTGCTCATGATAGACAGTTCCCCACGAGACACGGTTACATTGCATAGTTAAAGAGTTCCATTCTCAGTTTTTAGGTGACAACTAGCTCTAATAACCAACTTGAAGTTGTAAACACTCCTTGAAAAGAAGGTTAGACCCATGTAAGTTCATGTCTATCACAAGTTTCTCAAAATGGTACATTTACAGACATTGATTCCTCGTCAATTCAATGGTTTCAATTGAGTCGAGCTCTTTTGAGATTCAAACAACGATCATTAAACTTTTTGATCACATTTTAATCACGTCTTCTCCCTCTCAAAAATAGCATATTCGTGATATTTTTTATATCAACGGATTAAATAACATTTTAGAATCTTTTGGGGAGACAAACGGATTTGATTTAAGCAGGAATTTAGAACATTTTTGTTTTGTACTCCCCCTTTAATAAAGCATAATTAAGTAAAGGATTTTAGAGGGAGTTATCTTGAGCACAAAATATTTTGAAATATTTTGAAAATCGTTTTGAACAATCTTGAAAAAGGTGCTCAAGATGATGATGATTTCTCACCAGTTTTAAATGTAGTGAACTGAAGCGTACACTAGATTTTTCTTTAAAAGCACGAGTTTTGATTTGAAAATAATCAAAATTCATCATTTTAGTCCGGGTTTCGTACTGAAGTATACGAAAACCATCTTTTGAAGAATTTGTTTTTGAGAAACGACATGTTTTAGAAAACATTTAAAGAACTCTCGCTCAAGTATTTGTACATGTCTGTAGCATTGTTAAATGACATTTCTAGACACGTACAGAATATCGATTATACGAGAGACATGTCATAGAAGAATATTTTTGGATTTTTGATTTTATATTGTTTTTGTATTTTTTTTTAAGTTTTATATTTTTATATTTTGTTTTTGTTGGTTTTTCAAATTTTGTATTTTTTTTTCAAAAATATTTACAGCGAAGCATTTTGGAAAATCATTTTCAAGAAGATTCGAGAAGACGTTCTAACTCCTCAGGGGTTAGGCATCGCATTCCATTTTGTTGAACTAAATCGTTAAACCGTTCTTTTGGAAGGGCTTTAGTGAATAGATCGGCGAGTTGGTAATCTGTCTTCACGAAAAATAATTCAACAGTACCTTCTTCCACATGCTCTTTTATGAAGTGATAGCGGACACGAATGTGCTTAGTCTTTGAGTGATGAACATGATTGCAGGATATGGCTATGGCACTTTTCGAGTCACAATACATAGGTATTTTATCGAAAGTAAAGCCATAATCTGTGAGTTGTGTTCTCATCCATAGAACTTGAGCACAACACGCAGATAGAGACACATACTCTGCTTCAGCGGTTGAAAGTGCAGTGCAATCTTGTTTCTTTGAAGACCATCTGACTAACTTTTCTCCCAAAAATTGTGCTCCTCCTGATGTACTTTTTGCTGTAACTTGATCACCTGCGTGGTCCTCTAAAAAGGCAATTAGATCAAATTCGGATTCCTTCGGATACCAAAGTCCCATGTGAGTGGATGTCTTTAGGTACCGAAAGATCCGTTTAACCTCTTTGAGGTGCAGTTCGGTAGGCTTTGCCTGAAACCGTGCTAATAAGCAAACAGTAAAATGAATATCGGGTCGACTAGCAGTGAGGTACATGAGAGAACCAATCATGCTTCGATATTTCTTCGGATCAATGGGTTTCCCAAATAAATCGGCTCCAATTTTTGGTGAAGTTACCATTGGTGTACCGACCGAATCACAATTATCCATACCATGATTTTTCAAAATCTCAATTGTATATTTAGCTTGATTGATAAAAATTCCATGTGGGGATTGATGTATTTGTAAACCAAGAAAAAACTTTAGTTCCCCCATCATGGACATTTCAAATTTTCTTTTCATGAGATTTTCAAAATGTTTTGAAAGATTCGGATTAGTGGACCCAAAAATGATGTCGTCCACGTAAATCTGAACAATCAAAATGTCGTGTTTGCATTTTTGTGTAAACAAGGTAGGATAAACAGTTCCTTTAGTGAAATTGTTTAGGATAAGGAAAGAAGACAGTTTGTCATACCACGCTCTCGGAGCTTGTTTCAAACCATAGATTGCCTTTTTGAGTTTGTAGACGTAGTCTGGATGTTCCATGTCTATGAAGCCTTCTGGCTGACTCACGTACACTTCTTCTTTCAGAGTTTCATTCAAGAACGCGGTCTTAATGTCCATCTGATAAACCGTGATGTTTTTGTGAGCTGCATAGGCTAAGAATATCCTGACTTTTTCAAGTCTAGCTACCGGCGCGAATGACTCTTCAAAGTCTATTCCTTCTTCCTGTCTGTATCCTCTGGCCACAAGACGAGCTTTATTGTGAATTACAGTCATTTCTTCATCCCTTTTGTTCTTCCTAAACCATTTGAAATCAATGACGCGAATGTCAATTGGTCTTGGAACCAAATCCCAAGAGTCATGTAGACGGTATTGGAGAAGTTCCTCCTGCATTGCTTCTATCCTTGCATTGTCTGCCATTGCCTCCCGACTGTTCTTCGGCTCAATATTGCTAATTGAGCAAATGTAAATGGACAAGTCGCAATCGGTGGCAAGTTGGCGTCTTGATAAGGTTTTAAAAGGTACCATTTTGAGGGGTCGTTTAAGTCCTTATTTGATCACTTTTGTATCCGTTATTGCTTAATATCTTTCCTTTTCACTTTTTAGGTCTCGTGAAGGCAAAATGCTGGAATGGCACTTATTTGGACGAAAAGGCGCGAATATATGAAGAAAATGGCCAAAGTCGAAATCGAGACACTCACAGTTGCTGAAAGTAGAGGGCGACGGCGTCAGGTGCTATTGGCGACGCCGTCCCAAAATTATTGTGACGGGACAGAACCCAAAACTAGTATTTTCAAGAGACGGCGTCTAGTGGTGAAAGAGTAGGCCGTCGCTACTAAGACGGCCTTGATGCAATCCAGACGACGTCAGAAGCTGAAGAGGACGGCGTCACGGACATAAGGTGACGCCGTCTCAAGGTTAACATGGCCAAGACGAAACCCTAATGGCGGCGACACGACGGCGTCACTAAACATAAGGTGACGCCGTCGCAATTGTAATCTTATATATGGAATCTGAATTTTTCAGTCTTTGTGTGGAGAGTCTTTGGAGTAAAAACCTAAAACCGAACCTAAGGTGTCTTGTACAGTATTTTAGGGTTTTAAACCCTATCTTACATCAAGATAAGTCTTTACTTCATTAATTCAATTATGTCTTTGATTATTTGTGTGTATGCTTGCATGTTCTCCATGTCCGGCTAATTTATTTGTGTGTTTGCTTAGGAAGTATGAAACTTAATTATTGAATATTGATTGGTTGTTTCTTATCTTAGTTGATTAATGATCTAGTAATGCGATAGGTCATTCGTTGTGCACTTAATGCTTGATTCATCTTTGTGAACCTTAGAGTATAATTACCTGAGTAATTGTAGGCTAAACCATCCTAAGAGCGCCTTATAGTTGGAGTCTATAATCTATAGTGGGTTTGTAGACAAGACCCTTTGGTAAGTTCGAAGAGTTAGGGAGAAACGCATACCCTACAAATTTAGACAGACAACGCAACTAGGAATAAGACGTGACACTCAACCATCAATAGGAGATAATTAAGGAGTAATACAAACTAAGTAAACACATCTTTAAACTATCATACGAGCACACATTAATTAGACATAGACTCCCACAACCTTAGTTTAGATAATTAGATAATAGTAGAGTAATCGGTAGAAATACCAACCCCCCAAATCCAATACCCGAGATTCGTACCTTTCCATTTTCATAAAATATAAAAAGATAAAAAATAATCTTCCTCAACCTTAACCTTAGCGTAGTAACTCCCTACTAGCATTCCTATTCCCCTAGAGAACGATATCAATACCCGTGGCTTACCCTAATTACTACACTACAACGATTAGGTTCACTGCCTAGGGTGTTATAAAACTTGCTCGAAGAAAAGGATGTTCCTTTGACCCCGAACGACGCGTGTAGCGTTATCAAGTTTTTGGCGCCGTTGCCGGGGAATAGAATAGCTAGTGAGTAGTCCACCTCGTTTAGGTTTCTTTGCTTGATTCCTATCAAGTAAACTTTTTTCCCATTTTTAGATTTCTCTTAGTCTATCCCCCTTCTTCGTGACCTTTGTTAGTAACCTCATCACTTTTCATCATGGAGAATGATAACCAACCACCACTTAATAACCCAACACAAAAAATTTCAATGTCACTCAAAACCCAACCCAATAACCAACACAACCGTCGAAGCCGATATGTGAGTAGAAACACCGACCTTCAGGATTTGTAGAAAATATTCGATAGTACAATTAGGGAAGCTGTTGAGAAAGTAGTCAGCGCTGCTATAGTTGCTTCAATGATTAGCAGTAATTCGGAAAATGGCATGATAAACAACAATGTGGATGTGGAAAATAGTGCTTACTTCAATCTTTACCCCACTAAGGAAGAGGTTGCGTACCATCAATACATAATTGATAATCCTCGATCACCCATCATTAGGATATGCCCAAAGATTAGGAGAGGAAATCCCTGGAACCTAAAAATCCCTTGTATGATCAGATATAGGAGTGTCGACCACGCTTACATAGATACGGAATCCTCCATCAACGTAATGTCATCTGCTGTCTACAATGACATTATGAATGAGCGACTCAATATTAGGAGAGACCCTAAGTATCCGGGAGGAGTTTGCAACTTTGTGGGAAGAGTCAAGGACGTGCATGTCTTTATAGGAAATTTCACCTACCTAGTTGATTTTATGGTTCTAGAAGATGTAGGATGCGTCATTGACTATAGTTTATCCCAAGTAGTGCTAGGGAAACCGTTTGTTGAAACATCTAGAATGAGCCATAACAAGCATGATGGGACGGTTAGGTTCAAGGAAGGAACCGATGAGATCACCTATAGGATGCCTTGGAAAACAACTGAATATGGCCACTTGTCCATTTATGATCGAGACAACATCAAAGCTTTTGAGGACAAAAGCAAGGAAGATGTTGAAAAAGGTTATAAATTCATGTGGGAAAGAAGGAGGAATTATTATAAGGATTGCTTGACTTTAGGGCCTAGGTATAGAGTCGATGATGATTTTGTCAACATGATAGAATTCTCATTGAGGATGCGTGAGGAAACGTAGGAGCACGACTACGAGTCTAGCTACAAGACTCTTTAATAAAGAAAAGCGCTTCGTGGGAGGCAACCCATGCTTAATTGTTTGCTTGTTAGTGTCATATATCTTTTATTAATTGTTTATCCTCATGTTTAAATTTGTAAAAATGCTTTATTTTGTTTTTAACTTCTTAATTGCATATAAAGGTATTTTACATAAGGGATAAGTGTAGGGAGGATTACACACGTTTTCAAAAGAAACGTAAACATGAGAATAACAATTAACTAAAAGATATTTATGTTTGTTTGTTCGAGTCAAATGCTTGTATCGAGTCATAATGGATGTTTTGCAGAAATTTTTCCAGATTCTAAAGATGTAAATTTTCCAGAATTTTTTCCAGAAAATCGCAGACCAGTTTTTGTCAGGATAACCTGACGGCGTCAGGATTGCAACCTGACGGCGTCAGGAAGGAGTAAAAACATCAGATTACTTTTTCTCGTTTTCTGAGCTACTTATAAATTTTTGGAATTTTCCAGGTCTTAATTTTCTTAGAAATTCTGTAAACATCCATTCCACAAGCATTATATCCTAGTTTAAATCGAGTCTTATATATATTATTACCGCCGATTTTACGCGAAGGTTTCGTTTGTTTTCTTCAAGTGTGTAGGTTTAGTTTGTCAAGAAGAAGTTACATAAGATTGGAAGGAGCTTTTCACGCAATAATTCTTCTTGGAAAAGAGTTTAACCACCACTTTACACGGATCCTACCGAGCTAATCAGGGGAGTACTAGTTTCTTTCGTTTTTAATTACCTTCTTTTATCATAACTTTGATACTTTCGGGGAACATTGGGGACAATGTTCAGTTTAAGTGTAGGGAGGGAAAATAAAACGGGAACTTTGAAACTATGCTTATCCTTGACTATTTGCTTTGTCCAATTGTGATTGTGTAATAAACCATGAGAAAATGTCGGTTAGGGTAATTTTAGCACCAATTTAAAAATTTTCATAATATATAGGAGTGGGCCATTAGTCTTAACAAAAGCGTCTCACGGATAGGAAGTTGCATGACTAGCACAAAAACCCTTACCACCCAAATTCCACCCAAAATGTGAGGATCGCCCTTAGATTAGTAGGAATTAAAAGCATTCATCTTTAATGCTTAGAGTGTGAACCGGTAGTATATTAGATTCTAGAACTTGTTTTGTGATGCATTCCGAGATCGCAGGTGAGGCTACACTTGTGTAGTTAGGAATAACTAAATGATAAGAGGCATTAGGATAACCCTTGTTTGATACCTGTAATATATAATTACTTCTTCCACTTCGGTTGAGTAATTCCCCCACACCCTTTGCGTTGTACTCATCTTTAGTACACGATACCCCTAGTTAACCCCTCAGAGCCTATCCTTTTCGCGGTTCTCGTGATATTTCGGTTTTTCCGGAATATCAATGAAGAGCATTGTTTACACCCCACCCCCAAATATACACCCAAATCGCCTTAGCCTACCCCTTATGCACTCACTTTTAGTGCAAATATTTGTTATCACCATAAACCCTTAGTTCAATTATCTAGTTGCTTGCATAAGTTGCTAAGTCGAGTCATATCCTTTGTATACAGTTTTGGGATGATTGGGATTCATGGGAAAAGTTAAAGTTTATGAAATGACGGGAAGGGAACGTTAAATTCAAATTCCCTTTGTTTGCGTAATAATGTACCCCAAGTGTTTTGATCTTTTCAAATCGGGTCAAATTAGTATTAGAGTAATAAAAACTCAAGTGTAGGGATATGCTTATAAATCCCTAGTATTTTGATGTTATCTTAGAGGATGGTAGAGTAAAAGTGTATGAAAAAAAAAATAAATAAAAAAAAAAAGAATCGAAAAAAAAAATAGAAAAAGAGAAAAAGAAAAAAAATAGAGTGAAAAAAAAAAAAAAAAAAAAAAAGAAAAAAAAAAAAAAAAACATACGGGCTACCATCCTACATCTATCCTTTAAATTTATGTTTGTTTATTTCAGTTATCTAGAGTTTAGAAGTGTCGAGTCTTGTCTTAGCAACGCCATTCTTCATATGCATTTAACATAGAGATTTTTGACTTACCACCACTAAATAGCCTATCCCACCAAACCCTTATTTCCATACCGTAAGCCTAACGTTACAACCCTTTAAAGACCTCTTTGATAGTCTTTCCTAGGTGCTTACGCCAAAGCGATGGAGGTTTGATCTATTCTCAAGCCTATGGTAATCTATGTACTAGGACCGGTTAATGAGTGTTTATCTTCCATTTCCTATATTGTTATATTTCATTTATACACCCGAGAGAGATGTGAGTATCCAAACACCCCATGTGAGGTGCTAGTATGTAATTTCCGTGCTTGTTATGACTTTTGCGGGGCTTATATGTGTTGTGGACCATTTTGAATTAATGCTTCATGACCCCTAACTTATAAATTAATTGGCTAAAAGCACATTTGCTTGAGGACAAGCAATTAACAAGTGTAGGGATATTTGATAAGGTTTTAAAAGGTACCATTTTGAGGGGTCATTTAAGTCCTTATTTGATCACTTTTGTATCCGTTATTGCTTAATATCGTTCATTTTCACTTTTTAGGTCTCGTGAAGGCAAAATGCTGGAATGGCACTTATTTGGACGAAAAGGCGCGAATATATGAAGAAAATGGCCAAAGTCGAAATCGAGACACTCACAGTTGCTGAAAGTAGAGGGCGACGGCGTCAGGTGCTATTGGCGACGCCGTCCCAAAATTATTGTGACGGGACAGAACCCAAAACTAGTATTTTCAAGAGACGGCGTCTAGTGGTGAAAGAGTAGGCCGTCGCTACTCAGACGGCCTAGATGCAATCCAGACGACGTCAGAAGCTGAAGAGGACGGCGTCACGGACATAAGGTGACGCCGTCGCAAGGTTAACGTGGCCAAGACGAAACCCTAATGGCGGCGACATGACGGCGTCACTAAACATAAGGTGACGCCGTCGCAATTGTAATCTTATATATAGAATCCGAATTTTTCAGTCTTTGTGTGGAGAGTCTTTGGAGTAAAAACCTAAAACCGAACCTAAGGTGTCTTGTACAGTATTTTAGGGTTTTAAACCCTATCTTACATCAAGATAAGTCTTTACTTCATTAATTCAATTATGTCTTTGATTATTTGTGTGTATGCTTGCATGTTCTCCATGTCCGGCTAATTTATTTGTGTGTTTGCTTAGGAAGTATGAAACTTAATTATTGAATATTGATTGGTTGTTTCTTATCTTAGTTGATTAATGATCTAGTAATGCGATAGGTCATTCGTTGTGCACTTAATGCTTGATTCATCTTTGTGAACCTTAGAGTATAATTACCTGAGTAATTGTAGGCTAAACCATCTGAAGAGCGCCTTAGAGTAGGAGT
This sequence comes from Chrysanthemum seticuspe, assembly GCA_019973895.1. NCBI lineage: Eukaryota > Viridiplantae > Streptophyta > Magnoliopsida > Asterales > Asteraceae > Chrysanthemum > Chrysanthemum seticuspe. The sequence goes on from BPTQ01000007.1 coordinate 196,158,249, forward strand.
CTATAATCTCTAGTGGGTTTGTAGACAAGACCCTTTGGTAAGTTCGAAGAGTTAGGGAGAAACGCATACCCTACAACTTTAGACACACAACGCAACTAGGAATAAGACGTGACACTCAACCATCAATAGGAGATAATTAAGGAGTAATACAAACTAAGTAAACACATCTTTAAACTATCATACGAGCACACATTAATTAGACATAGACTCCCACAACCTTAGTTTAGATAATTAGATAATAGTAGAGTAATCGGTAGAAATACCAACCCCCCAAATCCAATACCCGAGATTCGTACCTTTCCATTTTCATAAAATATAAAAAGATAAAAAATAATCTTCCTCAACCTTAACCTTAGCGTAGTAACTCCCTACTAGCATTCCTATTCCCCTAGAGAACGATATCAATACCCGTGGCTTACCCTAATTACTACACTACAACGATTAGGTTCACTGCCTAGGGTGTTATAAAACTTGCTCGAAGAAAAGGAAGTTCCTTTGACCCCGAACGACGCGTGTAGCGTTATCACATCTCGTCTGAATTGGCCGTGAAGGTTCACTAATAACTTGTTCAATTGGATGGTCTTTTGTCCACTTCAGAGTAGAAGGATACCATTGGTTAAATGTGTGCGAGTTAGATGGTTCTCGTAAGCTTGAAGATGATTCAGCTGATTCCGTAGCAAACGGGTTTTCAAATAAGTCTTCATCTAATGTTGCATCATTATGGTTTTGTGAAGGTTCTTCTTGAAATGATATGTTTTGGTTTTGCTCATCAATTGCTGGTAAAACTGTTTCAAGAATAGGATTTGCAGAAGTCGATGTAGATGACATTGATGGAGTTGGTGCATTGGTTTCGACCGTGGTAGATGCATCTTCTATTGGTGGTGGTGGATGATTTTGAGCGGGTGCAGCGGAATGATGGTTTGATGCATTTGTCGAAGTTCCACCATAGTATTCATCGAACATTAACTCGAAGAAATTCTCCCATTCTTGTTCATGAGGTGTGTCAGCAAAAGTTGATGGAGCTCTTTGTTGTATGAGTCCTGAACTGATGTGTCCAGAAGTCTGCGGGTTCTAGAGCGAGTCTCTCAGAAGCCATTGGATTAAGCGCGGGTTCTAGAGCGAGTCTCTCAGAAGCCATTTGTGAAAGTTCGTCAAAATTCACATTCATCGTCTCCATCATCTTCCTAGTTCTTCTGTTATACACCCTGAATGCCCTTGAGTTTTCTGAGTATCCAATGAAGATTCCAATATCAGTTCTGAGTGAAACAAGTAGTGGCAACAGCATCAGCCCATAGAAATTAGCATTGTGCGAGCAGGTTCAATAAGAGTACGATTTCTTCTTTCAACTACCCCATTCTGCTGTGGAGTTCTAACAACTGATTTCTGATGTGTGATCCAACATCTTCAAAATAAGTTCTTAACTCCTGATTAGTGAATTATGTGCCGTTGTCTGTTCTTACAACCCTTACTGGAGTTTGAAGAAGTACTTGAATACGCTTTAGAAAGATGATGATGATGCCTGGTGCTTTATCTTTTGATCTCAGAAACTTAACCCATGTATATCTTGAATAATCATCAACAATGACAAGAATATACTTTTTCCCATTAATGCTTTCAACTCCCATTGAGCCACATAAGTCCATGTGCAACATATGCAACCTTGCTTCTGAACTAGGTACGGGTTTGGGTTTATATGATGCTCTTTTGCTTTTTCCTTGTTCGCATGATGGACATAGGTGATCCTTGGTGTATTTGAACTTTGGAAGTCCATTGACGATCTTGTCTTTGGGAAGTTTGTTGATTGTATCAAAATTGAGATGAGATAATCTTCTATGCCACAACCAGGACTTTTTTACAGATGCTCGTTACATAAGACATATTGGTGATGAAGAGGCCATTTTGTTAATGTCGATAGCATACAAGTTTGTATCACGATTCCCAGTTAAAAGATCAGTGTCATCCAAGTTTCTAACGAAGCAAGCATTTATCCTAAAAGCAACCTCTAAATCTGCATCACAGAACTGCCCGACTGAAAACAAATTGTGTCCCAACCCTTCGACATAGTAGACCCGCGTGATCAAATAATTTCCAAAAGGTAGATCTCCAAAACCCATGATAGTTGCTACATGATCATTTCCAAATCGTACAGTTCCCATGAATTTCTAGAAGAAATTGATCAGCAGCTTCAGATTCCCAGTCATGTGCTTGGAGTAACCCGAGTCGATGATCAAAAGACATATTTCGATAACCTGCCAAGAACAGAAGAAGAAGATTTTGGAAACCGTTTTGATTTTGGTTCCTTTGGGTTAGAGGTAAAATCCTGATCACACTCATCGAAGTTTTCTACAGGGTATAATGGTTTATCACTCATTCTACCATTCTGGAGTGTGAAAATTCTACCCCGTTGGTTTCCAACTATCATCCCTATAGTAAACAGTATGCTTCTTATCAGTAGTGTAAGACCTAAATCTTGCAACTAGACTTCTTATTGGTTTTGCATAAGTTCTTTTTGGAATGTTCTTCTGAACAAGCTTAACAGTCAGTTCTTAGAAACACAATCATCATGAACATTAGTTAAAGATTTCTTGCAAGTTACACAAACAGATTCAACAGATTCATTAAACTTATCAGATTTCATAGGTTCATTACATTCAGATGAAATGTTTTACTTATTATAAAGCGGTAAATTCCTAGGGTGTTCTTTTACTTTCTTCTCTTTATTCAAGCTACTTCTCTTAGAGGCGTGCGAGACTCTATTGTTCCTTGTATTGCTCTTAGGCTTTAGTCTGCTGCTCCTAGAGGTACTTTCGAGTGCTGTAGAAGGTAAGGAACACGCATTAGGATTCACTTTTTTTATCAAGAGAAGTGGTTTCGGCTTTCCTAGTCTCTTTAGAGTGCTTTTTTAAACTTATGTCGTTTGTTCTATATGGTTTAGATGTGGAGGCAGACGCATTAGTGGAACTCATCTTAAAAAGGCCAGGTGCTAAAACTTTTGGTTTCTCGATAACCGCTTTTATATTTTCAACAACTTTTTCTTTTTGCTTAGGCAAGGCAGATGGAGTGACTGGTTTTGACAAATCATTTTTCTCATTGACTTTTGGAGGAGGCATAGAAATAGACATTTTTGGTTTGAAAACCTGTTTGGGAACATTTGCCTTCTCCTCAGTCACTGGTTTTACAATCTTAGTATCCACAGCCTTTCCTTTTAGTCATTCCAGCTAAGCCCTCTAAAGATCATTTTGCTCTTTCATGTCCTTGTAGGCACGCTCATACGACAATTTGTCATGCATTCCTCCGTTTTTCGATCAAGTTGTTTAAAATATGAGACATTTTCCTTTTCAAGTTTTTCAAGAGCATTTTCATATTTTAAAACAATTTCGAAGGTCTCAGACTGGAGTCTTTCATAGTCTTCAACAGAATATGTTTGTAAAAAAATGGACATAATATCGGTACACAGAACATCTTCGAAGAGAGAATCATTTAAATTTTCCAAAACTTTGATGTGTTCAACACTTTCATTAGCTTTCTTTACCAGGGATTTATGGTGCTTGACAAAGTATACTGTTTCTTTCAAAAATGCTTGTTCAAAATGAATTACCCTTGAATTGATGTTATTCAGCTGAGGGGCAATTTGAGTTTCAAAAAACTTTTTATTTTCATCATCAAAACTAGAAAACCAGATGTTAGTTGTAATATTGGTTTTAGATTTGACAGTTGATGAGTGTCTAAATACTCATCATTTTTATACTGTTAGAATGCCAAAAACATCTGAAAACACTCAGAAACACATCAAAATAATAAAAATATCACAAACAAGTGTTTTATATGTTTTAAATGCAAAAACATCAAAATCTGGTGAAAAACGTATCAAGTTTGCATAATTGGCAGTTTTAGTCCCCCAAGTTACAAAAGTTGTCAAAACTAGTCCCTGGTAATTCAAAAACTTGTAAAATGTCATTTAAGGTCCATGAGATTCAAAAGTTATCAAAATAAACCCTTTAAAGTTTAGAATCTACAAAATGACAACTTTAGTCCCTGAACTTTGAAAAATGTCAAATATAGTCCTTGGTTAATTTAAAAAGTGAAAATTATCAAATTTTAACCTTGTAATATTTATAAATGACAAGAATGGTCCTTATGATAAACTTTGGAGAATTTACATGTTTGGTCCCTCAAGTTTCAAACTTGACAGTTTTGGTCCCTGGATTTACAAAAATGGAAAATAATCAATATTGGTCCTTGTACTATTCAAGATTTACAGGTTTAGCCCTTGTGATATGATTGGAAAAGTTTCAATATCAGCCCCTCACTTTGGCAGATTTACATGAATGGTCCTTGTTATTTAACTATAACCAAACGGATCCTATTTATATCACAAAGCCCAATCCAGTCCAAATACATGACCCGGCCCAATGTTTTAAAAGAAAAAAACCGCGCTCACTGTTTGTCTCCTTCACCACACCTGTAACCCAAAACCAGTGATGGTTTCTCCTTCTTTTCAACCTTTCCAGCTGTTTTCCCACTTGATTACATCCCCCCTCCACCTCCACATCAATCCAAACCCCATTAATGGTTCAAACCTGCTCAATTGAAAATTGGCGCCAAAAGTGACATTTGTCAAAACTGATGATCTGGACTAAATCAAGGGCTGCAAAGAGGTGGGATATGATCAGATGTCGACAAGGAACAAAATGAATCAATAAATATCAAGAGAGAAGCAGTGTAGAAAAAAAGTAGTGTAGTTTTAAAATTCTGTTATGTCGTTTTAATAATTTAAGTTTCCAGTTTATGTTTTAAGTCTTCAAGTGTTTTGTAATCATATTCCACTATAATAAAAACTTAATTTCAGTCTCAATTTCAGTACTTGAATACGATTTCAGTTTATGCATATTTCATGTCTAAATTCTCAAAGTTACTCAACTGTTGTTATATGTGTTGTTAAGGATTTTAAAAGCTCACAAAAGCTCTTTTAAAGTTATTAAAATCTTATAGAAGTTAAAAAAGTCAGTTTAGATTCAAAACCCAAGAATTCCCAAAAATATAAAAAAATTAGCTAAAAATAAAAATCTATGGGGCAATGATCAAGAGACTGAAGCAAAGTGCTATCTTGGATTGCCTTGGTTTAGAGCTCTGTGGAGAGCATTTAGGAGTGTTACTTAGTCCTTGGTTATGTGTGTTCATCTCATTTCCAAGATTGTAAGCATTTTCATTATTTTTAGCATCTTCTGTATTTGTTCTTAATTTAGTATAAAACCTCTTGATTCATACTTAGTTGGTATTTGTTAGTGATAATCTAGTGTTAAATTAGTAGGTTGTTAATTAAAAATCTTAGTTGATAATAATTTTAGTTAGACAGTCAAATTAGTGTAAGTAGTAATTAATAGGTTATAATTGTTATTATCTGTGTAATTGTGTCCATTTGATCTTAGTTCATCATAGTCAAGTGTTAGAATTCAGTTTCATGCTCTTAATCAGTATTATCCTTTGAAAATCTTTAAAACAATCCTTATAAGTGGTGTTTGGAATTGATTAGTTATCTGATATAGAGGACTGTGGTGTTAATATTTGTAATTGTTTTATGTCTCTTTAGCACTCCATAGCTCAGTTTTACCAAGAAAACCAGTCTTCAATAGTTAAAAAGTCAAAATAGTTCTTGAATCCTTATTGCAGTTAACTGTTAGGATTTCTGTTTGTAATTCTCACCATAATAGCTTAAAACTTGGTTTCTTAGTTTAAAATCATCTTATTGCAGCTTAATATAACTTATTCAGTACATAAAATCAAATCAAAGTTCATGAAAGTCAAATATCCACTTCTGTTTTCAAAAGTCAAAAATAGAAAAAACAGGTTTTTGCAAATCTTTCTTGATCTTTCATGGATTCATTTGAGGTTTTAATCAAGTGATACTTTGGGATGTCCAAGTTCAGTTGGTCTATTTTACTAATCTCTGTTTTGTTTTCCTTTTATCTAACCCACATAAGGATTGGCTAATCCAGGAGCAAACGACTCTTGGTAAAGATATCTCAAATCCGTTTATGGCTTGCAATTTGCCCAAAATTGTATGGTGTTCAACTCACCATATCTTTAACTAGTGAAGAGTTGGCTAGCCCGCAAGTTTATGGCTTGTGGTAAAGGCAGTTGGAAATCCATAATTGGTAATCGGCTCACCAAAGATAATATTGATAATTTATCTAAGAGTTGGCTAGTCCAGAAGCACATGCCTTCTGGTAAAGACAAATCAAATCCGTTCACAGCTTATGATTTGCTCAAAATCATTTGGTTATCGTTGTGCCAAGGTTCTTACTTGAACTAAAACAATTGGCTACTCCAGAAGTAATGGCTTTTGGTAAAGAGATAAAATCCATTAACTTTTCATAAATCATTGCTAGGGACTAGCAATATCTTAGTGTGGGGGATTGATGAGTGTCTAAATACTCATCATTTTTATACTGTTAGAATGCCAAAAACATCTGAAAGCACTCAGAAACACATCAAAATAATAAAAATATCACAAACAAGTGTTTTATATGTTTTAAATGCAAAAACATCAAAATCTGGTGAAAAACGTATCAAGTTTGCATAATTGGCAGTTTTAGTCCCCCAAGTTACAAAAGTTGTCAAAACTAGTCCCTGGTAATTCAAAAACTTGTAAAATGTCATTTAAGGTCCATGAGATTCAAAAGTTATCAAAATAAACCCTTTAAAGTTTAGAATCTACAAAATGACAACTTTAGTCCCTGAACTTTGAAAAATGTCAAATATAGTCCTTGGTTAATTTAAAAAGTGAAAATTATCAAATTTTAACCTTGTAATATTTATAAATGACAAGAATGGTCCTTATGATAAACTTTGGAGAATTTACATGTTTGGTCCCTCAAGTTTCAAACTTGACAGTTTTGGTCCCTGGATTTACAAAAATGGAAAATAATCAATATTGGTCCTTGTACTATTCAAGATTTACAGGTTTAGCCCTTGTGATATGATTGGAAAAGTTTCAATATCAGCCCCTCACTTTGGCAGATTTACATGAATGGTCCTTGTTATTTAACTATAACCAAACGGATCCTATTTATATCACAAAGCCCAATCCAGTCCAAATACATGACCCGGCCCAATGTTTTAAAAGAAAAAAACCGCGCTCACTGTTTGTCTCCTTCACCACACCTGTAACCCAAAACCAGTGATGGTTTCTCCTTCTTTTCAACCTTTCCAGCTGTTTTCCCACTTGATTACATCCCCCTTCCACCTCCACATCAATCCAAACCCCATTAATGGTTCAAACCTGCTCAATTGAAAATTGGCGCCAAAAGTGACATTTGTCAAAACTGATGATCTGGACTAAATCAAGGGCTGCAAAGAGGTGGGATATGATCAGATGTCGACAAGGAACAAAATGAATCAATAAATATCAAGAGAGAAGCAATGTAGAAAAAAAGTAGTGTAGTTTTAAAATTCTGTTATGTCGTTTTAATAATTTAAGTTTCCAGTTTATGTTTTAAGTCTTCAAGTGTTTTGTAATCATATTCCACTATAATAAAAACTTAATTTCAGTCTCAATTTCAGTACTTGAATACGATTTCAGTTTATGCATATTTCATGTCTAAATTCTCAAAGTTACTCAACTGTTGTTATATGTGTTGTTAAGGATTTTAAAAGCTCACAAAAGCTCTTTTAAAGTTATTAAAATCTTATAGAAGTTAAAAAAGTCAGTTTAGATTCAAAACCCAAGAATTCCCAAAAATATAAAAAAAATAGCTAAAAATAAAAATCTATGGGGCAATGATCAAGAGACTGAAGCAAAGTGCTATCTTGGATTGCCTTGGTTTAGAGCTCTGTGGAGAGCATTTAGGAGTGTTACTTAGTCCTTGGTTATGTGTGTTCATCTCATTTCCAAGATTGTAAGCATTTTCATTATTTTTAGCATCTTCTGTATTTGTTCTTAATTTAGTATAAAACCTCTTGATTCATACTTAGTTGGTATTTGTTAGTGATAATCTAGTGTTAAATTAGTAGGTTGTTAATTAAAAATCTTAGTTGATAATAATTTTAGTTAGACAGTCAAATTAGTGTAAGTAGTAATTAATAGGTTATAATTGTTATTATCTGTGTAATTGTGTCCATTTGATCTTAGTTCATCATAGTCAAGTGTTAGAATTCAGTTTCATGCTCTTAATCAGTATTATCCTTTGAAAATCTTTAAAACAATCCTTATAAGTGGTGTTTGGAATTGATTAGTTATCTGATATAGAGGACTGTGGTGTTAATATTTGTAATTGTTTTATGTCTCTTTAGCACTCCATAGCTCAGTTTTACCAAGAAAACCAGTCTTCAATAGTTAAAAAGTCAAAATAGTTCTTGAATCCTTATTGCAGTTAACTGTTAGGATTTCTGTTTGTAATTCTCACCATAATAGCTTAAAACTTGGTTTCTTAGTTTAAAATCATCTTATTGCAGCTTAATATAACTTATTCAGTACATAAAATCAAATCAAAGTTCATGAAAGTCAAATATCCACTTCTGTTTTCAAAAGTCAAAAATAGAAAAAACAGGTTTTTGCAAATCTTTCTTGATCTTTCATGGATTCATTTGATGTTTTAATCAAGTGATACTTTGGGATGTCCAAGTTCAGTTGGTCTATTTTACTAATCTCTGTTTTGTTTTCCTTTTATCAAGCTCCTTTAAGCTCTTTATCAGCCTCCAATAAGCTCACATTTGCCCTGTGTCAACACTCAGTGTGCACAGGCTACTTGCAGTCTTTTCACAAGCTTCATTCAAGCTTGTGAAGGGCTGAGATTTGGCACATGTGTAGTCTGCTAGGTTATCTTTAGAACCCAATAGCTGTTTTCCCTTTTAGCTTATTTGTTTAGCTTGTGCAAGTGCTTAAAGTAGCCCCCAAGTAGGCTGTTTAACTTTTAATCTCATAAGCTCATATCTAGGTTTAAGCATCATTAATAATCTAGAGTAGTGTTAATTAGTTGAATAAGTCTTAAGATAATATAAGTTTGCATTTTTGACCATTTGGTAAACTGTTGTAGCTTATAGCTTATTTTAGTAGCTTATTAGGATTTGCTTATCTTTGCAGCTTCATTTTCCCCTACATAAGCATATGTTTTTATATTTTTTATAAACTTAGAATAATATTTTAGCATTTTCCTGAATTTTTCAGATTTTTCTTACACTGTTTGCTGTTTTTCTTTATTTTAAATAGTTTTTAAGCCTTTTTAAATAGCTTTTAATACAAATAAATAAGAAAAAGCTTAAAAAATTATGTTTTCAATTTTCCTAGATTAAGATAAATATAAAAAGCCTAAAATGTATTTTTCCATAATTTTCTTGGTTTAAATAGTATTTTTTAGCATTTTAATTAATTTTAAATAGTATTAAATTAATAATAAATACATATAAAGTTTAAAAAATATATTTTTAGTTTTAAAATAAGTTTTATCATATTTTAGATTTTTCTAAGTTATAATTTCATTTTTCTAGGTTAATTTTGTATTTTCTTATATTTTAGTGCATTTTAAATACTTAATAAATAGTTTTTAATTAATAATAATTAAATAAATAGTTGTAAAAATAATTTTCTTTTTCTAATAATTTTCTTTTATTATTAGGATTGTAAAAATGTCATTTTCATATTTGTAGGTCTTTTATTTCTTAAAACTCACGTTTTATTTTGTACGTTTACGTAATTTTATTTAAACGTACGTTTTAGGTTTTAAACGTTCATCACTTTAAAAATAGTGATAGCGTTTATTTAATATATTTTATCTTTTATTTCTTTTAATTTGCATTTAAGTCGCTGTAATTTATTAATCTTTTCTTTAGGTAATTATCCATCCAAAACCTTACTGATCACTATCCTTAGTGATCATTCTATCATCTGAAAGTGTTTATACACCAATTCATCCTCCGTGGGACTTAACGACCCAGGAATCCACTACATTCCTCTGATCTTAATTGCATTAGTGTTTGAGCTGTTTTAAGTTTGTTACGGTTGACCATTCACAAGTGGTTAGCTTGTGTAATTAAACTTGACTGTTTAGCACCAATCAACAGTCTCTTAAAGTCTCCCAATTCTAGTTTTAACGTCATCTAAAATGCTTCTAGCATCACTTGTGTTAAAAGGATTGTTTGAAACTGGTGTTGACTCTTTGTTTGAAACACTGGGTGTGATGGAAAACTTTGACATTTCTTTTTGTGAAACAAAAGTAATTCCATTAATTTTGTTCCATTTGTTATAATCAATTGGTTTTAGATCTGGGTTCTTTTGTTGCATTTTTGATCTACTCTCATCAGATAGTTCTAACGTTTCAAGAGAATCATGAACAATTATGGGTTTATGCACAACTTTTCCATTGTTCAAAACATTCTGTTCTTTCTGAGCGTTCTTGAGGAAACAAGGAGGTTTGTTACCAAGAGCCATTTTTTGAGTTGTATGAAAATACGGATTTGTTTGATTAATTAGCATATTGGTTGATTTGGCTGAATGACCCGTTGTAACAAGCAAATTTTCCAATTTTTTGATTTTTTTCATTTTTATCAAGAATTTCATCAAGGAGAGAATCTTCTTGTTTTGAAAAGTCAGCAATTAACTGCTTCTTCTCTTTTTCAAGATCAGAAAACATTGCTTTTTGTTTAGAAAGTTGGTCATTTAGATCAGAAAATTCCTTGTTTAAAGATTTTATTTTCAAGTTCAAATTCACATCAAGTGTGTCATACTTGATTTGGAATTGTTTTTCTCTTAATACAGAATTTCGATAACCAATTTCTAATTCTGATTCTTTGTTTTTATGAAATTCAAAAGCTTTTGCATTCTCCTTGTACCTCTCAAGCTCAGCGGTCAATTTATCATTCGCGGCCTTAACATCACGATTGACCTTTTTAACTTTCTCAATTTCAATGCCACAGTTATTGATTAATGTTTCAAATAAGGCACGTGTCTCCTCATCAGTCTCAGTAGTTTGTGTCACACAGCCTCCACTAGGATCCACATCTGGAGTTTCAGAGTTAGTATTGCTACAACTCAGATTGTCCAGGTATGTATCATAAGTAGGTGCTGATGTCACAGAATGTTGTTCGTCATGAGTAAACACATCAAATATGACATTGTTATAGCATGGATCAATGACTGGTACCTCAGATACTGCATTGGCGTCATAAAAAGGAGGTGCGTCAGAGTCAGTGTCGTACTTAGTCTTCTGAAGATTTGCCATGAAGATAGAGTTCGCATTGATTTCCTCTAGGTCTTCCGAATCATCCATAATAGCAAAAAAGTCATGTTCCTCAGCACTCAACTCCAACCCTGCTTCTGACTTCTGTGCTAACAGCATAGCTTTCTGAAGATACGCAGCATTTTTCTTTTTCGGCTTAGTAGGACAATTCCTTGCCATGTGACCCACTCCTTGACAGTTGTAACACGTAACCTGATTACCCTGATTCACATTTACATAATTCCCAATGACTGGAGCTGCATCATTCCCATTCTGATTACCCACTGCTCTATTCCCAACATTCTGCCCCATCTGATTTCTAAAATTTGACCCAACTGATTACCCTGATAGGGAACCGCCTGATTACCTATGTGAAATCCAATAGAATATCCCTGTTGATTCCCAATAACTCCAACCATTTGTCCTTGATGACCCATATTCAAACCTGGCTGTGCAATTTGCCTGTTGCGAGTGTTTGATGAAATCCTTTGGTTGTTGTTAGTTGGTGTGGAATTGCGACCTCTGAATGCTTTAGTCAAAAAAGCAAATGCAGTTGACAAAGCTTGTTCTTGTTCAGTTTCAAGATCAGTGATTCCTTGTTCCTGGTATTATGGATTCTGTTGTTGTTGAATGACTTGTTGTTCTGGAGAGTAGAATTGTTGTTGAGAGATAACAGCTTGTGGTTGTGGAATGTATTGCTGCAAGTTGTTATTAGTGGAAGATGATGAAGCTTGTTGTTGTGAGTTCACTGGAGATGGAGTCTTTGCAATTAGTGCCAATGGATCATGATTCTTTGCCAATCTTTCTTTCCTGACTTCATTCACTTCAGTTTGGTTTTGTTTTAGAAAATCGTTGAGTTGATCAAAGTTCACATAATGTAAGTCTTTTGTTTGGTTGACAATAGTGAAATATCATCCCCATTCTTCTAGAAGATTGTTTAGGAATTTGATGTTACTCACGATAGTTCTAGGTGCCAACTTGTTTCTGATAAGCTCATTCATTAAAGTGCAAAACCTTCCATAGTAGGATTCAATGGATTCTCCTGGAGTAGATGTAAACTTCTCCCATGCAGTTAGCAGCTTGTTCTCCGTGTCTTGTTGGCCAATTTATGTTCCATAACATAGCCGTCTAACACGTTCCCTCATATCGTAAGCAGTTTCACAACTATCTACAGCAGCAAAGATGTCTCTTGGCAACCCCAGTTGGACAATGTGAATTGCCATGTCATCTGCTTCGACTTGCTTCTGATCCTCTTCAGTGTATTCTGATTCATTTTGAGCACGAAAAGATGGTGGGACAGGAGGTGTTGCATCAGGATTTCCAGGGTCTTGGACTTGTCGAGGCTGGAAGGGTCCATTCGTAATGGATTGAATCATGAGTTTTCCATTTGGTTTGGTCTTGATGTAGCGAAGCATACGACTTGTCCATTGAAGATATCCACCTTTTTCCAGCATAGGAGGATGGTTTTCGGCATCGGCTGCATGAATGTCTTGTAGAGTAGCCATTGATGAAGGTAATTGATGATAAAGTTGTTGTAGGATCGATTCAACGATGAAGGAGTTGTGTTTGATGAAGATTAAGCTCGGTTGTTGTAGTGAAAATTTGGTCTAAAAAACTTAAAAACCTCAATAACTTCTGTTTGGAGCGTTTTTAGGACTCGAAGGTTTTAGTTTATTCGGCGTGTCATTCTCCTCGTTCTCACGGTCGTTTTGATGGGTAGAACGCTGAAAACGGAGTTACGGTTCTAAAGTTATGGCCGTTTGAAGTTTTGCTCAAAATCTTACTCGTAAACTTGTTCTTAAGCGTAGGATTCAGTGCTTATGCGTAGACTTCCTTATGCGTAGGCTTTGCTTATGCGTAAACTCAATCTTACGCGTAACCTTTAGGCTTAAGTGTAAGCTTATGCGTAAACTAAATGCTTATAAGTAAGAACCTTACGCGTAAGTGTTAGCTTAGGCGTAAAAGTGCTTACTCGTAAGTTTTTAGGCTTATGCGTAAACTTAGGTTTAAAACCAAAAATCCTTTACACTTATACCAGTGTAAAAGATATCCAAAGTCGAAGTGTTCCACAAACTTATCCAAGTAAGGGAAGCACTGAGTAACCGTTGTAGCACGAAGATTCTTCACCAAAAGCTTATGCGTAGGATTACACTTTCTTACGCGTAGAACTAGGGTTTTGACTTTTCCTTAGGCGTAAAACTAGGGTTTTGACTTTCTGTCCTTGCTATGCTTACGCGTAGAATGCCCAGATTTTTGCAAAAACATAAATTTTCACCCAAAAACACGTTTCCAAATGATTTCTTTTGCACAAACTTCTTCCAAAACAATTAAAGATCAATAAAAACTACAACTTTAACCTTAACAACACGTAAAAATCAAAACTTTATGCAAAAAACTCATGTTTTGATATGAAAAACGCAACCTTTTTTGTAAAGCTTTAACAAAAACGTAACACAAGCACTCCTAAACCAATATTAGGCGATTGATACCAATTATAGGACCTTAAATATCTCAACCTTATCACAAATACCCATGTTACCACACAAGTTATACATGCAAAACACAAGAAATATGTTATGCGTAAAGATTAAGAAGAAAGGAAAGTGGTGACTTGAAATATGTAAATCGTGTATGTGTAGAGAGAGAGATGAAAACAAGATGATGTTTATTTCAAAGAAAAACACACACAAAACACACTCAAGCACACCCCTCAAATGACCATTTGAGGGGTATTTATACTTCCTTACATATTACCCTAATGGGCTTGGCATGGGCTTGGATTGGGTTGGATTGGATTCTAACTTATAAAAGTCTAGCTTAACTAAACTAATAGTCATTTAGCTTAGCCCAATCCACGAGCCCGTTGACTATTCTAATACGATATCTAACACACGTTACAAAGTTCCTGAACGTGAATGACCATCACTTCTATTAATTATTATTAATTCTAACAAATCTCATATAGTAAGTATCGCTTTTAGATACACTTTGATCAAAGGTTACAAGTATTGTTTTTAAGGGATATGTTTACAGATGTATAATATCAAAGTATATATAAATGCGTTTATTACAACTTATGGTTATGACGATTTTTCTGATATAGTGTTATGTAAATGCTCTGTTATTCCTTATGTAATCTATATAAAATGTTTTTACAAAATATAGTTTTTGGTGCAGGGAAAGATGTGTATCAAGTTTGTGATTCTGCAAGATGAGGAGCACTTTTTTTAGAGTTTCAGGTACTTAACAACTTCATTCCATAAATCTGAAATGTTGGAATCACTCCTAAACAGTATTTCAAGTATTTATATTTCATATGTAATAGGTAGCTTTATTCTGGCCTTTATGTTTATTTAAGGTCCAGCTTATGTAGAAGGCCCATAAGCTGAGGCCCAAGCCCAATAAGGAATAGGGAAGGAGAGGGAGTGTTGCCCTAGCTCCTTGCCTATATAAACTATTGTAAACCCTCATTTGAGGGTTGGTTGTTCAAGTTTTCTCTTTCACTACACTCTACGCATAACCGGTCGAGTATACTTGTGTGTGTGTGTGTTTGGTTTACTTGTTCAATCGCCTTATCTCTTCTCTCATAAGCTTGTGTTGTAAAACTAGTGACCTAACAGTGGTATCAATCGCCAAATAGTTGGGTGTACTCGTTTGTTTTTGAAGTTTTGGTTTGGGTTTACGCGTAAAGATAACATAATCTTTGGTACGCTTAAAAACTAATTTTTTACACTTTTGAATCCAAGATTCTTGTACTTCAACGTTATTAGGTGTTAAACTATTGGTTTTTGGCACAAAGTTTGGAACTTTACGTGTTTTTCCTTGTTTTTTAAGCTCGTTTTTGTACGCAAGTGTTATCCTACGCGTAACTGTTTTAAGTGCTTTGGATCATCAAGTTTCACACTTTTGTGTTATTTTGGTGTTATTGAAGCTATTTCAACACACAAAACTGGTTTAGAAACACATTTGAATAGAATCAAAGTTACGAGTAATCTTACGCGTAACAAAACCCTAAAATTACGCGTAAGACTTTCCTTGGTTTGATCTTCAATTTTCTGGTTTATTCCGTGTTTTCTTACTTGGATAAGTCTGAAAATACGTTTCAGATGCGCATTCTACTTAGAATTCGCATTCTAAAAGATGCGCATTCGAAATACGAATTCGCATTCTAATCCCAAAATAGGGTTCACTAGAAAATGTGAAGTGTCACGTTTTCTATAGGTTTCAGCTGCATAAAAGTCTGAATAGGTTCATTCTTTTGTGCCTTATTTGGTCTTTTAACTTCTAGTTTGGTTCCTTTCAGAATGCGCATTAAAATCCCAAAACAATGCGCATTCTAATGAGCATTGAAACTAAGATAAGTTTACACAAAGATTTGGTCAAAACACACAACTTTATCGAAGTTATTGTGGTTTTATTGTGTTTTCACACTTTGAACTACTAGGTTTCGTGAATTTTGTCAATGCGCATCCTATTGTGAACGCATGTTTTTGCTCGAATTTTTTGTTCCTTTTTGTGCATTTCAAGGTTTGAAACACGGTTTTTGGTTATCAAATTGTGGATTATTGCAACTTCATGTTCTTAGAACCTAAGTTTTCACATTTTTTAATCAAAAATTCGCATGGTTTCTAATACAATAGAAATGCGCATTTGGGTTTGGTTTTGAAGTTTTTGTTTGCTCATGTGGGTT